>OY728141.1:1489766924-1491016924 GCA_963277665.1 Viscum album
TATTTTTATCATTATAAACATTCTTGAGACTATGGATCCATGATCCTGGTACATGGAACAAAAATAGTGAACTAAAATACATATGAAAAACTAATCAGATATCACCCAGATTAGTGATTTTAGTAAAATATTGTTAATAAATTTCTGAAAAAATGTTATAAGTAAAAAATATATGGTATATTATATATTAGTATGGTATTATATTATATTTAAAATAAATACATATTTAGTATACAAGATGTTCAAACACATATGGAGGATGTCAGAACAGAGGTAATTTTTTTCATCTCACATTTACTTTTGTGAGACATATTCATACTCACCAATTATTTATTTTGTGTGGTGTATATAATTACCATTAATTTTTTATATAATAAATCTTTTAAATTTATTGTATTTATTCTTTTTCATTTTATTTTATTCATTTAGGGATATTATGAATCAAAAGTTACAAAATCAGTAAGGTATTTCATCTACATTCTCACTTCATTAAGGAATATTTAGTATTATAAACATATTTATTTTTATATGGTTTATATATTTACCCATTTAGATACTTAACCTGAATATAAATTTATTCATGATAATTAATGATTCATTTCATTTTACTCATCCAAGTAGAAGTTTTAAAATAAAAAGATATATTGCTTTTTTTTGTTCGAGTATATTTTTCATCCTTATCAATATTTTCCAAAAAGTAGTCATAAAATAAATTTGATACCTTAATGATTAATTAAATTCAATTTTTCAAATGATTAATTTTTTAAAATATGTTTAAAATTATTTAACTTATAAATTTATTAAATAGGATCTTTTTGAAATTTTACTATAAATGTGAAAGGAATCAGTATTTTAAGGTACTCAGCCTGAATAGAATTTTCCTTCCATCATGACCTCTCACTCAGTTGGATAATCATTTACAATTTTAAAATTTTCTCTTTAAAGAAAATATTTTTCCTAATATTCAATAATTTATTAGTTTTTAAATGTTATAATTAATGTACAAAGGTTATTTTTCTAAATAAATGCTTGTAATGGTATTTTTATAGTATTTATATTAATCAATAATAATTACCATTTATTTTACACCTAATACACTGGGGAAATATTTTAATGATACAATCCTTATTATTTCCCTAGATAGATTCTGATCATTTTGAATCAGGAAATTATTGACGTTCACTTCTTGATTAAATTTATAGTCATTAACTTTACCATAAAACATTCACTTTATAGTGAAAATTGGAAATTATATTTCCCTTAAATATTCATATTATTCATATAATGAATATTCTTATTGAATAAGGAATATAGTATTTCTATATCCATTGTTTTACATTGAAATTTAAAACATTGGTTGGGGAATTAATCATTATCTATATTCATTACTCTATAATGAAATATCTTGATAAGCAATATTATTTATATGTTAATAATTCATCATATGGGAGATGCATTGGACATTAAGTGATTCGTGGGGCCCAAAATTATATAGACCCTCAACGCATCGACAAGTGTCATAAGATAGATTAGATAACCATCATTAAAGAGGTAATTTTTTATGCCTATAGATATTTTTAAACACATTTAAATGATATAGATACCATTATGTATGGAATCATGAAATAAAACATTAATAATTTAATTTATTTAGAATTATATTTTTATTATCCCTAATATTACTTCTATGATATTACCCATGAATGCTTTTTGTTATGAAGTTATTGATTGAATGCCATGTTTTTTTATTTATTTATCTTTCCATATGGAATATACATTATTTATTAAAGATATTTTCTACTATACGTAACCCGTACTGAGAATTTGTGCTCACCATTTCTTCCGTTTCCCCATGAAATGAATAAGAAACATTTGAATGAGTTGAAGTAGGTAGAATAATTTATATCTCTATTTTTTATATTTTATTACCAATGTAAAAAATAAAGAATTAATGTACTTGGTTATTCAACACCAATAAATATTTAGTCCTTTAGGATGGGATCACTTTTATTTTTCGAAAATGAAATAAATAAGACATTATAAATGGGTTATTGGAGTATGGTTTATTGCAATTAGTTGGATTATTTATCTATATTGTATCTAATCGACATTAGAGGTTCACCTTAATGATATGGATAAGTAATTAGAAGGCTCTAGATACATATATGAGTCTCATCACAACTTATAATCATTATATATATAATAAATATGAGAGGACCATTAAAAAAATAAAATATATGTTTGGAGAATGATATATGGATTTAAAAAGTGGTTATGATCAACCCCTTCCTTTGGGTGAATTTTATTACAAGAATATATTCTACTTAATCATGGAGATGGATCCTTGTGATGCCCTATATGGAAGGAAATTAATGACTACATCATTCAAGAATAAATTTATGGAAATTAAGATATTAGGACTTAGTCAAGATGATGAAATGGAAGAGAAGGTTTGAGCTATTCAACAACATAAATGGGAATCTTATATTTGACTAAAAAATTATATAGTTAATTATCAAATAAGATATAAATTTTGAGAGTCAGCAACCTGGTGTTTCAATGAATATCCCCTTGGTAGAACCCTATGTGATTTAGAATAAAGGTAAAGTTTACCCCTAGATATATATATCCATTTTAAATTATTTATCATATCATGTGGTATTTTATCTCTTCACACTTCATTTAAATTTATCTCAAGTTAGTGATGATCTCCATGTATCACTCATAGGCAAGTACATAATATATCCTTCACATATTATAAACTCGGAGGTCATACTAATGGGGAATAATATACCTTATAAGGAATAACCATTGAGGATTCTTCATCATAGGGGAATTATCTGGGAAATATAACTACTCACGTGTTTAAATTTTTTTAGTGAAACCAAAAATTTGGTGATCATATGTGAGAAACTTAGGGTGAGGTGAGTCATAAGTATCATCAGGTGTTTTTATCAGATTTATTAAATTTTTTGGGAAAAAATTTTATAATGGGGGTATAGAGTGGCCCGTTATATTTTATAATATATTTTTATCTAAATAAATTTAATTTATTTGATAGGTAGCTTTACAAGAAACAAAAAATTTAAATGAACCCTGATATACTATTAAAATATCATTATTTAACATGATAGTTATCATTTATCCCTTATAATGGTGGATATGAATTTGATTAAGAGAATTATAAAAAATATCTATAAATTTTCAATTCAATGAAAATTTATTTATAATATAATGACCTAAATTTTTTGAATGATAATTATTTCCGGAAATTGTGTGTTATATTTCACAATAAAACCATGATTTTTTATGAAGGAAAATGTGACCAAATAGATTAAACTATCATATTAGATTTTTCAATTATAACCATTTAACAGTATGACATTTGAGAACTATACTCTTGATAATAAATTGAACTTTATCATTATATTATATAAATAAAATTTTGAGAAATCATAATTAATCTAGAAAGTATGAATGATTACTCAACCTATGCAGTCATGCCACACAAACTTTATTATTTATAATTTGAGAGGGAGGTAGTATCATTGGTCTTTTCTCTTGGACAATACCAAGTTGAGATTGAAAAATTGAATCTTGAATGAAATGTCATTCATGAGAAGCTTAAGTTAGTGTAAATTACCACACAAGCAATATTTGTCAAGTCACCCTAGGAATATATCACCATCACACACCTTACCATTAGGTCATATGAACTTATTATAAGTGGTTATGTGTTGAGACTATAGAAAGTTAACATGTAATCTTAATGTATAAATAAAATCATTATTCCATCAATTTTGTTTTGTGAATAGTTTTTTCTAAAATGTATCATGAATTTGATAAATTGATTTTTCAGATAGAAATTGTACTTTTTATAAAATATGTAATTATTATAATAAAAAAAATTATTATTAATAATGTCTATTTTAATGAAATTGTATGACTAAAACACTCCTATTTAAATATAAATGATAAAATAATTTTATTTTTTTCGAGGGTTAGAAATTTCACTATGCATTTTATATCAGCAAATATTTTTAAAAACTAAGGGTTTTTATATTTAAAAGTTAAAATTATAATATTTTTTAAATTATTATAATTAAATAAAAATAATTTTTTAAATCATCATGTATAAATTAGGTTAGGGAGAATTTATGAGAACTTTCTAAAATTCTTTATCTTTTCATGAATAATATAAACACAGTTTGGGTTTTTTGGTAAGTTTAATGAGTTCATAATTATGTCATAATGATGTAATAAGTAATCTTAAATTTTGGTCAAATATTATGATTTAAAATAACATAACATATGTCACAAATTTCAAATACCACCGGAAAATACCATAAGAAAGCCCGTGGTTTTTCATTTTCCACTACATAGGTGTCCAAGGAAATTAAAATGTAATTACTCCACTTTAGCTATATATTCCCACCCATTTCACCATTTCCATTCACTTAAAATTCATCAAACATAAATAAATATTATTTTTACCTCCCAAGGATTCCTCCCAAGGGTTTTTGAAGTCACCAAGGTCATATTCTTCTCATTTTTGGAACACTCTTCAAGGAAAGGGAAATCAAAACATCTCATATCCTTCCATATATCCTTTTTATGATGTATATATTTGAAATTTGGATAATATGTACTTTTATGCATTTAATTATATCACTTTCCGGAATTAATATTCTTTTATGATATCGAGACCCTTTCCCCTCTATTTTTAATGTTTTCTAAAACCACTTTTCAAACACGTAAAGCTACAAGATTTTCTTCTCAATATTTCTCCCTTTTTCTCTAGAAATTATATTAATTTATTTTGTGAATACCCAAAGAACATTATTTTAAAGTGGTATTCACCTATATTTCAAATTGATCTATTTTATTTTTGTATTAACATACATGAAACCCATCATCCTTTTTGGTAAATAGTGACTTATAGATCTTGTCTTTAAGATGTTTTTTAAAAACATCATGATTTTGATATGAAACATATTTCTTTTATTCTCCCTTGATTATTTCTGAATTATTTTATTATTATCTATGTATGTCACATTAATTTATATATATTAAGGGTGTGCCTTGATAGTGCTCTATTCCATTAGTTAAAGAATTTAATCTCTAGAGATGACATTTTTTATGATACTATAGTGAATATCCTTGTTATTTTTTTAACTCTTTAATGATAAACCTTGGTTATATTCTTATGAATTACCCAATTAAATTTTGAATCCACATATCCATGTTATTATTCAAGATATTTTTATTATGACATGCCTCTTTTTCTTTTTATCTTTCCATTTTGATATTCCTTAAATTCTTATCAATACTTATCAAGATCACATATAAACTATTTCTCTTGTTTCCCATTATTAGGACTTACTCTAACCCTTTCCATTGATGTATGTCCCTATATTATGATATTTAGTAAAATTACATAGGATTAACCGTTAATAATCCTTTTATGTTGTTTAAAAAAAATGTTTTATGGTTTCAAGTATTATAAACCTTGTTTTCAAAAAACTAAACATAAATTCATCCTCTATTTTTTACAATGTGATGGACTGATATGAAATAAAAACGTGGGATTAAAAATATGGTATCAAAGAATGTATTAGTTATTTTTGGAAATTATGATTTGAAAATTTTAGGAAGAACCTTATAAAAAAGTCAAAATACAGAAAAATATCATGGTATTTTGGTAAAGTTTTAAGTAAGTGATTTTCTGAGAAAATAAATCCCAAAATGGATACGAATAATTGGATATGGTTCTATAATATAAGTAACTAGGGGTAAAAACTCTAGTAACATGTATCAGGACTAAATCAGCATAACTTGGTACACAACATTTGGTCATACTTAACACATAGCATGACTCTTTTGTGGGATGTGACTGGTTAATTACAACCCTAATATGAACCATTATAAAGAATTTATAGAAAATATAATTTTTTTTAATGAATAACATTTTTAAGCATGATTTTTTAAAACATAAATTCCATTTAGAGTTATAATATTCTTAAAAGAAACATGTTTCTCACAATGATTTTCTTCTTTTATAATATGGTGGGAAATAGGAAAACCATGTAAATGGTCAGTGCAATAGACCATGTGTTGACGACCTTATAACCGAAGTCAGAATGCTAAAATTTATGATAATGATGAATCAAATAACTCGAGTTATGACTAATAACTTGAATCATGTTGAGAGGCTAGATTCACCGTGAAGAGAACATCTTTCTATTGAGTCTTTTATACATCAACGAACACCTTCATTCAATTGATCTCTAAACCAATTGTATGTTGAGAAATGTATAGGATCTATTGAAACGTTCTTTTCAATAATTTGTTGTTTATAGTAAGAGAAAAACACCATAGTTGTGTACCCCTTAGAGGTAGAATCTGATCAGTGTTGAAAACTGGTTAAAAACATGAAGGCAAGGGGAGAAATATAACTTTATCATGGATCCTAATACAAACTATCATAGTTATTTAAGTGGACTAATAACCTATCTATGGAAGAATCTTGACCATTGTGACTATGATATCTAGGAAGAGACTGTGTTCAGTGTAATGATGGTTAAATTAGAGTATATAGAAATGTTGTGTTCTCGTAGATATAATGAAAACAGGAGATCAATGGTTCGATGGTTAAGGAGTACCATTGATCATGAAACTGTAGGAAATAAAGTGAAACACTACACATGAAGCAAATGTGGGATGAAGTATTCAGTTAATTGATTTCTCGATAGTGGAAAATGTTACATTTTTGGAAGAGATGGACATATTTCTCAGAATGTTCACAGTGAGGTGAAGCCACAAATTCTCAACACAAATAACAATGTTAAGATGGTGTAGGCCCTACCTGAAGTCCACTTCTCCAAGTGTGGATAGTTGGGGAAATTTTACAATCACTATCCAAATCTGAATATAGTGTAGCAGAATCACCATCAACCTCAACATAGTCCTATAAATAACGGTTGTTCGTTTGTTATCTCAACTATTGTATGTAAAGATCCGAAATATGTAGTAGTAGGTACTCTCATTATTCTCTCAATGATAAAAAGTACATTGTTTGATTAAAGTTCTATGAATTCATTTGTTTCCTCTATGATTTAAAATAATATAGAATCAATCTATGAACTGATAGAAGTAGAACTATCAGTTAAGAATCATGGATGGATTATCCAATGATAAATAGAGTATAGAAACATGAGTATTTAATTTAGGCACAACCCTTTCATATAAAGGTTCTGAATGGATCCTTTAAAACATGTCCTAGAAAGACCTGGTTAACATCAACAGATGTAATATTCTATGGAAAATAATTTTGAAATAACTTTAACAAATTCTTCATGAAAATATCCTTTCTTCTTCAAAAAAGGATTTTTATTACATAAAACCATTAAAAATAATTTTCATAAAAAAGACCTTGAAAACATTATAAATAATACTTGAAATAATTTTGGAATTATTTTTTCTTGAAAACTTATAAAATAATATTCAAAACATTTTAAAGACCATTTTCATTCAAAACACTTTTAAAACTTATTAAGAAAGCTTGAAAATGTTTTGAAAACCATTTTCCTTTAAAAAAATACAAAAGGAGCTTGAAAACATTATGAAAACTATTTTTCTTGAAAACATATAACATGAGATTCAAAAAAATTTGAAAACAATTTTCCTTTAAAAAATTATTAAAAAAACTTTCATAAAAATTGTTCTTTTAAACATGAAAATGAATCTTCATAGAAATGACAGCAAGTAAAACTATACATCTCATACGAGTTAAAATGAATATTCATTTTTCAAGATAGAATGGTTAGAAAAATTACTTGATTGGAAAGCGGTTGAAAGATTATTTTGATAATTGGTAAAATAAATAAAAGATAAAAATGTATTTTAATGATAAAAATATATTAGTATAATATTCATGGAAAACCCTTTTTAGAAAACATTTTTTTGAAAGAACACAGATTTTCGACCAAAGAGAGGGTAAAGTCGTGATTTCTTAAAAACACATTCATAAATATATTAGGTAAAAATTTGTTGATAAATGGTACCAATACATTATTATATGATGAATATCCATAGAATAATAAAATTCAGGAATTTTTATGAGTTTTGGATTACAATAGTTCATCAAATAAAGCATAAACCAAAGTAATCTCCAAATACGATGAGATTGTTTCAATGGACTCATATAATTTGGTAACAATAGATCATTCTTTCCATGAATGAAAATTAAATTAAATGAATCTGAAAATATTATAAAAATTATGATATTAATGATATAACATGTAAAAAAGGATGTATATACACCTCAAAATACTATTTAGGTGCGTAACAAAACCTGGGTTTCAAAGAAGGCAAATTGAGACAAAACCATTTCACAGATTTGATATCCTTTGAAACTTAAACCCCATGAAATAAATTTTATAAAATTTAAATGTGAATAACCCTAAATTTATTTATAATTTTAATTTAATAAATTCATGGGAAGTACATACACCACACAAAATAACAGATTGGGTATTAAGTCATGTATCTCACAAAAATTAGAGCGACAAGAAATTCTTTTTCCTTGTGTCTGGAATCTCATCGTAATCATTCACACATCTTTTATAATAAATTTAAGTTTATTGAAAATATGTTAAAGAATAATATTCTTATATATAATAAAATATATTGTGGTTTATGAAATTATATTACCCACTTTTTGACGAAACTATGTTAAGGTTTCACTTCAGTTAATTATAACTTTGTTCTTCGCATGCATCTTAATTTATATTACCTTTTATCCATATATTTATATCATTATTTACCAAAATTAAATAATGATATAAATTAAATTAATAAAAATTACTTATATATTAAAATAATCTTTGGCATAAAGATTTTCCAAATGGAATACACCGTTCATGGAGATGGTAATCCATACGTACGCATAAACGTTGTTTCCATTTTAATTATCATTTTGAAAAAAATGAAATATAAGTTTATATGTATATAAAATAATTACAGTAGAATTATAATGTTATATATATAATATAATTTCTCTAAACCCATCCTAAATACATTCCATTTAGTTTTTGAACATATTACATCGCTTTGAGGGGGCAGGAGTCTACATTTCCTTGAACGAAATTATTACATTTACACCAAATGGAGAGTAAAAAGATACGTGTTGTAAAAGGAATAAAAAATATTAATGAAATAATAAATATAATATACTACATATATAACCATATTTTCCATAATAATTTCCACCATGATAGATGGTATAGGAAGAAATGAACAATCATCGTTTCGTTACGCAGTTGTTCTCCGTACATAGAAACAGAATGTTCGTTACCCATTAGATGGAAGTTTATTTATGTGTAGGTAAAAATAATTAAATAAAATCATAATATAATATTTAGGATAGGTTTTTTATATATTCATGGAATAGAAAATATTTTATGGGTATATAATGGAAATTAAACTAGAGATCTGGAGAGAAGACATTATATCTTAATCATGTAACTCCTTTTGGTTTGTGCCAAAATAAATCCTTTGGAAACATTATTCCCCAGAGATGATTCAGGTAGGAAGTTATAAATTTTATGGTAATATTTTATCTAAGTCTAGGTGACACATGGGGCTTTATATGTGTTAGTAAGGGGGAGTGGTGGTGGCCGTTTATAGGGAATGAAAAGGACTCACTTGGAATTTTTGAAAAGAAGTAAGGTGTACACAAGATCTTACCTAAAAAAAGTCATACCAAACCAATATAAATCAATAATTTACGGGTTTTTTCCAAACTATGGACATACAATGGGTTTTGTAAAAGTGGATATTTAATTTGTACTCTTAATTTTAAGGTTTATCCCCTAATTATGCTTAATTTGACCTTAATCACTATGATTAATTTTAATCACGTTTACTATGATATTTGGTCAAAACATAAGTTGATATTATATGTTTATAAATATTATAATAATTATAATGATTTATTATAGTTTTTATAAATTTAATTCATAGATGAGGGAAAATTAAGATTACTTCAAATCTTATAGATGTAGCGAGAAAGCGGATTTTTAAAGTAAAACGTTTTAAAGTTTATTATGTTTTTAAATTCAATTTCAAAGTGAAATTGATTCTAATGAACTATGTTGTATTAGTATATCTACAATTTATGTAATGTGACCCTAAATAAATTTAAAAAATAATTTAAAATTAGTAATTATGTAAATAAAAAGGCAGTTATTATCTAAAATGAAGTATCTTTCAATACTCATCAAAAAAGAAGTTTCTCTAAAAATTTACCAAAGTTCACCTTGAGCTAATTTATATATTATAAATTAAAAAATAAAATTTATTTTATAAAATTAAATTTCAAAATGTTTCTAATATTAATTTTTTCCTTAAAAGAAGATCATTCAAAAAATGGTATTTTTAAACAAATAAGGGCTTTACCAAAAACCCTATCTTTCATTATCAATCTATTTATCTATATAAAACAATTATAAATTATATCTGAAAATCAGTATTTACTATTCATATAAATAAGTTTAATGGGTTGGTTATATTTATTTCAATTAAATAATTTTTACAATAAAATGATGTTTCATGGGAAATATTGGTGTTATGTATAACGCATGCTAAGTCGATGTTACAGGTAGAAAAAGATAAGTCAGTCTTGAGTGTAACATTATCCATGTTAGTATTGCATGTAGTGCAAATCATGTCAGTATTACATGTAGTGCAAGACAAGTCAGTATTCTTGGTTGCACAAGGCACGTTAGTTTCATATTAAAGGACTGCTTGAATTAATGTTATATATATATAATAACTATTTCTAGTGTCACCTGAAATTAAAAATATAAAAATATATACTAATTCAATAATATATATATATCAAAAAATATAGGGGTGTTAAAAAATGAAAATATAAAATATATAGAAAACACTATTGTTATAGAAAAAATTTCTTTTAAAACATTAATACTTCCTATTCCAATTTCATAATAATTACTAATTAAATGAGTTCCAATAAATTTTATTATAAAATATAGTAGGTTATTATAATTATAATTTACATATTATGAATTTATTTTGTTAACATTAAAAAATAAAACACTTCAAAATGATTCTTATAAAAATATCCTTTAAAAAATTAATGATTTTAATGACTCCTTAATAAAATAAATTATTTATCTTCTAAGAATTCAATTTTATCAATTAATTATATAATAATATTTATTATAATTTTGTAGTCACATAAAATCATTATTTTTTTAATATGATAATAAAAATATATTGAATAAAAATGCATATTTGTTATAATTTTTTAATTAAATAATATCTTTTGGTTTCATTTTGGAATTATTTATTATTTTTAAATTTTTTTTTTTAATCATTTCAAACAACTTTAATGTACCTATTGTATAAATTTGTACCAATGTTCTAAAAATCAAATTACCATATATTGAATGACTATAGGTCCAATGAATATATGTCAAATAAATATATCTATAATAAAAATATATATAAAATTCATATTTCCATACTATATATATCATTTAATACATTACTAAAATCATTTATGCTTTTCATTTACTTTTTTTTCATCATGTTTGTGGAATTTATAATGCTTTTCCTTTTTAAATTTTTATAATTAGGGGTATGTTATTCGTGTCAAACCATGTGGATAAGTATATCATGTTAATAGTATGTTTTTCATATTTATTCCACATAAAGTGTTCTTAATAATGTTTCATGTTCCATTCTCATAATATAGTAATGTTTATCATTCATTGTATTAATTTTTCTCAATAAAATATATTGATCTTAATTTTAGTTGGGTGTTGAGTTTGAAAAAATCTATTCAAAACAGTACTTAAAGGAAAATACAAACTAAAATCAAGGGGCTTGTCACTCCCCCCCCCCCCCACTCGTAATCCTCTCGGGCCAACAATAAAGATGGGGGAAACCACTGACTCCCACCTCTAATAATATATTGATTAATGACTAGAAACGATGGTATATAATTCAGAAAATTAGAGCCATTAACCTTCATATATACTATGAAATAACAAAGATACACTAAACCAATAAAAATTATAAATAATTAATTAATCCCAATATATTAAGTTATATATGTTGTAGAATCACAAATAGTAATAACAACATGCCAAGTTAGTGGCCATGAACACTAGAATCTCTAAAACATCAACTCTTAGATTGTAATGATTAAAAAAATTCAACCACCTTCTTCTATAGACAAGAAAAATAGTTTATATATATATAGGTGAGAATAAATGTATACTCAATAGGATCCTACAAGAAACCTATCATGTAAATGTGAAGGAATCATACAAATAGATGTCATATAAATAGAGGAAACCAACACATTACTTAAATTAATTTATTTATTTCCCATCATCCCGAAGGATCACTCCCCAATTACCACGTAGAAGTATGTATCATAATAAAATAATAATATATATATTTATATATATATATTAAATGTACCCAACATCCATATTCACATCGACTCCCTCACCACTAAAGTCTTATGTCGTGGTTCTTTATCACCTCAATAAGTCATCCTACCCATCTGAGGTACCAAATCACGACCACATCATCATCTCACCCTTCACCCAATGAATCAAATCATAACCTAATCATCACCTTCCACACCCATGTTTTATGTCTTAAATCCATCACATCTTATGTGTAACACCCCATGATTATATAGTATGTTTCTCTTTGAATAATACGATTGTGTGCGAAGTACGCAACACCGAGTTCAAACGCACCATGACCAATCAAACTAGCTGTTTAAAAAACATTTATAAATAGTAATAACCACATTTTGAATTTTATATATATCTCATATAATTTTAACATTCACATTATGTTTTTCTTAGAAATAATATATGGAAAAATTCAATTTTTCAGATAAAAGATGTATTTATAAAAAAATGTAGTTTTTCTTCCTTTTAATGGGGAACCCTTTTTAAATATAATATTTGAAACCTTTATATATTAAATTTCATGAAATTAAATTCTTATTTATAATAGGTATATAAAAAAATTAGGATTAGTTTTTGGTGTTTTTTGATAAATTTCATATTTTGATGAATAATGAAAAAATACTAAATTTTAATTGAAAACATCTTTTTTTGTCAAAATAATTTATATTGTAAAACTATAAATTTCAATGGTTTTTAAACATAATTAGATTATATTTTTATCATTTAATCCAATGTTGTTCATTGGAAATAATTTTACTATGAAATTGGACATAAACACATATCAATTTTTTGATACTTTTTACTTCTCAAAAACCCGCTTTCTGGTTTTGACAACAAGAATTAATTTTAAATTAATTAATGGAACTTAAATGTTTTGAATTTGTTATAATAGAAATAATTTTTTGAATTTGGAAGATCAAATTTATCTTGGTCTTATGTTCTGGTATTTTTCAAAAAAACATTCAATTTTTGATGAATAGTAAAAAATACTGCATAGTACATAGAAACCAACTTTTTTGATAATTATTTTTTATTTAAATATATTTTCAATTAAAAATATATACATAATACCTATATTAGTCCAATTTAATTCATTGTATTCATTTTATAATAATTTTATATATATATATAATTATATTGAACATTTTAACGTCTTTTAACCACCGTCTAAGCACATTTGCAAATTTACATAAAACGTATTTTTACCACTTCTGTGAATTGAATTTCAAAAATCTAAGAGATGCAGATGACCTCAATATGTTAAATTTGGTTCAATACGATGAAAATAATTTTTTATGAATAGTAACTTTGGAATTTTATTTACCACTGTTAAAAGTAAATAGGGTAATTAAAGTTAGAAATGATATTATAATTACCCTAACACATGTACTAATTCTATTGGATAAGTTTATTTCGACCAAAATAAAACTTATTAATAAAATATGATATTTTTTCATCCACTTGGATTCGATTAAGACAATTATTATTATTTTATTTAAAGAAGAGTTAAATGTGTAAAATTAAAAGTTTAATAACTAAACCATTTTTAATATAGCATTATACATAAGTTAAATCTGACAATAAATATTCATTAGAAATATAAAAAAAATTCCTACTTCATGGTGTTTTATTTATAATCTTTAGATATTAAATAATTAAATTTATTTATGACACAATGATGATACAGTAATTACCTTATTATTGAAGGATTAAAGTAATTGAAATTATAAATATTAAAATAAATGTAAATTGGGACTTTTGAAACATTCCAAAAAAAATTAGGGGATTATGACTTGTTAGGGTTGGTTAGATGTGTTTTTTTCAATGTAATAAAGTTATTATGACTTTCAAAAAAAACCAAATACTAAATAGGGTCAAAATTGACATAAATGAGTTTATAAAACCAATACTATTTTATTAAATTATATAATAGTCATATAAATATAAGGTTCAGCAAAAGGACTTATATAATAATATATGTGTCATTAATGAACCAATTTAGGTTTTATTTTCATTCTATAGTATGTTTATTAACCATGTACTATAACAATGCAAGAATACATGGTAAAAGTTAAACTATTTAACTAAGAGTTAAATCTCAAAGATAAGGTTAATATGGTGACCTAGACATATCTAAAACCTATTGGTTGAAAATATTTCGTCTCATCACCACCTTATACTAAAAATGAATCCATTTTTAGATATTATAAATAGAAAATTATTTTATAATAAAATAATGTTTCAATATTTTCCTAATGTAACCCTCTCATCTCTTATAAAATGGTACTTCCCCTTATCTTAATTTCACACCTCCAAAGCCATTTGGCTCATCCAACCCCTGCTCAAATATCCTCCCTACTACCCTCACTTCAACCTACAGACCTTAAATTGATAATAAATCCAACTTATGGAGACATTATGATCAAATGAAAAAGGAAGCACCCAAAGAAGAGGTAATGATTTCATCACCTCTTTCAAAGTTATTTTCTTCCTCCACTTCCTATTTCTTTGTTGTTTCCATAAAAAATAATAACTCCAGTACCTTATGCACACTGTTATGTTATTATAAATATGGTAAAACCATATTCATTATTATATCCATCCTATGAATGACAAAGTCACCATACGTGCGTACGTAGAGCTTACTGTCTCCACGTCGTGGTGTAGTTTGTTATTAAACACTTCATTATTTGTATGGGTATAATAAGGATTATAATTGAGGTAAATAATAAATATAACATGTTAATTATTATTTATATTTGATATATCACCGAATTACATATGATTTCACCATCAATGGAAAGATATTGTCGCTCGTACATACGTACAGATTACCATATCCATGAATGCGATGAGATTCAATCCCCATAGTAACCATTCAAGAATAATTTCTATTTTATGATTATATATAATTTTTATGAACTTAATATCATTATATATATGAATCAAATACATGCTATCCATAACAAACATGACTTATGTAACAAAACATATAAAGGAAAACGAATTAGTTGACACCAGAAACAATGGTACTAGTTAAATATTATTAACAAATAAATATTTGAAGATCATATATGATATCATATTTATGTATGTGGTTATTGTATAATTTAATAATTATTATTTAAATATTATACAGGAGGTTAAAGTACCATCATCAAAGGAAAAGTACAAGGTATGGGGTTTTCATCTCACTTCGTATTCACATGAGATTCATGTTATGTTGCCACTATTTCCTTTTGTGTGGTGTATGTACTACCCATGATTGTATTATTTGTGTAATATAATTTAGTTTATGTGTATTTACATCTTTATTATTTGATCCTTCTTTCATGGGTTGCATGTTTGGTATGTTACCAAATCGGTAAGGGAATTTCTAATTTCAATTTCCACTCATTGGGTTCTATGAAAACATCATTGATTATTTTACTTAAATATTATGTGTGAATCACTATTTATTTAATTATGTAGTAATTTATACTCCCCTTTATGTGGATATACTTTTGATACACATAATCACTTCATTGATAAATTCTCAATTGATCGATATGAACCTAATAAAAGTAATCTTAACTTAATTTCTATTCATTGAGTAAAACATCCAAGTCATTGGGGTTGTTTTTAAAAGAATATGTGTGAATGTACACTAATTTATTTACACATAATATCCAATAATATTGAGTGTGTTTATATTTTTCACACATAATTATGTCATTTATTTATCATTATCCTAAGTAAATAGTCTTTATAAGGGATTTCATATCAATTTACATTCCATTGATACTTCTTTGTTATTATGCACCAATTCACTTATATATGGAGTATATACTATACTTTGACATAGTATATCATGAATACCATTATTATAATAATATTATAATGTTTTTATTACCTTAATTATTTTTATTCAAGCATCATTAATTCGGTTAGGAACTCTAACTAAAATATCATTTTAAATGTTATACATATTTATTCTTCTAAATAATTCTCATTAATGTCCATGCTTTAAAAATTGCTTTAAGGATTTATTAATATGGACATGAATGTTTCAAAATTTAAATTCCTTTTAAAAGTTTCAATGTGGTATGGGACACTTTGATTCAAAAATCGAATTTGTAACAGCTTCTTGATAAATAGTGACACTTAAATATTTTCAAGAAAATGGGGATATATCTTTCAAATATTTTTACTAATTATTTTCATATATGTCAATATACATCATTATTATTGATTGAGGTTGATTTATAAAATCTTACATATTGTATAGAATGAGTTATGTTTGGTTTTGGATGTGCTATTTTTATACCATTCATAGTTTTTTGTTAAAATATTTACAATTTTTATACATGTTTTAATATGAATGTTTAGATTATGTTTCAAAAATTTCATATGAGGGATTTTTTAGACTTAGTAAGTGATGAGTGGAGCCCGATATAGCTCTTTGATGAATCGGTAGGTCTCATGATACAATCTAGTGTCTTAGAACAGGGCCTTAACATAATCTTATTTCAGTATTGGCACGAGGCCATGACTATTTGGTTATGATGTCCAGCATTATGCATTCCATCATTATGAAATTAGATATTGATATTATATGTGATTATTCAACTTGTGGAATATCCATGTGAATATATAAATGGAACTATTTGATTTTTCATTGCCATATTGTGATAAAGTTTAATTTTAAAAAACATGTGTTTTAGTCTTATACATTGCCTTAAATGTTTATGCTTATTTATGATATTTTCTTCAATATTGTTATCCTTACTGAGCATCTGAGCTCACACCTTTTTTATGTTTTCTGTTTCCCAGGATGTGAAGAAGTATATTATGCTTGACCTGTAGGGATAGGTTAATGGATATTAGTGTGTTCAAAGGGGACAAATTGTTGTTGTTTATTATGATGTAATGTAAAAAATTATGTATGTATCATGTACTTATAAGGCTACTACACTAATAGGTCTTTGGAGACTCGACCTCTTGTGATCATTCCAATGTTATGTAATAATGCACCAACTCTGGGTAACTGGGGTTGGGGAATTTGATTATGTATCATGAATTTTACCACAATCCATTACATCCAATGTATGACATAATTTTAATGAATGTATATATTATATATTGAATACTAATATACATTATTCCCACAAACTAATACTTCGCACCCAAACATGTACCATAAAACTATGATCCTTCAAAGATCATATGTGCACTAGTCTTATAACTTAATTTATTACATCATGGATATTCCTACACACAATGATATATCCAGAACAAAAAGTATCGTAGCAGATAAGACTTCCATATATATCCTCAACATCCTAGATATTGGGGGAAACACTCACAACCCAATTCTATACGGACATGGGATTCCCTACTGACATGAGGTGTGAATAATATAAAATACTATAATATAAATTATATCATACATATCTAACCTATGATAAACTATCCCACCCTATACTCAACATATATCTAATATATCACCTGAAAACCCCTCTACCATCACTTTGAGGGGAAAGATAATGCTCATATAAGTATATAATAATAAAAAATCATCACCATTAATCATTTTTTAATTTAAAAAATACAATTATCTTTGAAAAAAATTCATAATTATGGGTTCAAGAATTTACATGAAATTAAAAATCTTGAGAACTTTTATAATCATCATTTCAATTATAGGTTTCATCCCATTATCTTATATCATTTATCCCAACCAATTCTCAACTTTAATTTATTATATAATTACTATCATCAACACCCTTCCGCATCAATTCATTAAAATTCATTATCATTCCATATTCCTTGTTATTCTATAACTAAAACGTCCAACCTCATGATATAGATATAACTAAAGTTAAAAATAATTATAAAAAATTGGATACTAAGTGAGAAGAAAAAAATGAGGAATGAGAAAGCCCATATTTTAACCCAACCAACCAACCGATCTTCATAACAACTAAAAATAGGAAATCTAAGCCCAAATTTTTTTAACCGTCCCAGAAAAAAACCTCACACAACAAACCACCATATGTGAAATACCATATCATAATATATACCATTAAAATTGTAAAAATTACATTATTTTCCAAATATACTAACCATACTATGTTTCACATCAATTAAAATAAAAATATCTATCATCCCAAGGTATAAAAATGGTAGAGAAACCTATTTAAAAAAAATTAAGGGCCAACCCAGGCCATATTTTTTTGGCACACAACATATAACAAGAAATGATATGCTTAAAAATTGGATATATCATTTAATTAAAACATAAATTTCTTACATTAACATCTTGAATTAACCAAGTTATCATGAAAAACATTAAATAAAAAATTAATCTATAGAAATCAGTTAGCCTAACTATAAGAAACCAAGTAATGAAACACTTTTATTATTCATACTTTTTAAGAAATATATATATATCATTTCACATGATTATTTTTTCAGATATTAATCTTAATATAATTAAATTTATAAAATGATTTCATTAAAATAATTATGATACGAAAAAATGAAAATCACAACAATAATGATACCGGTATTCTAAAATATATATTGAGGCATCATCAAATGTAACATAAAAAACATAAAAAATGAATCACCCTTTATATATCGAAATTACATATTAATATCTGGATAATGTTGAAATAGATAATTTACTCAAAGAATATTAGGTATGATATATCCACATTGACACATTAAATAAAGAGAAGTCAACAACCCACTACCAAGAAGTGAATCATCCATCATTCCCAAAACAAGAATTGATGAATAGATGTAGATCTCCAAAATACTCTCCAATGAGGAACCTATGATTCAAATGGATATCATACAGATAATAATCCTTAGTTAATCATTAATATAAAACCACATGAACCAATGTAAATATTGTTTCAATAGAGTAGATGACGTAACGAGAGAGTGATAGAACCAATAGGGGAAAAGTAAACTCACCTCAGACCTCCGATGGATGAATATCTATAAGATATGGGATAAAGCCAAGAAAATGGGATTAAGAGTCACTAAAATAGAAAATCATTTAACATATCATTTTAAGAAAGACTGATGGAATATTAGTAATTATAATGGACTTTTTAAATTCTATTTTTTAGAGTTTTTATTAATGAATAAGGTAGTAGGGTAATCCACACATTAATGGGTGGAATTTTTAACAAAACCAAGATACAATAGGGGTGGACATTCCCCACATGTTCCAACAACAACATCTATCTATGAGTAAAGATAAAAAATACAATATCACTTCCATTTAATACATAGTTACCATAATTTTTATATAACCTAGTAAACATTATAGTGGAGTAGAGACACCCTACCTTAAACAGCCCCCAAAATGGAAAATACAAGGGACTGAATCTCTATGAAATCATATAACAACATAGTCCCTAAAGTTAATGTTCCCTAAACAGGTATAGATAAGAAACTAAACAAATTATATCCAAAAATTATCTTGTGATAAATATTTTATTTTATATTAAAATGACAGAGACACACAAAAACCCACCTAAGGATCCATGTTGTAGGTTGGGAATAACAATGTAGGTGTTTCTAAAATTTGATAAGCATGAAACCATCCTCCTAGGAATATATGGAACCAAGTAAAAAGATAATTATTCATATAAATTTGTGAAAAAAACTCATTGAAACTCTAATTTTTTCATACAAACCAATCATACAATAATGACCATATCCTAGAAAATATTCCATCATCATCCATTATCTTACACTACCATTATTTCCCTCAAATATCTAAACACCAAAAAAATAAATGAGGGCCCTAATAAGAGTTGGGACCTTACAAAAAAATTATATAAAATGATTCTCCTCCTCAATAATCAAAATCATCCATGGAAGAAAGTGTAGGAATGGTCTAAAGATAATCAGCCCATTAGATATATATGAAGGGTATCATTATAAAAGAAGTATAAAAACCTCATCATAATAAAGAAAACATAATCACACTAAATAATTCACCTCCTACATAACAAATTATAATAATTTTATTATAAAAAATAAAAAAAATAAATCAAGATATTTGGCACACATGTAAGAATAAGGATTCAATGTACTACCCTTAAAGACACCACTAAACAATAATACGTGAACCAATGAATTTAAATTATTCCATGACACCTTCTCATAATGGTTAGGAATCTCAATAGGGAAATCATGAAAAATGAAATCATTTTATACATCTAACTTCCCCAAGTTATTGTCATGGGAATCTTCATTAATATAATGGTGAAGCTATGGCATGTGAATTACATCATGGATATGTTCCATCTATGGAGGTAGTTCAAAATCCTTTGAAACATCTACTATATACTCTAATAACATAAAAGGCCAAAAAAATAGGGATAAATCTTACCCCCATAGCCAAACCTCTCATACCCATGATGATATGACCCCTTCAAGAACACAATATCTCTGACATAAAACTCTATAAGACTACATGTATAATCAAAAAAGGAATTATGAAAATACATAAAATGAAATTAATGGGGTCATACAAATTATATAATGATAACTATTATTATAAGAAAACCATTCTTAGGGCATGTGATTCACCCAGAACCGCCAATATCTCAAATTCATGATCACATCATGTTTTCCAAATGATAGATATTCTTATCAATATAACTATCAATATACACATAAAAAGATGTGATATCAAATAATTTAGAACCAAAATAATTATAAATATCTCACTTTACTTGAGAACTAATGCATAGATCATTATTAGATATTATCACCTTTTCAACCCCATGATGCCTCATAATATCCTCCAAATACTCTTTTTATAAAAAAATCCACCGTACTCAACTCATTAACCACCAAGAAGTGATATGACATCACTAGTTAATAAAAAATCATCCAAATAGTATTGTATCAATCATAGGATGAGGGTAAACTGATGAAAAATTATATAGAGAAATTAATGAATTCCATTGGGGATTATCTGTCCATAAGAAAAACCCACCATTAACAGAATTGTCAACCTTCACCTTCCAGAAGACTAAACAATGAGAAATAAAATATGTACCAAATTTCTTCATTCAGGAAATCAAAAACACAATCTATCAAGGAATGATTCATTTTAGTCACACCAGGATATACCACCAAGTGTGAACTATGGAAATTTTGAATAACCACCTCATTCATTACAAATGGTGTCAAGAACTGTCACATTGGGGACCATACAGTGACTCCCCATGCCTTCCTTTAATAGGCCAGGAGCTGTTGAATAACACCGAGTAGGCATATCACTAACATGGGAGGCATTTCCTAAGTACATACACACACACACACACACATCTCCAAGCCCACAAATACTGAAATGTAAAAACCACTAAGAACAAGATTCATGTATATAACTAAACCCAACCAACAGAGTAAAATGGAAGTAAAGTGCAGAAAGGAAACTGGGCCAGAATAAAAGAACACTAAAAACAAGAGATTATTCAAAATAAAAAGTCCGGACTTTAAGAAAAAAGAGGTAATGGGACTGCTACTCGTAGCCATTAGAACACCTCGGGAAGTAGGGAACTCATAAAGCTCGGTCTGGTCTAGTCTTGGTCAACCCTGGAATCCGTCAAAAGGTCTCTCATCTGCAAAAGACACAACATGTGCTAGCAAAGCCGGTGCAAGGGTGAGTATAACAATACTCAGTAGAGGACCCAGAAAACCACAAAGCAATACCCAAAGGAAAGGTATAGTCAGCTCTACACAATATATGTCTACAGAATATATAGAAAGCAAAACACAATCCAGATATACACAGAACCTACACCCGTAGTCTAGAGACAAGTCACACAACAGCATACCCCTGCTAGGTATTCGGTTCGAAGGTTCCACGAAGCACTCGTTCGGGGTAACTCACTCCATGAGTCTGATAGCTCTGATGTCGTTCGTCTGAGAAGTACTGTTCATCGGGATAGATCAAAAGTGATAGAGACACTCATTCTAGGAGAACACACACCTAAGTGCGGAAAGACCACGATAAATATATGAGGATCACTGTCAGGGCCTTGGCACATATTGTGACTCATCTGGATTCAACTTTTATGTAGAGGATCATCATTCTATTGGATTAGTCACATCAATATGTAACTCTAACTAGGGTCAAGAATGTACACAGTATCTCACACTGAGCCTCTCCAAGGGATACCTGACTCTATCTCGGGAAGTCACACTGAATGGATCAGACTCTAGTGAAAGGAAATGATACCTGACCTTTAGGGGAATGAGCAAAATGGGAGCTAACCCAAAGGAAACTTGTAAAAGGAACGGTGGAGAAGAGGGTCAATTCGTGTACTAAAAAGTACAAGGCATGTAGAAGGGTCTCATGTCGTCTCCTATGAACCTGGGTACCACCAGTGTACAATGGCCCGTGTCATAGGGGTTGTCATCTAGAAGACAGAATACATGATGTGTAAGAGAGTGACATGTCATGTTCCTCTATCCGAGGAGGACTCTGTGTACGCAGGCCATGTGCCCGTACACAGATTCAACCCATGTGTTAAAACCCGTGTAACTGGTACATGGGGTGACCCAGTAACTGACCTCCTTTGGCTGTGTGGTGGAGTACACGACATGTACTTCATATCATTTCCATGTATCTTCTGAGATACATACCGAGCCCACATAGGAACCCACACATTTTCTGATGATGTTCACATGCCGTGTTGTGCTTGCTGTTGCCCGGTACTCCAGACGCCATTGGGTGGAGCCCACACATCATGTCATCCTGGGGGCATGCCATCTTCTTCTCCATGTGTAGCGCATAAGGCCTCGACCCAGCCAGGCCAACCCTTCAAGGCATGTTCTTCAGGATACACGCTGTGTAGATTGGAAATTTCCAGAAATCATCATTCTTCATCACTACACCTTGGTCTCCTCTGTTCCTCGATTCGGCCATTTGATCACCACGATACTCAAAATCCAAAGTCACCCCTCCATGTCATCAATGTTTCAAGAGGTTTTGGGGGTTCAATCGACCCCAAAAACTTGTTTCGATCAACCGCACGAAGAACAGTCAAAGAACGATTTCTCCTGAACTGTGTTGATTCATCTTCCACCATCATCATCGCACCTCCATTGAGTCATTTTGATGTCGTATCTTCAATTTGGTATTGTTTCGTTGTTAAATGGATGCGAAACAATCTGATGTTCATAACCTCGTGAAGAACGCAAAGAACGCAGGGTTGAAAAGGAGGAAGAAATAAATATTCAAAGGAGGAACACACCTCCACCGTCATTTGTCATGAAGTTGATCTACTCATGTTAATTGGTTTAATAGTAAAATCAAAATGAAAAACTAAGTATCATCATAAAATAAATTCTCGAATCAAAACCCTAAAAGAAAAGGAAATTTACACCCTCCTCCAAGAAAGCCCGATCTGCGGATCACCCTGTTTTTGGGTTGATTCGAGTTTATCATTTAATACAAGAATGGGGAAAAGAAGAATTGAAATAAAAACCCATACCTCGATTCGATTGAAGAAAAATCTCTATTTTTCATTCATTAACGAGGTTTTCCAAATCCGAGATGCGTCGATCGATCGCATCATTGTTGTCCACCAACAGGTTCTCCTTCAAAGATCCAATGGAAAATTATAAATTCACAAGGTTATGCGGATAACCCAAGTAACTTTATATAATAATATATTTAATGTGGAATAATTAGGTATTGGTGCAAAAAGGAAACAATTAAAATAAATTAATTTCTGATTTATTTTATTTCCATTTAAAAAGTCCAAAAACAAACTTTTATAGGTGACCCACGCTGATCGATGTTAGGAATTGCCTAAGGTAAATTCACTACTTTGAGAGCAACAGTGCCCTCATATTTCTGATTCAGGCACCCTCTTAAAAGTAAACCCAAACATTCAAGAAAAGTTCTCGCACACACTATTTAAAAGTTTAAATTATTTCAAACATTAATTTTGTGAACTCTGGGCCTCTGAATCTCATGCTGTTTAAAATCTTGGTCTCATAATAATTCCATATAATATTTATAAATAATACATGACTCCCCACATTAGGGATTTACATCCTTAAAAATCCAAAATGAGGCCACTCAAACAGATGTGGGTACTGCGCACGGATCTAAGCCTCTCACTCCCACGTTCTCTCTGGATGATTCTTGTGCTTCCACTAGATGCGCACAAAGGGAATCAATCACCCCTGAAGGATCCTCTACTATTTATCCTCTATCTCCACCAAGTAATCTACAAAGGTCACTCCATCCTCAATGTCCAGCTCGCCCCAGTCGGTGACGTGTGATGGGTTATGCACGTACCTCCTCAATTCTGACATGTGGAAGACATCATGAACCCAGTGCAACTACGGTGATAGATCTTGGAGATACGCCACTTCACCAATTATGAATAGTATCTGGAATGGTCTGATGAACCTCAGAGATAGCTTGTCAGCCTGACCAAATATCTATAACCCTCATCGTGGTGAGACCCTAAGGAAGACATGGTCCCCTTCATTGAACTCTTGAGGTCTCTGTCACCTATCAGCATAATACTTATGCCGGATTTGTGTAGTCTTCATCCGGTCTCGGATGATCTGCACCTTCTCGGTGGTAGCTCACACTAACTCTGGACCAATAAGTGCTGACTCTCCAGGGTTGGTCCAGTAAAGTAGTGACTGAAAGGGTCTCCCATATAAATCCTCGAACGGTGCCATACCAATGGGGGAGTGGTAGCTGTTATTGTACATAAACTCCACCAGTGGTAGGTGGTCCTCACAACAGTGACCTTAGTCCATGATATAGGGTCACAACATATCCTCCAAAACATGAATGGTCCTCTCAGTTTGACCATCGGTCTAGGGATTTATCTTTGTGCTCAAGCATAGCTGAGTCCCAAAAGCCTCTTGAAATACCTTCCACAACTAGGATGTGAAGCGGGCGTCTCGATCTGAGACTATTGTCGAAGGTACACCATGAAGCCAAACTATCTAATGCACGTAGAGGTGTCCCAATCTCTCTACAGAATTCTGCTCCCTAATAGCTAGAAAGTGGTTCGACTTTTTGAGTCAGTCAACAATCGCCCAGATAGAATCATGCCCCTTGGAAGTTTGTGGTAATCCCATTACAAATTTCATCGATATTTCATCCCACTTCCACTATGGAACTTCCAGGGCTGAGATAATCCCACTGAAACCTAGTGCATAGCCTTCCCCTGCTGGATTGTAAAGCATCCAGAAAAGAACTCTGCTACTGCCTTCTTTCGGCTTGACCACCAGAACTGTCATCGGAGATCTGGGTACATCTTCGCCACTCATGGATGTACCGCTAAAGGGGATGTATGAAACTCTATTAGAACCACCTATTGCAATGCCACTGGTATAAAAATTCATCCCTTAAAAAGAACTACATGCTCCCTACATTGGGAATATCCATCAGGAGCATGTCCCATGGATAACTAAGCACGTAAACCCTAACAGTTGACATCCCCAAGTTGTGCCTCCCTAACTCGTTGTAAGATTGGATGGGTGACAACCATCGATTGAAGGTACGTTGTATCATCTCTTTCTATGAAGGATAAATGGAATGAGGTTAACTATTCAGTTTCCTCACTCAATAGTTGTAAGCTCGATCTCCTACTAAGAGAATCTGCCACATTGTTCCCCTTCCTAGAAGTATAGATGATCTCAAAATCATAGTCCTAGAGTAACTCTAGACAATGCCTCTATCTCATATGCATACCCTTCTGCATGAATATGTACTTGATTCACTTATGGTCAGAGTAGAATATATACTGCTCACCAATAAGGTAGTGTCTCCACATCTTCGACATGAAGACAACCACTGCCAACTCGAGATCATGGGTCATGTAGTTCTAATCATACGTATTATGATGGAACGAACCATAAGAAGCCACTTCCTATCTGTGTATCACAAAAAATCAAATCCCGGTCCCTGATGCATTGTAGAAAACTACGTACTCAACACCCTCCTCTGGAAATCTACAAATCTGGGTGCTCGTCAAACTCTGTCTCAACTGCTCGAAAGACTACTAGAACTTCTCCATCCACATGAAGGGTTTCCCCTTCCTAGTCAAGGATAACATCGGTGCTAATATTTCGGAGAAATCAAAAATGAATCTCGGGTAATATCCTACCAACCGAAGGAAGCTCCACACCTCTATCACGCTCTGGGGTGGTTCCCATGCTAACACCGCCTCCACCTTGGCTGGGTCCACAACTACCCCATCTGCTGAGAGGACGTGTCCTAGAAAGTGTTCCTTCTAAATCTAGAACCAGCACTTCGAGAGCTTCCCATATATTTGTTTCTCTCAGAGTACGTCAAGAACCATCCATAGGTGTCTTGTGTGCTTCTCCTCTGACACCAAGTACGCAAGGATTCCATCGATGAAGACCACCATGAACCGTTACAAGTACGACTGGAAGAGCCGGTTCATAAGTCCCATGAACACAGTGGGGACGTTATGCACGCTGAAAGGCATCAAAAAGTACTCATAGTGACCATAACTGAATCTAAAATCCATATTTATTATATCCTCATCCCTTACTTGTAACTGGTGGTAACCTAATCAAAGGTCAACCTTCAAGAACCATTGTGCCCCATTTAGTTGATCAAAGAGGTCATCAATTATTGGTAGTGGATACTTTTTCTTCATCGTCACCTGGTTCAGGTGCCGTTAATCCACATACAACCTCAAACTCACATCTTCCTTCTTGGAAAACAAAACTGGGGCCACCTAGGGTGAAATGTTGGGTCTTATGAAACCCTTTCTCTTCAAATCCTCTAACTACACCCTTAGCTCGCAATGTTCTGTGATAGCCACTCGATATGCTGCTGAGGATATCGATTCCATCCCGGAGTGTAAGTTGATGCATAAGTCGATCTTCTTGCGAGGAGGTAGTCCTAGAACATATTTGGGAAAGTCTTTCCCATACTCTTTCACTATTATTGGGAACCGAAATCTCGCAACATATACTGCTCTAAGTGTAAGGCTATCCAACTCATGAGTGATTGGTTGTACCCTCCTATTCTTAAGCCCATTTTGTGATTCCTGGGTCTCCTTTTCACAGATAAAGGAAAAAATCATCCCATCACTGGGGACACACCACACTCTTCGCCTAAAGTAATCAATCTAGGCATGGACCAAAGATAACCAATCCAACTTGAGAGTGATGTCGTAAGGCCACGACGCTTCCACCAAGAGGTTCCAATCGAAACTCTCTCCTCCAAGGGTAAGATCACACTATCTGAAAAGGTGTGTGATCATCGAGTATCCTCCCATAGGTTTCATTAAGTATAAGGGTCGAGTCAACAACTCTATCGAAATCTCAAGGTTTCGCACAAGACATGTGGTGAGGAAGGAATGACTCGAACCTGTGTTTATAAATACATAATATATAGTAGTGAAGACAAAGATCATACCTCATATCATCCTTGGAGTCCTTGGTTCATACGCCTTGACCGTATGCAGTTGTCCATGCCCCTGTACCATAGCTCCTAGAGCCTCGTGCGAGCCTCTTAGGGGTGGTGGTGGAAGTAAATCGAAGCGTCTGCCACCGCCTGCAGCTCTCCCTGCTCCTATGCCACGTCCACTGCCTAGTTGGTCTATCTGCTCCACTCTCTGCCACTGCCTCGGTGGTCCATCCACCACTTCCTTGTTAGCAGCTTGACAAGTTGGATAGTCTCTTGAGAGATGTCCCCTACCATCGTACTAGAAGCATCGCTGCTCCCTAGACTGACTGGATCCAGATTTAGAGCCCTAAAAAGTCGATCCTCTATCATGGGTCCTCTTTTGACATCTCACGTGACCTAATACCTATGCCTGAAGTCGGATCCCTGCTGCCGAGGTCTCTATGCCTTTCTGCCTGCTACAGACTATCATTGGTTATATTTACTCTTCCAAGAAGCTCTCGATCACCAAGGCCCGCTCGAGCACTCCAGCATAAGTCTAAATGCACAAAGGCATGACAGTAGCTCGGATGTCCCATCATAGAACACGCTCGAAGTTCTGAGCTCTAAAGTACAGATCATTAACCATATCCACTGTGAACCTGGTGATGTTGGTGAACCTCGATGAATAGTCATCCGCCATCAAACAACCCTTCTATAGATGAAGAATCTCTTGGATACGCAGTGATATTAGTGTAACCGAAGAGAAATCCTTCCTAAAGAGTCACTCAAACTCTGTCCATGAAAGAGTCTCCTTGTCGTGAATCTGTGTGGTCAGACTCCACTATCGTCCCACTAAACACTAAAGAAGGCTCGCTCCTAGGATCACCATCTAGTTCGCTGGTGTCCTCACTAGATAGAAAACCCTGGTCACCGCCTCAATCCATTCCTTAGCTGCCTACGGGTCGGGCTCACCTTGTAACCTGACGGGTCTCTGTCTCTAGAACTCATGGAGCACACTCAGCCTACGACCATCTTCTGTTAGTAATGTGGGTGCCACGGGCTGGTCCACTGGTGGTGGTATAGAAGTTGTGCCACCTAGAGGCAACACCTGGGGAACGGGTCCCTATATCGAAGCCTCGTCACTGAGGGTGTCATCCTTGTGATCATGTTGCTGAATCCTAGCGGGTATGAATTATGGAGGCATCATGTAAGGAAACAAGATGTACCATGGTCAATGAGTAAATTTAGATAGCTGACATAAAGGAAATGGAAAACACAAACCATTCTTATATAATGCATGTACGATTATGTTACTTCCCCGCAACTGGTTTTTTCATATGCCGAGTTGAAAATAAAGTTATCAGAGTCATGGTGAATGGATATTTCGGCCGCCCGCACCAACACTGGAGTCTCTAGCCTGAATGATGAGCTAGAAACACTTAACATTTTTTTCCCAAACCAATCTCACAGACTCTTGGTCCTAAGGTAGAACCGACCACACTCTGATACCAGTCTGTCATGACCCATCCTAGTGGGGTCCCTATCGCGACTCCCTAAGCCTACCTCAAATACGCCAGGAGCTCATGACTAGCCCGGAGTAGGCATATCAATAACATGGGAGGCATTTCCAAAGTACCCGTACATGCGCACACATCTCCAAGCCAAAAAATGCATAAATGTAAAAACCACTAAGAAAAAAATGCATGCATACAACTAAACTGAACCAACAGAGTACACCAGATGTAAAGTGTGGAAAGTAAACTGGACCAAAATATAATCCCACCAAAAAAAGAGAGTCTTCAAACTACAAAGTACAACATGTAAGCACAAATAGGTATTGGGACTACTACTCTTAGTCATAGAAACACCTCGGCATGTAGGGAACTCAGAAATCTCAGTCCAGTTCTGGTCCGCCCTGGAATCCGAAAAAAGGCTGGTCGTATAAAAAAGACACAACATGTACAGAAAAAACCCATGCAGGGGTGAGTATAACAATAATCTATGGAGGACCTTGAAAACCACAAAGAAATACATAAAGTAAAGGTACAGTCATCTCTACACAATATATGTCTATAGAACATATAGAAAAAGAAACACAATCCAGATATACTCAAAACCTCAGCCTGTAGTCTAGAGAAAAGTCACACAAGAGCATACTCCCTCTAGGGATTCTGTTCGAAGGTTCCATGAAGCATTCGTCTGTAAGAAATCACTCCACAATTATGATAGCTCTGATGTCATCCATCCAAGACATAGCATTCATTAGGAAGGATCACAAGTGATAGATACACTCATTATTCGAGAACACAATCTTGAGTGGGGCAAGATCGTGATACAGAGATGAGGATCACTGCCAGGGCCTTGGAGGATTCTGTGACTCATCTGGATTCACATGATAAGTTGGGGATCATCATCCTGCAGGATTAGTCACGTCGATACCTGACTCTAACAAGGGTCATGAATGGATTGAGGATCTTGGTTCGGGCCTCTCAGTGGGATACCTGACTCTATCTCGGGAAGTCCCGCTGAAGGGATCATACTCTTTTGAATGGAAATGATACATGAACTTCAGGAGAGAGAGAAAAGGGGGAACTAACCCAAAAAAAAACTTGTCCAAGGAATGGTGCTAAGAGGATCAAGACATGCACTGAAAAGTACATGACATGTAGAAGGGTCACATGTTGTGTCCTCTGACCCTGGGTACTGCCCGTGTACAACAGTCTGTGTCGCAAGGCGTGTCATCAAGAAGAAGGTATACACGACGTGTAAGAGAGTGACATGCCATGTTCCTCTATTTGGGGAGGACTCTATATACGCTGGCCATGTGCTCGTACATAACTTTAAACTGTGTGAGACAACCCGCATAACTGGTACACGGGGTGACCCATGTAACTAGCCTCGTCTGGTCATGTGGTGGAGTATGTGGCATGTACTCTACCCTATGTCTATGTATCTTTTGAGATACAGGCCATGTCCGCGTAGGGAACCACACACTACGTGATGATGGTCACACACTGTGTTGTGCATCCTATCACCCGGTACTCTAGTTGTTGTTGGGTGGGGCCCACATGTCCTTTCTTCCTGGGGGCATGCCATGTTCTTATCCATGTGATGTGAAGAATCCCTATCCACTGCCAGGACAACCCTGCACGGTGGGTTCTTCGGGATACATGCTATGTTTCTCAGAAATTTCCAGAAATTGTTGTTCTTCTTCACTGCACCTCGAGGCTCCTTTGATCCTCGATTCAGCCATCTGATTGGCTAATCACGATCTAAGGTTTATATGCCATTCCATCAATGTTTTGGGAGGTTTCAGGGGTTCAGTCAGCCCCAAAATCTTGTTTCGATCATCCGCTCGAAGAATGGTCGATGAACGATTTCTCCCAAACCATGTTGATCCGTCTTCTTCCATTGTCGTCGCACCTTTATTGAGTCATTGTGATGTAGAATCTCCAATTTGGGATAGTTTCTTTGTGAAATGGATGTGAAATTATCCTATGTTCATAACCCCACAAAGAACATAAAGAACGCAGGATTGAAAAGGAGGAAGAAATCAATTAACAAAGCAGGAAAGAACCTCCACCGTCATTTTTCATGATGTTGATCTACTCCCATTAATAGGTTTTACAGGAGAATCAAAATGAAAAACCAAGGATCATTATAAAAGTGATTCTTGAATCAAAATGCCAATAGAAAATTAAATTGACACCCTCCCACAAGAATGCCTGATCCGCGGATAACTCAGTTTGTGGGTTGATATGTGTTTTTCATTTAATGAATGAACGGGGAAAAAAAGAATATAAATAAAAACCCTACCTCGATTTGGATGATGAAAAATCTTCGCTTCATGTGTGTTTGCAAGGTTCGTCGAATCTGAGATGTGTCAATCGATCGCATCGTCATCGTCCGCTAATGGATTCTCCATCAAAGCTTCAATGGAAAATTCTAAATTCGTAGGGATATGTGGATAACCCTACGAACATTTCATAAGCATGTATTTAAAGGGGATGAATTAGGTCGTGGCACAAAAAGAAAAAATTTAAAATAAATTAATTGAAAATTTATTTTATTTCATTTAAAAAATTCTAAAAACTAACTTTTGATGCCGACCTATGTCGATCGATGTTAGGCCCTATATAAGGTAAAGTAGTTGCTCTGAATGCAACAGCTCCCTCATATTTCTGATTCAGGAACCTGTTTAAAATTAAACCAAAACTTTCATGAAACCCGCTTTCACGCACTATTTAAAAGATTAATTTATTTCAAACATTTATTTCGGGCACTCTGGGCCTCTGGATCATAGGCCATCAAAAATCTTGGTCTCATAATAGTTCCATATAATATTTAAAAATAAAACATGGAAAATATGAGACTTTACAAAGGGATGAACAACCCATACTTAAAAACATCATATGTCAACCATCCTTATACCATACCTCTTTGTAATATCCACAAACAACTTAATCTCATCAATCTTCCACCTAAAAATCCCCCAACCTAGAGTTGATACACCTTCTATACTAAGGAATAATGAACTTTCATCTAATAGAGACACCATATTGAATCATCATCTCCAACATCATGGTGTATCACATCAATATCATTAATCCCTTACTAGGAATCCCCAATATCATATAGAAAACCACCACATGACTTCTTAGTCAATGCATTAACCATAATCCATTTACCCATTGTATATGAAATATCAACTTCATAATCCTATATGAAATCTATCCACCATTACCTTCACAAGTTTAATTAATGATATTAAATGTTATACCATATACTACTATGATTTTTGAATTTTAAAAATCACTCATGAATGAGGCATTGTCACAGAAACATTATGGAAAAAACATATTTATCAAGATAAGTAAAGTGGTATCATAATTACACACATGAATAAATAACATCATTACCCATAATATATAATCATTCAATCCGGCATCAAATCCCAAACAACGCAATTATGTGAAGTACTATAATAAAAATCAAATACAATTCTGTACTCTAGAAAAAAATAAATAGGGCACTAACCAGATTTTCCATGAAATAATAAAATGAAGAATTTCACACATCAATATTTATAAAAGTTGAATTCTATATGGTCAATTTTTTAGGAGGATTCACAATCTAGGAAAACTTTTATGTGAAACTACATTAATATACTTCATTCCCATGGATTCTATAAACCACTAAAACATTTTTTGGGGAAAACCCAATAAACCCCCCCCCCCCTCAATATTTAAAGGATCCATGTATACTCCAAGTAGATTCACAACATGATCCAATAAATAAACATCATAGTCTTGGATATTTAACATTAATATATTTTAAATAGTTTATGACACTGAATAATCCCTAAATAGCTCACAAATTCTCTACATTCTTCTCATATAACTCAGAATACAAAATAAATTCAACTATGAACACCAAAAAAATCTAATCCAAAAAATCAAATAACATTGAAATCATTAGTTGTATGAATATTATTGGTGCATTCATATAACTAAATATGATTTCTTAAAACACATAATTCCAATAATTACATAATAACCTAATTAGTTTGTTGAAGATAATTATTTTTTAAATAATTATTATTTTCAATATGTTGTTTGAGTAAAATTTGAAGTGTTTTTACATATTTTTATTGTTAAAATAGTCTCATAATACTCACATCATGTATGGATGAATATTTTATATTTCACATTGTTTAATGTTTTTTACACGGGAGTGAAGACATCCATTAATGATATGTAGCATCATTTTAATTATTTTATGAGAAATTAAATATGTTTTATTAAGGATGAAGTGATATTTAATTTGTATAATATAATTCCAATATTGATAATGAAATTATTATTGAGTATTTTGGTTGGAAATAATTATATGTCTAGAGAGATTTTTTTTGGAATAAAAATTTCATATTTTACAACTTTTCTTCAATGAATAATGCTAAGCTCAAATAAAAAATTGGGTTAAGTAAATATACTTGATGATCTATGATGCCAAGGCTATCCAAAGTGGAGGTATATATGGGGGATGAGGTGTATACAGCATGCATGGATAACACATATAACATGAGGGTTGTTGGTCATGAAGTCAATGATGGTTTCCCTCTCATGCGTGGGGTGGTGTAAGAGGCCATATGTGATTGTCAGTTTCTATGGGACTTGATAGATTTATATGGAAAGTTCCCTATATTATTAAGAACTACGAACCAAAATTATCTCTCAAATTGGGATTTAGTTTAAACATTTCAATTTTTTAATACCTTTTGTTCTTAGATTTATTTGAGGATATTCATATCCACATTATATTTTAAATGATACTGCAATTTGGTCATCTTCTAACTCCATCAAATGATGTCTCGTGAGGAGTATAATAAAAATGACGAGTTATTATGAAAATTAAATTCTCAAGATTGTGTTGATATAGATCATATGAGAACATTATACTATTTTTAGTATGGATAGAAATAATTGATATTTTTTTTCTTTAAAACACTATAGATATAGATTTTTTTGAGTTTAATGAGTATCTCCATGCATGATCAATTTAAACCACATAAAAATGAATGTTTCAAAATGTTTTTTGATAAAAACTATGTTAAATAAAAGTGTATGTGTGGTTTGAAAAAGTTGATATATTTTTTTAAATGATGAATGTGTTTTTAGTTTTTATATATGAATATCAATCCATTCATTTGGGAGAAGTATTTCATTTCACATATTTAATGATATGGTAGAGTATGTTAGTGGATATTGTCTATAAATACCCTTGAATGTCTATATTTGATATTATGAGATAAATATCGATAGAAATCCTAGAGAAGGAATGACTGAGATGAATACACCTCTATTATCAAAAAAAGAGAGATATATTTGCTTTCACAAAAATATCTCTCTTGTATCACTTATACAACATTAAATAAATATGGGTTTCAATAAGGTTTTCTCATTTTTGTGATGAATATTCTTATACTATAATGTGAATATGATGTTTTAGTTTATGTTTAAAGTGTAAGTGTGTGTGTGTGAAGAGGAAGTGAATCAATGTACAATGGTAAACAATGAAAAGAAGAAAATAGGGATGACCATGCCAAGCTTCATGCATGTATAGGTATTGTTATACACTTGAATAGTTGTGTTGAGAGGTGAAAAATTGTAACAAATTATTTTATAAAGCACAAGATGGGTAATTTTAGAAATAATATAGAGTACTTAAATGTTAAAAATGAAAAACTGAGAAGAAAATAATGCATGATACATATATATGATTTTATTGTGTATAGAGATTTATGATTTTATTTTTGAATATCAGAATAAATAATATTGAGACTAAATATGGTAGGTTTAACAAAATATATAAATACATGCATACCAAAGGGTTTCATTAAATGAGGAAAATTAGAACATGTGAAGATATGATAGCGAGAAATTCCATGAAGAGTTGATCATGTATATCTTTTTTCTAATGATATCGAACAAGTGTACATGAGAATACCAGTTCATCCAATATGCCCATGAAGGAAAATTAAATCTTGAGGTGGTGTATATGAAACCAAAAACATACAAATGTCTTTCAATCATTGGATTAAAATAAAAGGCATTTATTATTGGGGCTTATAAATAATCATATAATATGAGGTTTATCACTTTTTATGTGGACAATTGTAAAATATTTTGGGACTATAGAATTGTAACATATCGAGACTCTGTGTTAATGGGATTGGAACTTTCCTAGGTTATAACCACTTTTATGTAGTGAAGAATTAGTAACTTGTGAGTTTAACTAGTTTCATTAAGGAGTGGGTATTTAAGACTGAAAGAAGAAAAAAATAGTTCATGTTTTTTATTTTATTTTGAGATATTCATATGGTATGTATGTGATCCCCTCATCCTAACAGGTGACGTAGGATTGAGTTAAAAGGGTGTAAAATAAAAATAAAATTTCCTAGTAAAACAAGTACACATGATTCACCTCTCTCAGTATGTCTGCATGATCCATTAGAAACATTGATTAGTCTAGAATAATCTATGATATGGGTTGGATACCCAACCCATGCCGCACTAAAATTTATTATATAAAATTAAGTATAAAATTGAAACATATCCTATAATGGTCATATACCCTCAATATATTGGAATATATTTCTAACAATATGTCATTATATGTACATCCATGGAAAAAGTAAACCAAATATCCATATAAATAATAGTCAGGATATGTTTTCATAATTTAAACACTATATGATCTTTAGAATGAAAATATAAATATTTATATTAGACAGCTAGTGCCACCCCAAAATCAAGTACATCTCTATCAACTTGTTTTACCATTTCTAGAAACATAAAATCTAATAGAACGAAGGAAACAACATCAGACAAGGATAAGATCCCCCATAAAACATGTTTTTAAATCTAAAAACGATTACTGAACAATTTTCAATCCTCATAATTTAAAGAAACAGATAATAGAATAATAAAATTCCCAATAGATAATCATCTAGTTGAAAACAAATCCATTTAAGATTTCACATTGAAATCATTACAAATGAATCATTCAGCAACAACAACTCTATGAGGATAAAGCTGAAAATTGAAAATACATCATGATAAGTGATAATCTTCATGAATTATTGTCATAAAACATTAGAGACACCATATATAATAAAAAAAATCATTATAAGTATGAGAATTAAAATCAATATTCAAGATGAAATTGATATAGAAAACTCAAAACCTCTTGAATATGAACATTATGTGCTGTTTCAATCACTCCAAATTCTTGAATTGGACTCTAAATGTAGTTTCATTATTGAGCATGAAAATTGAAATGAGATTACTTTAAAAGATAATACCACCAATTAATTAGGAGTAGAGTTACAATATTATCTTTAGGTTTGGATTTATTATTTCCATTTCGATCATAACTGGTTGTTAAATTTTTCTTCAAGAAAATGAACTGTTCATTTTTTGGTTATCTGATTATCAACTGATCACAAATATATTAGGATTATTCATTTCTATATACTTAAAAAAGTAATATAACTAATTTTAGGGGTGTATGTGACATGAATTAATTACTAAGTGATCCATATTCTTCAACCCAATAAATTTTCAAATCATGGGATGCAACATCAATGTTGAGTGGAATAAACATTCAGAAATACTATTTTTATTCATAGGATTTTCTTCAATAGCTAGTGTATTTATTTTCAAGAACCACATAACATCATAATATTTTTCTTAAGAAAATTACATATGCTCATTAAATTAGATGATATAAATTTCACATGATATTCGATTTAATTTTTTACTAGTATATTAAATCACACTATAGTTTTGTCTATCTAGGTGAACTATACAATAAAAATAAGGAAGGGAAGTCCATCAACCACTCCATTATAAGTACTAGGTTGTGGAAAATTTAGAATTTTGTCAGAAAAATATTCCAATGCTCAATCATAATAATAGGGTCAATATAATAAATAAGAGGCACTAAGTTGAAATATAATCTATGAAAATACTTCTTAATATATTATCCAAGAAACAATATTTTATCTACTGACCAAAATTTCCATAAAAAATAATCTCTTATAAATATTTATTCCCAATTTCGTTCTAGGTAATCAAAATTTCGATTTTGATTAAGCTCAACTTTAAATCTATCAAAAATTCACTCTAAAATACATAGATAATCATCAAAAGTTATATTCTTCTTAAAATAAATATAGATATTCATATTCCTAAATCCAAGGATATAATTACTTATCAAATTCATCTTTAATAAAAGAGTAAAAATTTTAAACATAATGTTATCCTCGAGATCATCCTTATCTAAGAACATGGATGAATCTTTTACCGAAAAGGATACATAGTGATTTTAATTGACATTTGGCTGTGGAGGTCTATTTTATTTCACTAATAGAATCTGTAGAAATCTAGTGGAAATGGTTCTCTATATCTTATAGTTTTCTATACGCTACCATGTTATATTATGGTAGTGATTGATAAATCCATCATAATATATGATTATATTCTTAACTTTTTGGTATGAAATTGAATGTATTCATCATTAATTTAAAATTCTTGTTCATTATCATTTTGGTTGGATTAACCAAAAATAGAGCATGTCTCTTTTTCCTCCTCATGATTGGTTAGAACATATCTTTTGGTTACCCTAATGGTTCAATCCTATTGACCACATCTTCAAAACCAAAGAAAACCTATACTTGGCGACACTTGGGATGAGTATGATTAGGGTTGAGGTGAGATGAAATAATCATTTGGTATTTAGAACAATGAGGGTAGATTTATCATTATAAAAAAATAGTTTTCTTTCTCAACCAAGACATATTTGCCCTTTTATTTTAAGGGATTATATTATCTATAGTTATGGTTTCCCATATGGTCTCTCATGAGAATACATTATCCAAGTGAATGAACAAGGTGCAAACAATTAGAGAAATTACATGGTAAATTTTCATTAACCAATTCTTGGTAAAACCCAACATCACAATTATTGATCATGGTAACTACATGAAATTATTGAGTGAGGTCTATGTTAGGAAAGATACACACAATTTGTGTCCTTGTATGTATTGAACAAGAAGAATCTAAAATAATTAGATGTTTGGAACTACAAATTGTATAATATAAAATGATCTACCTCTAGTAGGATCTACATTATTTGAAAATCTATTTATATTAGAATTATAATAATTTGATATTTTAATTTAACAAATATTTATAGGACTTTCATAAGGAATATACTAATTTTTTTCTTGGTGTAAAAAATTTTGATTTTTCAACAGGGAATCTTATAAATAAATAAAAAGAAAATTGATTAAAATAAGCTAAAGAAGAAGTTAATGGGGAAATAATATCATACACCTATAGAAGACACTCAGAGTTATAAGTTTTTAGTGAAATAAATTAATTATGATTCTGATGAATCAAGTTCATGATGTGATAAATACATGTTCAATTTTGAAATATGATCTCATTTGATAAAATATTAAAAAGTATAAATTAATTTTATATTTGGGGTTTTTAAGAAACTTTTTAATGAAAAGGAATAACTTGAATAAGAAGTTGATTCTTTGGATAAAGTATTAGATAAGAGTGTTTAAATTAATAAAACTATCATATGAATTGTTGAAGAAAGAAATAAGAGGTTTTAATTCATAATTTATATCTATCTATATCTAAAGAAGAGTTACAATGAAATGTGTATCAGAATTTGGTGGCTAAAATGTCCCTACAAAGATGACTCGTGAATGTAAAGAATTATATAAAGCGATGATGAGTGTCAAGAATTCATAGTTTGAAATAAAATATAGAATCATGAAATAACATAATGATTATTCACCAGAATTGAGTATGTTTTATGATTAAAATATTAAAAATATGGTGATTCAATGAGAATAATTACAGAAATTAGTTTAAGATGATATATTTAAACATATTATTTCTTGAACTTCAAGTAAAACTATGAAGTCAGTAAGAGAAACAAGATGAGAATTTTTGAGATATAGAGAAAATATTTTCTGATAATAATACTCCTTAAAAGTGTATTATTTATAAAAAGACACATTTTGATTAATATAAGACCATGAGATTATCAGTGAATAAACTTCTCTTTGAATCCATGAAAATGGCAACCCTTTGTCTAGATAAATCATTCCATACTAATGTCGTTTTGATGTCTAGTGAAGATTTGATGGTAAAAATTTGAAAAACATTAGGGATTAAAAATTTCATGAATGCATTCATCTTTACAAGTGCATATGAATAATTTTATAAATTAATTTTCCCCAAAAAATAATAATAATAACATTATTGTCCAAAAATATCAGGATATTAAAGCTACTTATAATGTTTCATAAAAGAAGATATCAAGATGTTTTTAATATAATTAGTGTTTTTGGGTGATTGGGAAATAAAAAATATACTATTGATAAAAAATTTCAATGATGGATAATTATATTAGTATTATATTCAGGGGAATCAATGCTATAGAGAAGTGAATAAAATTAATAGGAAATGATTTTGTGTATAAGAAAAATATTTAATTTCTTTGAAATTTTTTCTCAGTACTATAAAATATCAGTTCAGTCTTATGATGTGTATTGGTATGTTCCATTATAGATAAAATAATATATTAATGTTGAAATAATTTCACAAGAAAAAAATTAGTCATATGAGAATAGAAGATATGGTTTTTTTATGGGGTAAATAGAAGAAGTTCGTTGTTTCAAATACTCTCGATAATCTAGGGAACAAAGGCTCATAGGACGTTACTCCAAAAATGAATAGATTCTTATATTGTGGTAGGTAAGTACACATTAAGGATTATTTTTAATTTTCCATTAATATCAGTACTAAATTACTAATTGATAGAATAAAAACCACAAATAATCTTGAAAATAATCACCTTGATTTGTTTGGTGAAATACTTCATGATGAAGATATAAGATATTTTCCTAAAACTTGCACTTTATTGGATAATTAATATGTTTGGAAAAGTTTTAATATGGATATTTATTTATCTAAGAGTTTATTGACACATATTAATAGAAAATAATAAATCTTTAAGAAGAAAGGTAAAACACTAGTGACTTTGTATAAAAAAAAATTTTGTTATGTGATATTCTACACACAAAATAGAGACCAATAATGTTCTAAAAAAGAATTATTGTTCCCATGTCCAGTGAATTTGGAAGTGGATATGAATTTGGATTAAGAACCAACATATTTCTAATAAGGGTGAATAATACCATTCTATATAATAATATAACTGGTTTGAGAATAAATTCTCGAAATTGTTTCTCTAACTAAGTATAATATAAGAACCAACTTATTTTAATGAATATATTTCATTTGTTTTTCATTCAAGGAATTAAAGGTAATGAATGTATTCATGTGAGACATGAACTTGGTGAAAATACATGAAAACATTATAGTTATAATTTTTTTCATCATGAAGTATTATTTATTTAAAACCTCAAGCTTCCACGGTACGTTTCTCTTTGAATACCACGATAGTGTCTGAAGTATGAAAGACCGAGTTAAAGCTCACCATGAACTATCAAACTATCCTTTTAAAAAATAGTTATGAATATTAATTACTACATTTTAAAATTTATATATATCCCTTATAATTTTAACATTCATATTTTGTGTTTCTCAGACATAATATAAGGAAAAATTCAATTTTTTAAATAAAATATGTATTTTTCAAAAAATATATTTTTCATCTTTTAATGGGGAACCATTTTTAAATCCAATATTTGACACCTTTATATATTCAATTTGATTAAATAAAAGTCTTCTTTAGAATTAGGATGTAAAAATTTAGTTTGTATAAATTTTTGGTGTTTTTCTGATAACTTTCATATTTTGAGGAATAGTGAAAAAAATACTAAATTTTAATTGAAAACTTTTTAATAAAAAATAATATATAGTGTAAAAATATAAATATGAATGGTTTTGAAATATAATTATATTATATTATTATCTTTTAATACAATTTTGGTCATTGCAAATAATTTTATATTTAAATTGGACATAAACACATATCAATCTTATTATAGTTTTTACTTCTCAAAAACTCACTTTCCGGTTTTGACAATGGTAATTAATTTTAAATTAATTAATGAAAATTATATGTATTGAATTTGGAAAAATAGAAATCATTTTTGAATTCAGAATATCAAAATTATCTTATGCTGAATTTTTGGTATTTTTCTGAAAGCATTCAATTTTTGATGAATAGTGAAAAATACTACATGGTACATAAAAACCGAATTTTTTATTTAATTAATAATTTTTTTTAATTTATTTTCAATTCAAAATATATACATAATACTTATATTGTAACAATGTAATTCATTGGATTAATTTTATAAAATGATTAGATATATAAAATTATATTGAACTTTTTTATGCCTTTTACCCACCTTCTAGGAACATTTGCAAATTTGTATAAAATGTAATTTTACCACTTCTGTGAATTGAAATTAAAAAATCTGAGAGACACAATTGACATTATAATGTAAAATGTTGTTTAATAGGAAGAAAATAAAATTTGGTGAATAGTAACTTTTGAATTTTATTTACCACAGTTAAAATTATATAGGGTAATTAAAGATAAAAGTTATATTATAATTACCCTAAAACATGTACTAATTCTATTGAATAAGTTTATTTCGACCAAAATAAAGCTTGGTAATAAAATATGATCCTTTTCTATTAAAATGGATTAGATTAGGACATTTATTATTATTTTATATAAAGAATAGTTAAAAGTATAATGTTCATAGTTTAATAACAAAACCATTTTTAATATAGGGTTATACATAAGATAAATTTGACTATAAATATTCATTAGAAAGATAAAAATATTTCCTACATCATGGTATTTTATTAATAATTTTCAGGCATTATATAATTAAATTTATTTATGACACAATGATGATGCAGTAATTGTCTTATTAATGAGTGATTAAAATAATTGATATTATAAATATTTAAATAAATGTAAATTGAGACTTTAGATACATTCAAAGAATTTTATAAGTGATTATGACTTGTTAGGGTTGATTAAAATTACTTTTTTCTAATTAATAATCTTATTATGACTTTCACAAAAACCAAATACTAAATAGTGTCAAAATTGACATAAATGACTTTTTCAAACCAATACTATTTTGTTAAATTATATAATAGTCATACAAATATAAGGTTCATCCAGGACATATATAATTATAAATATGTCATTAATGAACCACTTTAGTTTCTTTTGTTATTTTATAGTAAGTTTATTATCCACGTATTATAATAATACAAGAATACATGGTAAAAGTCAAACTATTTCACTAAGAGTTAAATCTAAATGATAAGGTTAATATGGTGACAAAAACTTGCCTAAAACTGATTGGTTGAGAATCATTCGACCCATCCCTACCTTATCCTCTAAATAGATCCATTTTGATCCATTATAAATAAAAAATTATTATATAATAAAATAATATTTCAAGATTTTCCTAAAGTTACCATCACCTCTCTTATAAAAGGGTACTTCCCCTTCTCTTAACTTCACACCTCCAAATCCATTTGGCTTGGACAAATCCTACTCAAATATCCTCCAAACTACCCTCAATTCAACCTATAGGCCTTACTTTGTTCAGGAATCCAACCTATGGAGCCCTTCTGATCAAATTAAAAGGAAGCAACCGAAGAAGAGATAATGATTTCATCACCTCTTTCAAAGTTATTTTCTTCTTCCACTTCCTCTTTATTTGGTGTTTCCATGCAAAAAAAATAACTCTAGTACGTTCTAAAAACTAAGATATTATTATAAATATGGTGAAACCATAATCATTATTCTATCTGTCCTATTAATGACAAATTCACCATACGTGCGTACGTATGGCTTACTATATCCATGTCGTGGTGTAGTTTGTTATTCAACACTTCATTATTTGGATGGGTATAATAATGAGTATAATTGATGTAAAAAATAAATATAACATGTTAATTATTCTGTATATATTATATAACATCCAATTACATACTATTTCACCATCAATGAAATGATATTGTCGCTCATACGTATGTACGAATTATCCTCTCCACGAACGTGATGAGATTTATTCCACATCATAAATATTCAAGAATAATTTTCACTTTATGATTTAATATAATTTTTATGAACTTAATATCATTCTGTATATGAATCAAATACATCATATCCATAATAAACATGACTTACGTAACAAAACATATGAAGGAAAATGAATAACTTAACACCCGAAACAATGATACTACTGAAATATTATTAACAAAGAAATATTAGAAGATCTTATATGATATAATATTTAGGTATGTGTTTCTTGTATAATTTAACAACGATGATTTAACTATTATACCGGAGGTTAATGTGCCATCGACTAAGGAAAATTACAAGGTAATGGGTTTTCGTCTCACTTCTTATTCGCGTGAGATTCATGCAATATTGCCACTATTTCCTTTTTGTGTGGAGTATGTACTACCCCTGATTGTATTATTTATGTAATATACTTTAATTTAAGAGTATTTTCATCTTCATTGTATTATCGTTCTTTCATGGGGTGTATGTTTCGTAATATTCCAAATCGGTAATGGAATTTCTAATTTAATTTTCCACTCATTGGGTTCTACGCAAACTTTATTGATTATTTTACTGCAAGATTAGGTGTGAAAACAATATTATTTTAATTATATAGTAATTTCTACTCCCCTTTGTGTGGATATACTTTTGATACACATAATCACTCCATTGATAAATTCTCAACTCATCAATATAAACTTGATAAGAGTAATCTTAACTCAATTTCCATTCATTGAGTTAAACATCCAAGTCATTGGTGATGTTTTTACAAGAATATGTGTGAATTTACACTGATTTATTTACACTGAATATCCCATCATATTGAGAGTATTTATATTTTTCACATGTAATAATTTCATTGATTTATCTATAACCTAAGGATACTATCTTTATAAGGGATTTCATCTCAATTTTCAATCCATTGAGACTTCATTATTGGGATTCACCAATTCACTTTTATATGGTGTATATACTATACATTGACATAGTATATCTGGAATCCATTTATTATCATGATATTATGATGTTTTTATTACCTCAATTATTTGTATTCAAGCATCTCTCATTTGGTTAGGTACTCTTAATAAAATATCATTTCAAATGTTTTAAAGATTTATTCTTCAAAATCATTCTTATTAATATCCATGTTTTAAAAAAAGTTTTATGATATTATTTATATGTACATGAATGTTTTAATATTAAAATTACTTTTAAAATATTTAATGTATTATGGGACACTTTGATTCAAAAATATAATTTTTAACAGCTTCTTGATAAGCAGTGATACTTCTAAATATTTTCAAGAAAAAGGGGATATTTCTTTCTAATAGTTTTATTTATTATTTTAATCTATGTCAATATCCTTAATTATTCTTGATTGAGGATTATTTTTACAATCTTCCATATTTTATTGAATGAGTTATGTTTTGTTGTGGATGTTCTATTTTTATACCATTCTTGGTTTCTGGTTAAAATATTGACATTTCGTATGCAAGTTTTAATACAAATGTTTATATTATGTTTTAACCTTTTAATACGAGTAATGTATTGGACTTAGTAAGTGAAGGGTGGAGCCTGCTATAGCTCCTTGATGCATCAGTAGGTCTCAGGAGACAAACTAGTGTCTTGGCACAAGGCCTTGAAAAAATCTTATTTGTAGTCATTGCATGAGGCCTTGACTATGTGGTTGTGATGTCTGACATTTTGCATTCCATCATTATGAAATTAGATATTTATATTACATGTGATTATTTGAGTAGTATAATATCCATGTGAATAAGTAAATGGAACTAATTGATTTATCGTTGTCATATTATGCTGATGATTAATTTTAAAAGGATTATTTTTTATTCTTATACATTTCCTTAAATGTTAATGCTTATTTATGATAGTTTTTGTTATATTTTTATCCTTACTAAGCATCTAAGATCACCCCTTTCTTATGTTTTATTTTTCCCAGGATATGGAGAAGTATATTATGATTGACCTACAGGGATAGGTTAAGGGATATGAGTGTTTTTGAAGGGGACACATTGTTGTTGTTTTTTATGATGTAATGCAAAACTTATGTATGTATCATGTACTTACAAGGATACTAAACAAATCAGCATTTCAAGACTTGACCTCTTGCAATCATGCCAATGTTATGTAATAATGCACCGACTCGGGGTAACGGGGGTTGGGGCATTACAGTAGGTATTTTAGGAAGTTTAGTACAATCCATGGAAGCTAGATTTCAAAAAACTCTAATTAAAGAACATTGCCTTAATATATACTTTGTGGATTAGTATATAAGAACTTCCTATAATTTTGGTAATGTAGATATTTTTTTATTTTCCAAGAAATACATCTCTTTCTAGATATAAGCAGGTAGGGGCAGCTCTGGAACAGATGTACCTAGGATTGAAAACTCTGACAAGGAGTTTCGGGCTTGACTTGGGGTATCCTAATACACTACAATGGGCCTTACTGCACTCTTGTTTACGACACTCTTGGGGTATCTTCTTAAGTTAATTCAAATTTTCTTTAAAAACTGATTTGAAGTATTTTTATATAATATGAGAATAAATATCCTTGATTAATCTTATGGTGTTTTAGATTGAAAATAAGGTGTCATGATATTATCTAAATAATTTTATGACTATTGTTACTCATAGTCTGCTTTCTGGTTTTAGTCAATGTCTTGATTCCAAGGAAGTCGTATTAATATTGATCATGATGTACAAGGTGGGAACGATGGTAGAAATGAGAAAAAAAATGAAATGTTGATAGACTTAAAAGATATTGTGTTCATACCACATCAATTTTCCAAAAATATGATCAACAACATATAAATTAACCAAATCCCAAACTCAATAAAGAAGAGAAAGGTGGAGAATGATAAGATCTCCAGTAGTGGAGACCATGGAGAAAAGAAAGATCATTTTCCATCACGCATGAAATGTGGAAGGATACACCAAGTAAAGTGTCTCAATGGAACAAATAAATGCGTTATGTTTTGGAAATAAGGACACAAAGTAAAGAATTTTTGGGGAAAAATGAATATTACTATGGAAGAAAATAAAAATGATCCTAAGAATATATTTATAGTCATTTTTTGTAAATGTAGGGTACCTGGGCATTACCTGAGTCAATGTTCTATTCTATAGGATAACCTATAAGTCAAGGAACAACCTGTGTGGAAATAAATGGACGGTGAAATTTTTAAAAGTATTAATGCTTTTTGTTGATGAGATTACTTTGTAAGTCTTTTCTCTTGTATGTGTTACCATATAGTTTGTTATGTGAAAATTCTATTTGAAGATGAATTGTATATTTTTATGGATATATTTATAAGGAACCATTTGGGTTTATATGATCCTTGAATATGAGTCAATTACAGGTTATTACTATTTCGGAAGAAAAGGAAAGATATGAGATAACACTTGTGGTTAAAATATGTTATGGTTATTTTTGAGGAATTTATCTCATTTTTTGGAATATTATGAAATTATATAGTTTTTGAAAACGGACAACACATAGAATGTGTGAAAAACCATCGCATCGGACAAAGCAGCAAGAATCGAACCCACAACCAAAGTGCAATTGGGATTTATCGCCAACCACTGGACTACGTGAAGTCCCTGGTTAGTAGTACTACTTCTTTCTAGTTAAATGATTCTATGGATCAAGAATATTTTGATTTTGGGAACTTATTATTTATCCTTATTATAGGAAAATGATTTGGTGATTAAGTGATAAATGTTATTTTGGAAGACGTTTTCTCTTTAAAAAACAATATATGCCTAAGGAAAATAGAATACTATGAGATTTCATTTGATGAGTAATGGTGGATTTTTATTTTCGAAGAATGTATGTTTTTCTTGTGAAATTATAGAGAATTGGGTTATTTATAAAAAAATTATTAACCTATAATAGAGAATATGTGATTAGGTTAATTACTTTTAAGTATGTGACTTTTAGAGTAATTGATGTTATTTGGAGATAAATGTTAATATTTATCATCGAAGAATATGTGATCAAATCCTTTATAATTTTGGGTTCCAAAATTTGTTTGGATTATTTTGAAGAATTTAAAGGAAAATTGTTTTTTTGAGTGGTATTTTTTGAACTTTAGGTATTGTTTTTTTAATTTTTTTTCTGATTAAGAGTATTATTTATTTCTATAAAGGCCTATCCTTATTGGGGATCATATGATATTGTACTAATCTTTTTTTAGTCAATATCTAAAGACAAGGGAAATATATAGTTCATTTTTTGTAGATTAGGTGATTATCTAGAAGTTCATTCTAGCGCTTTAGGTGTGACCAAGTCATCTTGAATACTTATCTTTTGAAGTGAAAGATGAGTTTCTGGTATAAATTAGTTAAATTATTGAACTCTACTTGCCGAGTATTCTTTTTTCTTATTCTATGAATAAAATAATTTTTCAAATTTATCGAAATGATCTTAAAACCAACTTTTATTATCTTAATACCTTACATTTTTTTGAAATGACGATATTTTAAATCATCATAAATTTATGGATTTGAGACCCTCAATTTTCCATTCACTTGTTTTTGATTGATGACCTCAATCACTCCCTATAAAAATTTGCATTTTTCCTCCAATTATAATTTCAACCAAAGATCTCCTATTCAAAATCCTAATTTGGTGGTGACTTTTTTATTTCGCTTTCCCTCTTATTTAGACAAAATTTTATTAACCCTATTTCAGATGTGGGTTCTCCACAAAGGTATCTTTTATTTATTAATCTTTTATTTCCAGAGAACAATTTCAAATTGTGAGGACACAATTTATTGAAGGACTGAATAATGTAACACCCCAAACTTCCATGGTACGTTTCTCTTTGAATAATATAATAGTGTGTGAAGTACGCAACATCGAGTTAAAGTGCACAAAGACCTATCAAACTAGCCATTTAAAAAGTGTCTATGAATAGTAATAAACATATTTTGAATTATATATATATACCATATAATTTTAACATTCATCTATTGTGTTTCTATGACATAATATAAGGGTAAATTCAATTTTTCAGATATAAGATGTTTTTTTCAAAAAATATAGTTTTCCACCTTTTAATGGGGAACCCTTTTTAAATCCAATATTTGACACCATTATATATTCAATTTGATGAAATTAAATTATTCTTTAGAAGAAGGACATAAAAATTTAGTTGGGATAAATTCTTGTTGTTTTTCTGATAACTTTCATATTTTGATTATTGGTGAAAAAATACAAAATTTTAATTGAAAACATATTTTTTAATAATAAAAAAATTTATAGTGTAAAAGTATAAATTTGATTGGTTTTGAAATATAATTAGATTATATTTTATCATTTAATCTAATTTTGGTAATTGTAAATAATATTACATTTAAATTGGACATAAACACATATCAATCTTTTGATACTTTTTTACTTCTCAAAACCCCGCTTTCTGGTTTAGACAATGAGAATTAATTTTAAATTAATTAATGTAACTTATATGTTTTGAATTTGGAAAAATAGAGATCATTTTTTAATTCAAAATATCAAAATTATCTTAGGTATAATTTTTGGTATTTTTCTGAAAACATTCAATTTGTGATGAACAGTGAAAATACTACATAGTACATAAAAGCTGACTTTTTAATTTAAATAATTATTTTTTATTTAAATTTTTTCAAGTAAAAATAGATACATAATACCTATATTAGTACAATTTAATTAATTGGAGTCATTTTATAATAATAATGGATATATAACATTATATTTAACTTTTTAATGTCTTTTACCCACCATCTAGACACATTTGCAAATTTGCATAAAATGTAATTTTACTGCTTCTATGAATTGAATTTAAAAACTCCAAGAGAACAAGTTGAAATTAGTACATAAAATTTGGTTCAATGGGATGAAAATAATTTTGATGAATAGTAACTTTTGAATTTTATTTATCGCGGTTAAAAGTAAATAGGGTAATTAAAGATAAAAATGATATTATAATTATCCTAACACATGTACTAATTCTATTATATAACTTTATTTCGACCAAAATAAACCTTAGTAATAAAATATGATCCTTTTTGATCAACTTGTATTGTATTAGGACCTTTATTATTATATTATTTAAAGATGTGTTAAAAGTGTAAAATTCAAAGATTAATAACTAAACCATTTTTAATATAGGGTTATAAATAAGAAAAATTTTACTATAAATATTCTTTAGAAAGATAAAAAATATTTCCTACATCATGGTATTTTATTTATAATTTTTAGACATTAAATCATTCAATTTATTTATGACCCAATGATGATGAAGTAATTACATTATTAATGAAAGATTAAAATAATTGATATTATAAATATTAAAATAAAGGTAAATTTAGACTTTTCATACATTCCACGAATTTTATAGTTTAGTATGGAATGTTAGGGTTTATTAATTGTATTTTTTATAAGTAATAAATTTATTATGACTTTCACAAAACCAAATACTAAATAGTGTCAAAATTGACATAAATGAGTTTTTAAAACCAATACTATTTTATTAAATTATATAATAGTTTTAAAAATATATGGCTCATCAAAAGGACTTATATAATGATAGATATGTCATAAATTAACCACATTAGGTTCTATTGGAATTTTATTATAATTTTATTAACAATGATTTACAACAATACTAGAATACATGATAAAAGTTAAACTATTTAACTAAGAGTTAAATCTAAAAGATAAGGTTAATATGGTGACCTAAACTTGTCTATAACCTATTGAATGAGAATATTTAGACCCATTCCCACCTTATCTACGAAATAAATCCATTTTATCTATTATATACCGAAAATGATTTTAAAATAAAATAATATTACAATATTTTCCTAAAGTAAACCTCACCTCTCTTATAAAAGGGTACTTCCCCTTATCATAATTTCACACCTCCAAATCCATTTGGCTCGACCAACCCCTACTCAAATATCCTCCCAACTACCCTAAAATAAACCTACAGGCCTTAATTTGGTCAAAATTTCAACTTAAGGATCCCTTTTGATCAAATCAAAATAAAGCACCCGAAGAAGAGGTAATGATTTCATCACATCTTTCAAAGTTATTTTCTTCTTCCACGTACTCTTTATTTGTTGTTTCCATACCAAAATAATAACTCTAGTACCTTCAAAATACTATGATGTTTTTATAAATCTGGTAAAAAGGTATTCATTATTCTATCCATCCTATGAATGACAAAGACATCATAGGTGTGTACGTACGGCTTACCGTCTCCACGTCGTGGAGTAGTTTGTTATTCAAAACGTCATTATTTGGATGGGTATATAATAACTTTTATAATTTATTTAAATAATATATATAAATGTTAATTATTCTGTATATATGACATACCATCCAATTTCATCCAATTTCACCATCAATGGAATTATATTGTCACTCTTGCGTACGTACGGATTACCGTCTCCACGAACGCAATGAGATTCATTCCCCATTGTAACCATTCAAGAATAATTTTCATTTTATGACTAAATAAAATGTTTAAGAGCATAATATCATTCTTTATATGAATCAAATACATCCTATCCATAAAAAACATGACTTACGTAACCAAACATATAAAGGAAAACGAATCAGTTAACACCTGAAAGAATGATACTATTTAAATATTAATAACAAAGAAATATTAGAAGATCGTATATGATATCATATTTAGCTATGTAATTCATTTATAATTTAATAAAAATTATTTCTCTATTATATAGGTGGTTCACGTACCCTTGAATAAGGAAAATTACAATGTAAGGGGCTTTCATCTCACTTCTTATTCACATGAGATTCATGTTATATTGCGACTATTTCCTTTTCGGTAGTGTATGCACTACCCATGATTGTATTATTTTTGTAATATAATTTAATTTATGGATATTTACATATTCATTGTATGATCATTATTTCATGGGGTGTATGTTTTGTATGTTACTAAATCGATAAGGGAATTTCTAATTTCAATTTCCACTCATTGGATTCAACAAAAACATCATTTGTCATTTTACTCAAAGATTATGTGTGAAGTCACTATTTATTTACGTATTTAATAATTTACACTCCCCATTGTGTGGAAATAATTTTGATACACATAATCACTCCATTTAGAAATTCTCAATTCATCGATATGAACTTGATAAGAGTAATCTTAACTAAATTTCCATTCATTGAGTTAAACATCCAAGTCATTGGTGTTGTTTTTACCAGAATATGTGGGAATGTACACTGATTGACTTAAATTGAATATCCAATCATATTAAAAATATTAATATTTTCACACATAATTATTTCATTGATTTATCCTTAACCCAAGGATACAGTCTTTATAAGTGATTTCATCTCAATTTACATTTTGTTGTAACTTCTTTATTGTTATGCGCCAATTCACTTTTATATGGTGTATATACTGTACATTGACATAGAATATTATGAATCCCTTTATTCTTGTGATATTATAAATTTTTTATTTTCTCAATAATTTGTATTCAAGAGTCTCTCGTTTTGTTTGTAAATCAAACTAGAATAACATTTTAAATGTTTTAAATGTTTTTTCTTCTAAATCATTATCATTAATGACCACGTTTTAAAAATAATTTTAAGGATTTATTAATATAGACTTGAATTTTTTAAAATTAAAATTCCTTTTAAATGTTTCAAACTGGTATGGGACACTTTGATTCAAAAATCTAATTTTTAACAACTTCTTGGTAAGTAGTGATACTTTTACATATTTTCAAGAAAAATGGAAAATTTCTTTAAAATAGTTTTACTGATTATTTTCATCTATTTCAATATCCTTCATTATTCTTGATTTAGTTTGATTGATAAAATCTTCCATATTGTATTGAATGAGTTATGTTTGGCTGTGGGTGTGCCATTTTTATACCATTCATGGTTTGTAATTAAAATATTGACATTTCATATGCAAGTTTTAATACCAATGTTTAGATTATGTTTCAACCTTTTCATATAAGGAATGCATTGGACTTAGTAACTGACGGTTGGAGCCTGCTATAGCTCCATGATGCACCGGATGGTCTCATGAGACAAACTATTGTCTTGGAACAAGGACTTGATAGAATCTTATTTTTAATATTGTCATGAGGCCTTGACTATGTGGTTATGATGTACGAAAGTATGCATTCCATCATTATGAAATTATCTATTGATATTACAAGTGATTTTTAGAATAATAGAATATCCATGTGAATAATTAAATGGAGCTATTTGATTTATCTTATCAATATTATGTGGTATTTTGATTTTAAAAATCTTGTGTTTTAGTCTTTTACATTTCCCTAAATGTTTATGCTTATTTATGATAGTTTCCGCTATATTTTTATCCTTACAAAGAATCTGAGCTGACCCTTTTCTTATGTTTCTTTTCCCAGGATGTGAAGAAGTATAATATACTTGACCTATGGGGATAGGTTAAGGGATATGAGTGTGTTCAAAGGGGACACACTGTTGTTGTTGTTTTATGTTGTAATGTAAAAATTATGTATGTATCATGTACTTACAAGGATACTAAACTAATCAGCCTTTTGAGACTAGATCTCTTGTGATCACGCCAATGTTATGTAATAATACACCGACTCTGGGTAACTATCTTCAGGGCCTTACATTTGATATCATGTTGACTTTATGAAACAAAATAATTAATACCATAATATTATTTCAATTTATTTATAATGAAAATACAATCATGATGAAAAAGTATAGCATGAATCCATTTTAGTGGAGCATAGAATAATTGACACCATATGTCAATATATCTTCTATAATCCAAATAATATATAGTGTAATATATAGGGTTATATCTAGTAATTCATTATATATATTTTTTAAAATTTAATATTATCATTATTAAGGTATATTGAATTCGATCTCTAATAAAAGTGTTCAAAAATAAACCATAAAAAGAGTGATATATTTCTTAATGTAAAAAATCAAAAATGAAATACATTCTTAACCATTAATTTTTTTAATATACTTTTTGGGATGAATGATGGATATTATTTGAGAATATTTTTAACTATCCTAGATAAATATTCATAGGATAGGTATCACATGATAATAATTTATTGAAAGTATTGATATTGTAATTCATTACTATTGTCTTATAAAATGATCCATGATTACATAGACTTATATTGTGTTAATTTAATATTATTTTTAAAACTATTGTGATTCCATTCTTCTATAAATAAAATCACATGGTTTTTTTAGAAGTGGAAAAGTTGATATCATGAATCATGAGTGATAGAGCTGATAATTCTTTCTCATAAGTATAATTTTGCATTTATTTTTGACAAAGGAGAGAATATTACATTGAATTTAGAAATAAAATTTTAATTTAAAAAACATAAAATGTTGGAGATATAATGTCCCTGGTGGTTTTTTAAAGTTATAGATGAGGTGAAGATATATTTTTTTAGTAAGTTGTGAGAAGAAAATTCAATATGTGTTTACATGTGGTGATTGATAAACTAGTCACATAATACTCAAGAAATGTGATGATGATGATTATAGATCTCATATTGTTTATAATAGTGTAGAGTGATGTGAAACCATACTTTAATTATTTGGAAGATCACTTGGTTGATTCTATGAAAAGATTATTTTGGTGAAATGAGTAAGAAGATATTTTCATTTATATTAGTTAATTTCAATAGTGATAAAAATTGATGGTTTAGTACTTTGGTTACAAGGAATTATATGGTTAGATAGATGATAGTTTTATATGGAATATGATTCTTATACTTTAATATTTCTTCCAGTAAACTTTAATGATTTTGATAATGTTTTTGGCTAATTTATCATCTTAGATTCTCTAAGTAGTCATGAAAATACATAGTGGATGTGTTTGGGTAAATCTTGCATGACTAGTGTATGGAACATGTGGGTTAGTGCATAGGAGGTTAGTTATGTTTATCCATTGAGGTGAGGAGTGGTATAGGAGGCCATAGGTCACCATCAACGGTAAGGTTCATGATTGATCTATACAGTGAGAACAATATATTATTATTCATTTCCAACCTAATGTTTCTTTTAATGTGAGACTTGATCTAGCTATGTCAATATACCATTTATATTATGTGATATGTTAGGATTAAAAAGATCATAAATTAATCTTCTTTCATTTTGAAATCATATCACGAAGTGTTCATTTTCTACGTTCTTCCATTGAGGCTTTTTCAGGCATCAAGAAACCACACCATACTACTATTATCATTCCATGGTTGTGATTTTGTTGAGATAGATCATATAATATCATTAGATGCTGAAGTGGTATAGTTTGAATTCATTGATGTTCTTTATTTTGATAAACACTAAAGAGAGAAAATATTAAGACTGTTATAATGATCCCCATTAATGAAAATTTCACACCGCCTAAAAAAGGATGGGGGAGTCATTTGACCAATATAAAGTTAAATTTGAGTTATTGTAAGGTTTTTAATGGAAGTTACTTTTTTTGTAAATGATGAAAGTGTTTTTCATTGTCATGTTTTATGGTGATTCTGTTCATATAACATTTTTAGGTTGACGTATGTATCATTTGAGTAGGTGGAGTACATTGGTGGAACTAGCATATAAATACCCCAAATCTCTCTATCTAAATATATGAGCTCAAAAAACATCGACATGTTAATATAATAGTAGTTATTGATGATGGAGACACTATATTGAAAAAATAGGGGTATTTGGTTGGAATATATTTGGTACCATGAATATATCATACTATGTTGAAAGGGGAAGGATTTAATGAACAGTTTTTCATCATCATGGATAAGTTATTTATATAATAACTTGAATAATAATTTCATGATTCTCTACAATGTGTGTGTAAATAGGTAGATAATATCCATTTGGATTTGAACTATATGAGGAAAATTATAGGGAATACCATGTAAATATTTGTAATTGAATGGATGTTGTTTTGTTATTGAATAGTTTTGTTGTAGAGGATAATAGTATAAACATAGTATTTTATGAAGTAAAAAAAATTAATTTTGGATAAATTTTAGGAATCGTAAAGCTTCACATAGTATGAGTGAGAATAAAACAATGTATGTTACCTATTCATTCTTTTTTATGTTAAGAGTTATTAGTTTTTATTCGTCAATAACCAAAGAAATATGACATTTAAACTAGAAGGTTTTGAAAACTAAATAAGAGATTAATACCAAATGGTTTAGTGAAATAATTTGAATCCTAATTTGTGAATATCTGATGGTGAGAAAGGCCATAGAAACTTGATCTTTTTTTTCATAATGAAGTTCTTGAGGATGTTTACATGATAATACCAACATATGTAATTGGTTTTGGGAGTTACATTACATCTATATGTGGTGTCGAAACAAGTAGAATCCAATATAATTATTTCTATCATTGGTTGAAAGAAAAATGTGTTTTTGATTTAGAAATATAAGCAATCATTTAAGAGGTGGTGTATCACTTTTTCAGTTGGGACATGTAAAATCTAGTAGGAGTCAAAAGTGAGAACATAGTGGGAATTTGTATTGATATTAATGGTACTTCACATTATCATAATCACTTTTATATCATGAAGAATATATGAATGAAAGGAATATAAGGTTTTAGTAAGGAGTTTTATTTTATGTATGAACCCTGTTAAAATATTATGTACTCTGTTTTATTTAGTATTGAAATTTTCATGAGGTATGTATGTGATATTCTCATCCTAATAGATGATAAATGTTATAAAAAATGAAGTCAATGAAATTTAAAGGATTTTAGTAAAACTACTGACACATGATTCCCTGCACCCCCCAGTGTCACTACCCAATCCATTTAGAACTTATATGAAACCTAAAGGTATGATTTGTAATATATTTTATCATATACTCCCATATGAACACATCACGATCATAAATAAATATTCAAGAACTATTATTCTAACTATAACTAGTTGGACATTTCATTGATCCATGGGAGTGGTTATTGTTACCTCACAGCAACTGGTCCATGTGAAAATAATCAACACACACACATAGTACCATCCACCTTCATCGTAAACAATGTAGTAGAACCCCAAGGATAAAAACTAGGATATATAAAATCTATTTTCATTACATCATCAATCTAAATTTTAGTAACTGCAACTCAGATGGTTTCATTTTATATATGGAATCTATATTATTATAAAAAATTATTACAAAACTATCTCATACATTATCACACATCAAGGTGGTATTGTAACAACCTCTTCTATAAAGACATCAGGGTACAATTCTATAGCCCAAGGAAAAAAATTGGTTGATTCTTCACTAATATAAAAATCCACTCAAATATCAAGGAATATAATTACTTGATACATATACAACCAATCTATGTGAATCACTAACCCAAAAATTACATTATCTCTATCAAAATTTATAGATATAAATTTCCTCAAGAATAAGTCAATAATATCCTATAGAAAAAAAATTACATTCAAAGGATGATGTTATATATTTGTATCTACATACATAGGAATACTCTCAAACAGTGTTGTCACATTAACATCAAATCATAATATCCATATACAACATACAATCCATCATGACATATAACATGAATAACGTAATCTAATAGAACTGGAATCCTATAAACCTCAAGTAGGAAAGTATTTTATAAGGTGGGGGAAATAAAAGAGTTTAACTTTAAAATAAAACAAGTCATATAACTAGGAATAATACAAATAGAAAATACCACACATGTTTTTTGGATTTCCTAGTGCTATAATGTCTACTTAAGTAATATATCCACTCTATACTAAAAGACCTCACCATACTTGATAGTGTCCACCTCGATGAACACAGTCTTCTCAAAGTCCCTAAGGATGATGAAAATCAGAAAGATGTCCTCTCCCAATATCATCACAACACTATTAATGAAAACTTGGATCACTTGGTTGTTGTTATAACCATATATTAGACTTCTATAATAATTAAGCCTTAAAAAATATTCAATTCATATTCTGAATTCTAACGAATTTCATAGAATCTAGAAAAAACATTCTATAGCCTCTATAAAAAATATGTTCTATTTCTAGGAAGGGACGCGAGAATTGATAGCCCTACAAAAATGGGATAAAAACGGATGAAACCTACTCTTTATTATATAATACATACACATACTAGAAAACCATGAACATATAGATATATCACTACTACTTAAAGAGTAGTGATGACACCCATCCCGTAATTATTCTATTCTATCTATCATCTTCTCAATAAAAACTACCATTTCTGCACCTCAATTTACATTGACTATGTGAATGTGGGGAGTTGTAACTATATCTTTTAATGAAAACCCACTTTAAAATTTATTGGCCAAGAATCCTCATATGAAAAAATGTTCAAATAATAACACATGATGTTTTGTTAATTAATTTCAATCTCTTCCACACTATAATTCACATAGATGACAATAATAATCTTTTCCAATAGTACATCGTCAAGATTAATGAATGAATGTTTCTTAAAACTATCCATGAAACATATCTCAATAAATAACATACTCCACAAATTCTCAATAAACAAAATAAACCCCTATCAATAATACCCACATATAATACTAATAAAAAATGTAATCTAGTTCTCCCTCTTAGAATTGATTGACCACAACATAACCCCAAACCCCTCTAGCCAATCCTTGGTCACTAAATCTAAAATAGATCCCTCATACTTTTGAAACTATGGTACTGAAACTCATAGTGTGTATTCCACCTAGATTCTTCATCATCGATCTCATATTTTTAGATATCATCTTTTTAATCCTACTAAACATTAATAGAATGAATGTATTAGGAATTTCGTCCATGAGATAGACCTATAAAATAGAAAACTTTTAGTGACATCTTATTACTGGAATTTAGAATACATAAAATTATTAAATAATGGAATAATAATATAACCATTATCCACTCATATCAAACACAAATATAGAATATTTTGATGTGTGATCTTCAGTTATTTATTGTAACAAAATAACCCATTTTGAACCAAACTCTCACCTAATCCAGCCTTCCACACAACCATATGAATATTCTGATATCCATTGGCTCGCTACAAGTACCGTGTGTATATGAAATATAAAAATCCAAAGTCTATAGATACTCAATAGAGAATCATATTTTTATATGAAGGTCTCTCTAGGTGAAAATATACTTCATACACTTATGATCTAAATAAACTATAAAAATTTCACTGAGGAGCTAGTATTGTCACATTTTTAACACCTTCACCATGATAGCCAATTATAAGTCATGTTTGGCATAAATATACTCATGTGAGAATAGTTGTTGCAATCCATAAGATGAAACCTTTTCACCTTACATTAGTACACATCTCAAACCCACACTTGAAGTATAAAACTATAGTACATAATATTTCATAACATTTGTAAGAATCATAATTGTAACAGATTTCGGAATGTGTGAGAAGCTACTCAAAAAAACTCATGCACATATCTTTATACTCAGAATTCACCATATTACATGTTATATACATAAAGAGAGAAGATATCTTGGATATTACCTAAATGAAATGTTTATATTAATAGGAAAAAACCAAAAAATCATATCTTGAAAACATTTTTGGGCTTATCCCTTGATATAATTGGACTGAAATTCACTAGATCTTTTGAAATTCCTGCCAAAAAAATCATGTGGCCCAAAAACTATACATACGGAATCCAAAAACCATACTTGAACAATATATAATATTAAAAATGATCCCTAAAAACTAACAACATGCACAACATGATTAGTGTGATCCTCTTTCATTTTTAAGTACATCATGTTTTCAACAACAAACATGACCATAATAGAGTAGTAGTAAAAGTGGATGATCAATTTCATTAATACCATAAATACTTCTAAATCATTGGATATCTGAAATGGAATAACAAAATATAAAAAAGATTAAATTATCATTAAAATGATTTATTTGGAACATCTACTTATTGAACCCTTAGTAGGTGGTACCCGAATCTCCAATCGATCATTGAAAACTAGCATCCCCCACTGAGCTGATTAAAAAGGTTATCAATTTTGAGAAAGGGGTAGTTTTTATTCATGGTCACCTGGTTACGAATATGATAGTCTATGTGACATTAGTAGCTTCTATACACCTTCACTGAAAATGGAACTGGAGAAGCCCAGTGTGAAAAACTAGGACATGAAAATCCCTTTACCTCATGATACTCTATCTAAACATTCAACTCTCTCGGTTTGGCTGAATATGTTCATTATGATAGAAGGGAAAGAATAATATTAAAAAAGAGAAGATTGTTAGTATACTCTATCTCCCTCTTTGGTTTTAACATTAATAAATCCAACAGAAACACATTTGGGTACTATTACAGAAACACAAAAATTCTTCCCACTAAACTATACTCAATAAATTTAGGGAACAACCTGGAAAACAAGCATGATATTAACCCCAACTCTGAGGTAACTTTCCCTACCCTCCCTGATCATGGATCCCACTCAACCTAGATGACGTGATTTCTCCCATTATGAGTAAAGAACTAAACCCTATAAGGATAATATTCGAGTAGTTCCGTGAGTTTTATTATCCAATATTTCGAAATTATATGGTAAAAAATCCTTAGTTCTCAAATTTGGATGTCCCATATGACTTTCGTTCTAGGTCTCAAAACACAACACTAAGGGAAATAGAAACCTTGAATCATCTTCAAGAAATAACATGCATTCACTCCCCTATTGAACTCTAGGTATAACTATCAATAAAATTACACCTTGAGATTGGTCTACATGAGATCTGCATTCCTCCAAAAAATAACTATTATCTCCCACCACATCATGTCTTGTCCTTCCAGCACATCCATATCAAATATCACATTAGATTTCTCAAAAGTCTTTAATTACTCAAATGTTAACTCAATATGATCCAACCAATCTTCATTATCATTGGTCCCTATATCATCATAAAATGATGGTGTACTTTTTCTTATAAGAACAAGAGCATGATCCATTGTCTATTCATCCTCTCAAGAACCAACCTGACCAATGGACTAAATCATACAAATGACAAGCTCCATGAATTTTTGAACAAGAGGAGGTTTCACTTGTGGTGGTTTCTCTGCTTAAACCTCTATAATCCTTGATTTCGTACTTCTGGAAGAAATTTTCTACAAGACATGAAACATAATATCCATCAGAAACAACTCATTCACATGAGACATTACAATGAACATACAAAACACCAATTATGGATAGAAATTAAAAACAATAGCATTGTATGAAAATACAAGTGAAAGGGGAGAAAAAAACATTTTAGAAATTTTCCACTATTGATGGGATTTTTCATGGTTAGGAAAACTATACAGAAACCATGTGGGTGTCACTAGAGGTTGTAAGACAAGGTCTCATGGGCTGTACACAGTTACTACTAACTATGCACCTCATATATACTTCTTTATTTCATCCCTAAAACTCCAAAAAAACCCCTTGAATAACCCTAAGGCTCACTACTATCAGGTAAATACCACAAAATAACTTCAAAACAACCAATATAGAGGTTTACAATATAACCACCAACCTAGAAAACCCCTAGAAATTGGTGGTTAAACATGAATAGGAGTTGTCCAGAAAATCCCCCATTCCAAAATCTTGATCCCCATTGGTCCAAGATCCAATAAAACACTCAATCACAAAAAAAATATTTGATACCAATTTTTAATTAACCAAATCATTTTAACCTAACTTGTCTCTTGAGTTGGCCTGCCACAAGGCTGGAAGCATGTTCCCAATCGCCACGAGCTGGTGACAAGCACCATGAATAACTGAAAATATATTGGGGATGGTTTCACCCATGGTAAATAGCCATGATCCATCCATGAATTGGGAAAAACATTAATATAATCATATTCAACATGAATAATCAAACATCAAGAATAACACAACATACCAAAAACCAATACTGTAAACAAAAATAAGCATCATATACAAAACATTCCAAAATCCCATATACTTTGTATCTTATATAAAAATAAAAAAAATTAATATAATCGGTACACGATAAAAAAAGAATATTTATATTATTAATATATACAAAACCACAAAAATGACTCTATGTAAGCCAACTCTAAGAGAAATGTCTCCTCTACAAAACATTGGATGTTTGTAATAAAGAAGAGACACTAATATAAATGGTGATGTTTTATTTACCTATATCCTTTAAAACAATGTCTACATACACCAAATGTAATATGTTGGGTTTTAGTAAAAAATATATTATTATACCACCATGAATCTATTTACATGTTTTACCCATGTAATCAAACAATATAGTTTGAATACACTTTTGAAAACTATACCAATTTAAAAACATCCTATTTTCAAATAAACCTTTGAAATACCTATGGTTTTAAATTACCAAGGTAATTTTTTTTCCCAAAACAATACTCAACATGACTAAAATAAAGATTAAATTCCTAATGCACAACATGCTCAGCATATACATTTATGCAAAACAAATATGAGTACGTATATCATCAATATGTAATCAATAATCAAAAATTGGCATAAAATATCTCATCACATAAAACATAAAACTAATAATGTGAACAAAGATTATAAACCAATATTTCATGGGTAATATACACCGATAGATCATAAAAACAGGCCTACTATGAGAAAGTATAAATAAGTATACTTACTATCAAAGTAAAAAATGAAAGCTACCAGAGTCTTCCCCAGGCCCAATTTCAATAGCACTCATGGTCCCTTAGTAACCAATCCAGTAATCTCTCATGGTATTGCTTCCATTAGGTTATTACATTACCTTTGAAACCATATTAGAATATTTCATTGGAATCCCTCCAAAGGCTATCATGGTCCCTCGAACAAACCATATTTCACACACCAGTTTACCCATGTGAAGCTCCATGCTAACATAATCACAAACATATGACATATAAGAAAATCCATTTTCAAAAACAACTTGGAAATTTTATAAATCAGTATTCCAAAAGGTAAAAAAATACGACAACCATTTTAAAGTCCCATTTAAAACCCATTAAAACTCTTGGACCCATTTCATCAAATGCATGGTGTGCACATAACCCACACCCATTTGTAAAACCGTATTCAAAATTCCATATTTCCAAACTTTTCTAGGATTCAAACCAAGAATAGAATAAATATATTTAATAATTCATTTAAAAGTAAATTTAATCATAAATTCTATTGGTAATTATAAATTTGAAGGTATTCAATGGTAAAAAACCTAAAATATATAAACCTACATCAGATTAAATTATATCATCCTAGACATCTATGATGACCACCTAGAAAAGGTTTATCAAGGCTTCTCACACCGATGACTTAAGAAGTAAAAAAATTTTCCACTTTATAAATACTATATTTATCAAACACCCCTTATTATATTTCATATCTCTATGAAAATAGATGAAAAATTATAAATATGGGAAATAAAAGAAGAAACCAAGAATATTTGGACCTACCTCAATCCATGTAACCCAAATTCCATAAGTGATCCACTACCAAATGAGATTGAAAGCATTAAGTCCATAGAGGAGGAGCAACACATGGTTGGAAAAGTAAAAAAGATAGATAATTTCCTTATAATTATTGGGGTGACATTAAAAAATATAAAATTTACATGACATGGATAGTTTTTGTTGTCTGGATGCCCTATTAGACAAACCATAATCCAAATGTGTGAGGCTGCAGTATCCTAAAAAATCAGGCCACATGATTTTCTTTATGATGTTCACAGTTTGAAAAAGAGTTCTCAAATCATGAAGAGTCATACTTTACCATCCAGCAACATGCTCTCATGGTTAGACACATAGTTAAACAGACCATGCACCAGTCATGCACTTGGTCTGTTTCACTGAAGAACTCCTATTTCTGATACTCAAAACTAGGTAAATCAATGAATGAACAAAAAACTAAATAAAACTCAAAATTAGATATATCGGTGACCTGGAGGTTGTGATATATCTCTACCATTGAAGAAGATCTCCTTTCTTTAGTACCCCCAATAATCATAATGTCCATGTTTTAGATATATGGGGTCTCTAGAATCCTATATCCTATATAGTCTATCATATTTACATCATAAGTTCATTCTAACTGATATGGTTTCCCAAAAATCAAGTGAAATTCATAGTAGTTCCTCTCTATAAAATATAACATATATCTCAACCAAATCTCTGATATCTCTCTTTCAGGAACTACCCTCTATTGACACACCTCCTAGGATAACAAGAAATATAAGAGTGGACCTTTATTCCCAACTTCAATAGGATATTGTTTGAAGACTATAAATGAGGGTATAAGATGCCTATAATGGGATGAACTTCCTAAAATATAACCCTGGAAATTATATAGATCCACCAAATCACTCCATAACATAAATACGTAAAGAAATCAATGCATGAAATTCCATATAATGTAATAACAAAAAACAATACCACTAACACACCTAGGAAGTGACCATAAACACCCGAAGCTTCATAACAACCACTACGAGATAGTAAAACCTAGATCATTATTGAAATAGATCTCATGGACCAGATAATTAGTTTAAATATATATAGGAAACAATATATAAGTATACTAAGTAATATCCTCCCCAAAACCTCTTATGTAATTTTAAAATACTCATAGTAAATAAAAGTGAATGAACATATGAAATCTTCTCATTACCTAAGTCCTGAGATGTATATCCAAACATCACAAAATCTCACTCCCTTATCTCACACAAAAGTAGTAAACACATTGTCAAAAGAATATATATATATATATATAAGAAAGGTAATTCACATACACAATCCCACTAAACTAGTCTCCCTCATCATAATTAATTATGTATAGGTTCTTATATCCCCTTTATATATCAACATATCCATCAGAGAAACAATATCACTGCCACATCATTATCCCATTCTTCACCCTGTGTAACCCATCACAACCTCATCATCAAATTCCACAAAAAAGTAATAAGTCTGAAATCTATCACATCAATTGTATCATATGTTTTACATCATGTAATTATATCACATAAATGGTGAACATTTTATAACCATACCCATTATAATTAGAATACATGTGCATGACATAATGTCATGTTGATGTAGGACAGACATACAATTAAGGTAAAAATAAGATTTTTCATAGATGATATGAGAAAATATCATATAACTTAATCCATTAAATCCTATATATTCATAAATACTATGATAAGTATATAATAGAGAGTGAGGTTGGATAGTAGTCAGCCATTTGTATCATTGATATTCATGATATTGGAAAAAATGCTTGCAACCTATGGCCATATGCCCATTGTCTACCCTACTGAAATATGTGATATATTCTATAAAATAATATAACATAAAGGGTATACAACACATTTTTTATAAGGGAAACAATACTAAACTAGAGTCAAACTAAATTTATCATCCAACATTATAGCATAGTTTCCATCGCTTGGACAGTAAATAAAATTACCAACTAAGAATATAAGCATAAAAAACCAGTATCATTAATCATTTAACAATTTAACAATTATCATTATATTTACTACACCACATCATACATCTTGTTTTTACTAACCTTCAACTCACGACCTCTGAGTTTGCAGAATCCTCAACTCTCTTGAATCGCACGCTGGTTGCTCGCTTCAAGCACAGGAGAGTTACAGTAGATTATTTTGACCGGTTCATCTTCGGTTGTTGGGACCTTCAAGAAAGAGCGATTGTTGGCTTGCTAGAAAACAACCACATCATTATTCGATTTGAAACTGATTCGGATCTCATCAAGGCTTGGTTGAGGGCTCCTCGTAACTGCAATAGATCTCATTTCCTTCTGCTACGGTGGTCCTTCGATTTGCACATGGAGTGTGATTCTCTGACCACGGCGGTTTGGGTTAGTTTTCCCAACCTCCCTCTTCCTTTTCAGAATCCTTCGGTGATTCGTATGATAGGTAATCTAGTAGGAAGGTATCTCTGTTCTGATAGCCGCACTGAGGCCGTGTGCCATCCAGTCAATCCACGGGTATGTGTAGAAATGGATGCTTCTCGTATGCCCTTCGATTATGTTTGGATCAGTATTAGAGAGGATTATAGGTGGAAGCAAAGGGTCGTTTACAAAAATTGGACAAATTACTATCCATCGTGCAAGCATTTGGGTCACCATATAGGATTTTGTCGCATGAGAAGATATGTTCCTTCATCAGAGGTTACCCGTAATGGGAAGCATATGGTTACAACAAAAGGGGATGCTACTCCGGGGAAGGAACCGTAGGTTGGGGTGATTTCTGGTCTGGATAAGAAGACTTCAAGGTGCATCAAAGGGGGACATTCGTCGAGTCATGTGGTGGAAGATCACTGTGAGGTGGCTCCTAAGGTGTCAACGTTGGAGGTGCATGCATCTGGATCTCCAAGTGCGATGACAAATCAGGTTAAACCAACGGTTGTGGAGGTGTTTAAAAGGTTGCGACAGGATTTGGGGAGCTCCTCTGTCTCCAATTCTCGAAAGGAGACATATCTGAGTCTTAAGGGGGATTTCTTAGAGCAACACTCAGCTGGGGAGAATGTGGTGAAGACACAGAGGATGGGGAGAAAGGGAGCTGCTTTGGGAGTGGCCAGTCCGATTAGTGCTGGGGGTCCTAGAGGTTAAGACCCTTCGGCCAGGCCCTTCCTTGCGTTAGCCAATAGGTTTGAAGGTCTATTGGAAGGTATTATGGAAAAGGGTCTGGAGATGGTTTCTATGAATGGTGATGATGCAGAAAGGTCCTATGTGGATGGGCTCAATACTGGAAGGTTGGGACATGAGGAAGTACCTATGTCTGGGGAAGAGACTGCTAATGAGGTGGTGTGTCTGGTCATGATTGACAACAACATGCCAGAGTTCAGGAGTGAGAATACTACTGCTCACAAGTATGATGTTTCGATGGGGAGAAAGGTTTCCGAAAAAAATAAATAAAATATGAGCAGTCCAGTGTATCTGTCATATAGTGATGTTGTTCAGAACGGTAATGAAAGGAGGATTGAATGTGAAAAAACTCTATCTGCTACACCAAGAAGACAGACAAGGAAAGACTACTCTTACCTGCCGAGACCGGTGTGTACCATATCACCCTTTAAGTGGGACAAAGGTGTTATTCTTGCTTTCAAAAGGGACAGTTTGGTTAAGCAATCTTGCAGACTTCAAAATTCACTAGACCAGATGAAGAACTTTGAGGAAACAGATTATTTTTAAAAGCAGCATAAGTCGGTCTCTGAGTGGGAATCAGTTACGGCAAAAGGGGGCTCTTATGTGGGATGCGGAGATGATTACGGGTATTATGACATGTAGTTATGTGGAGGGATGTCCGGATTTTTTGTCCTACATATGTTTTTTGAGAATGTATCAAGTCGCGTTCGGGTTTGAGTTATGGGTTGTGCGGTTTCTCACTTTTCCTAAAAGTGTTTGGAAATAAAAAAAATTAATTTTCAGTCAGTCATTACAATTGAATATTCTCAAGTATTCTATGAATCAATAGAAAATTACTCAAGAAAGAGATATGCTCAAAAGTAACAAACATCCCACAATAGGTGGATACTAAATAAATAATAAAACAATCAGAAAAATGCGAACATCAAACTTTCAATCCAAACCAATCAAACCATAATCATTATAATGGAAAATTAGGAAATTGTAGATCCAAACTAAGGTTAAACATCCAGACAAAAACATGAACAAAACATATTAGAAGAAAAATTATCCCAAGTATCGACTTATTACATTATAACCAAATCAACAAAACCTTCCAGTTGTCACATAATTTCAAAAAATGGATCTATCATTATAATTTATACACATGGTAGAATTTTTTCCCCACCACATATTCAGTTGTCGATAAGGACATAACGTCAAGTAATTATATAAATTAGAAGGAAAATATGCTTTATAATTGTCTGAAGAATTTATTTCTAGTAAGAAACAACATAGAATTCTATCCTAAATTAAACTATTCAACATGAACAGATTTAAACAATCGAGAAATTTATAAAAAGATAATATAATATCTATAATTAACCATATAAAGAAAATACTTTCTTGTTCAATAATTATATGAAAAAAATATAAACAAATTTAAATTTCCTTATTCATTACCTATTAATATTACTAGAATAATGTTTCTTTACCAATTTTAGTTATTCAATTATGTGAGATAACAACAACAATATCAAAAAACATATTTCACAATATCTATCAAATATCATGAGGCATCATCAAATACAACATAAACTTCATGATAAATAAAACAACATTAGATTTCAAAAATTCCATATTGTTTTCCCCATTAAGGTAAAATACACCATTTACCTAATGATTATAAGGAATCGTCCTTTAACCTGAAAACACAGAATAAAGAGAATTTATTGATCCCATAAATAAATACAAGGATTCTGAAGTTCCATGAAAAAGGATGGAATAATGGATGTATATCTATAATCCTTTCTCTCACAATGGACTTAGGATTCTTAAGAATGTCATCTAAAAAAAATATTCATCAATCATCAATAAAAAACTATAAGAACAAAATAGAAAAAAAAACTCCAAATCATTTAATGAGGGAATATGAGTGATAAATAAGCAAAGAGTAAAAAATAAACTCACCTCAACTCACCAAAAAATCGATATATAGATGTCAATGGATAAATCCAAGAAAAAATGATTAATATTATCTGAAATATCTCCACTAATATCAAAGGGTTTTAAGTAAGGGGGATGAAATAGGATTAATTCAAAGGGACTTATGAATTTGAAAAAAATTTATTTTTCATAACACCATACCACAATTAGGCTAACCCTGTATCACCAAGTATAGTTTTTACAATAATCATTGTAGAATAGGGGTGGATACATTTAAATGGGTCTAAGTCTTTCCTCTCTTAAAAAACCATCTCATGAATCCATTAATTTCCCAAATAAAATACTCATTCAACCCACAGTACTATATAAATAATGAAAATCTAGTGGACAATTGATACAACATACCATAATGTTTCCAGAACTGGTAGATCTAAGGGGATGGATCTCTTGTAATTTCATATATCAACCATACTTTTTATTACACGAATAATAAAACAAGTTTATAATAAAAAAAATATAAATACATTTCATATTTGAATGGTTTGTTATCTTTGGAAAATGTTGTAAATATAACAATATGACATAACAAAAATTAACATTAATTAAATACTTCTTCATAGTTATGATAAATTCTCAGATGTTATCCTCTGCATAAATATTCACCAAAAGATATATGATATTTAATGGGAATAGCTAAAATCCTAGTAAGGGTAGGAATAACACGGGTGGAAAATAGAAAATGGGTGACCATAATGATCATAATTATATCATATGAATTCAGGTTTCAAAATAGAGTCCATGGAATATGGAACATTTAGATTAATGAAACATCATGACATAGTTCATAAATACTACATGTAGTTGTGATCAATGATAACATCTTGTTCATGAATAACATAAGTTCATAAATCATAACATCATAATTGTAAACATAGACAGCATCATGTTCATTCATATTATGTATAAACTCCTGAGTTATATCACATTAATGAATGTATTATAGGTATAAATAATTCCATGCACACCTGTCACATGATAAAATGTTCATAATCATGTATTCTACATAGAAAGTTACCATAAAACAGTCATAGTCAGGGAATAAAACTAGGTAACATTAAGGGTTACATAAGGATTTCATAAATTATACATTATGCAATAAACCTTTTTTTGTTACCAAAATAATTAAGGAGATTATATTTATTCACAAAATACTATCTTTTCGAATGTGAATAAAAAATAGATCAAGAGGAGTCAATGGGATATTTTTAGAAAATAAATTCCCTTTGAAATATCAATGTAATTCATTTAGAAATCATTTCAACAAAGAAGAAGCACGCATACCACCAAGAGAGACAATTATAAAGAATCATAATATGGATTCATTAAATGAATGGGGAATATGTAACATTTAAAATTAAATGAATGTAGAGATAAAGCAAAAAAAATGAGTAGGGTTCAAGACTCCCCTTACTTTAGATAAAGATTCATTACATCACTTCTCAACTTCGTATATAATGAATTTAGTTTTATTAAAAAATGAAACTAAAGATGAATTATATTCATTATTTTAACTATTGATAAACCATAATCATTTTATTTTATTTATTTTTTCCTATTTTAAATTTAAAATGTCTTGATATTATTCTTCCTTAAGATATCTTATATTTCATCGACTTAAGGATAATTAATTATTTCTACTTATAAAATAATAATATAAAATCTACAAGCTTTAATATATATATATATATATTTAACTTCTATAATATACATATTTTATTATAATCCTCTACAATGTTTGGGATAATAATAGAGTTGGAAACTTCCTCATAAATGGTTAAACAAACAATAACAAGACACTATCAAAAGAGGGAGAGAAATATGTATGAAATATTATTTTAATTAAAAATAAATCATTATAATTTTTTTATATAATTAACATGTTTTTGAAATACTAAAAAATTAAATTTAAAATGTTTGGGATATAAATTAATATAAGGATTGAGGAATAAAAGTTGAAAATGGAATGGAATGGATAAGGGAATATTACCTCTATATTTTCATTGTTTCTTTTCTCTAACCCATAACTACTTGAAATATTGGTGCCATTTTAAAATTAAAAATCCTTAAGGATTCTAATGATCTTTAAATACTTAATTTGGGTAGTTTTTTTCATCAGAACTGTAAGGTAAGTATTTTTCCATGGGGTGTGAGTGGGTGTATTTATATTTGAGGGGAGTGATTTTTTAAGATAAAATAATGCATAAAATATAATTTCAAAGGTAAAATAAGAAAAGATGATATTTTTGATATTATGAATTATATTTTATTTAAAATATTTTCTTCTAATACATTTAAACACATTATAAATAGAATTAATTATTTTATTAAAAATCAATGTGAAAAAATGAAAATTAATGTGTTTATAGAGTTCTTTAGAGATTAGAATTTGAAAAATACTTTTCATGATTGGAATTTGAATTTCATAAATTTTAGAATATATAAAAAAATAATAGGTTGAGATTAAAAATCATGAATTTATTAGGTCATTATTTCATATTGAATGTTGTGATCAAAATAGACCAGTTGTGTAAAATTTATATTTTTACTATTTGCCAAAATATTTAGGTTTTGAAAATTTCCAAATTAAAGAACCAATAGAAATTTTTGAAAAGTGAATTCAAAAAATGAAATTAATTTTATAAACATTATTTTTATCATTTTTAATTTTAATTATTAACATTAAATTTCAGATTTTTATGAAATGCATTTAAAATATAGTTAATTAAATGTGATCATACTATCATTGAGTTTATAATATTGAAATTAGTTTTATGTTATTAAAATATTTATATTTTCTAAAATTACTTAAGTTTAATATTATTTATATAAAATTTTACAATTTTGAGGTAGGGTTACCATTCTAACTATTATATTAATATTCATACTATTTAGGTTACTATTACAACAGTCATATCACTATTACCGTGATTTTATTAACTCTTATAAATATGTATTAATTATTTAATTAGTCATTTACCTAAAATGTTATGATTGTTCTATATTATTCATTTCTAAAATACAAATTTCATTACTAATGTTTTGAATTTTATTAAACTTTGATTAATCTGATTTATAAATCTAGGTGATCAATGTGATCCATTTTTTATAGTTATACATTTTTGGTGTTTATTATCATACTGTAATAGTTTGAATTATCATGGATATATTTTATTTTTAATTCTATTTTCCCAATTAATGAAAAATAATAATTATCTTATTTATATGTTTAATCTATTTTATATTTATAAATATGAGAAAAATTATTTATTCAAAATGAAAATTCAACATATATAAATTTTTGGTATGTTCCTTTCTAAACCCTAATAGAAATTTTATCAACAAAAATTTCATCTAAAATACTCGAATGAGAATCTGTGAGGGTACTTACATTTCATTGACTCCAAATGTTCCCATTTTTCTTCTTTACACTTTTTCTTATGCCAAATCACATTAATGTTGCGAGTTGTATGGTTGCATCAAACAGTATATCTAAGGTAAAATATATTCACAAGATAACCCTCATAGGAGTGGTGATTCTATAATTGTACTACCTTTGGATTTAGTATAAGTGAGGGATCTAGTGTGTATTTCTATAGGAGAGACCTATGGAACAAATTTAAATAATTATCTAATTTTCGTGGAAGTGATAACTGATAGGCCACAAATCCTATACAATCAATGATCTTAATGGGGATAATGTACATATGGGTCAAATTTTCCTACAATCAAAACAATATGTATATATTATAAGGTGATATTATAATTAATATTTTACCTCCAAATGTAAACATCAAGTCAATTTTATGACTGTCATCATAGCCCCCTTTTCTACCTTAAGTTGAATAAATGTATTATTTAATTGATTGGACCTTATTTATCATTTGTTCTATAATATCAGGTCCAAGTGCATTTCACTCACCAAATTCATCCAAACATGTAAGAGACATACTTCTCCTACCATATAGATCTTCGTATCAGACCATTCAAATACTCAATTAGAATCTATTATTATATAATAACTCGTCCAATTTTCGAAGTTGATATTATACTACTTTAAATTTAATTAAGTATGCTCTAAGAATATCGTATTGTCTCTGAATGATCCTATATTATTTCCACCAGTTTGGGGGTAATAGGAAATATTGATGTTCAATTTAGTATTCAGATCATGTTACATTTTTCTTTGGAACATAGTGGTGAACCTTGGATCACGTTCATAATCTATTGAAAGTGATTCATTATGAAACCTCTCTAATTTATTTTTGTATATCATGGGAATTTATTCAATCTTTAAATATTATAGAAAATATATGATGTGGTTAGTTTTGGTGAGTTGATCCGCCATAATATATACCATAATTTTTCATTTGGATGTCATCTTACGGCAAAGGAAAAATTCCATGGTGATGTTTTCCCATTTTTATATTTTTATGTGTAATTTTTTCATATTTCCTTTAGAATTTTGTTGATATAATTTAGACTATTTCTATACTAATTTCATTACGGTTTACTTAACAGTATGATCCATCATGTTTACCCACATAATTTTCTCTCAATGATCACAATACAACATGGACCCTTCAGTATGGATGGGGAATGATGAGATATGATCATTATCTAATATCTCTTGTTTTATCTTAGATGTTGACGACAAAAAATTCCTCGTTCCAAACTGCTTGAAACTGTATTTATCAATGTGGAATTCATGAAACATCCCTTCCTCTACTACTAACACCTTATATTGAAGAACTAAATCATCTCTTTGCACATAATTGATATTATTTTGAATATATTGTTGGTAAATCATTTGGTAAAGGTAGTGTTTATTCACTACTATTATTAATTTCAAGCCCATCCTTTTTATATCCATTAATATTTGTTCATTCTCAACAAACATAATGCATAGAGTAGCATGTTCATTTTAACTAATAGAATGAGATACCTTTTTCACCATTCCAATATGTAAGTTAATAGAGAATTCATAGTCCTTGATTATGTCTAACAATCATCATTTACACATATTGAAATATTTATATGTGAATATATATAGTAGAATTTTTTATCTGTATATAAGAAACACTTCCCATTATATAGTTAGTGCCACCAAATATTCAAATTTATTATCATAGCTACTAATTCAAAATACTGAGTTGAGTAGTTATGCTCACGAATATTCAACTATCATGAGGCATAGGCTTTCAAATTATCATTCGGAATTACTAAAGAACCCATGAAATTTTTTATAGAAACATTTTCAATAATAAAACCATGTCCACTTTATGTTAGCGTGAGTATATGTGTGGTCATATGCCCCTTTTTTATCTCCATAAATCCCATATCACATTATTCAATCCAGACATACTTGTCACCAATCCTTGTTAACTTAGTTATTGAGTTTTAAAATCATAATAATTTTATCACAAACCATCATTAGAATGATGTTAATCCAAGAAAATTATAGATTTATATTACACTAGTTGGGTGAGACTATCCCTCAATTTCCTTTTTCTTTAATGAGGGAATTGAAATTACATCACTTGTGATCCAATTCCCAATTAAAGTGAGTTTATACATTCAAGATTGACACTTGTGTAACCTTCTATACATCTTACTTTTTATTAATGTTTCATGTACTATCTATAGAATCCTTATATCATATCTTGATCATGGAGTATATGAAAATGTACTTAATAAAAACAAGCATATATTTTTTAGGTTGTATCTATATAACAAATTAAATAACTCCATGAATATTTTAGGGGAATTACTATGTTTAAAGAGAATCAATAAAAAAATTGTTTCCATATCTCATACAGAGGGATTCCTTATAGATACATTCAACTCAACCTGTAGCTAATGTTATCTACAGTGAAGATCAACTTTTGATAAATATTATACTCCTTGAATTAATAATAAAGAAAGATAAGTTATATTTATTTTAAAAAATTGGTTTAATTTTAATATTCCATCTAATAATAATTCCATATATCTTAGGTAACCTTTAGGATTAGTTTCATTGGGGACTAGGTACACTAGAAATATATTTAAAAAACATGTAAGCATTTATATATAATCTAAATCTTCAAGTCAACATTCTATATTTTTCATAAATTATTCTTATCTTCATAACCTATTGATCGGAAATATTAGGAAGGGTGATCTCAAATGATCATTAAGAGAAATATTATAACCATGTCATCATGTGTTAATCGTTTTATAAAATAAGGAAAATGAGAAATTTCTTATTGAAATAACATGAATAAATAAGTGTTTTATATAAATCACGATGAATGGATATGTAATCTCAAAATAAAAAAATTGGCATCATAACAAAAAATTATAACATTATAATGAAATCATTGTATAAGGAAATTATATCATAAGATTATGGAATAACAAATATGTGTAAATTATTTAAAACATTAAATTATAAATGTATGTTGAGGTTCGCTACCAAGATTTTCACAATAAAAATGGTCCATATTTGATTGGGTTTACTCCCCATTACCATAAACATAGTTTAAAAAGTACCATAGTGGATTTGTTTCACTCCCCATTCCCATTAACATAGAGGAAAAATTCCCATGATGGATTGGGTTCACACCCCATTCTCTAAGGCTTGGATGAAAAATTCACATGGTGGATTGGGATCCATCTAACTTCCAATTAACATGGTGTAAAAACCTCCATGGTAGACTGGGATTACACCCCATTCACATAAAAAAAATTAGATAATTTCCTTGCATGGATTTGGTTCACCCTCTATTCTCATAAACATCGAACAAAATGTATAATGCTGGATTGGGTCCAATCCCCATTCAAATTAATACAGTGAAAAAATTCTCATTGTGGAATGGGTTTACTCCCTAAAATCATAAATAGAATCTCATGAGATATAAATAATTAAAATATGAATTATATAGATATATAATTATAGTCCCATTGATCACATTATATTATGTATGTGAATAAGTATTCTATTAGAGTAAAAAGAACTATACATAAAGAATAGACATGATAAGACCCATAATAAAAAATGGGTTTTATAATGTTTTCTCATAAAATAAATATTGTTTATATCATAAGGATTAAAAATAGAATAATGGATTTAATAAATTTTTATGTTCATATTTTAATAAAGAAATAATTTTCTTCAAAATTTTGTTCTAATGTATGAAAACATATGATAATTATCTTGGAGAATAGAGAACAAAAATGAACAACTTACTTGATGCTTTACGAAACAAGTAAATGAAAATTTTTAAATATAGAATATCTTTATTTTTTAAAAGATAACAAAAATAGAACTATGATAGTTTTACATAAAATAAGAAGGTTTTTTAAAAGTAATTTTAGATAAAAAAAATATTTTATGTAGGTTAAATTTTTCCTGAAATAAACAACTAGATGGTTGCAATTTTATATCTTAAAGACACTTTAATTGAAATAAAATATCGTAAAAGGGATAATAAAACATTATTTTCAAAATAGAATAAGGAAAATATAAATTTCACATGAGATAAAAATTAACTAGGGTTCTAATTAAAATAATAATATTCGATGGAAGTGAAATTACTACACAGAAGGGGAAACCATCATTTAAGAGGATTAAATTTATTATTAAAAAAATTATTTTATTAAAGGAATATAATATCCTATTATTTATTATAATGTAATGATCAACAATCCTTTTTAATCATTTATTTTTTATGGTTTTTCATAGGTTGTTTCAGGTGGACGGTTGAAAAACCTGAAAAATTGTGGGTTATGCAAGGTTGGCCCATAGTTTTCCCAAACCATGTGTCCACCTAGTAAAAACATTGAAATAAAGGCATTTTGGGTGTGCAAAATTAGAACATGTTTCGAAAAAAAATACACCCACGTAGTATAAACTATGTACCCTAGTAAAGGATCTAACAATTATGGTTCACTATTTATTTAGCCGCACAACCCTTCCTAGAAAATATTGTGAATGATAAATTTTATTTCCAAAAATTATTTTAAAAATTACTAGACCTGTTTTATTCCCCACTTGACCCAAACTCCTTATATCTTAAAATCCTAGGTCTTGAAAGCTCCCATGAATCCCTTATGGAATAATAAAATACCTTCCAAGGTTGATCAAAGTGTGACGTATCTCATTCGATCCTTATTTGGTAAGTGGTTCTTTTACTACTCCTATTATTATCTCTTGTTACTTAGTTCATAGGATTTTTTAGAAAAAAAATTTGTTCAATGTTTAGAAACTCCCTTTATGTATATCTTTAATCTAGTTTTATTTCTAGTTCTATGTTTCATTTTTTTGTCATTGGAAAATCATTTGGTGGGTTTTGTTTTGTGTGATCATCGTTATAAAGGTTGGTGGGTCCATATAAGATTGGATAATTTACTTAAGATTGAATTGATTGGTGTTTGAAATTCATTTCAATTTACTCTTCCAAAAAAAATATCTAATGCAACTTGGAGTTTGAAATTGATTTTCTTTGGAATTTTTAGAAAAACCCCTAATTCCAATGAAATTTTAATTTTTGGTTTGATTGGAAATTGATGGAAATACTTTATTTATATAAAAAATTATTTTGATAAAATTTTCTTAAATTGATTTGGAAAGAACCAATTGTTGGATTTATCTTTATAAGGCATTAAAATATGAATAAAATCCTATGTTTTGGTTTTGGAATGAAATTTTCATATTGAAACTCGAAAATGTATTTTAAACTGATTTAAAGTTATTTTATTATTATTGGTTAATTGATTTAGAACATGTGGCCCTGGGATGTTAGTGGCTTATTCAGGAGAAGCACTCTAGGATAATAATTCCATAACAATGAATTAATGATGAAAACTCTAAAAAAATATTGTCTGGAAGAAAATATTCTGCAAGGAACATTGATGAGACCTATTCAAAATGAGCATGAGGGACATGTGTACACATATACCAAGACCACTGATGTGAGAGTGTGAGGATCTTATAACTGGAAACTATCATACCACATGGAAGATGATTGTGGTTCTTATTGTGTTTACTTTTATATATATTCCATTGATTATTAAATTATTTTTATCATGACTAGTGATAAATAAAAATTAATTTATATAAACTTTTACTTGATCCATTATTTGAAATGATTCCATTATTAGAAATGAAAGTAATGTTTTATTTTAAATATAAAATTGTACCACTATTCTTGTTTTATTTTAAAACTAAAATCATGATGTTTTTTATTATTATGGAATATTATTAGAACATAATATAAGACCTTAATATGTTATTAGTTCACACCCTACCATTTCCATCCATTGTTTTAAAATTTTATCCTTATAGGTTTGAGTAAAGAAAAAGAACCTCTTAGAGGATGTGGACTTTCATAACCCTTTGGGATTGGAATCTGATACCTTTAATATGTTATGGTTTGTATTGTTTAATTTTGTATACATAATTATATACTATTGGGGGTTTTGATATACCTATTTGGTTTCTAGTATTTTCTATGTGAGGATTTTTTTATCATACTGATAAGTATATATTATCATCTAATGTTCCTGTGGAAAATTAATTCCCTATTTATCTATTATGATTTCTGGTTCCATTAACCAAACCATGGTGATCTAGAATATCCTTCAATCCATATTATATTTAGATCGGGTATTAGGGTACTAGGGTATCTAGGAAGGTTAGTGAAAAAGTGGTATCAAAGTTATAGGTTGATCATATTCCCATGATGTCAGTATGTAGTTTTGAGATCTTGATTGGAATTAAGAGGTATTTTTGAGTGACTTCCTATAAATATCTCATCATAAGGAACCTTAAGATAAAATGGGTGGTTTGGTAATGTAATATTGAGGAATAATTATTATATTTTCCATTATTTTTACATGGATAAATTGAAATCCATATCTTTCTTCTTATCTGACTGGATTTATTTCCCATTTACTCTGGTTTGATTTGTTGATTTGACTATATTTTCTGATGTCATTGATGTTTTTAGGTGATGTTGTGTACCATAATACCTATGAGAATATATGTCTGTAAGATCCATGAGGATAATTCTAATGACCCCATCTAGACATACAAGAAAATTACATTTCTTTTATGGAATACATAATACATTACATAATCAGACGCCCAACGACTATATTAGTTTAGTGTCTTTGAAAACACAGAAAACATTCTTCTATCTTGGTTAAATATCTTCAAAATATCCCATAAATATCTTCCCCATTATATTTCCATCCTAAAACCTTTATTTATATCATAGGGTAAAAGAAAACATAAAAAGGGTGAGCTCAAATGCCCGGTAAGGGTAAACATGAAGAACATCAAACAAAACATAATCATAAGAGTGTAAAAACATGACCATAAATTTTGAATATCAAGATTGTGATTCATGAAATAAGTCTTGGAATTTAATAAGGCATAAATCATAAATGAACATAAACAATGATAAAATAACATTGACATAAAACAAGGAATTGTGGCTAACAAATAAGCACATAATATGATTTACATAGTAGCAAATGCTTTGTTGGCAAGACCATCATAGTGGAAAAAGTCCATCACTGAACCCATTTTATATGCCATTCTGACTATGTATTACTAAATCAGATTTACTTTCCATTCCACCTCTGTATTACTAAACCAGATTTACTTGTCATTCCAGCCCTGTATTACTGAACCAGATTTACTTCTCATTCCAGCCATGTATTATTGAACCATATTTACTTAACATTTCATTCATGTCTATATCATGAGATATAAATCTATACCAAATAAATTTTAGGGAGATATAGGTCACACCCATCTCATAATGAATTCATTCTTACATGTTCCACAAAAAACATAAATCGTTCATTATAACATAACCCAAAAAAATGGGTTTCTTAAACATCATTCCATCATAACATAATCTATATAAAATTTCATTCCATCGTTAAAAAAATCAAGTCTTAGTAATAATAGGGACATAAAAATAACACTATTTAAAGAGAATCATCTTATATCTAAAATAATTTTGATAAAATAGTCGAACATAATCCTAAGGAAAATATCCTTTCTTCTTCAAAAATGTATTCTTTTCTCAAAATGCCACGCAGTTTTAAAAGAGAAGAATTTAGTTTAAAATAAACAATAAATCATGTAAAATAATATTCATATAAATAATTTGTTATGAATACATAAAAATATATTCATGCCATATAAGTTAAAAAAACATTCTCCTCATACATTTGCTGGAAAATTCAAAAAGAACCTCATATCGAAAAACGCTAAAAGATTACATTCATACTGTTTAATAATAATTTACCAAAGGGTAAAATTGAATTTAATAAATTGTAGAATTATAAAAATAATATTAAATATTATAGGAGACATGTTTTTGGATGATAAATATACCCTAGTAAATTCATACATATAAACAATCTCAAATAATAAATAGATTGTGAAATTATCCCTTACCTTAGGTCTGATTTCATCCATATGTGTCTGAAACTCCTATATAGTGGTTTTAAACATATTAATAACTTGTAACAGAACTATAATAATATTTTTCATATCATATATGATTCACTTATGGATTCATATTACACATTTATTTATCAATTCCATGTTAAAGCTACATTTTTGGTAATAATCGTTTTATTTATCATACGTGTTTTGACTTGTGATTCTTGATATAATTAAATAGATAATGATTTAATAACTTACAGAATGTAATACACGATTTATATATAATAAATATTCAGTATATAAATATATATATTAGATATAAAGATGAAATGGAATACACCATTTATCGAGATCGTAGGTCGTACGTACCCATGAACGGTGTTTCTATTTCCTTATTGAATTGAATGGAAGAAAGTAATTGAAATATGTATATATATATATACAAAATTCCAATAGCATTAATATGTAATATATTTCACTTTTATTTATTATATATACTTTATAATCATTCTGAAATGGTTAATGTAGACTATGAATCTCATCATGTTGTAGAGACAATAGGTCGTACGTACACACGAGAAACGATATCATTCACTTAATGGTTAAATGGTATAGAATTGGATGGTATATTAATAATAAATAATAATTATAATGTAATATTTATTATTTAAATCTATTATACTATTAATTATACCCATATGAATTAAGTATTTTTGAATAATAAATTACACCACGGTGTGGATACGGTAAGTCATACGTACGCACGCATGGCGATATTATTATTCATAGGATGTATAAAAGGATTTATAAAGTTATCACAAAATTATAATAACATCTCATCATATTTAAGATACTTTATTTATTATTTTATTATGGAAACAACATAATAAGGAGAAGTATAAGAAGAAAATAATTTTGAAACAGGTGATAATGCAATTACCTCTTTTTCGAGTATCTATTATTGATTTGCACAAAAGGTCTACTTTCGATGAATTTTTGCCTAAATTGTGGCCTCTAGGATTATTTTATGGAAGTTGGGAGATGAAATAAGAATGGATTTTCTGAGAAAAAGTGCTTTATAGGAGTGATTAAATTAGAAGAAGAAGTTCTATTATATAAGAGAGGTGAGATGTAATTTAAAAATATCTTCAAATAATAATTTATTATAAATTTATTTTTAGTTTATAATGTCTGTAAACTCATTTATTTTAAATATAAGATAATTATTGGATTAACTCTTCTTAACCACTATGTTTTAGACAATTTTGGGATAAAAAATAACCTTATATTTTAGCGTTAACCCTTAGTTAAAATGTTAACTCTTATCATGTCTTCTTGAATTTTCATAACATATGGTCACTATAGTTACAATAAAATTACAATCGAACCAAAAGTGGATAAGTAATTATAATTTTTACATTATATAAGTCATTTGGAAGAATTTTACATTTTTGGGACTATTATATCATTTAATAAAATATTATTTGTTTTAAAAACTCATTTTTGTCAATATTGACACTATTTAGAAATTGATTTTTGTTAAAGTCATAAAAACATGATTACTTAGAAAAAATGAAATTAAATCATCCCTTAAATGTCAATGTAATCGAAAAAAGTCATGGTTGGCATCAAAATATTCAAATTACATTTATTTTAATATTTTAAATTTCATTTATTTTAATATTTCATTAATAAGGTAATAACTACATCGTCATTGTGTCATAAATAAATGTATTTATTTTATGTATAAATATTATAAATAAAATACCTTGATGTATTAAATCTGTAAATATTTCTAATGATTATTTATAGTCAAAGACATTAGTTATATGAACCAAAATAAAACTGTTTTAGTAAAATGATACTTATTTATATTATATTTCCATTTACGTTAAATTAATTATTCTAAAAGGTCATTATCACACACAAGTGGCTCCATAGGGTCCTAAAATTTACCCAACGATTCTCATGGTCTGAAATATCTCTTCTAATAGGGTTAGTACATGTGTTCGGGTAGTTTCATTTTATTATAATATTATTTTTTACCATTACTTACCTAATTTACCCTTTAATCGTAGTAAATAAAAAATAATTACTGAAGTTACTATTCATAATATATAAAAATAAAAGGTAAATTTTTACACAATTTGGATCTTTTAGTTACAAATATAGAATATATTTTTTCTAAATTCAAAACACATAATTTTCAAAATTTAATTTTAAATTAATTCCTGTTCTCAAAACCAGAAAGCAGGTTTTTAAGAAGTAAAAACTATCAAAATATTGACATATGTCTATATCAAATTTAAATGTGAAATTACTTTTAATGACCAAAATTTGATTAAATAATAAAAACATAATCCAATTACACATTAAAACCAATTATAAAGATATCTAACTATATAAATAAATTAAAAGAAAATGATGTTTTGAATTAAAATACTGTATTTTTCCCTATTCATTAAAATATGAATTTTATTAGAAAAATACAAAAAATCTATCCAAATAAAATTTTTATGACCCTATTGCAAAGAAGAAGTATATTGTTTCAAAATATATATATATATAAGTGTTAAAAACTATATTTAAATTGGGTGCTCCATAAAAAGGAAGGAAAATTCTATTTTATGATAAATACGTCTTTTATCCAAAAAAAATTAAATTTTTTCTTATATCATGTATTGAAAATAAATTATATGAATTTTAATGTTGTATAAAATTCAAAATGTTGTTAATAATTTTTTATAATGGATAGTTTATATCCCATTAAATAATAATATTTTAATAATACTTCATTGTTTAGTGAAACTCAGTATTGCGTACAACACAAACTATCGAGGAAGGTCGCTCTTGCGTGTAATTCATGCCAAGTGAATGTTGCATGTAACATACGACAAGTAGGGTTAGTGTGAAATGAATGTTTGAATTATTTTGTTATAAGAGATAAATGAATATTGTAATTTATTAAAAAAATGACCCATAAAAACATAGGGTGTAACCTTATACCCCCCTTAAAATGAATTTTTCCCTCAAAATTCATCAGAGATATAAAAGGTTTACTACATGAAAGTTTATTTCATGGAAATCCACATTGTAAAAAGGAATAATAAAACTTAATTTTAAAAAGGAATGTTGGAAACATAATAGTTACCCAAAGTAACTCATCACTAGGTTCCCATATAAGAGAACATAGGTGGGAAGTGGAAACATGGATATAGAAGAAAAATATAACTATCCATTTCTGATGGATAGTGATAGAGAAAAAGGTTTTCATGAGAATAAATACTTACCTGATTTTGGAACAATCTCAAAATTATTTGTGCCTTGAAAAATTTCCACTTCATCTCTTATTTAAATTATTGAAGTTGAATTTTTCATTCTTGATGTGTTAGTAGATCATGTGATAGAATGACATGTCATTCCATCTGTCTCAATAAAAAGGTTACCATAGGTTATCAAATATGAATAAGTCCACATATATTGAGATAATACATTAATCTCAAAAAATCAACTAGAATTTAACATATACTATCCATAAATGGATAACATTATAATCCTTCCAAAAATTGAAAATATAAATCTTTAGAGAGAAGTGAACTAAATCGACTTAACATTTATCCCCCATATCTGAAAAGGTAGTTCTTGGTTGTCAGATTCCAAACATGTGAACACATTAATCATGTATGATAATAACATAAATTACCATAAGACCTTAATGAAAACAATAATTATATCAAAATTATCACTTCCCACACATCAAAAATACCAAAAATTTATAGACTCAAACCATGATATCACTTTTTTTCATATATCTTCCATGAGGTCATTAATACTATCAAACATCTCAATATCTCCTTATCCCTTCATTATGCACATATCATGTTCTTTTAAAAAATATTTCAATCGCTTTTCATGGTTACTGGTACCATATACTTATGGAAAACCACAATGAACTAATACATAGATATTACAATATTTCATAAAACTATAAAAGAGACTCTGCAACTCTATTTTGGAATCCCATTATATAAACACTTAATCATTACACCATGTCATTGTCATGCTCAAAATATCTAATAGTGATCGCATGTGATTTTAATTTTTCATTGGACTTAAGAGGTTTTTGACGTCTATAATCATCCATAACCCTTGGATTAGGTCATTGGTTAGCACAATGCTCTATTTCCTTGCACTTCTGACCAAGATTTTTAGGAGGTGCACTCTTTGGAGATTTCTATTTATTCCCATTACTTTGACAGTAAAACGCTCAATGACTTTCTTTACCACACATAACACATTTATTAGTCCCCTTAAGAAAAATTACACCATGTTTTCTTCCATAGTTTGATCATAAAAAAATATAATACTCTTTTCTCTATAATTTTTATAGTTTCCATTGAATTATATCCTTCTTTTCTTATCATAATCATGAGATAGATGAGAAACTGCAATCTCAATTTTTGTAAGAAGAGTATTAGGAAGGTACATACTGAAAAATATGATATTGAACTCATACCAATTCATGGAGTCAGTTTTATCATGGTGCCTCGTATTCTTTATAAGCTTCCACCATAGATTCTACTTACCTTCCAAGCAATAAGTTCCCAACTTAACCTTTTTACATTATGATCAATGGAGAATAAAAAATATATTTTCAATGGTACAAATAAATTTCTTAGAAACTAGTGGATCATTTATTCCACTAAAATGAGGTGGATGTTTCCATAAGAATGATTAAAGATAATTTTGTTCCCACCTTTGGTCATTTGGAAGCCTAACAAGATTTGCAGTCATAGAAACCTGATTCATTATTTAGGCTCACATAACAATTGGTTGATTAGGAGGACAATCATTGAATTGGCCATCACATACAGTATTAATTTGGTTCTTTTGGGTTCTTTACATTTTTTAAAACCCAAAAAGAATTGTGTGAGAGGAAAAAATCAAACTTGGAAAACAACATAATCGAGGGGGATTACTTCCAATCTCGAACATATTAGGTTTAATCCTAGGTTATTCATGATCATTACCAGAATTATAGGACTGTCGCCTATGGTTACACTTACCATTTGGGACATCCCTATACATACATTATAAATATCTCTACGGATATCACTAAAGTTTTCTCATCCTAGTTTACAAAGGATAACCAAACCTTCACTCTAATACAAACTCTAACAACCTAAGCTTGACGTACATGAACATTAAATTTCTTTTATAGAATAAATAATACAGTACACAAATAGACACCCAAATACCATATTATTTTATTGCCTTTTGAAACTTGGAACACATTCTTATATCTTGGTGAAATATCTTCAACATCTCCCATAAATATCTTCCCCATTAGTTTTCCTACATTAAACATTTCTTTGTATCCTAGGGAAAACAAAACATAAAAAGTGTGAGATAAAATTCCCATTAAGGGTAAGAATGATGGAAATCAATCAAACCATAAACATAAAAGTGTTAAAACATGAACATAAATTTTTAATATCAAGATATTTAGTCTTGAAATATGTCTTGGCAGTTTATATGGAATAAATCATAAGTGAGCACAAACCACGATAAAAAAACATTGACATAAAACATGGAATTGTGGAAAACAAATAAGTACATAATTTGACTTCCATAGTATCCAAGAAATTTCTTCCAATACCATCATAGTGGAAAAATTCCATTACAGAATGGGGTTTACTTGTTGTTACAACCATGTATTACTGAACCAAATTTACTTGTCATTCCAGCCCTCTATTACTGAACCTGATCTACTTGTCATTTCATCCCTGTATTATTAAACTGGATTTACTTTTTGTTTGATTCATATGTATCTAATGAAATAAAAATCTTTACCTAATGCATTTGAGGGAGATATAGTTTTGATAAATCTCATAATTAAATCATTCTTACATGTGGTACAGAAACATAAATTATTCTTCATAGCATTATCCGCAAAATAAAATGGATTTCTTAAACATCATTCAATCATAACATAATCCATATAAAATTTTATTACATCATTAACATAACAAAATAATTTTAATAATAGGGATATAAGCATAACTATATTTAAATATCTTCATCTTAGACAGAAAATAATTTTGATAAAACCCTCGAACATAATTTTTGAAAAAAAAATCCTTTCTTCTTCAAAAACTTTTTTTATTCTGAAAATGATGTGCTATTTTAAAAGAAAAAAATATATTTTAAAATAAAAAAGAAATCTTGTAAAATAATATTCATGTAAATAAGTAATTATTAATAAATAAAAATCCTTTTATTTCGTATAAGTTAAGAAACATTCTCCTCATACTTCTTCCAGAAAAGTCAAAAATTACTTCATATCGAAAAATGTCAAAAGATTCCTTTCATATTGTTTTATAAAAATTTAACAATGGGGAAAATTGAAATTAAAAAATTTTAGAAGAATAAAAATAATATTACATATTATAGGAGACATGGATGTGGATGATAAATATACCCCAGTAAATACTTACTTATAAACAATCTCAAATTATAAAGAGATTGTGAAATTATCCCTTACCTTTGGTCTGTTTTCTTCCATATGTGTCTGAAAATCCTATATGGTGGTTTTTAACATATTATTAACTTAAAAAAGAACCATAATAATATTTATTATATCATATATTATTCAATTATGACTTTATATCACCCGTTTATTTATCAATTCCATGTTAAAGCAACATTTTGGGTAATAAACATTTTATTAACTGTATGTGTTTTGACATGTTATTATTGATATTATTGCATAGATCGTGATTCAATTACTTTAAGAAGGTAATAAATTATTTATATATCATAAATATTTATTATAGAAATATATATATAGATATATATATATATATATATTATAGATAAATTAAAGTGAATACGCTGTTTATAGAGATGGTGGGTCGTACGTATGCATGAACATTGTTTCTATTTCCTTATTGATTTGAATGAAAAATTTAAATGACATATATATAAACCTAAATCAAGTAGAATTATTATGTCATTTATTTCATTCTAATTTATTATATATGCTTTATAATCATTCTTTAATTGTTAACATGGATAATGAATCTCATCGTGTTGTAGAGATGGTAGGTCGTACGTATGCACGAGCTACGATATCATTCACTTAATGTTTAAATGGTATAGAATTGTATGGTATATTAATTATAAAGAATAATTATCATGTTATATTCTTTATTTAAATTCACTATACTCATCATTATACGTATCCAAATTAGGTATTGTTGAATATCAAATTACACAACGGCGTGGAGATAGTAAGTTGTGTGTACACAGGAATTGTGATATTATTATTCATAGGATGGATAAAAGGATGTATAAAGTTTCCCATAATTATAATACCATCTAATCATGTATAATATAATTTATTTATTAAATTATTATGGAAAAAACATAAAAAGAGTAAGTATAAGTTGAAAAGAATTTTGAAAGATGTGATAAAACAATTACCTCTTTTTCAAGAAACTCTTTTTGATTTGCAGAAACGGTATCCTTAATATTTCTTTCTGCACAAAGTGTGACCTATATGATGAATTTTTGGAATTTTTTAGAGGAAATGGGAAGTTTTTGGCCAAGAAAAAGGGCTTTAGATCTGTGATTAAAAGAAAAGGAGAAGTTACCTTTTACAAGAGAGTTGAGGTAAACTTTAGGAAAGTCTTTAAATATTAATTTATTATAAATTGATTTTCAGTTTATAATGGAACAAAACTCATTTATTTAGAATAAAATATGAGGATGGGTCAAAATCCTTTCAAAAAATAGATTTTATACAAGTTTAGATTACAAAATTAATCTTATCTTTTAGCTTTAACCCTTTGTTAAAAACATTAACTCTTACCACATCTTCTATAATTTTCATAATGTATGGTAACTATAGTTACTGTTAAATCACAATAGAATACAAAGATGATCATTAATGCCATTTTCAATATTATATAAGTAATTTGGACAAATATTAGATTTTTATAACTATTATATCATTTAATAAAAATATTATTTGTTTTAAAAAACTCATTTCTGTCAATTTTGACACTATTTAGTAATTGATTTTTTTAAGTGGTAAAATCATGATTTCATTGAAAAAAAGGAAGTAAATAATCATTCAAATGTTAATTTCATCCAAATATAATTTTTAATGGTTGCAAAATGTTTTTATTGTGTTTATTTTAATATTTATAATATTATTTATTTTAATATTTCATTAATAAGGTATTCATTGCATCATCATTGTGTCATAAATAAATTTATTTATATAATTTATAAAAATAATAAATAAAATACCATGATGTAAGAAATATTTGTATATTTATAATTACTATTTATATTCGATGATATAATTTATATAAATCAACGTAAACTATTTTTGTAAAAAGATACATGTTTATGTAATATTTCCCTTTACTTTAAATTAATTATTATAAAAAGGTCATTATCACACCAAAGTGCCTCCATAGAGTCCTAAAATATACCTAAGGATGATCATGGTTGGATTTATTTAATGTAATAGGATGAGGACATGTGTTATTGTAGTTTTATATTATTATAATATTATTTGTTACCTTAATTTAAATTATTTACAATTTAACCATGGTAAATAAAAATAATTACTGAAGTAACTATTCATAATATCCAAAAATAAAATGTACATATTTACATAATTTGGACCTTCTAATTAAATATATGGAATCAATTTTTTCTAAATTGAAAACATTTAATTGGAGTAAATTAATATAAGATTAATTTGCATTGTCAAAACTAGAAAGCAGGTTTTTAAGAAGTAAAAACTATCAAAAGCGCAACATGTGTTTATATAAAATTTAAATGTGAAATTTCTTACAATGACTAAAATTTTATTAAATGATAAAATAATAATCCAATTACACTTTAAAACCAATTAAAAATATAATCTATCTATCTAAATAAATTAGACGAAAAGGTTGTTTTGAATTAAAATTAAATATTTTTTACTACTCAATAAAGTATGAATTTTAAGAGAACAATATAAAAAAATTAAACAAATTAAAATTTTGATCCTCTGATTCCAAATAAGAAGTTATTTTGACAAATATAATATAGAAAATTGTTAAAATCAACATTTAAAATAGGTGTTCCATCAAAAGGTGGCAAAACTATATTTTTTTTGAAAAATACGTCTTTTATCCAAAAAATTAAATTTGTTCTTATATCATTTCTATAAAATACATAATATGAATGTTAATGTTATATAAAATTCATAATGTGGTTAATATTATTCATAATGGCCAATTTATATTCCATTAAATAATAATATTTGAAAAATGTATCATTGTTATGAGAAACTTGGTATTGCGTATAACACAAGATATTGAGGAAGGCCACTCTTGCATGTAACACAAGCCAAGTTTGTGTTACCTGTGACATAAGACAAGTCATTTTAGTGTGAAAGTAATGTTTTACTTAGTGAATTTCAATATATAAATGAAAATTTTAATTTATTTGAAAAAAATGGTCCATAAAAACCCTGGTAGTTACAATAATACTAATGAAACATAGTGACTGAATCCTCTAACAAACCGGAATCTCATTGAGATTGTTGTATGTGATGTATAAGTTCTGGGATAGGAAACTTTACCTATTCCTTTTTAGGATCTAGTTGTGTAACCTTGTAGGGATGCATTCTATTGTTGTGCTCAGGATTTCCACAGCTTGAACCTACCAGTATTCCACGGTTCTAATGATCCTCAATGGGATAAGGATTAATTAAGCAAGATATAACATATTTTTGAGTTCATGAAAATGTATAACCCATTTAATGTGAAATGTGACACCTTCAATATAGAGGGACCTAGAAGTAGATGGTAATACTCGATTTTTAATGGTAAATGAGTGTGAGCTATTAGAGTGGAAGGACATTAAATTTATTTTCATTGACCAATTTTATCATTAATCTATGATGCTAAATAAGGATACATAGTCTATAAAACATGACAAGGATAAAAGGACCATGATAGAATATTCAAATCACTTTGTTGAGTGTGTGTGTTTTAAACCAGATATTGTATCGAATGAGAAGATGAAGACACGAAGCTTCGATATGGATCATTGATATGATATTCATTATCATGTTTTATTAATGAATCTCTCTTCTTATGTTAAGATGATGTAAAATGCGTTGATGGTTGAACTTGATATGGATGGTAATTTAGGTTTGATTTTAAGTTAATCTTTACCATAGGAAAAGTTATATGAGTTTCTTAAATGGAAAGAGAAATCATGAAGAGTTCCATGGTGGATCTTTCCAGAAGGGTTATTCTAGACCTCCTAGAGTCCCTTTGACTTTATTTCGGTCTATAAATACTGAGTATTTGAAATAGGTTTACACTAAGGAACCAAAGACATGAAATTCCTATGGCCGTTCAGGCCACTTGCATAAGTTCAGATATATCTTCTATGGTCTATGTATTGGCATGGTACCTTCATCACCAAAAAGTACTATTGTTAAATATTACACTTCAGGATAAATGGGGTCCCACTCACAAGAATCCTAAAATAAGATTCTTTACATAGTGGAAGATTTTCCAATGAAAATTGATATGGGTCTAACAACTATGATAGGTACCATCAATATTTCATCATCTTTGGTGACTAGATTATTTATAATGGTGAATATCATTCATTTATATTAAGTAATATTGTGAACATCCAAAATATTCATTTAGATATTTTATCATATGTGATGGATCAAAATACACCCCTTAAAATGAAGAGAGAGAAGGTTTTCCATTACCCAACTTCCTCTTTATCATTATCAAAAATTGATTATACTCTGTATTTTGTGTTTCATAAAATTAATATAGTTGATAAAATATTCTAGATTGATTAGATCATTTTCAATAAATAATTTATTGAATGTTATCTTTTACATATCTACATTACTATTCTTGATGGGGTGTGTCATATCTTTTATAGAGAATTTGACTGGAGGTTGAGTAGGGACTAACCTACTAATCCACACATGGAGAAATTAATTCTAGTGTTATATTTTTTATCTTGGGTGGGAATCATAGAGTGATGACCTCCCTCATATTGTCCTCATGTTTCCTGATGTTTTTTCTTATGAAGTATCTGGTTCGCCTCCAGTGAGAGAGGTATATTTCTCTATTGATTTAGTGTCGGGTACTCACCTAATATCTATTCATTCATACCATATGGAACCAGTCGAAATGAATGAGTTGGAGACTCAATTGGATGATCTTTTAGAGAAATAATTTTTATTCATGAGGGTGTCACCATGGGTGGTGCCTATTATCTTTTCTATTAATACTTATGGAAACCTAACCTATGTATTCATTATCGAAAAATCATATGTGTTTTAATAAAGAAAAAGTATATATTCCTTGATATTGATGATATTCTAGTCTATTTGAAAGGGGAAATGTGGTTTCTAAAGATTTATATTCATTATGGTCATCACCAGTTGGGAATAAAATAATCTAGTATATATAAAACCACATTTTGTAGTAGTTTAAGACATTATGAGTACCTTGTCATGCCCTTTAGTCTAACAAATTATTCTACAGAATTTGTGGCTCTGATGAACTAGATATTTAATGAGTGCCTTGATACTTTAATGGTACTATTTATGGATGAAAACTTGTTTTACTACCAACATGAGGAGTATCCTATAGATAATTTTGGGAGAGTTCTATAAATTTTGAAAAATCATTGAATTTTTTCCATGAAATCAAAATGTGATTTTTGGATTTAGGATGTGAAGTTCATGGGACACATGGTGTCAGAACATGGTATCTTAATTTATTTGGAGAAGGTGAAAGAATTTATTATATAGGAGTATCCAGAGTGTTTTTTTGAGATTCAGAGCTTCTTGGATGTAGTGGGATACTATTTTAACTTTTTAAAGGGTTTCTTGAAGTTATATTCTTCAACGATCGCTCTCACTTGAAAGGGATTGATGTTTTCTTGGGATGATAAATTTTAGAGTTCTTTTGTTTAGCTAAAACATATTTTGACTTTCACATTGGTCTTTACACTTCAATAGGTTGGAAAATACTATGTCTTATTCTATACGAAATTACGTTCATGTTTGGGTTGTTTTCCTGTGAAGGGTGATCGTGTCATTACCTAGGGAACTATGGATTATAGACCACATGAGAACAATTATCTGACCCCTCATATTAAACTCATACCCATAATTATTGCGCTTAATTTTTGTGGAAATTACCTTTTTAGGAAATTTTTATCGTATATTATGACCAAAAGATAAATTATTTATATCTTTTATTAATAAAATAGGATGCTACACCAGATTTTTTTGGTGGAGTACTTGTAGTCCTTTGACTTTGGGATTTCCTATACCTCAAGGAAATCGAATGTTGTTGTGGATTCATTGAGTGAAAACTTCTGACCCTGGCTAAGAAGGAATCATCAGACGAGTAAAACTTGATAGATCTTTTTGTACATCTACATATTGGATTTTTTTAAATAATATCCATGGTTGTTTTGGACCATGTTCAATTTACCATAGCTATTCTATTGATGATTCATCAACAGAAACTTATTGATGATTAATTCCAGATCATTTGATACTCTCTCTGTAGCTTGGAAGTCATTCCTAAGAGGTTATTCTCGATAGAGGTAATTCTATGTTTTCTAAATCATTTAGTTGTTCTATTACTTAAGAGAAAATATGGGATGTAGGATTTCCATAATTTTTAGTGGGTATTTCACCTAGGAACCAAAAATTGGTTATATAACATGCATTTTTGATTTTTTGGCTAGGAAAGAGATAGATAATGACTGATTTTAACTCCCATTTCTATACTTCACAATAGTTCAAGGTTGAGCATCAGAAGACTTCAGGTTTTCTTCATCCACATCAACTTCCAACATGGATGTGGGATGATATTTCTGTGAAATTTTTGGTTGGGTTTATGTGTACCCCGAAAAAGAAGAATTTTATGATCAATAGGATGACCAAAATGAATCAATTTATACCCATTCATGATACAACCAAAGTTTAAGGAGTTGGGTAATATCTAAATGATAGATATTAGACATTTTTATAGAGTTCCATATACTATAGTCTCTGATAGAGATCCATGTTTTTCTTTTCTATTTTGAGATACCTTTAGAATGCATTGGGATATTAGATTATTTTCATTATGACATACCATCTGTAGAGAGATGACCAAAGATAGAGAGATATATTTATTCAAAATCATGATTGTATACTTTGTTTATGTGTCCTCACTTTTGGTGGAACATTGGATGGCCATTTAGACTGGTAGGGTTTTCTTATTACAATAATTACTAGTCTGTGATAAGAATGGATGATTTTTAGGCCATGTATGATTGGACTTGTAAATATTTTATATGTTGGTAGGAGGATGGTGAAATTTATTTGGTTGGACAAAGCTTCATCCAAGAGATGACATAAAATATTCAGTTGACTCATCTGATTATTTGGATGGTATAGAGCTAGTGTAACTCAATTTATGATCATTAGCACAGACCATTAGAGTTTTTAGTTGGTGATCACGTGTTCTATAAACATTCACCCTTTCTAGGTCATCATCTACATTGGAAGAATGATAATATTTCTCATCTTTTTTTGGGACCATTTTATATTGTTGAGAAGGTTTGTAATGTGGCATATCATCTATAACATCTTCCATAATTTAGATCGATACATAACATGTCCCATGTATCTCAAATATGGGAATATATTTCTGATCCATCTCGTGTTATGATTTATAGTGATCTAGATATTGAGCCTGATTTATCCAAGATTGATAATCTATTGATGATAGTTGAGTATGATCTAGAGGTACTTCATGGAAGTAAGATACCATTGGTTCGAGTTCTATGGAATCACAGTTCTAATACACATGAGACGTGGAAGAGATATTCACTAGTAGGAGATTAATTTCTTCATCTTCTTTATATGAAAACATCTTGAAATTATTTTTTGGGAAATAATTTTTCTATTGTGGGGAGGTTGCAACGTCCTATTACTAATTTTCAGGTTCTCCTTGATCATTCTTTTTTATCATTATTTGGATGGGTTTTATTGATTGCTTCAGGGGAAAATTGAAACTTTTAGATAATTCAAGGTTATACATGGTTGGATCCTATTTTTTTCAATCTTTTAACCCACCTAGTGGAAACAATGCAACCCCAATCTATGGGGGTTCCAATGGTTTGCACAATGTTGGAAGAAGCATGTACCCACCTAGTAGAAACAATGCACCCTAATAGATGGGTGAACTGTTAGGTATAATGTTTTTTCTATCCTTTCATCCATGCCTAGATAACAGTGCGAACTAGGTATTTTATTTCCAAAAAATATTTTAAAAATACTTCTACCCCAATTTTATCCACTCATCCACCACAACTCATCATATCTCAAAATCCATGTACATGGAGGCTCCCACAGTCCCCTTTTTTCACTTAAAAACCCCTTATGAATAGGATATACACATGGAGAACCTCAATTGAACCCGCATTGATAAATGGATATTCTCATATTCCTTCACTCCTAATATGTTTTTATTTCTTATATAGGGTTTGTGAGAAAATATTGTGTTATATGGATCTAAAATCCTTTGATTTGGATATTGAATCTAGGTTGGATTTATAGATATCCATTTCCTTCATTCATCATTGGTAACTACCATTGTGGGTTTTGTGTTGCATGACCTCCGTGACAATGGTAGGTGGTTCCATACTATATTATCCAATTAATTTAACCATTAATTACTTGATGGTTGAAATTTATTTCAACTGATATGTGAAATCCTAATTGGATGTGAATTGGATGTTGAAATTTATTCAGTGGGTATTTTTTTTATTGAAAACCACACAATTATAATTGAATTGGAAATTGGGGTTTCATTTGAAATTGATGGAAATTTTTGAATTGATTTATAAATTTATTTTTGCAAAATATGTATTAAATTTATTTTTTAAAAACTAATTATTGGTTTTATTTTTAAGAGGAATTAAAATATTAATACAATTCTATGTTTTTATTTTTGAATGAAAATTAAATAATGAAACCAAAAATGGGGAAATTTGATTTTAATCTTATTTGAAATGATATACTCATTATTGATTAATCAATTGAGAATATGGGATCCTAGGTTATTAGTGGGTCGTTGGGGTCTAACATGCTTGGATGGTTATTCTATATCAACAGATTAAATGGTGATAGATCGGACAATAATCTAGTTTAGAAGATCATATTCTTGATGGAATGTTGATGAATCCTATTCATCATGATCCTTATATAAATGTGTAAAATATGATTTGACCATTAATATGATTGTGTGAGGATCATATAACTAAAAACTATTTTGTCACATACAAGATAACCATAGTGCTTATTATGAATACTTAAATATATATGACATTGATTGTGAAACTATTTTAATCATGCCTTGTGATTTATATAAGATGTTAAATATAAAAATTTTCCTAATAAACTTTCTGAAATTATTCAATAATTTTAAATTATTTTTTTAATATGAAATTATACTTCCATGCCCAATTTTTAAAATTGAAATAATGATTTCGTTTATTATTTTGGAATCTTATTATGGAACACTTGGTGATACCCTATTGGGATTTTGACTCACACACTACTGTAGGATTCAGGAATATATATATTTTCTTCATCCAGGTCTAAGTAATGGGAATTCTCCACTTGGATAAAGTGGATATTCCTGACCATCTGGGCTTGAAGTATGATACCTTCAGGATATTTTGGTTTATCCTATCTATTAATGAGTTCTTAATGATGTATTGTTTTGGGTTTTGATATACCTTTTTGGTTTTTTGTACATTCTCCCTAAGGAATTTTGAGAACACTATTATTTATTATTGTTCTTCCACTATTCTTGTGGGAAACGTTTTCCCTCCTTTATCTTGTATTATGCCAGGTTCTAGTCACAAACCCGTGGGAATCGGGAACACCCTTCAGGCCATGTTAGTTACAACTTAGGTAGAAGGGTACCAGGGTATCTAGGATTATTTTTTATTAGGAATATAACTGATAAATAAAGAAATTTTGATTAGAAATTTACCTCTCAATATATATATGATTAAAACCCGATAAAATAGATGATAAAACCAAAGAAGATACATTATAACTCAAGAATGAAAATTGAGTTATGATAATCACCTTATATTTTAGGGAATACATCAATCATATAACAAAAAAGGGGGATCCTGGTTTTATGTAGTGTTTACATGATATACTATAACATAATATACTATAATTCAAGGGGGTGTTAGTTACTCCATACAAATTATGAATTCTGAAAAATATCATAGCATTCTTTAATGAAGGGAGATTCATATGGGAACCCTGACCTTGTTTCATATTCATATTGTGCATGAGAAAAACTAAATAATAATTAAATTATGTTTATTATATAATTTTTTTAGGAACCTTATTTTTAAATATTAATTTAATATGAACAATTTGATATCATATTATATTTATTTATTATATTGGTTTATTGCATATGTTAGTTACCTGAGGTTTTATGTAAATTTTTCTATAAATATTTATAAATTTTCAATATAGTAAAAACTATCATAAAATAATTTCTAAGTACCCATAATATTAATTTTTCTAAATACATAAATTTTATATATTAAAAAAATTTAATCCATCTATTATGGGTTTTGATGAAAAATGAAACACATTGCTCGTGGAGGCAGTAGTCCACACATATGCATGAATAATGTTTATATTTATTAGCGAATGATATGGAAACTAAGTAGTTGATAAATTTAAATTTCAAAATAAGATTTATATTTTAGATATCATATTTATTCATCAATTAAATCATTTAAACCAACCATCATATGTGTTTATGAGAAATAGAATACATCACATTATAAAGGCGGAGAGACACTTTTTTCTCTTAGGGGATGGAGAGAAATAAATAATGGTTTCGAATTCATATAATAACATGTCAATAGAATAATTACACTTATTTAATTTTATTTTTATGAATATATGTTGTTTTTATGAGTATTATTAAGATAAAAATATTAATTATTACGTAGTACTTACATTTGACACTATGTCTTCTCTAAGAAATCTAATTGGAAATGAAGGAGCTGTAATAAAATCTTGAGCTCATGAGATTATAGTTGAGAAAATTAATAATATAATAGGTAATTAGGTAGATATTCAAGGAAAATTATGATTTTAATATTATCATTAAAAGGTTTCATGCGATCCCCTTTTATATGTAAACAAAAGGTTACCTTTTGGGATACTGTTTTCCCTTCCATGATGTCATTACACCATTCCTTGGTATGCGACATCATATCTTTTTCATATTGGATTATTGGGTCACATTGGGTCGATAAACCCTTAATCACTACTCTACACAAACATTTTATACATCCTTCAAGTCTATTACCATAGGTTTTTACATTTTAACATCTTTATTTTTACCTTGGTATCTTTTTTTATCTAAATAATTTTTATTTTTTAAAAAAATATAAAAAAAACCCCTATTAACCATTTTTTAACATTAATTTTTATCCATATAGTCTTATTTTATTTATAAATATGATAAAACTATCTTTTAATTTAAAATAATTTAAATATAGAAAATTAGTTTATTATAGTAAAATGATGTTTTTACCATTATTTGTTCATAATATTATATTTAATTATTTACCAATTAAATGTGTCTTTCTATAATTATAAATGTTTTAAAGAATAATATTAGATTCCAAATTCAAAATATTTTTTAATAGGTTAGACAAAAAATTACACAATATTAATAAAATAATTCTTCGAAAATAAATGTTTTTCCAATATCATAGTCATTAAATTTAATCATAGGTTTCATAATTTTTTGCCCAAAATAGAAGTTTACTTTTTTGTATAATATTTTTATATTGATATGATATATGAAATTAGTTGTCATATATTCATTTTTTATAAGTTAAGAAAATAATTTATTATATAATTGAATAAAAATAATGTTTTGAATAAAATAATACATCTGATTAAAAACCTTTATAAATGGTTTTTATAAAAATATTATAATGTTATAAAATATATTATAATTATTAGTATTTAAATTTTACAAAAAATTAAATTAAATGTTAGTCATTTTTTGTTATGAAAATGTCATAAAAGTGACATTTTTTATCAAAATTTGTATTTTTACACTATTCAAAAAAAACAATTATTTCTAAAAGTTTCAAAATATTAAAATAATTTTAATATTTAAATTATAAATCAAAAAAGAAATTTAATTTTATTAAAAAAAATACAAAATTTTTATAATTTAACATTTTAATAAAGTATAAATATATAATGAAAAACTATTTTATTTGAAAATAAAATTTCAATGTATTAAGCACTCCCATTATTATTTTTTATCTATTACTAATAAAATTAGTGTTAATATATTATTCATTTAAAATTATACATTATTCATATAAATAATATACCTTTTTTAGTTTAATTAAATTATTACCACAAAAACAATATTTTAGAAAAAAAATTAACCAATGGGTGATCTTAATAGTTTTAAAGTAAAAATAAGAAAGATGATTGTTATTTAAAAATGTATTTATTAAATTGGTTATCTACATTTATAACCTATAACATAGTATTTATATTATAATGGTTATATAATTTTTTAGGGTTTATTTTGGTTCAATTTTTCATGTGAAGAAAGCTATTGAACACATTATTTTTTAAAGGGAAATTTAATTTATGATGTTGGGGTACTACTATCTTCCTGCATGAAATAAATTATGTCCTTAAGATTTTATTTATATATTAAAAATATAAATACTTAAGGGGTATATAAAATATGAACATGACTTAAGTTACTAAATTTATAATGATATCAACCTCAAATTCAAGAACAAGTCATTTTCCTTACAATAATCTAAATCCTAAAATTAAGTTTTGTCCCACCATTTTATCCAGGTGGATATAGTTATTCAATATAATTACCCAAATTATGTTATTTCATTATAAAAGATTCCAAAAATCATTATTTAACTGATAATATATCATAGGCTTATATGAAATATGTTTTACATGTTCAAAAAATATATTTCCTCTATGTAGATAGAGAAATTCCTTTCCCAAATTCCATTAAATATATATAAATGAATAAAAATAAGCTTAAATGAATCATAAAACAAAATACTTGTACATGATTCACATAATATAGAGACCCAGTCTTATCACACATAGAAACTACATCATTTTTTATGAATATTTATTGCATTTCACAAACATAGTCATGAATATCGTAGTAGTTTAGTTTCTTTGGAAACATGGAATCACAATAAACCATTCCATGGGTAAACTATATTATCTCCCACTATGGTGTTCATAAGTATAACCATGGTTATAAATATCATATTTAATAAATTTTTTCATGACCCGGGAAATAATATGCATTAGAAAGGGTCACCTCAAATGCTCAACAAGTGTAAAAAAGGGAGATAAATAACCATTACTAGAATATAAGGTTATGATAAATTGTGAATAACATTTGAAAATAATAAATTATATGTAAAAGATCATAATATTGAGTTATGGAATAAATATTGGTATTAAATCAAACTTTAATCATAATATAATTAAACAACATAAGGCATGATATCATAAAATTGGAAAAGAGAATGGATTTTTTGGAATACAAATAATTATAGAAAATCATTTCCATATTAGTGAAGGATAATTTCAAAGGATATAATTGTGTAATGGGTTCCCAATAAAAATCATAATTGTCATCAATTTTGACTCACAATACCATCATAGAAAACAATTATGATATTTAACCATGTTCACACCCCATTCCTTTATTTTCTATCTCATGAGATATAAATACTTACCCAATGCATTTTTAGTAAATATAGGTCCCACACAACTAATAATGAAAACCTATTTATGTTTGAAATAATATTATAAAACATTAATTACATCATCAAAAATTAAATTAAATTGGGTTCATAAATATTTCAATAAATCATATCATATAGAAATGAGAAATCGTTCATATTAATTTCATCGTTTCATCTTATGTATACCCTATGGGAAGAGAAGCGGGTTTCAAAAGAATTTAATCACAGTAAAACCTATAGAAGAGAAACAAGATTCATAAACATCATGTTAATATAATTTTTTCATAGAAATAATAATAATTTTATCCCATTTTTCATTTATCCAGTAAGGAATAGAAAACATAAAAAGATTTCATCTTAGATGGAAAATTATTTTGATCGATAATAGAAAACATTTCTTGACAAAAATATCCTTTCCATTTTAAAAAAACATTTTAAATCAGAAAACCTATTCAAAATGTAACACCCAAAATTTCTAAAGTAAAAAGTTTTATATAATAGCATGTATGAATTCAAACATCATACGTGTAATGGAATATAATATCCCTAGACTCTATTATAATATTTACTATTTTAAATAAATTCAACACTTGATATTGCATGTAATGTATGAAACACTGAGTTAGCAATAATTACACATAAGAGCAACATTCCTCAATATCTTATGATACACTCAAAAGATACCTTCCTCAAATTCTTTTTTAACACGAAAAAGTGACATTCCCCAATATATTGTGTTACACGCACTACCAAGTTTCACAAAATAACAATGTATTATTAAAATATTTTTAGTTGATATGACATAAACTAGATATTAAATTAGTTTTTATGAATATTAATAACTAAATTATAAATATTGTCATTAATACAAATATAAAATGAATTCATTAGTGAACAATTAATGGAAAACAGAAATAAGAACCAATTGGATATAAAAAAGAATTGTTTTTATTTTTAGGCTTCTAAAGGAGTTTTACCTTAATAAACTTAACTAATTAAAATTAGTGAATGATTTTTATGAAAAATATATATTATATATTCCATAAAATATTATTTATATTTATCCATTAGTATTGATATATATAAGATAAGAACAAACCCTATTTCACACATAAAAACCAGTATTTTTATAAAGGCAATTTGATAGACTTTTAATAGAGAACTTATTTTAAATATTAATTTTGGCAATATTATAAATTAAATTAGATAAAATAAACTTTATTATTGAATTCATAATGTGAATATTATCCTATGATGAATTTTTTGTATTTTTCTGAGAAACATCATTTTTTGATGAGTAGTGAAAAATACAACATTTTAGTTAAAAACCCACCTTTTCATTGAAATAATTATTAATCTAAAGATATTTTTAAAATTTTATATAAATTTTAATTAGATCCATAAAAATATATTAATAAGATTTAATTTAATAGAATCCATTTCCCATTGAAATTGAATAAAAAACTCAACAATCTATTGAACATTTTTCGACAAAAACATGTTAAAGCATCTGTCTGCAAAATTAGCATTGACATTAATTTTTATGATTCTATGGTTCAAATTAAAAAAATGGAAATAAAGTTTTTAATCAGGATGATATTTTTATTCTAATAAGATCAAATTAATTTTTGGAAAAAATGATTAGTGAATGTGATTAAAATTAATTACAGTGATTAAGGTGTAATTACGCTTATAAATAGACTAAACCTTATATTTAAGGGTCCAAGGGACCTAGACACATGTTAAAAACCCATTTAAGGCCTATAATTTGGACATTAAACTTCAATTATTGATTTTTTTGGTTTGGTTTAACATTTGGTAGTTAAGAACATCTGTACACCAAACTTGTTTCCAAAAATTCCAAATGAGTCATTTCCCTTCCCTATAAAATGCCACCACCTCTCTCCTTTCCTCACACCTATCCAGCCACATTGGCTCATCCAAATTCTACCCAAGTAGTCTTAAAACATCCCTCTATACCTATTATAATCATATATTTAGTAATATATCAATCCAATGAAGCTTTTGATTTAAATGAAAAGAATTTTCCTGATTAATAAGTAACCTCTTTTCTCAAGCTTTTTAGTTTCATTTCCATTCTTCAAAACCTATACTATTATTATTCTATGATTCAAAAACAAAAATAGTTTTATCAATATACTATTATTCTTTTATGTTGAGTTTTATACATAAAATTACACACATATCCATCTAATGGGTAACAAATATACTATTTCTAAGTATGGAGAACTTCTGCCTCACAAAACGATAATTGCTCATTTTTTTCATTTACAAATTTTATGGTGGGAAATTATGATAGAAAAACTATTTATATATATTATATATGATAATTATTACGTATTTAAAATTATATAATTTTTTTACACCACATACTCTTATACTTTCCGTTTTGTGATAATACGATAACATCATTTGAGAAAGTGTGAACTACTGCCCCCTCAATGCGATGTGATTCATTCACATGATCTATGAAATGTATAAAGGATGGTTATAATTGAAAATATGAGACATAAATAACATATATATGTTATTAATTAAATATTTAAACTTCAGTAAATACATACATACATATATACATCATTTTTTTATCCTCTCACACACTAAAAAGTGATAATGTTGGTCGTGGATGTATGGACTACCACCTCCTCGACACAATGTGATTCTTTTTACAGCATAAGAATTTTATATATTATAATATATGACTAAATAATATGTTATTAATGATATATTTATAATTATTTAAATATTTAATTCTACTTATATTATTTCCATTATGATCATTGAAAAATTAGAATGTTACTCAAGCATACATACGGTCTATATTCTCTAGAATTGTAACACCGGTTCATTTTTCATAACCATGTTTAATGAATGGTTTTAGAGGTATAATTTATGTATAAATATAATAATTATGTCATGATTATTATTCTATATATGTTATATATTTACCCCTTTGACCATAGTTGACCTACCAATGTTGTTTTTGACACATAAAATGAATTTGGTCAAAAAAACCCAATGTAAGCATAATTTTTTAAGTTGTATATAATATAGTATTAAGTAAAATAAAAGTAATTATATAAGTGAAAATATTATAAAGTAAGTAGAAAATTAACATATGTTTATTATACATTATGGTAAATTATATTCACCCAAAAGGAAACATAAGGTATCAGATTCTCATCTCACTTTTTACATCCGTGAGATAAATGTCATGTTCACTACCTACATATTTTGTTTAGCATATATACTAAACATTTTTAAATATTATATCAAGAATTCCAATATCTTTATGGTATTTTTTAATTTAATTTTTTATTATTCCTTCAGAATGTTTATTATTTAAAATTTTACAATGTGGTATGGGACACTTAGGAATATTTAATGATTATTTTCCATAATGATAACTTTAATGACATTTCAATGGTATTTCCATTTGATTAAATTATATTACCATTTTTTAATAAACACTTTCATTTTTTTCTGGTTATTCGTGACCATTTTCATGTATTAGTACCATTTTCACTCTCTTTAGTACTCAAAGTGTTTTAGAAATGTTTTTTGGAAGACCTGACTTCATTTATCTCTATATATGGAGATCATTATTTTCATCTAATAACCATGTTTTATTAAAATCTTTTAAAAAAAATTAATAGGATTTGGTAAAGAAATTTTTACCCATTTTTGTATTTTACTAATATTTTCATAGGAATATTCTTATTTCTTTCCGAATGAAGGATTTTTATTACATTTTTACTTTAAAAAAGGAAAATTATTTTTACCTTTTACAGTATGTATGGGTTTACCATCCATCATTCCCTTGAATAATCCTTTTCATTTTTTAATGGTTAATTTTCAATGAAAATTATTTTAAAATTTATTTTCAATGAAAAGTATCTTCAAATAGGTTTAAAAAAAGTTATTTACCTCAAAAATGTTTTTAAAATATCTTTTTATAATATTTTAATTATTCATGGAAATCAACCATTTATTTTTCTCTACTTGGGGTATGTTGTATTGATACAATATTTAGTCTTCCTATGGATATTTTATGAATAAATTTTCCAATGATAGTATTCATATTAACTTACTTGATTTCTTCTCCCCCTTGAAATATTCAATCTCCTATGATCATTGAATTTTCCCTAATTATTAATATCATTTATCATGGATATTACTATTTCCTAAACAGTATACCATTTTACATACAATGTCTACTTTGATTGTTATTTAACAATTTGGGGAATTATTTATCATTCTGTATTCTTTCTTCAATATGGTTATTTGATAAGGGATATTATTAAATCAATTATTCGATATATGAGAAATGTTTTTAAATGGTACAACATGGGTGGTCCTTGTTATAGATATCCCCTTAATGCATTAGTATTCTTAGGGGATGAGCCATTTGGATATCCTCCATAGATGGTTTTTTACCCAATATTTTATAAACCGTCTTTTAATTGATCTTGATGGTAAAGGTATTATGTACCTAAAAAATATGGAATCCAATAATCAATCATTACCATCATGTTAGTTTTAGTTATTATTCATCCATGAATGTTTGGGTTGACTTATCTATAGATAAATTTAATTTATAGTTATTTAGATAGAGTGTGTTTTAGTTTAATACCTTTCTATATTTATTTTTCCTTCTCTATTTATTTGAATGGAATTTTTTCTAGTTATTACCTTGGAATCTTTTTTATGCAATTCCATTTAGTTTATTAATAACATGGCATGTGTGTCCAGTTATTTACCATTCCATATTGTCTATTCTCATTAATTCATTAATGAGTCTGTTATATTTTTTCCTTAGTGAGAATTTGATCTCACCCTTATTATATTTCATTCCCTAGGTATCCAAGAAGAGTACTATGAATGATATGAATGGATTTACAAAATGGAATAGAGTTACCGTCCATGTTAATTTTTTTATATTTTATAAAGAAAAAAAATGTGTTTTTATTAGTGTAGTAATTTGTAATATAGGATTGGTTTATGTATTTTTTTATAATGAATACTAAATAAATCGGTCCTTCAGGGGATCATTACTTGTAATAATTCCAATTTAATAGATATTAGAAATTGGATCTAGGATTCTAGGTTGGGTCGCTATAGTTTGTAAAAAAGTAAGTTTTGTAACAACCTTGGGAATTAAATTTATGAAAAATATGTTAGATAACATAACCCTAAGTTATATTTTGAGGATAAGTATAGAATATGACCATAGATTTTGGTTAATGTATATATTATGTGGGTCTTAATTGAAATACATTCCAATATAGATACTAAAATGGATGTGGTTCTAGAAAAGATGTACCTAGGAGTAAAAACTCCAACAACGTGTTCTGGGCCTCACTCAGGGTAACCCGGTACATGACTACTGGCCTAACTATGCACTTGGTTTTATACTCCTGGTGAATTTTATTATATAATCCAATTTTAATTTACAATCCACTATCAAATAATTTTAATAGATAAGGAAAATGAATAATCTATGTCAACACTAAATTGTTTTAGATTTAAAAATAAGTTGTCATTATTTAGATATCTTATAGATAACTATATGACTTTATCACCATGAAAATTATTTCTCACATAATTATTTATAGTTTTAGTCAATGGATAGAACCCAAAGGATTCAATTTATCATAAACAATAATGGAAAATATGGTTAAAATGAGCACCAAAACGATTTTTTATAGTAGTAAACGATATCATGTTTATGTCAAACATGTTTCCCTGAAATATGATTAAAAATATATACCTTTACCAACTCCTGAGCACAAAAAATAAGTGAAATAAGGAGGTTTCTAATAGCTTGAGTGGTGGACACCATAAATAAAAGAAGGATTTATTTATGAAATCTTAGAAGTGTGGATAGAGGAACCAAGGAAAGTGTCTCAATACATCATGAAAATTATTTATATGTGGGAATTAAATACATAAAGAAAATGATTGCAGATAAAAAATGAAGAGTATAGTTGAAGTAAAATAAGATCATCTAGGTAAATCCTTAATATTTTATTATAGTAATTGTGGGGAACCTAGACATTACTGACGACAATTACCTCTTCTAGAAGATAAAAACCAAAATATGAAAGGATCTAGGTGAAAATAAGTGGATGAAGTACTTATGTATTGAGGATGAATTGAAAACCATAGATAAGTGTCAATTTAATGATTAAATTTCTTGGATGTATATCCAATTTATTTTGTAAATTATGTTAATTTAGTTTTCAAAAATAAAAAATTTCATTCCACGTGACAACCAATCAATTGGAAAAGCCCTCGGGTCTTGAACCACTAATCGAAGGACGAAAAGGATTTCACGCTGACTACTGACTTCTGTAATGTCTTGGTTAATTTTTAATTTTTTTAGATATATAATTTGAATAATAAATGTTAATAGTGAACCAGTAATATCACTTTTTAGGATTAGATATTAATATATTGACTGTATTGGTTTTGGAAGATTTTTAAATACATATAGTTGAACTTTTCACTCTTTTATAGGCCTTATGATCCTTTAAATGATTATTTTAGTGCTTTAGGAATAAAAAAATAATTATTGTTAATTAATTTCTAGGAGTATAGTAATTAATTTAAATTTAATTGGGGCAAAATTAAAAGTTAGTAATTTTCACATGAAATTCAAACATATCAGGTATGGATATTTCCTTATATTCAAGGTTGGTAAAAGTATTTCCCAATAATTTAAAAATGATTTAGAAATAGAATGTTTTCATAATTCTTTAATTTTTATTGAAATTATGGTCTCTTAAATCATCACATATTTTTGGCTTTGATTCCCTCAACATTCCCTTAACCATTTAATTGTTTGTGATTGATTACCTCATTCACACTTTATAAATATTTATGCTTTTACTCCAAGTATGAATCTGTACATTCCAATGATGTTCACCAACTTAGAGACCAAGTTGTAGGGTAGTCCATGTGACCTTTATACTTTCCATTTTCTCTTTTATAGTGGATGACTAAATAACCCTTATCACGATGTGCGATTTCAATCATAGGAAGTATCAAACAATATATCACCATGATTGAGTTTAAATTGTGAGGATGAAATTTAATTAATATTATGTGATTTTAATTTTAAAAAATGTTCATAAACAATTTTAATGAAGATCATAATATTAATATAGTTATATCAAATTAGTTTTTGACCAAAATGAACTTTCAATGTGATTAAAATTAATTATAGTGATTAAGGTGTAATTAAGGTCAAAAATGGACAAAACCTTATATTTAAGGTCCCAAATGACCTAAAAACTTCTAAATCTCCAATTTAATTTCCATAATTCGTCTATAAACCTTCTATTATTGAGTATGGTTGTTTTTTTTAGCCTTTTGGTATTAAGAACATGTGTACTCCAAACTTGTATTAATAAATTCCAAATGAGTCCTTTTCCTCCCCTATAAAAGGCCACCACATCTCCCCCTTCCTCACACCTCTCAAGACACATTGGATCATCCAAAATATTCCCATTTAGTCTTTAAAAATATCTCCCCTCATCCTAAAAGCCTCCTCTTGTTCATAAAGATTTCCAAATAATCTTTTGGTGCAAACCAAAAAAAGTTACCCTGTTAAAAGGCAACATCTTCTCTCAAAATTTTTAGTTTCTTTTCCATTCTTCAACCCGTATACTCTATTTATTATATGAAAAAATAAAAACACCAGTATTATCAATACACTAGTTTTTTATGTTATTATTTCTAACTACACTTACAAATACCTCCTATAATTTTTATTGATTATATTTTTTTGTGTATGACGAACGACAGCCTCACAAACTACTGATTTTTCATTTTTCCATTTCCAACTTTCAGGGTTGGTAATTATGATATATAAACTATTTATATATATTATATATTATATATTATTTATTTAATCTTATTTAATTAATTTACAAAACATACCATCATACTTTTCATTTTTCATTAATACGATTATATCATTTGAGGAAGTGTGGAGTACTGCCCCCTCAAAGTGATGTGATTCATTCACAGGTTCAATGAAATGTGTAAAAGATGATTATAATTGAAATTATGAGAAATGGAAAATATATATGATATTCATGACATAATTACCTATCTATATATATATACATTTCATTTTATTTATTTTCATTTCACACACTAAAAAGTGATTATGTCGGTCGTGGATGTGTGTACTACGTCCTCCTCAATATAATGTGATTCCCTTTACATCATGAGAATTATATATACAATTATATATGAATAAAAAATCTGGTATTAAATATATTATTATCATTCTGAAAATTCATAATTCTACTTACCATCTTTCCATAACAATCTTTGAAAAATGAGAACGTTACTCAAGGGTACGTACGACATGTCGTCTCCATGATTGTAAATTTAGTTCATCTTTCATAAATATATTTATTGATTGATTTTAAATGTATAATTGATGTATAAATATTATAATTATTTCATTATTATTATTATTATTATTATAGAGAGTTTATATATTGACCCTTTTGTCCATAGTTGACCTACCAACGTTATTTTTTACACATAAACTGAATTTAGTCAAAACACCAGTTGTAAATATAATTGTTTAAGTATTTTCATACATAATAGTAATAAGTGAAATAATAGTAATGATAAACATGAGAAATGGTCTCATGAAATTACAAATTAACCTATGTTTATTATACAGGATTTTAAAAGATGTTAGCCTAAAAGGAAACACAGGGTAATGGATTTTCAACTCACTTTCTACATCTGTGAGATAAATGTCATATTCACCACTTACATCTTTTGTGTGGAATATCTACTAACCATTTTTATATATTATATCATTAATTCCATTATCTTCATGGTATTTTAGACTTTCATTTATTATTATTCATTCATGAGTCTTATTATTTAAATGTTTCAAAGTCGTATGGGACACTTTGGAATGTTTAAAGATTATTTTACTCAACAATAACTTTAATGATATTTGAGTGGTATGTCTATTTAAGGAAATTATATTACCATTTTTCAGTAAAAAATTTCATTATTCTCTATTTATTCATATCCATTTTCAAGTATTAGAATAATTTTTTTCACATTTCGATAATCAATGTGTTTTAAAAGTGTTTCTAGATAAACCTAATTTCATTTCTCTATTTAGTCGAAGAACCTATTTTCTTATAAAAACTATGTTTTATTAAAATGTCTTAGAAAATTTATTAAAATGATATGGTAAATAAATGTTTGTCCCTTTTTTATTTTACAATTTTTTTAAAGGAATCTTCCTATCACTTTTCAAATAAGGAATTTGTTTTACCTTTTTACCATGCAAAAGGAATTTTATTTTCTACCATGTATGACATGTGAAGATTTACCTTATTCTATTCCTTCGATAAATCCTTTTCATTTTTGAAATGTTAAATTTAAAATAAATGGTTTTTAAAATTGATTTTTAAATAAAAGTATGTTCAAAAGGTTTTTCAAAAAAAAGATATTTTCCTCAAGAATGTTTTTAAAAGATCTTTTTGTAATATTTCCATTCATCAATGAAAACAACCCATTAGTTTACCCCACTTGGGGTATGTTGTATTGATATTATCCTTAATCTTCCTATGTATGGTTTATGAATTATTTGGACAAGTATAGTATTCATATTCACTTCTCATATTTCTTTTGTCCCCTTGAATTATTCAATCTCTTATGATCATTGAATTTTCCTTAATTATCCATATCATTTATCATGGATATCATTATTTCCAAAACCATGTACCATTTTACATATGGTGACTACTTTAATAGTTATTTAATTATTTAGGGAAATATTGATAATTCTATATTCTTCATTCAATATAGTTATTTGATAAGGTACATTGTTAAATAAATTATTCAATATATGAGGAATGTTTTGGACTCGTATGACATGGTTGGGGCCCAGTTGTAGATAACCCCTTGATGAATCGGTAGACTCATGGGAAAAGTCATTTGGATAGCCACCTTAGATGGGTTTATATGAAATATTTTGTAAACTATGTTATAGAAGATCTTAACGGTAAAGGTAACATATACCTAGGAAAAATATAATCTAATAATTAGGCATTTCCATCATATTAATTTTAGTTTTTATTCATCCATGAGACTTTCCATCGATATATCTATGGATACATTCTATTTTCAGTTATTTAGAATTCATTTGTTTAAGTTTCATACCTTTCTATATTTATTTTTCCTTATCTTGTAATTTGAATTTCAGGTGTTTCTAGTTATTAACATTCCATCTTATTTATGCACATATTTTCAATTTATTCAATAAATAGCGTGTGTGTCTAGTAATTTAATTTCCCATGTTTACTACTCTCACTTATTCATTAGTTCTTCCTCTAAAGTTTCACTTACCGAGCATTTGAGTGCACCTTTATTTTGTTTCTTTTTCCAGGTATCTAAGAAGCGAACTATGAAATATATTAATGATTTTACTAAATTGATTAGATTTTCCCTTGATGTTATTAATTAATATTTCAAAAAGAATAAAATTTATTTTGTAATTAGTTTAGTAATTTATAATACAAGACTTGTTTATGTATCTTGTTTACCAAGACTAGTAAACTGATCCATCCTTCGAGGCGTGATTCCTTGTAATCATTCCACTATTATTGATAGAAGACACCAGAAATGGGATTCTAGGTTGGGTCTCTATAGAAATTTTTTTCATTACAAATAACCTTTAAATTTATATAGGAATTATGTAATAAAATAATGGTCATGATGATGGGAATTTTCATTCATTTTGCACACGTTAAAAATATTCATTTCACATTTTGGTAAAATTCAAATGAGAAATGTTTTTGAAAATGACATAAATATTCCATTCAATAATTTTTCAAAAAACATGAAATTGGGTAGAAATTTTATATATTTTATTAAGAGTCATAAAAAATTTAAATCATTTTTAGAAAAGGTGATTCAGAATAAAAATTATTTCTAACCGAAGAGAGAAACAAAGTTTTATTTTCTTAAAAAATACTTCTCATTTTTTTAAGTACCGAAGAGTATTAAGATGAAAATATACCTTGAAAATATCATTAATAACCAAATGAGTTGAAATTTAATGATTTTATTGAAATAAGGATCATAATATGTTAGAATTAGAAACATACTCTTAAATAATCTCTATAATTAATTAAGTTATAACATAAAATCATTACCGCTTTGGTAAAATTGAATCATAAGAAACAAGAAGGAAAAACGTAAAATAGAATATAATATATTATGAGGATAAATAAATTAATTATATTACTTTTGAAATGGTAGGTATTTAAATATCATGAAATAATAGAGGATCATAATATAATTTATGTCTCAAGGAAGACAAATTGAGGAAAAAATTCATTATTATATGTCAAAACTTTCGTTGAAAATGTTCAAACATACTATAAAATAATTATAAGTTTATTATAAATATATGAAAAAATATTATGTTTATATATCATACCATATATTATGTTCTTATTACCTTTTATTACTAATTTATTAGCAATTCCATGTTGAAGATATGTTTAAAGTAATAATCGCATTTTTTTCATATATGTTTTGATTTATTATTTTATTTCTTAATAATATTTTCATGATTTAATAATTTAAATTTATTAACCATGATATTAAAATATAATATATTCATAATATATTTATTTAGTGTAATCCATAAAATTTAGTAATATAAAATGAAATAAAAAATTCGTCGAGACAGTAGGTCATAGGTAAGAATGAATTCCTTTTCCATTTGATTTAGGATTGAAATAAAGAAATTTAATTGATTTATTATAAATATATAATAATTTTTAGGATATATATATATATATATAAAAACTTTTCAATAAATCCATCCTTATTACCTTCTATGTAATCCATGAATGAATTGTATCACATCACAAGGTAGTAGGCCTCCGTACACACGAGCAACATTATCGTATTCCCACAAAAAGGAGAGTCTGAATGTATGTGTGATAAAATAACTTAATAATTATAGTAATATAAAAAATATCATATATAAATATAAAATCCATCATAACTTTTATCCTTGATAGTTGGTAAGGGAATAAAAAATTACATCAATTTGTGAGGCGGTAGTCCACCATACACATGAATGGTCATTTCATAACCCATTTGATGGTAGTGGATATTGTTATAGCATATAAAACTAATATAAAAACATCAAATATTAGTTTATAAAAATATTTTTTTATATCATCATGGTATAATATGAACTCAAGGAGGTGGAGGGAAAAAAATAAGAAATGCTCACTGATGAATGTTAAATATTTTTTAGGTGACCTCCTTAGGTTTACGACAAACTCTTTCATAGATTAGATTTTTGTCCAAATAAATAATTATAGGATAATATTATATAATTCGGGAAGGCATTTTGGTAGTTAGTTTCCAAAAAATTGGGTTTATAGTGTTAATAAGTGAGGATTTAGGGTGGCCTTTTATAAGGGAGGTGAGGGCCACACTTGTAATTTTTTTAAAAGGGATATCTCCCCAACATTTTCTCATTTCCAAAGGCTAAAATAATTAAAAATTAATTATTATATAATATATATGGTTTAAATATGTTAATAAAAGTTGTGTTGGGAATTTTTTTAGTTTTTTTAACCCTTATCATTTTATTTTATCCCCTGGTAAACCATTTTTACCTTAATCCTGGTGAATAATTTTTACTATTTTCACTATTTATTTTGGTCAAAAATAATGTTTAACTTATTAGATAATATAAATTTTTCTGATTATAAATATGGAATTATTTTTTTCAAATCCCATTGACATAATTTAAAAAATATAATTACAAATTAATCCCATAGACATTTTGAGAAATCATGTTTTTATGGAGTTAATATTCAAAAGATTATGAAGTTTATATTTAAAAATTCAATATGAAATTGATTACAATAAACTAAATTATATTGAAGTATTTATAATAAAACTAATTTTACTTTAAAACAATTTTAATTAATAATTTATCTTTATAAATAAATTAATCAAAAATGATGCTTTAATTAAAATTCTATATTCCTCAATATTTATCAAAAAATGTGACATATTATAAAAATACCAAAAAATAACCCTTATATAATTTTGATATGAATATATCAAATATGAAGTTTATTTTATACATTCTTTATATAAATGTCTCAGAAATTATTTTTCTTATACTCACAAAAAGAAATAAATCGATTGGTTTTTTAGAAAATAGTATTTTCAAAACATATAAAGACTCAACTTAAAATTAAATATGTTTCTATCAATATGATTCTTTTATAATAAATAATACTAAAAAATAATTAAAGAATATTTACTACTATTATTATTTCTAATTTTAATATCTAGGCTATAATTTTTAAGTTTGAATAACTATATTAATAACATATTGTTGTTTTTTTATGATTATAGGTCATGTGTAGTGTAAGATAACCTAGTGTGGAGTGTAACACAAGATTAATTTTGTGTTGTGAGTAACACAATCTTTAAAATAAATTTAATTGATTTTTAAAAATATAATTTTTAACAAATCAAGGTATTACATTCTATTCTGCAAAAAATGATTTCTCCCTTAAAATTCATCACATTAATATAAAAAAATGATGATCCCTCAGCCTCATCATGTCCCCAAGTTCCCACAAAGCTTCATAAAACTGGTGGTTTCCCCCACAACACTTTTTCCATATGAGTGGTCTTATTTACAAGAAAATTCATTATACAATCCAGATTCTCTACCATGTTTTCCTCATAAGAATGATCTTTCTCTAATGCTATGACATTTGAGTTCAGTACATGTGAATGGTTAGGTATGTACTTTCTGGAAAGATATATATGGAACACATCATATACAAGAGACTGGTTTAGGGGAATTGAAAGGTGATATTTTATGGTATGTATATGATAAATATTTTCAAAGGTTCATATATACCTAGGGATCATTTTCCTTTTCTTCCCAAATCTCATAATTTTCTTCCGTTTATAAATTATTTAAAGAACCTTGTCACCAAAAATAAATTCTAGATCATTCCAGCACTTTTAAGCATAAATTTTCATCCAAATCTGAGATTCCATGATGTGTTGTTGAATTGAACTGACCTTCTCTACCATTTTTTTAGCTATCTCATGCCCCAATTTATTTCATTATCTTCCTTTATACCAAAAAAATGGACCTCTACATTTATTTCCCTATAGGTGTTCATAAATATAAAAATAAATGCTTTATGGAAATATATTGTTGTAAGAATCAGAAGGTGTTGATAAAAAACCATTAAAATATAAAAATTTAGATCACAACATATCATCTAGGGTTTGAATTTATCTCTCAAACTAACTATCTATCTGATTCTGATTCAAAGAGTTGGAACTTAACTCAGTTTCAAGAGATTGCTGGAAAATTCACCAGAACATTGAGGTAAACCATGTGACCTGATCCAATATAATTGAATGTAGTTCTATAATAAATATTAAAAATTCCTTAATTCATATATATTAATGATTATCCAAAGTGATGAATTCTCTAAAATCAATGAAGTGTGATGAATTATTAAGGTGATTTACAACAACCCATTTAGAAATATTCCCATTATTTTTTTGGGGAGTCCATTGAAAAATTCTATAGTGATGTCTTCCCATGTCATTTCTACTATGGTTAATGGATGTAACATCCCCACAGAAATTTTTCTCTCACCCTTAACATGATGATATTACAAGTACTATTATACAAACTCTATGATATCTCTCTTCATTCTATTCCACCAGAATTATTATTTAAATCTATATACATCATCATATTTCCTATATGAATAATGAATAAAGAATTATGATATTCCTCTAAAAAATACTTTACTAAATCTGGTTTTATAAGAATTTATACGTGATTCATAAACCTTATTAGTCCATTATCATCAAGGTAATAATGAATTAAATTTGTAAACTTCCTTGACAGCTCTATATATTCTATCTTCACCTCTTTAGTAGTCACATGGACATATTGATAAACATTAAATTTAAAAATAATATATTTTCCATTTCCATCCTAATTTCTAGATCCATCCTTCAAAAATATAGAAATATTTGATCTTTTGTAATATTTATCATTGAAAATATGGAATGATCAATTCAAATCAAATCATTTTCCACATTGATCACTTTCCTAGGGTTGTAATGTATTGATCACTCATAATCTTTAATCAACTATAATAATATTATTTGGAGTATATTAAACTCCTTCTATGTGAATATATAAATTAAATCATTACGATCAATATATATCACTATTTTCTCTATAAATATTATTCATACATATACACAAAAATTACTGTAAGTAACTCCAAATCATGAGTTGGGAAATATTTCTCATGAATAATCAATTGTTGGAAGTTATAAGAAATAACCATGTCATTATTCATTGAAACATATCTAAACTCATTCATGGATTAATCACAATATATTAAAAACCCTTATCTAATACAAAGTAATGTATGAATAAGTGCACTGACTAATATTCTCTTTAGTTCCTTGAAATTTTCCTCCAATTCATCTATCTGTAGGAACACAGCTCATTTCTGACTTAGCCTAGTGAGTGGATAAATTTTTTTTAGAAAAGTTCTATAGACCATAGATAATATCTTACTAAAGTAAGAAAAGTATGTATTTTAGTCACTATAGTTTGTCTAGGAAAACATTTCATCTCCTCTATCATTGATGGATATACTGATATATTCTCTCTTGAGATTATATGGCCAAAAAATGTAACTATTCACTACTGAAAACCACACATTGTAAAAAAATTATATTTTTGTCTCATTTCATAGAGTCTATTAGTAAAACACTAAATTATTCTTCATTATCCTCCTTTATAATTGAATATATAATAATTTCATCTTTTAGAAATACCAAAAATGAAGATAGTAATATCTAAAGACTCTATTCATTAAATAGATGATGATATAATATTCATTAGTATGACCAAATGGAAACACCATCTATTTGGAGTGTCCATACGTTTTATAGAATGTTTTTTTCAGTATATCCTTCTTCATTACCACTAATTGATGACATCTAGAATGAAGTTCAATATTATAAAATTACCAACCTTCATAAAGTGGATCAAACAAGTCATCAATATGGGGGAGAGGATATTTTTGATTTATTTTTATTTTGTTCACCTATGGATAATCAATTTGGAGTAACATTGATTATTCATTATTTTTAAAAAAAATAACATGTTAACACCATGGTAAAATAGATGGATAAATGAATCCCTTGTCAAGGTTCTCCAAAGGTTTCTTTTTTAATTTCTTCAAATAATTTGGTGGTATTCTATATGGAGTCTTTGAAATTGGTATATCACTAGGTATTAGTTCTATTTAGTATAAAGCTTCATGTTTTAGTGGAAGTCTAGGAAACCCTTCTGGAAAATAATCAAAATAAATCCCACACAATTAGTACACCACTGATATTTTGTTACTACACAACTATATATGATAATCACAACTTCAGAATGGGAATTAAGAACCTTAAAATGGTTTTGATCTTCATTGTTTTTTTATATTCATATTCACAATGATAGAGAATTATATAATGGTTTTATTATCAAGGAATATTTACTTACCCTAAAAATGGATGTGGGATTGATGAATAGATATCAAATCAATGCCCAAAATAATATCAAATTCAATAAGAGGTGGAATAAAATGATTTTTAGGAAGCATGATCTAGTCAAAATCAACCATAAATGAATCAAGTACTTGATATTTGATCATCTTACTAGTAGGTATTTTCACTATTAACACTACATATAATAATTTTAGTGGGATCTTTATACCATTATAAAATTCATCAGATATGAATGAATGGGTACATCTATAATCAAATAATAAATTATAAGTTCTAGAGTGAATGGAAAATATACCTTTTACCAATACATAATCACACCCCTCATCATAAATAATGATCATATGAGATTTCCCTTTACCATTAAATTTAAAAGGATATTTTTGTAGATTAACATCACTAACCTTCAGATTTTGGGATCAATTACCATAGTTCATGTAGTCTTTTTATTTTAAACATTGTAATGTGGGTGATGTATTCTGTAAATATTTCTATCTATTAGCATCATTATCTATCTTCTTCCCATCACATAAACAATAAATTTCCCGCTGACCATCCCTTCAACACTTAAAATAATTATTGTTCACCTTAAGAAAATTTCATCCATGATTCATCCCACACCTTGAAGATAAACGAAACATCTTCTTATACTCTCCATAGTTAATATATTTTTCGTTAAATTAATTTTTTCTCTTCTTATAAAAACAACCAGATTGATATGTAACTCTAACCTCTATTTCCACCATGATATCACATATGAAAATTTCTTAATAACCACTGAAGTCTCATATGGATAATTCAAATTATAGAATTTGTTGTAACCCAATAAAGAGTCAATCCAACATATATGAAGGTTTCATGATAATATCAAAAATATACCTCCCATGTCTCCTAAAATTTTACTCATAGGTACCATATGATTCATCATCATTATACATTGGAGCAGTAAACTTATTCTCCATCCCACATATGAATAATTTGAGAAAAATAATTATTAAAAAATATTTTATTGAACCCATCCAAATCAATAGATCCAATTCTATCACGTTTCTTCATATTATTGATAAAAGACTATTATTGATATTATTCCCCTTACCAATGGTAAGAAACCTAAATGAATTTTTCATTTTTCAAACACTTGATAATGGAAAATATATTTTCAGTGGTTCTGATCCATTGTTTAGAAACCAGTGGATCAGAATACCAACTGAATAAATGTGGACATTTCTTTATGAATTAATCAATAGAATGTTGTTCCCAACATTGTTTTTTTGAATATCTAGATTTATTCATATTTTGAGAGAGTGGTGTGATCATAGAAATTATATTTTTAATTCTAGATCCCATAATGTTGTGATTCTCATAAATAAAGTAATCTAATTTTCCATCACACATAGCATTAACATGATTCCTTCTATTTCATTCAACTAACAAAAACAAGAAATAATAGTGCATGCAATAGTAATCATGATGTGGAACCACATAATCATGAATAGTAACTTATGTGACTTCAAAATCATGGAACCTTATTCAATATATGTCACTATAGGTTTAACCAAGGCCCTTCATAGTCATTGTCTATTTAAATCCTTTATAATGGTTCGTGAAGAGTTTGTGAATTTATAAAGTATATCCCCTAGAAGTGTCAAACTAGGTGGGAAGCACGGCCCATTATCATGCACCAATTTACAATATATTCCATATCAATGTGCCCTTTTAGAGTTATTACCCCTAGGTAACTCTTTCATCGAAAAACATGGATTTGTAGTATGTATAAAGGGATGAAAATTCTAGGAAACCACTTTCTCTGTCTGTTTCCAAAATTCATGGACATTCTCTGATATGTTGTCTTATCATTATAATTATACTTCAACATGTCATTAGGGGACTCAGTAAGGTTTTATCATCCTAGTTTCCAAAGTGTTACTAATAATGTCCTCTGAAACTAACTATAGAGACTAAAGATTATCACACATAGATATTATATCATTTTTATGAATATTTGTTGTGTTTCAAAAACAAAATCTTATGGAATATAATAGTTTATTGTCTTTGGAAACATGGAAACATAGTCAAATGAACCATATCTACACTACATCATCTATAAATATGTTCATCATAAGTTCCACCCTTCTTAGACATATCATATGTAATATATTTATCAATAACCTAAAGAAAGGAGACATACCTACCTAAGGATGAGCTCATAATAGGCAACGAATCCTAGGGTTCCCTCCTCCTACTGCCTCCTTCCTTCGTCTCGATCTAGCTCATCTTCACTTCCCATGCTTATTTGTTCATGGTGACGACTCTTATTTTGTAGTAGTGCTTTTTGGCTTGGCCATCCCACATCGTTGGTCGTCATTCCTACTCCACTCCTCTATCAATGGATCGAGTTCCTCGGCGTCCCAGTGTCGGACCTAAGGATAACCTCCACTTCCGCAGTATGAGGGAGGTGATCCGTCCTCGAATACATGTGTTAGGTGGTTGGGCATGGCCTCCGCAGGAATTTTGGATGGTGATAGTGGGATCTTGATCTGGTTTTTTATTGGGTTCTCTTTCGATGTTCTAGTGGTGTTTTTTTTAGTTCTTCATTTTTTTATCTGCTATTCTATTTTTGATGGATTTTGGGATGGTGTTTCATGGTTTTCTCTGGTGTGCTTAAATTTGGTGGTGGTGCTTTAGTGGAGGCAGGGTCGACTCCCTCTTGTCATCATGCATGATTATGGTGAAGCATCTACTTGATTTCGGATTAATATGATATGGGGTGAATCGGTTTTTGTCTCAAGATTAAAGCTTCCATGATGATTTGGTGTTACTGGCATGGTGCGGCAGTTCTGGTGATGATGGTGTCAATTTCGATGAGTAGCGATGATGATGACAGTTATGTAATCGTGCGGCCTTGATTCGGGTAAGGTGCAGGGTTGGAGAAGTGCTTCTGGAATTTGACTTTTGAAATTTGAATGTGGAATTATGGGTGGGTTGTTTTGAATGTTGAATGTGGTTTTTGGGATGTTTTGAATTTTGAATATGTAATTCTGTAGCATTCCCACTTGAACATAAAGTTGATATTATGAAAATTAAAAAAATAGAATTTGGTCATAACCTAAGGAAAGAGAATCATAAAAGGTGTTGATCTGTGATTCTCATTATGGATAAATAAGAGAGATACATAAGCATAAAATGAAAATAAGTGTATAATAACATAATCATAATAGTTGAAAATCATTCCCTTAATATCAAATATCATAATCAGGTTCACTCCTCAAATTATTAATGTATTCAAGGTTCACTCACAAGACCATCAAAGCAGAAAAAGTCCAATACTTAAACAGGTTTACTCCTCATTATATTCCAGCCTACCCTAATAGATATAAATCATTACCCAATGCATTTCAGTGAGGTATAGGTCTCACCTGTCTCACAATGAAAAAAATATTTATTTGTTCCATAAGATCATGAAAAAGTAATCATATCATAACATAATAAATTTATTTGTTTTCATAAACATTTAATTATATCATAACATGTAGAAAAAATAAATGTTTCTTAAATATTTCATTATTTAATAACAAAATAACTTATTATAAAAGAATTAGGTTTCATAATAATTTTGACACGGTTTAACTCAGGGAATAGAAATGGGTTTTATGAACATCATTCCAACATAAAATTTTAGTAAAAATAATAAGAATCGCATTCATGGATCATATCCCCAATAAGTCATAGGAAACATCAATGGATTTCATCTTAGATGAAAAAAAAATTATCGACCATTTAAATCATTTGTTGAGAAAAATATACTTTCCACATTAGAAATACTTTTTAAACCCAAAATTGTTTTGAAATATAATTTTGTTGAAAATAACCATGAAAACATATATATAAATGATCAAAAATAATAATAGTCATGATTATGGGAAGTTTCATTAATTCTCTATATGTTAAAAATAATATTCCTTTTAAATTTTCAGTAAATACCATAAAGGACTTTTTTAGAAAAGAAAATAAAAATTTTCAAAATAATTTCTGTCCATAGAGAGAAATAAAGATGGATTTTATTAAAAAAATTCTAAAACATTTTAAGTTAGAAAGAGTGTAAAAATGGTCAAATCACTTGAAAATATCTTTAATGGATAGGGGATAAGAAAATTATTGAGTTTCATGAGAGTTGGACCATAATACTTTACCATCGGAAATAAAATATAAAATGATTCGGATAAATAATGTGATTGTAACATAATATCATTACCACATTGAAAATATTGAATCTTATGAACCATTAAGCAAGAGAATAAAATAGAACATAAAATATTATAGGGATAGATAAATTCATGATATTAAATGTTTAATTGTTTTATATACATATCATGAAAGAATATAGTTTCATAATATAACATATATCTCAAAGTTGAAAAATTGAGATAAAAATCCCTTACCTTATATATTTTCTTCCATCATACATGTTCAAAAATAATTTATAAAAAATATGTGTTTATTATAAATTTATTAAAAATCTATATTTATATATATCATAACATATAAGATTTTATTATGACCTTTTAATATGTTTTTATTAAAAAATTTATGTTAAAATTATGTTTTGGGTAATAACCACTCTGTTTTTTGTATATTTTTTTATTTTCAATTTTTAAACCTCAACATTGATCATGATTTCATTATATACTAAATATGAAACACGATATATATATATATATATATCATATATATTCAGTATATATGCCTTTATATTAATCCATAAAATTTATTGATCAAAGATGAAATACACCATTCATAGATACAGTTGGCCATATGAACACATGGACAATTTTTTCATTTTCTAATCAGATTGATATAAAGAAAGAAAAATGATATATTTTTATTAATTAATAATTTCTATTTAATTAATTTTTATATTTTCACTATACTCATCTTTATTACCATCCATTTAATGCATGAATGAATTACATTGATTTGTGAGGTGGTGGTCTACCTTACACACGAGCAACGTTATTGTATTCCTACAAAAATGAAGAGTATAAAGGTATACGAGATATAATAATTACCTAAGTATAATAATGTTAAAAATATTGTATATAAATAATTAATTCATCCTTATTTCTAGCCTTGAGTGTTGGTAACAAAAAAATGAATGGCATTGGTTCACAATGAAGTTGTCCTTCATACACTTGAACGATGATTTCATTACCCATTTGATGGAAGTGGAGATAGTAGTGTGTCATTTACTTAAAATAACAACATATAACTATATATAATATATATGTTTTATTATTTAATCATGGTAAAAAAAACTAATTTAAGGAGGTGGAGAAAGACATAATACAAAAACACACATCGATGAATGTTACCTCTTCTCGGTATATCGTCCATATGATTTCAAAAAAACCAATCTACATTAAGTTTAAGTAAAAAATAAATCTTCTAGTTTTATAGTAATGAATTTGGGAAGGGATTAAGTAGGTATTTTCCAAGTCGTTAGGGATTAAAATTATGAAGAAGAGAGGATAGGGGTGTCCTTTTATAAGTGAGGTGAGTGGAAAACTTGTAATTTTATGAAAAGTGAGAATTTTTCCCATATTTTTTCATGTCGCAAGGCTCCAATAATGGTCTATTATATATATTATAAGATATAAGGTAACAATATGACCAAAAAATGGGTTTTCCTGTGTTTTAGATTATTTTTAACTATTTTATTTTTTGTTTAACCTATGGTAAAACCATTTTTATCTTAAATGTGATAAATAATTTTTAATGATTTCACTATTTATTTTAGTAAAAAATTATGTGGAATTTATTATATAATATAAATTATTTTGATTACCTAAATAGAATAAATATTTTCAAATTCCATTCACTAAATTAGAAAATTTTAATTTAGAATTAATCTCACAAAGGAAATAAGAAATCATGTTTCAAAGGTGAAAATGTTCCAATGTTTATAATGTTTATAAATAAAAATTCAAAATGAAATCGATTCCAATTACATAAATTAAAATAATTTATCTATAATTAAACTAATTATAATTTAAAAAAATTTAAGTTTAACATTACTTTATTAATAAATTAAACGAAAATGAATTTTCATAATGAAATTTAGTATTTTTCACTATTCATTTAAAAATAAAATCATTCATAAAACTCCATAAAAATAAAATAAATATAGTTTTTGATTTATTTATTTAAAAATTGAAGTTTATTTTATGAAATTAATTTTCTAGAAGTGTGAATATTTAATAGTACTAATGTTAACAGTAATAAATAATTAGAACAGTTTTTGAGAAAATAGAATTTTCCAATCATATAAAGTATCTACCGTAAACTAATTACTTTTTTACCAATATATTTTATTTTCATTAAACCATTATACATTATATTTTCAAATTATTTAATAAAATCATCATTCTATGTTTAATAAATAGGTTATAACGGTGGTGTTTCAATAACAATGTAAAAAATATATCATCGCTTTGTTAAAATTTAGTGTCATTTGTAATACAAGCTAACCCAATGTTGTGTGTAGTGAAATATTAAATTGATAATTCAGATAATTAAATCTTGAAATTTTGTTTTGTGTAAGTAAATATATAAAATAAATTTAAGTTATTAGAAATATAATAATTTACTAAACTTGGGGTGTTTCATATACTGTATATATAATAATGATGCCCCCAAGTGTTTATATTTCAACAGTTAATAGTTTGTGAAAACATACATGAAAGAAGACATCTATAAATCCAGAGTGATAAATAAGTGTATCTATCAACCTTAATTATTAATATAAATTTTTATAGCAGTCACTTCATATAATTTTCTTTCATCCCTTATTATAGGAGTTTTTTTGTTTTAATTTTAATCTTAATCACTTATACTTGTTCACAAGTTTTCATATTTCCCAAATTACACACATATAAAACATTCAACTTCCAGTGGATCCATAGGAAGAATTTTATTTTTCAAAACACTATAAAATTAAATCTTATTCTTTCCTCAACATATTGATTCTTTAGTTCCTCCTTAACTATAATTGAAACATCTTATGTGCTATTTGATGCATTTCTTGAGTTTCTATTTACACATTTTTACATGAATGAAAATTGAACATTCCTTCCTTAAACATATTTTCCACCCAAATATTAATGAGACTCCATCATTCACTTCCTAGGTGTCATTATATTTTTAGAAATACTCATGTTCTTAATTATAACTCAAGATATATTTTTGAGCATAAAAATAATATTATTAACTCCAAAATCTATCCCATTATGTTTCCAATTAGGAAAATAATTTCATTTACCATTACATTCATTATTAACATACTTTCACCTAACTCTATCCAAATATAGAATAAAAATGTTAATTATGATTGATAAATATTCACATCACAAGAGAATTGTCATAAATAAACTTATAAAAACTTATCTAAAAATATATATCAATCTTTGAAACCATCACATTAGATTTTAGGTCATCATAATCACTCTTGATTCAATTTTTATTTCTTTAGGTTGGGTTATTTCATAATCCTTAACCTAATTTTATATCATACTAATTTCATAAAAATTGAATTTAAATGGATTTTGATGAACTAGTGAATATCCCTAAATATTTTCTATCTAGGTGTGCAGTCTGAGTCCCACTCTTCTTACACTTGAGTAAAAAATGGTATAGTGATCAAAAATCCTTTATTATGGTGATTAATTTTATGTGCATCTGTTTTATAGATGCATCCAATTCGATGTATCTAGAAATTTATATAATTTATAGGAAAATAACACAATCTATATTTTACCAAAATTTTATTATGATATCATATATATTAACTTGTCCATTAGAAAATTCCTTAGGGTTTTCACGAAAATTATCTTATCATATTCCCCAAAATAACCACACTAATACTAAAAAATAATTATACCCTCTATTGATATCTACTATATAAAAAATGAAAAATATATCCTAATTTTTCTTTGGTTATATAATTTTAATATTACATAAAACAATAATATCACATAGATTAAATAATATTTTTTTTTAGTTTCATTGATTAAAAGTTACATAGGGAACTTATATTAAAAATCTTGTGAAAATGTATCCATAATAAAACTCTAATACCCCCCCCCCCAAACTTCTCATAAATTATAATTTTCTTTGTAACATGGAAAAGGGAAAATAAAATACTAGGGTTATCGAAAATTCTTAGTAATTGAGAACATATAATCATTTCATCAATGGTTAGATCATAAGAATATAATAAAATAAGTATATAGAGATATTTATTATTAAAAGAACACCGAACGATAAAAAATGACCGTAAATCACGACGGAAGGAAATATAATATCAAATGAATAAACATGTACCATGACATAAGAGTTTGAGATAGGAATGAAAAAAATATTATGAAATGATATCATAAGATCATGGAATCATATATATATGAAAAAATATGGCACATGAAAACATAAGAGTAAGTCACGGATCACTACCAAGACTATAGTAGTGGACAGAGTCTCATGGTGTATTTGGTTTCCCATTCTCATAAACATATTTTACAATGTACCATGGTGGATTGGGTTTAAACCCCAATAATATAAACATAATGGAAAAATTCCCATAGTGGATTGGGTTCACTACCCATTCACTAAAGTATGGTGGAAAATGTCCCATCGTGGATTGTGTTTACTACACATTCCTATAAACATAGTGTTCATAGTACTATGGTGGAATGGGTCCACTCCCCAGTCCCATAAATATAATGTAAAGATTATAATGGTGGATTAGGTTCACCTCCCATTCTTATAAACATAGTGAACAAAGTCTTATACAGGATTATGATCACTCTACATTCCCATAAACATAGTCAATATAATCCCATGGAGAATTGGGTTCAATCTATAATCTCATGCATGACATGTTTTAATATATAAATTATTACCCAATTCATTGATGTGATACTAAATTATGGGCCCTCCTTCACATAATATTATGTTCATTCATAAGTATGCCTCATTAGGAAAAGAACACATACAAAAAGAATAAGTATGACAACACCACAAGAAATAAGTGGGTTTCTTAATGTTTCTCAATAAATAACCTAAGGAAACATCAAAATGATCTTATATAGAAGCTAGAATTAAATAATTTTGGATGTTCATATTTTAATAAAGATTCATAGTTCTTAACCATTTAGTTATAATGTAGGAAAATTCATGACAATGATTTATGAGAAGAAAGAATAAAAATTAACCATTTATTGATTCTTTATGAAAAAACTAAAAAAATTAAATAAGAATATACCATATTTTTTCATTAAATTATAATTGAACTCGAATGGTCTTACATAAAAAATATTGTTTTTTAGAATGTATTCATGGTGAAATGTTTTTTATAGACGTCACAATCTTCCTCAAAATAAGAAATTATAAGGCTCCCATATTAGGTATTAAATATCCATTATGGAAATACCACATCATAAAAAGGATAATAAAACATTATTTTTAAAATAGAACAAATTTAAATATTATGGTCACTTGTGATAAAACATAATTATATTTTTATTCAAATAGAGAACATGGGAGGGGAAGTATATTATAGACAATGGGGGTAAACCATATTTAAGAGTATGGGAATTATTCTTAACATATATCCATTTTATAGAAGGAAAATAATTGATAAATAATTTATATTTGAACCAAAATTTATTCCCAATGATATATATAAGGAATACCATATGAAATGAAAGAAGAAACTCAAGGAGAAACATTTTAACTAAAGAAATAAGATTGAGTTATGAAACCCCCCATATATTTTAGAGAGTATATAAATAATTGTAAAAATCCATTAAATGGTTGAATAAATCATTTTCATGTGTATTAATGTGAATTAGATGTTAATATAAGTTATAAAAAAATAGAGAATTTTTAATCAAAAAGGAAACACTTTAACAAAACACTTTTCTTATATGGTTTTATTTTATATCATAATTTATAAATTTAAAAATTTTAATTTAATATTATTAATATCATTTTTAAAATCTGAATATAAAAATTTAGTTCTTGTGAAATTTTTGGATTTTTCAAAAAAAAATTGATTATTCCATGAATAGTGAAAAATACCAATTTTTCTAAAAGTTTCATTTATTTATAGTAAATTAATTATTATAAAAGTAAAAATATGTTTTGAATATGTATTTAAGTAAATTGGGTATTATTATTTTTATTTATTCCACTTAATTTTTTTTAAAAATTATATTATTTTTATTATAAGAATTTATTAGGATTTAAAGATGATTTTTTCTAAAAACTATTTTTAAATGTATAATGTTTTGCCTTTTAAATTAATTAAAATAATTTATAATGGAGAATTTTTTAAATTAAATTTATAGACTATATATCAGGAAATATAATTTCATTTTTATACAATGATTATAACTAGTCATAGAGTAAATTTAGAAACATCCTTTTCTAAACAAATACTCTTATTGAAATCTCATTATTTCATAGTGACTATTGGATTAATATTAATATTAATTTTTCGTATTTTGATATTTGAATTTTTAAAAACCAATTTTAAATTTATAATTATCATACTTTATAATTTTTAATAAGGTCAACATAATTTTTTACAAATGTGATTAATGAAAAAAAAATTATTCAAATCAATAATGGTAGAAAATGTGTTAACCAAGTGACCAAACATTATACATAAGGGGAATATGATGTATAAACTATTAAATAAAAACTTTTATGGACAAATTTTTACCAAATATAACATTTTAATATGTTAGGATAATTATTGGATCATTTTCTAATGTACAAACATGGGTTTACATAACATTTTTTTTGAAAAATACCAAGTGTGTTCTCTCCCCCAAATATAAAATGCCACCACCTCTCCTCTTCTCTTCACACAGTCTCAATAAATTATTTTTGAAAATAAATACACAAATAAATTATATAATTCACTCCTCTCATCCTAGAAACCTTAATTTATTCATAAATATAGCCAAGGAAGTCCTTCCATGCAAACAAAAATGAGTTACCCGAAGAAGTGGTAACATTCATCGGCATGCATCTTTTATTTAATTTTCCACTGACGTTAATTATTTTTATATCATGATTATATAAAAACTCATCATGATAAATATAATAATATTTCATTTATTTTATGGGTACGACCTACTCCCAGACACACTTCAATTAAATTGGATAAAAAATCATCATTCATGTGTACGACAGAATACAGCCTCATGAAACGTTTACATTCATTTTTTCTTCATCACCTCACATGGTTGGGAATGATTATGGACATAAATTTTATTTATGATATTTTTTATATTTAAAAAATAATTATACTTATTTTTTTAATATCATATAATCCCTTTTTAAATTTCAAAACCTTAAGAGATACGCTAACATCACTCATGTGTACGACGGACTACCACCTCGCAAAGCGTAATGGGGAATTTTTTCACTAATGTGTTGCATTAAAGGTCATAAGGGAAACTATAATAAATATATAATACATATATGACACTACTATAATATTAATGAAATAATTATATTTTTTTGTAAATATAATATATATTTTTCATCTTACCTTTTCACACACTGAAAAAGCGATATCGTTGTTCTCGGATGTGTGGACAACCACCTCCTCAAAGAAATGTTATTATTTTTAAAACAAAATAATGATATATAATGATAGATAATTAAATATAATGGTTTTTATAATATACATATTTTTCTGTAAATGTTTAATATTACAAACCTTTTTTACATAATGATCATTGAAAAACTGGAATGTTACTCATGGAAACATACAACCTACCATCTCCATGATGATAACATTGATTCATTTTTCAAAACCATCTTCCATGACTGAATTTAAAAGAATAATTGATTTATATTTATGACTATTATATCCTGATTATTACTTTTTAAATGTTTCACTAATTTATCATTTGACCATAGTCAACCTACAAATATCTTTTTTACACACAAGCCAAATATGCCCAAAACATCCAATATACACATAATTGAATAAGTAAATTTTTTAACATGTTAATAAGTGAAAAAAATAATAAAATCGAAAAAGGTTATCAAAAATTAAATAATTAATATATGTTTGTTATTTATGATGATAAAGACACATGTGACAAGTTGGACTCATTGTTAGTGACTTCATTTCAATTTCTTTTCAATGAGTCAATTGTTGTAGTTATGAACCTTTATTCTTTTATAATTTATATATATAGACCCAATGAAATTATATGTCAATAATTTATATATTATCATAGCATTTTATTATTTGTTTAATGAAATTATTTAATGGGTTTTACGATTAAATTGTTTCATAAGTGACAAGTAGATTTTCATTGCAAAAAAATAATTCATGAAAGGTTTTCCATAAAAATATAATTCTATTACAGGTAAATATTATCAAAATGATATTTTAAATGTTTTAATACATGCATAAAGGATTTATAATTATCATTTTATGTATCTTTTAGCTTAATTCATTGTTTTTCAAAAGTAATCGTTTTAATTGTTTTTAACAGAATGGAGAAAATAAAATTTCCAACCATCATAAATGTTTTTTTATTAATAGATTCCTTTTAAATAATAAAATATTTAATAAATGAAAAACACGGTTTAACAATTTTTTGGTATTTTATTATTGAAAATGGGTTTTCAAAATAATATTGTATTTTGTATTTAAAATGGTCTTTTTAAAAAAATGGTATTTTAATTACTAAAATAAATTTTTATAAAAGTTTAAAATGGTTTTTCAAATGGTAAAATGTTTTATTCATGATTTGGTTCTTGGAAATTATAAATGATGTGTTCCCCATATAGATATGGTTGAGCTCGTTGTATCCTAAATTATGGGTTTACACATATATCACTAAAATAAATTGTATAATTATAATGTTCTCCATAGAATGCTATTGGAATTTGGTCGTATAGATATTCCAATTTGTTTGAATTCTATAAGGTTTTAGTAAGGGTTATATGAGATTCTTTCCCAAGGTACCAACATAAAATTTCTCTGCATTATAATTATTTTTCATGAAAATTACTTTTTCAAAAAGGTAAAATAAATGATATTTTTAAGGGAATTATATTTATATTTTTCGGTAAAATGTTTTGTTTTCAAGAAAGAAAATTTCATGGGATTTAATGTTTTTAACTGAAATAAAGGTTTCTTTATTTTGTATCACATACTGATCATATTGTTCTTATCCCATGTTTTTAAAGGTTTTTCATTGGATTTAATTATGGTTAGATGATTGGATGAGGTCAATTTGAAAGTCGTGACGAGTTTTCAAAAAAAAAAGATCATGATTTATTTTAATAGTTTTACATTATGAGAAATATTTATACTAATAATAAGTTTAAACATTGTATTTTCGAGTTTTTCTATGTATATTTTATAACCTGATTCATTAAAATATAAAATATAAAAGGTCCTCAAAGTGTAGAAATGTAATTTCTTGACTGAAACACAAAATTATGTAATGTTTTAGGTTCGGGCCTTATAGTTAGTATTGAAGGTCATTTAAGGAAACTTCATAGGTTCAGATAGTGATAATAGTATTTGATTAGAATATTTTTCTTTATTTTTATAGTAAAATAATATATCATTTAAAAATTACCATGTTTTTTTGTTTGAACAATTATCATTTAAAATTTTTTCTTATAAAGGAAATAGGGAAGCTATGGTGTTAAGGGGTCGAGAGAGAGATATCCTTCAAAATCATCATCTCGATATGTTTTAAATCATAACACAATTTTTATTTTTAGTGATGGATTAGTACAGTCAAGGAATAAATGGTAGTGGTATCAATGCTAAAGAAGAACCTAATCTACCATGAAGTAACATGTCTATTTATAGAATTTCATGAGGAAACATCCCCAATAATTTTCTAGATCATCTGACCATGTCGTATCCAAAGGGTAGATCAATGCATTATAAATGATATTTGATAACATGGGGTGTTTGGAACATCAAAAATTTATGCTCTCCATTTTTTTTTGAAGGTGTAGATGATCGATCATGTTATTTGGTTAAGAATGCTAGAGGTAAAAATGATCAAACTTCCATGGAATGGGAAATATTAAAGGATATCTTCCATGAAAAATATTTCCCTGTGGTTTTTCAACTTCAAATGGAAAAAAAAATTACTTGAATTGAGGAAAAATATTAATATTCTATAGTTTTATACGAATAAAAAACAATAAGATTGGCTAGGTATGTTGTTCATTTTGTTCGAGACACTGATATCATGATTAATAGGTCTTATATAATACTGAAATCATGTATAAAAAATTACAAATAAAATATTTAAAATCCATGACAATGCTATTTATTGTGATTAAAAGGTTTAGATTGAGTTTTTAGACTCTTATGTGCCTCATTATGATGAATATATAAAGATTTTAGGGTGATAGGTGATGGGGAAACATAAACAAATTGAGGAACAAAATTGAAATTCCAATAAAGTGGTATGTGTTTTAAAAAGATCTCCTAGGAATGTCTTCTGACATATGAGAAGTGTTACTCATGTGTAATGTTTGGCCACATAGCCTATGAATGCAAGGAAAATAATCCCACGGAATCAAATAATTGGGTAATAGTTATCCATTCAGTGGTGAGGTTTTTTAGTTTCAAGGAATTGTATTATTATACTAATGAATGTCTGAAGATAGTTTTATAGGATTAAGATATTCATGATCTAAAATCGAAGGGTGTAGTGAATTTATTTTCTACCACTATTGTTGATGTTGGTCCACAAAATAAACTGCTGAAACATATGTTACTTGTGTATTCAAATTATGAAAATACACAATTTTACACCAGATAATTTCATTCATTTATATCAGTGAAATTTTTATGTAAAATGAGAACATCGCATCATGAATGTAAAATAGAACTTTTGTTGAATACTCCATGTGGATGTATTAAATAATCCAAGTTTTATAATATTTTTCTTATTGTTATCAGTGGGTTGGTATTTCAAATATATCATGTTCAACTATCTTTGATAGAGTTTGATATCATTCTGGGTTTGTAATGGCTTTCATTTTATTAGGATAAGATAAATTTTAGTCATAAGAATGTTTTCTTCAATGATTTAATTCTTTTGGTAAATTATTGTAAGATGAGAAATTTATTAGATATGTAACTGAATGCAATATAGACCATATTGTTGAATATATTGTAATTGTTTAAATTAGTGACGTGGTAGTAGTAAATGAATAAATATATTTTTTTAGATTTTTTTCTGGTTGTTATTCATAATCAATTGGTTGAGTTTACTATTAACATAGTACCTGATATTAATCCTATTTATAAAAATCCTTATTGAATATCTCGATTGGATCTTTTTGAATTGGAAAAAACTATAGGATTTATTTGGTAAAGGTGTAATTAGATGAAGCACTTCACCATTGTGTGATCATTTTTTTATTTTTAAAAATAAATATGTTTCATTGAGGCTTTGAATTTATATAGATCCTTGAATAACATCAACATCGAGAAAAAGTACCATTTTCATCATATAGATGATTTTTTTATTAGATCTAGAGGGTATAATATTTTTTGACATTTGGCCTGAGTTTGGGGTAGCATCCGTAGAAATTAAAGTAGATATAAATTCCAAATACTATGTTTCATAATATATATGTGCACTATTAATTTGTAGTTATTCTCTTTGGGTTATCTAATACACTTTATGTATTCATGGACCTTATGAATAATTTTTTTCATGATTTATTGGATAAGTTTTTTATATTTATATTGATTACATTTTTCTAAATTTTAAAAGTCAAGAGGTGAATAAAACCCACCTAAGTGTATTTTGGAAAACCTAGAAAAATGAAACAATATATGAAATTTAAAAAGTGTGAATTTTTGTTGCAAAAAATTTGATTCCTTGGTCACATTGATTCTAGATATGGAATAACTCGTGACCCTTCTAAAATAAAAGTTATTGAAGCAATGCCAAGACCCAAAAATTTGATAATGATTCAAAGTCTTCTTAGATTAGTGGGATACTACAACTAGTTTTTTGAAATATTTTCTCAGTTTTCTGGCCAAAAAAATAAGTTAACTTGAAAAGGATTTAAGTTCATCTATGAAAAATAATGTGATGATTGTTTTTCAGACCTGAAAGAATGATTAGTGAATGCTCCAGTTTTGGAATTATCTTCTAGAAATATTGAATTTGTCACCTATAATGATGATTCTTTGAAAGGACATAGTTTTTTCTAATGTATAATAGTTATGTAATTTCATATTCTTCACATTAGTTGAAATCGCATGAGTTAAATTACCCTGAACATGATTTATAAATATCCATTTTTGTTTTTTATTAAATAATTGGGGGTATTATTTGTAAGGAGAAAAGTTTAAAATATATACTAATAAAAAAAATTTGAAATATATATTCACTCTGAAATAATTGAACATGTGAAAATAAATATTTTTGGAACTAATCAACAATTATGATTACATGATTCATTATCATCTATGCAAGAAAACAATGTTCCTGATGCATTTAGTCACAAACATAATGCTTTATCAACAATGATAAATTTGGAACAACACCCATTGGTTAATGATTTGATGAATTTTAAACTATATTTTTTTTGATGGTGGGACATTATTTTCTCTGCTTCTAGTTTTTGTGTAGTCGACTGCATCAAAAATAATTTAGGTAATTCATAAGTATGATGAAAATTTACAAGAAAATGTTGAATACATTAAGAAGGGTAAGTTCCATGATTTTAATATTGATGAATACTATATTATAAATTTTAAAAAAATAATATTTGTTACTTGTGATTCCCAATTGAGGTGACTGTTCTTGGCTCAAGATAAAAGTTCTATGTTTCCCATTCATCAAAGCATCATGATGATTCAAATATACCTTCAAGAGTATTACAAGATGGATTGAATGAAAAAATATACTTTATAATTTAACATTAAGTGTTTTAATTTTAAGAATGTTAAATAATTATAATTAAAAAAGGTTTGATGCATCCTCTTTTAGGGATAGAGTGGAAATGGGAAAATATATCAATGTATTTCATTGTAGGAATTCTAAATACTTCTCAAGTTAATAACACGTTTTTGGTAATTATTGATCGATTAACTAAATATAAACATGTCCTTCCAATTTGATATATAATGAAATTAGAAAAATCATTATTTATTATATCTAATAGATAATTTTCAGATACATGTAGTTCATCAATCCATATTATCATAACATTATCACATGTTCATGTACACATTTTAGAGAGTACATTAGAAGTTTTTGGGTTCTAAATTACATTTCAGTACTTCTTTTCATCGTTAATACATTGGAAACTATGATTGAAAAAATTAAACCATGTAAGATATGTTCATTATTATTAAATGGATTAACAGGGATGTTGGGATCAACATCTTTCATCTGTTGAGTTTTCTTATACTAAGATTTTTCATTCTAGTATAAAAATAGTTCCATTTTAGAAGATATATGGAACATAGTTTTGGACATAAACATTTTGGGATGATCTAAGATAAATGAAGTTGAGGGTACAAGAGTTTTCAAAGGAAATAGAAATAAATTTATTTTTTATTCAGTGACACATGACAATATCTCAAATCAAGTATAAAAGTTGTATGGATAATAGCAGGAAATATATTTCTTTTTATGTAGGTGATAATATGTTTCAAAAATATTATTCATGGAATAGTGTGATGTGTTCTGGTAAGAAGGGGATGATGAGTCCAGGGTTAATTAGACCACATGAAACCTTGGAGAATATTATAATAGTTTTATAGCAGTTGTCCTTATATCTGTGTTTATCATAGGTACATGACACATTTCATGTTTCAATGTTAAGGAAGTGTGTTCTAGATTCATCTCATGTTCTAAGAGTTGAATTATTTTAGGTAGAAGAGAATATTTATTATGAGTAATATCAAGTTTTGGTTCTTGACCATAGATATCAAGTGTTTTTAAACAAGTTTATTCATCATGTTAAGGTTTTATTAAAACTAGAATAGTTGAGGAGGAAACATGGGAATCTGAAAAATGTTATAAGGGAAAGATATCCTCACTTGTTCAATAAGTGAATAAAATATCAGGTAATTTACAAAAGGTGGGAAGGGTGTAAAAACATATTTAATTATATAATAAAGCATGTTCATACTTATTAATAATAATTAGATAGTTATATTAGATATAAAATCGTTAAGTAATTTTTAATCCAAAAAGAAATAGTTTAATTAAACACTTTTCTTATAAGGATTCATTTTAAATATAAATTTATAAGTAATTTAATTTAAATTTTATAATATTTTTTTAATTTTTGAAAATGGAATATCAAAATTTACTTTGGTTGAAATATTGGGATCATTTAGGAATAAATTATTTCTATTTAATAATGACAAATATTGATTTTTGTAAACATGACATTATTTTAATAAATCAGAAAATTTAAAAGTATAAATATGGGTTGAATACTTATTTAGTATATTAACTATTTTTAATTAATATTTATTCCACTTAAATTATTTTTAATCAACATTATATTTTTTTAATACAACATTGTTTTTTAGGTTTAAAGAGGGATATTTCTAAAAACTGCTTTAAAATGAAAAATGTTTCAACTTCTAAATTAATTACAATTATACCAAATGGGGAATGTTTAAAATAAAATTTATAAAATATATTTCAATAAATATTATTTTAGTTTCGTTCAAATTTTATTTTTATTCCTAGAGTTAATATAGAATAATCATTTTCTAAAAAACGACTCTTTAAAAATCCAATGTCTCACAGAGACTGCAAGATTAATAGTAAGATAATTTTTTCCACTTTTTAGATTTCAATTTGAAAAATGGATTATATATTTTAATCCATAAAAATTTATAATTTCTAATAAGGTAAACTAACATTTTCACTGAAATGGTTAGTGAAATCACACTGATTAAGTTAAAAAAATGAGTTTACCATGTGACTGAACATTAATAATATTGGGGAAAATATCCACAAAACCTATCAAGATCCCATTGGTTGGACATATTTTGACTTAATAAATTATAATATCGAGTTTGGTGTATTATTGGAACCTTTTATTAGGAAATAACATTTTTTCAACTAACATTATTTCGAAAAATATCATGGTTGTCCTCTCCCCCACTTATAAAAGTCCACGACCATTCCTCCTCTCTTCACACCTTAAAAACTAATTGGTTTAGAAAATAACTGCCAAAACAAATTCTCTAATTCACTGACCTCGTCCAATAATCCATATATTTGGATAAAATTCATCCAAATATATCCATTGGTGCAAACAAAATGGAGATACCCGAAGAAGAGGTAACGTTCATCAACATGCGTTTTTTTACTTCATTATCCACCCTATTTAATTATTATTATTAAATTATTATATAACTAAAAATTTATACTCAGTATAATGAATTTTTTTTTATTTTAATTGTATAACCTACACACACACTTCCATCAAATGGGTTATATAATCATTATTTATGTGTACTGTGGGCTACAGCCTCATGAAACGAAATGATTCATTTTTACATTACCACCTACCATGGTTGGGAATGAATATGGACATATAATTAATTTATGATATTTATAAAATAATTATACTTATTTTATCATAATATCATATACCCCATAATTACTATTCATATATTAAGGAATACAGTTAAATCACTTGTGTGTATGGTGGACTACCACCTCGTGAAGCGATATGAAGCATTTTTCATAATTATGTTACATAGAAAGTAATAAGGTTAAATATAATAAATATATATTATATAAATGATTTAAATATTATATAAATTAAATATTTATAATTCATGAAATATAATAAGTAATTTCATTCTCACATTTTAACACACTAAAACAGTTATAATGTTGTTGGTGGATGTGTGGACTACCGCTTCCTCAAAGCGATGTGATTCCTTTTACATCATAAAACTGTTCTATATAATTATATATAATTAAATATATTTTTATTTATTGTATAATTATAATTATATAAATATAGAAATTACATACTTTCTTTCCATGATGATAATTAAAAAAATCAAAACATTACTCATGCGTATAGACAACCTAGCGTTACCATGATCGTAATGTAGATTTATTTTTCATAACCATGTTACATGATTCGTGTTTAATGAATAACTAAATTATAATATGATCATTATTTCATGACTATTATTATGGATATGTTTAAATAATTTCACCTTTTTCCATATTCGACCTACCAATGTCTTTTTTGACTCATAAGCAACATATATTAAAAACATTCATCTAAGAATTAATTGAATATATAAATGTATTTAACATGATAATAAGTGAAATAAAAGTAATAATATACTTTAAAATTATTATAAAGAATATAAATAATTAACATAAGTTTATTATTTAGAAATATAAAGACACATGTGACAAGGCGGACCCAAGGAAAGGGACTCCATCTCAATTTCCATTCATTATGGAAATTCGTGATGTTATAAACAGTTAATATTTTATAATGAATATATTAATACCATTTGAAATTCAATATCAATAATTTAAAAATTATCATGATATTTAATGTCTTTTTTAATATAATTATTGAATACGTTTTATGATTCAAGTTTATCCCAAGTGATAAAGGGTATTTTCTTTTAAAAAAATCCTCTTTTATGGTTTTCCATAAAACATGATTTCTCTTACATGTCCATGTTTTTAAAAGGTTATTTGAAATTTTTTCATATTGGACTAAAATATTTATAATGCTTATTTTATTTTATTTTTACATTATTTAAATTTTTTCAATAGGAATATTTTTTCAAGTTCTAAAAGGAATGATGTCAATGAATTTCTATCTAGTCATGTCTATTATTTCATTTATAGATTTATTCACATCATACATGTTTTCTAAAATGAAAAACCCCCTATTTATATTTTTTTGATATTTTGGTATTGAAAATGGGTTTTGAAAAAAATGGTATTTTTTATTGAAAATGTTATTTTAATATCTGAAAGTGATTTGAATATGATTTTAAAGGGGTATTTCAAATGATGAAATGTTTTATTACTCATGTGGTTCTTGGAAATTATATACGATCACTGCACACAGATAGTGTCGGGTGAGCATGTTATATCTTAATAGATGGCTTCACCCATATAGAACTCTAATTCATTGGTTAATGATTAATATCTCTAGATAATTTTATTGAAAGTTGTATGAATGATTATTCCAATATTTAATGGTTCTGTAAGGGTTCTATAAGGATTTCATGAGATGATGTACCAAGGTACCGACATGAATTTTCACATCTTCTTAATGAGTTTCCAATGAATTTTTTAGTTTTAAAAAGTTAAAATAAATGTTATTTTCAATGGAATGATATTTATATTTATGGGTAAAATCTTATGATTTCATGACATGGTTTCTCATGGGTTTTAATGTTTTTCACTGGACCAACAGTTTCCATATTTTTGTATCCCTTATAAAAAATTTTGTTCTCATATAGTGTTTTAAATTTTTTTCATGGGATTCAAGTATGGGTAAGGGATTCTAAGGGAGAAATTTGAAATACATGAACAATTTTAAAGAAAAATAGATCATGCTATGTTTTATAATATTTACGTTATAAGAAAAATGGATACAAATCGAAAGTGTACACTTTGTATTTTATAATTTTTTATATATGACTTATGACCTAATTATCTTAAACTATACATGTGAAAATATCCACAAGGTTAAAGAATGTAATTTATTGACTAAAACTAAATATTATGTAATGATTATGGACAGAGCCTTATAATCATAGAAAACATCTAGTACATGAATTAAAGTTAAATTTCCATGATAAAATATAAATTATGATAATAAAAGTCATGGGGGAATCATCTACACCACAAAAATGAACCTAGGTGCATAATATGAAAGCACAACTCAATGAAGTATAATTCAGATAGAAACCCTTATATTATTATAGATTTGTTCTGTGCATTCTTCTAACTTCATGAATAATAAAATTAATATTATTAAAAACATATTGGGAACCTTATTATTGATTATTTATTTTAATATGGATAACTTATTATCATAATATATTTATTTATTATTTAGTTTTCCTTCTTATGTTATTATCTTGAGGTTGTTCGGTAAAGTTTATACTCAGTATGTATGTAGACCTTGGTAGAAATCATTATAAAATAGTTTCATTATATCCATAATATTAATTCTGTTATTAAAATTATTTTTTTATTTTTTTATTTTTTAAAATCCATCCATTATGGGTGTGGATGAAAAAAGAATCTTATTTATCTGAAAGGTAGAGTTTCGCACATATGCTTGATTAATGTTTTTATTTCTCAATGAATTAGAATGGGAAAATATATAAAATATTTTGAAATTTAAAACCATATTTATGTTATATATATAACAATAATTCATCAATACAATAATTAAGAGAAAAATTGAGAGATGTTTAAAAAAATGGTAGATGTCTCTTCACGGAGAATGTAGTCGGCATACACACACCAATGACGCTTTTTTTATTAATAAGTGGAGAGGAATAAATAATGGTTGTTTAATTAATATAACAACATATAAGTGTAATAATTATACTAATTTAATTATACTGGTATAGATATAATAGATTTGGAAGAGAAATATTTTTAATTAAAGATTAAAAATCAGGTAATACTAGAATTGGAGACTTGATTTTATCTTAGATATCTCCTTGGAAATGAAGTTATTAGGATAAAATATATAAATAAGGGAATTATCATCAATAAAAGGAATAATATGAGAGGTGATTTTGGATGATATTCAAGCTAAATTCAAATTTTAAGAGTATAATTAAAAGGGTGGAAGTGATCACCATTTATAAGGGAATAAAATGGAACTTCTGGGAATACCCTTTAACCTTATATGATATCATTATACTATTCATTGGTCAATGACCAAAAAATATCATAATTTGGTATTTTTATCATGTAAATTCAATAAATACTCAAAAAATATATATATATTTAATATGTTCAATTCTTTTACCAGAGATTTTTCAATTTTAACATTTTTATTTTTACTTTAGTAACTAATTTTTCACTTACTAAAATTTATTTAATATATAAATATAAGGTAAAAATTACTAATTTTTTATTTTTGTAACCAAAATATTTCATTCATTTCAACTAATTTAAATATTTAATGATATATGATTTAGTTTTAAATTAAAATATTATATATAAAAATTTATTTTTGTACAAAAATGAAATTTAAACCTTTATGAGTTCTTAACAATTTTTAACATTGTTCAAAAATTAAATTATTGAAAAAATAATTATATATGTATTTAATAGAAATATTATTTTCTTCATAAATGATATATTAATTTTTTTGATAAGATGAAAAAGTTACGCAATATTAATAAAATAATTCATTAGAAATAATAGTTTTACAATTATCATTTCCATTAACATTAGTCAAATTAATCTTAAATTTGGACCCAAATTAAAATTTACCATGGTATATAATAAGATTGAATTTATCTATAATTTTAAATCCAATTTTTTAAATTTAATTTCTAAGAGTAATTTTCAATATTAGTGAATAAAAACATTTTTAGAATAAAATATTCTTTATGTTTCTAAAATGAAATTCATTGGTTTTACAAAATTAAATTTTAATTATTAAATATTTTTTACATATATATATATATATATATTATAGAAAAAAATTTAGAAACTGTTAATTCATTCTTGTTTTTTGATAAATTTATAAAAGTTAGAGTCCTCAAATTTAGTACTTTTCACCATTCACCAAAAAATAGTTATTTAAGAAAAATTCCAAAATCAATTTTATTCTAATATTGATATACTAAATCAAAAAATGAAGTCAATTTGGTTGAATTTTAATTATAAAATATGATAATTTAACTTTTAAATATAAAATATATATATATGATGAAAACCCCTTTTTGTTAGAAAATATGTTTTCAAATTATTAACCATTCATTTTATAATTTCCTCTAAATTAATAATAAAATTATTTTTAATATATTTTTCAAATAATAATATATATTTTTAATATAAACAATATACCTTCTTCATAAACAAACTCACAACAAAATATAATTTTAGAATAAAACAAATTATTTTAACCATGAGGTAATTTTATTAGTCATCTAACTGCACTAAAAATAAATATATTTATTTTTATATATCTTTAATAAAGTGGTTATATGTATTTATACTCACCAAATTTATGGATACATTATAATGGTTATATAGTGTTCTATAGTTTTTTATCGATGTTGTGTGTAAAGATTCATATTGAACTCATTAGTTTTTATAGGGAAATGTAATTTAAAATTTCAGGGTGTGACAAATGAAGATTAAACAGGGCATCAATCCTTGGTAGGGTTAATTGATTCAAAACCACGTTTAACCATCATTTTTCTTGAAAAATATTACTGGTGCACCCCATAGTGAAGTACTAGGGTTTATAAACCACTTACATTAATTATCTTGTAGTTTCATATTTAACACCACTGGTTCATTTAGGGCCATCCTATAGAAGAATTTGGAAATTATAGTGGATGTATTTATAAATCATTTTAATAAATACCTCAATGTTAGAGGGAATTCAATGAATCTCTTTGGGAAAAAATCATTATATTCCTTCTTAAATACAATGTCCTATAGGTTGATGATTTCTTTTCACATAACTATCTCCGAAAGATATTATTCATCACATGGTATTTACACCAACACCATTGATATATTTTAAAATATTAAATCATTATCTTCACTTCATTGTTATACAAAAAATGGATGGTTATGGATATTGAAATCGAATTCCCTTTCAAAAAAGTTGATGTGTGCTTTATATAATGTTATATAATCCCTTAATAGTATATATAAAATTCTACTAAGGAATTTATTATAATATTTTATGTATGAACAGTCCCATATATTCTAACATGAGATGATTCCATCACATAGGACACAATTATCACACCACTAGGTGTTTTATGTATATCTGTACTTAAAGTTATCAATGATGTAATTAAATAGTTCAACAAAACATCTATGATATAATGGAATTCATAGGATTAGAATCAAATTAAAATTTTACCATTCTTTGGTGAATAAGAGGTGTACCATGAAAAAATTCATTTTTATGCTTCACATATATAGTGTTGATCGCCTAGGCTTACCCTTTTACCTTCATCTTCAGTTGTTATTGACATTGATTATACTCAATGACCTTCATTTTCGCACATTGGATTCTATATTCCTCTTTTTCCTTTTATTTAAAGCAATAAACCATGGACTTTCAATTTGTAAGTTCCTTTATTTCCCCATTATCATTAGTCAACTTCCACACTACTCATGTAAATTCAAGAATTTAGTGGCCATATCTCCAAAACAGAATTCATTTCTTGGGCCCTTTTTGGAATTTATCATAATGATTCATTCCACATATTTAATATGTGGGTGGTAAGACCTTACTTATTCACATATTATTCAATACCCCTTCTTGAAACTCCATTATCCACTTCAGAACTCCATATACATGAGACGATTTATAAAACTTCTCTCTACTTTGAGATCATGTTGAACTAATTCTTTATAACTCCGAAAGATAGGGATAGATAGAGACTTTCAAAGATGTATTTTTAAACGACATACATTTTTTGATAATAAAAACCAAGGAATATAATTAATTACTTGTGAAATGTCCCTCATAATTTTTGATATATTCACATTTTATATTCTTAAGCTCTGTAAATTCTATATCAATCTTTGTTTGAAGTGTTCAAAGGAAATAATTATTAAGAATTACCATCATATATTATTTTTACTCAATGTTTTCAATTTTATCTTCCAAATTTATATAATTTATCAATTCCCACCATTGATAAGATTATCCATCTAAATAAAAGATTTAAAATATAACATTATCATTCCTAGCATAGTAAGGAATAGAAATTTTTGTTTCCACTAAGTTAACCAACTATTACATCATAAGTTGATCAGATGTTCCACTAAATATTTCAGGTTGTTTCTAAATGAATGACTTGATTGGTAGTTTCTCCTTCCTGGGAGAAGGTGTAAATTTCCCATGATTTAGATTACTATTTATTTCATAGGGCAGTTGGTTAAGTACTGTCATGGAGTTTTGAACTCCACTACCCAATGCATTGTTAATGTTGTTTGGAAAATCATTCTATTATCCCTCACATAGGTTATTGTTCCAGTTTTTCCATGATAAATCAATTTTTTTTAATTTAAATTGTTTGATAAAAAAGGTTAATAAATACTTAATAAATAATCTATTATCATGTTTAAATCATTTATAAATTAATAACTTATAGGATCTTAATGTTTAGAATTAATTCATCCTCAAAATATTCTTCTAAGATAATACACATTAATATTTTCCTACATTAAGAGAAATAATTACTTTACCTATATATCCATCATAATGGTTTTTGAAGATAATGTGATCAACCATGTCCTATCCCCCAGGAGTGTCAAACTACGCATGAAGTTATTACAACTAGTCATTCAATAAGGATTTCATTTCATAGAGATCAAAAAATCCTAATGTAACTAAAATTTAGGATATTTTCACAAAATTATCCTTAAGGGTTTCTCTAATTTCTTCTTTTCCTAAATCCCATATTAACTAATCTATACTCTGATTCCAACTATAGAGACCAACTTTTTTATTTAATGATAATTAGATCATATTTATTATAAATAACATAATATTAATACATAATATAATTGAATGGATCAGTATACTGGGAAAATTGGATTTATACATATTTTGTATATAGTAAAAATAAAATATTATATACATAATTCTTCATAGTTATCCTAAAATATATTATTTTTCTATCATATATATATTCACCTAAGTATATACATCAAATAAGTATGTGAGAAAGAATTCAAATAATGGGACGAATAACCTAGAATGAAAATAGTACAAGGGAGATAATAATATTAATCATCATATAAGAAGCATAAGAAAATCATCATGATAATGAGAGTTTCATTTTAAAAATGAAAAGAATGTGGAATATCTATAATAAAAAAGTTCCATAAGGAAGAGGTCAAATACCACACATAACTATTAAAAAATCTAGAATCATGATCACAAATAAGTGATAATCCCAAAAATATGTGATAAACCCAAAATAAGGAGTTTGGTTCAAGATTACGCTTTCCATAGATCTTGATGTACTTTATCACATTATTACCTACTGTATAATGTTGTTAGGAGAATTAGAAAATAAAAAAATATATGTCAATTAATTAAATTTTCACTATTGATCAATTTTAATCATTGTATTTTATTTCTTAATTCCCTTTGTTAATGGTGAAGTTTTTTGATATTATGTTTTCATTAAAATATCCCATCATGCTTGATTTAATGATATTTTTAATTACTTATTAAATTAAAAATAAAAACTACAGAAGATATAAATAAATATATTAATAAAATTATATTTTATTAATATTTTATTACAATCATCCATAATAGTTAGGATAATTAAGATTTTTTCAATGTCCTCGTAGGTGGTTAACTAATTATTAATGGTTTATTGTCAAAAGAGGAGATGAGATATTTATAATGTATAAATATATTGAAAAAATAAATTATTATAGTAGTTTAATAACTTCAAAATTATGTTAAAATACTATTCAATTAATTATATGTTGTTTGGAAAATAAAACAATATAATTATTGATAAATAGAAGTGTAAAATGAAAGAGAAAAAACAATGGAATACCACCTCCATATTTGTGTTGTTACATTGCTACATCCCTTAAATTCTTAAAATAATAGATTAAAATTACACCAAAACGTCCATTATGATTATAAGGGTAGTAAGAGAGGGAGTTTTGTAGGTATTTTTCCTTGGGGAGTGTATGGTAAGTGGTTTTCCATAGGGTGGGTGATGGTGTATTTATATATCGGGGAGGGGTGTTATAAGATAAAATATTGAATAAAATATAATTACCATGTTAATAATATAATAGTTTATGTTTTGAAATTAGGAATCTCATTTAACTAAAAATATATGTTTTTTAGTCATTAAAACCCTTTCTAAACTGATTTCAATTGTTTGTTTAAAAGGAAATTTAAAATATTAAAAAAGTTTTTTAAATAAAATACATTAAACATTATACATTAGAAGATAATTTTTTTTTAATTTTAATTTCATGAATTAATTAACATATTCATAATATTATATGTTACGCCTCAAATTCATGGATTTATTATTTCATTATCAAATATTAAATTATGAAATTAAAACGCAATAGTTACATAAAAATTGTAATTTTACAATTCACATAAAAATTGATGTTTTTTTTAATTACCAAAAATCACCTTTATAGAATTATGATTTTATGACATTTATAATGAAATTAATTTTATCAAAATAAATTTTTACATATTTAATTTTAATTACTTATATAAAAATTAAGATTTTTACCAAGTAAATAAAAAATTAAATTTATTAAAAAAGTGAATATAATTTCATTGAGTTTCTAATCTTGATATATATTTTATGGAATTAATATATATATATATATATATATTTCAAAATAGATAATGATATATATTATCTATATAAAAAAATAAATTTATTTTGGGTTCGATTTACTCTTCCAACAGTCATGTTACTATTCCTAACAATTTGGTTACTATTCCTAACCATTAAGATTCCATTCTAATGCTCATATCACTTTTACAATGGTTATATTACATTCTATAAATTATTTCAAGTTCATTAATTTATCATTAACTAAAAATAATTTTATTTTTCTTTACTATTCATTTCCAAAATATTTATTAGATTAGTGATGTTCTGTAATTTGTTTTACATTTTATTCAAAAGTCCAATAATTCTTGGAGATCTATGTGATCCAATTTTTCTGGTTCTACTAGTTTTATTTATTATGCAATTTTATTAGTTTCTATTTTCATGTATCTATTAATTTATTAAATATATTGTTCCAAACTAATGAAATATACTAGTATGTGTTGTATGTAATTAAATTGTATTGTATTCCAAAATATGAAAAAAATTATTTACTAAGAAGTAAAATTCATTGTGTATGAAAATTTACATATGTTACACTGAGATTCATTCGAAGAACTAAACTGTATGTGTAACAACCCCATGACTTTAGTTTATGTAAAATTTTTATGATATCTTATGATACATTCACCACTGATCGTAAATGAACAACGATATATAGTAGAACTATTATTATTTATATATTAAAATTATAAAATAGTTATTGGATTGGTGGGTATGAATACTTATAATCACATTATAAAATAAATAAAGTAATATTTTCTTAATGTAATTATTTTGATTAATAACTATAAACTAATTACTAAATTTTCATTGATAATAACAAAATCATATAATGTTAAGAAAAACTAATCTTTGAATTAATCAATATTATTTAATATAATATTTTATTTATATTATATATGATTCATTTCAAAGAATTTTGTATCTTTTATATAATTTTTTTTGATTATAAATTAAAAAAAAATTAATAATCATTCACACATTTTGTCTAATTTTTAGAAATGAAGACAAAATTATAGATGGTAAAAAAATCTTTTGAAAAAATTGTTTATAAATGTGAAATCAATTTTTATCTTAATAAAAAAAATTAATAATTTTTAAAAAATTATGTTTCTTAAATTAATTGATAATATATTCAATAGAATAAATTAAAAATCATCAAATAGTTTTTACTAGGAAACTATTGAGGATAAATTCATTTTCTAATTTGAAAATACTTGTTTTCTAAAAAGTAATTTTAAGCATTTCTCCATGGATATCAAAAATATTTTTATGAATTTTTTTTAAATTGTTTTTTATAAAATGAAATTTTTTTATGTTTTAATATAAAAATTATTTTTGGGTAATGTTTGTTGATTTTTCAGAAATAGTTGATTTTTTGGTGAATAGTGAAAAATACTGATTTTATAAATAATTCAATATAAATGAAATTTACATGATATAAGAATGAATTAAATTTTTAGGAAAAAAATTTAATAAAAAAATATATTATATAATTTATATAATGTATTTGAAACTATTATTTGTAACATATAAATATATTTTTGACATTTTAGAAATCAAAGTAATGTTTTTCTATTCAAATAAAAACTACTTTTGGTTCCTCTCTATTAATCATGTATTGAAAAGTATCCATTCAATTTTTTTTAGTTTTAATTTTAAAAAAGACAAAAATTATTTAATATAAACTAATTAATTGCATTAGGATAAACAATATTCCTGATTTTGGTATAAAATTAATTTTTATTTTTAGTGATCATTTTTTCTAAAATGGTTTTTTGTTTTATTTTTTGAAATTATATTGAAATTAAATTACATCATTTATAGGAAATGAATCGTATAAAATAGATTAAATATTTGGATTTAGTATAATTAATATTTTTTTATTAGGTCAACATAATTTTTTGTCATAATGAATAGTAATTGTGGTAAAAATTTATCACCTTAGTTAAAGAAAAAATGAGTTTAATGGTTAAAAGGAGAAGGGAAAAGGCTTAAAGATAAAAAAAATAGTATTTAAAAATAATTTTTGATTTACAAACATAGCCTCATTATATCATAATATATGATTATTTTTATCCACTTTACTCGATTAAGACATATATTATATAAAAATGTTTCAAATATTCACAATATTTTTACCCACCTCACATATAAAATGAATCCTCTTCTTCTATATTCTACATAATTATTAAGGAGCTTATCATGACTAGGTCCTTCTGATAAACATTCAAAAATTTTTTGTTGAGAGGTCCTAGTCTCACATAAATACCTATTCAGGGAGGTGTAATATATAATCCAATAGAAATTACAAATGGAAGAGATATATATTCTAATTGATATTTTCTATGTTTCTTTCTTCTTAAACCTCCTCCAGATAAATAATAAAAAATTAAAAATAATTATATAAGAATATAAAAAATGACGATATTTTTATATTAATTTTATGAACATTTTTATTTCCCATTTAACCCTTTTGAAAATTAAAATATCACTTGTGCATACATATGGACAACCTTCTCCACATAGCGGTATATTTCATTTTCTCCCACAACCTCACATGATAGCTAAAAATATATAATTAATGAATATATATATATATATGAAATTTATAACATAATATTGTTTCATGAAAATTAATATGTCATCTTCCCTCTTACCCTTCCATTAATTGGAGAATGGTAACATTTATCACGCATATGTGTGGACTACCACCACCACGAAGTGATGAGATAAGTTTTTATCATACCACCAGGAATAAGTGATTATATATTGTATTATATGAATAAAAATTATATTATAGAAATTATAAGCATTATTTATATCATTGAACCATTTCCTAAAACCTTTAACGATGATCAATCTTCTGATTAGTTTTGGATAAATTGACTAAATCACAATAATTAGTCAATGTAAAAAAAGAAAAATTCAATGGATGGATGTAAAATTACTAAAAAGGAACATAAAAATTTGAATATTGATAATTATGATCATAAAAATGTATTTTATTAATTTTCATTGATCATTCCAGAGGATATAACAAGTCTGATCAAGAAGTATTCCAATGTATGGGGTCTCCACCTCAATTTTACTTCAAAGAGACATATTTTGTATTATGCATATAATTTATTTTATATGGTTTATATATTACCCATTTATAATATTATGATTCGGATCCCTCTTCATTTAAGGAATTTAATGTTTCCAAATAGGTTTTCATTTTTAAGTGTTTTTTATTCAAAAGTTATAAAATTTTAATGGTTTATCATACAATCTTAATTTTATTCGAGATTGTTTAGGATTAAATTTACATTGGATGCATTATATTTTCATTACTTATTAATCATCCATTATTTTATTCATATCTGGTTATTAATTGGTTTTCCATGTTTCTCTTCTATATTTTCTTATCTTTTTTATTCATTGAACAAAAGAAGTTTTTACAAAATAACTAACCTTATTTCTCGTTTTCAACATGTAATATTTCTAGTCAATATCCATATTCTTTAAATTAGTTTATAGATGTTTCTATCTATAGTTAAATGATTTTTAAATGAATTTTTCATGTACATATTAATATATATATGAATTTTAAAATAAATATTTTTAATGTCTTCTAAAATACTAATTTTATAATATTTAAAAAAAGTGTGAAAGGAATATTGTTTTTATCATATACGACATGAATGACAATTACTGCCTCCATGAACATTATTCACAATTTGGATTCCTCTATATTTTCTATGGAATTTTAAATAGAATCCTTTTTTCCATTATTAACTAATTTTTTGTTTTTAATATGAAAATAAATATTTATTATATTCAAAAAGTTTTAAAACAATTTTTAAAATGATTTATAACTTCATTTTTATAGAAAAGTTAAAAAAACCTATACAGAAATTTCTCTTTAAAGTTTCACTTCCTTTTTCTGTTTCATTATCAAGTGAAATTCATTTATTTCATAGATTCATTTATAATTATTTGATAGTCTTATATCATACTTTAATGATTTATGGATTATATCTTATTAGGTTATCTTTCACATTATTATGATTATTTTCTCTATCACTCTACTATGTTCATTAGAAATTATTTTCACCTTAATATATTTATTTTTAGTATGATTAATATATATTTTTTTATCTTTTATACTATTTTTATATTGTATTAGATGTATACTATTTCAATATATGGTGTTTGTTAATTGAATCATATTAGGAAACTTATGTCATTTAATGGGGAAATATGGATGTCATGTATTCTTGATTCAATACGAATATTTATTTATTTTTGTGGAATATTGATTATGTATTTTATTATTGATTCAATATATAAGAAATTAATATCAAATATGTAAGTGATTGGTGGGTCCTAACTATAGTTATCCCATCGATGAGTAGATCAGTCACACGATTCCAACAATAGTGGGTATTTATCAGTGTATTATAGCACATAAAATGACAATATCATGGAACAATGAATTAAAATTATGTAATTTGCCTTTATATAAGGCCCTAACAATAATTTTCATAATGTCATTGTAATATTAATTAATTGAAACATCATGAAATTTGACAATATAAATTTCCATCATTAAAATTTCAATTATTATTATCTATGTTATTTCATTGAAAATATTTTCAATGGATATATTTTAAATCTGAATTTATTTATTAAATATAATATTAATTAATTATTTACTCTATAATAGTTTTTGTAACAACCTAAACTATTATTAATGAAAATTCCTCTTGATCTAATTAAATGACTTATTATGTAAAATGGATATATAAAACATATGCACTTATTTGTTATTATGTTTTTGAATTTTTAAAATCTTGTAAAGAATTATTACCATTTCAAATATAGTTCTTGAATAGTGATCACATGATTATTATAAATATAGGGATTTAAGAAATCCAATTTACTCAGACAAAGGAAGTGATAGCCTCATCGAGTAGAATTGCTCCATAAGAAGCCCATTTTTCAGAATTCAGAAAGGAGTTGGTTTCATTGGGCTTCACTCTTGACCAAGCCCAAGTCGAGCTTCAACACGTTAAGCTTGAATAGAACCTCTTAAGGTAGAAGTGGAAGTTAATAGAGATTACCTCCAAAGTGATATTATCCGAGCCCCCCCCCCCCCCCCAAGAGTCTGTCACAATCGCACACCTTACCCTTAGGTCATATGCGGGTTTTATAAGGGGTTATGTAACAAGACTTTGGCATTATGATTATGTACATTATTTTTTTATAGAATAGATAATATACATTAATTTTATTATTGTTACTTTGTAACCAGTTTTTAAAGAACAAATAATATTTTTAGTTAATATGCAATTAAGAAATTTATTTTTATTAATTAATGGATTTTTGAATTAAATAATATTTTAATAAAATATCATTGCTAAATTAATTTTAATTAAATATTAATTATTTTATAATTTTTATAAATACAATTGTAATTTTTATTAATGTTTGAAAGCTAATTTGGTCAAAACTCATGAATATTCAATAAATGGTAGTCTTTCTATTAAGGGTAAAAAATCAATTATTTAGAAAATTATTTTGATATAATGAATATCCTTTTTTGATTCAGGATTTTGAAATTTTCTAATGGTGAATTTTTCATAATTTTTTGTGACAGTCAATTTTTTGGGTAAAAATGAAATACCATATAAATATATAATGTGTTTTATGACATCATAAAGACCCAATAGTGATGTAATAAAATACTATAAAAATTATTATCATGAAATATATGTTTTCCCTTTAAAATAAAGTAATTTTATATATTTTTTATTAATTTTATGGTGCCATAGTGAACCCTACAAGATATATAAAACATTTTAACTTCTAAAATGATTTCCTTGAGTGTGACTCACCTCCACCTAAGCAAGCCTAATATTTTAAGAAGATAGTCCATTGGAAAAATAAAATAATTTTTTCCAATCCCCTCTAGATAAAAACTATGGGCAAAACCCATGGGTTGGTTTGTGTTTTTAAAGATTTTATTATATAGATTCCAAAACCTAAGTTAGTGAAATATTATAGAATTCCCCTATCTTTTTCTATATAAACCCACCCAATATCTCACTTATATTCACTCAAAACCCTTTGATCACGTCCCTACTCTACAATCCTATATCTATAATCCTCCCAAGGCACCCCAAGCTCCCCATAATCCTCTCTCATTCCTCTCCCAAGACTTTGGGATCACACTTCCAAGTAAAGGATTTATTCCTCTCTCATTTTTGTCCATGTTTCTTTATATTGTTATACTTTTGTATTTTCAATTACAAATGTTGGGGTATTATTTTTCACCTCCATTATACTTCCCAATTTATGTTTTAATGAGGATAGACCCATTTATCTCTCATTAATTCATCCCATGTACCCCTGTTACCATCTCGAAATTTCGTAAGGGATTTCATCCTCTCTCATTTTTTCCAAGTTTCTTTATGTTTCTATACCCTTTTATTTTCAATTAAAAATGTTGGGTATGATTTATAACTTCCTATATACTTCCCTACTTATTTTTTAATGATTATATACCCCTTTATCTCTCATTACTTCCTCCCATGTACACTTGTTATCATGCAGAAATTCCGTAAAGGATTTCTCTCTCCTCATTTACATTCAGGCATTTATTTTGTTCTATGAATCTAAATTCCATTAAATATGTTGGGAAAAGTATCTACATGACCCCCTTATTGTACATTTCATATACATATTATGAGACACCCCTTTCTCTCTCATAATCCATTTTTATGAACTCTTATGTCATGTCGTTATGCTGCCGAAATTGTACCCTGATTTTACAAACCAAAGTCATTATATAGTGAATACCCTGATCATTTCTCTATCAAGTGTATTCACTTTTATTCTAATTTACTTGTTGATTATATAATTTCATTTATGAATTCCATATCCATTTATCATGGAATAAATGATGATGTTTAATGAATCCATGTTATATGATTCATGTGGCACACTTATGCATGCAATGAAATGATTAAGAAGGGTGCACCCTAATAGCACTCTAATGTATTGGGTAAAGACTAGTTTCATGATATTTCAGGTGAACTGAGGGTTTAATCATTCTAATTCAAGTGTAATGAGGTTTTAATCATGATCCATGTGCAATTATACTTGGCTCATTCTAATATCATGTTAAATGTTGTTTCCACATTTCCATGTTATGATAATCATTCAATATCATTCCTTTATGTTCATGTTTCTCTTGTGCTCCATTGATATAACTATTGCCTAAAATTTACTATTTAATTCATGTTATTGCTTGTTTACTCCCTTACTAGGCTTTATAGCTCACCCTTTTTGTATGCATGCCCTCTGGTTATCCCATGCAATTCTAAGTATGAAGGAATGTTGTGGTCATGTAAAAGATGTTTTCAATAAAGTTGTTGGGTTTTATTTTTTAAGTTTTTATGTATTGTTCTTAATTTCCCAAGACACTAGACCTATTGATCCTCATAGTTTTATTAAGTGAAATTTTATGTAATGTTTCATGTTTATGTTTGTAATAAAGAGAAGGTTTGTTATACTTTTTATGACTTATCAACTCATGATATATTCTATTGTATAAAATCCCTTATTGATAATTCAATCTCAATCTTTATTATGTTTTTATTTCCCAGGGTTATGAAGTATTTTTTTTTATTATCAAGTTTGAAAAAAAAATTATTTATTCTATATTTTTATCATTCAACTTAATTTGGAAGTCACGTATATATACATATACTTCTAATACCGATATACTCATTGATGATTCTTAGTGTGATCACCAGTATCATATACCATTATAATCAATTAATCACATGTTCTAGGTTACTAGAGTTGGGGTTACTATAGTAGTTACCCTCATAAAGGTAGTGACAAGGAAATTAACCCCTGATTATGATGGTGAATCTTGGGGAACACATCGCATCGACACCAAAAACTACAGATCCACAAAAACTGAGAACCTTAGGCTACAAGACATAAAATACACAAGGGTCTCCAAAATTTAAGAACCATTAAAAAATCCACTTGAACCACCATGGAAGAAAGGTCGTGGATTACTTAAGAAGGACATTCATCAAAATAAATAAAATCTATCAAACTACACCATGATGAAACCAAGCCAAAAAAACTCATAATTAAACTCCTCTATCTATATTTATGCAAATTTATCCATACCCCTACACCTCTAGTCACCAAAAAACACAAATGAAGGGATCACAAAGAATCATACCATTAAATGTTGTTACACATTGTACATGTTTTTTTCCATTATGGAAACTATTTTTTTACTTTAACCTATAAATTGGTTTAACATAAAAATATTTTTTATTTCAATAAAAAGTATTATTTTCATCCAAAATTTTACAATATATCAAAACCATGTAATTATTCACCTAAATTTTAACTTTTTTATATAATTCTTCAATTATATATTTTATATCATGATTTAAAATAAATAAATGAAATTTATCTATTTCAAAAGTTATGGTGGAATGATTGGCTTCAATTATTTTTGAAATTGTGGTCATTAATGAATTATGTATAGACATAAAATATATACAATGGTGACAATTATTCTAATTTTTTTCCCTTCATTGGTTATAAAATATATTGATTATTTTCATGATTTATTTCAATTACTATAATTTTGAGATCATTATAAATGATATTTGTGGTATCATAATTTTTACAGTCATTCATTCTATAAACAAATTGTGTATTGTTCTATATTCTAACCTTTTTTTTGAAAATCCTTATACCAATCATGTCAATTATTATAAAAATTAATGTGAAAATATACATGTATATCTATTATTAAAATAATAGACATGAAAAGTAAATTTTAGAATTGTTTTTTTTTGAAATAGTTGATATTAAAAATAATTAGAATTTATATATTATTTTTTTACAAAATAAACATAGATTTAATTATTTTTAAACAAGATTATAAAAATAGATGTTAAAATTTTATTTATCACATTGCATGAAAATAATTATCCTTAAAATACTTTTTCAAAACCCCATAAAGATGTGAATTCAAATGTCTATTTTATACTAGTGATGGATTCATCCTAATTACCATTCCATGATCTTGAGGCCTTCTAATACCCATAAATGGATATCTAAAACCTATATCACTTTTATGAATCATTTTTTCTATAAATTAATATGTTTTGGTAACATAGATAACCATCAAAAAAATTATATTATTGAAAGTGGTCATGAAATAAATTTTTTAAATATAATAATTTTGGAATGGAGTTAGTCAATGTATAATTAAAATTTATTTTAGGATATATCTAGTAAAATTATTTTATAATTTTTTATTCTATAATGTTTTTTTAAACCATTATCAACCAATATTTTTCTATAGGTATTAACATTACTATAAATTTCCATATTCTACATAAAATATCATATACATAAAATAGTTTTAACATCTACTAAAGGTTTTACCAAAATCCAAACATAATCGTTGTAAATGGAAAAAAGATTTAAATACCAATACTCTTCTCAATTTTCATCTAATGATCTATTTAATACTTCCTTTTATGAAAAATTTACATTATTCTAAAATAAAAATGTAACACCCCAAGATTACACGATACGCTTCTCTTTCAATAATGCAATAGCTTGCATTGTACGCAAGTTCGAGATTCTAACACATCGCGACCAATCAAAATAGCCATTATGAATAGTAATACCCAACTTTTTAAATTAAATATATTTTATATTTCAAAATGGACTTCATTTGTGGATTCAGAATATCAAAATTATCCTATGTTGAATTTTTGGTATTTTTCTGAGAACTTACAATTTTTATGAATAGTGAAAAATACTTAAAAACAAATTTTTTAATCAAAATAATTTATAGTGATAAATTATACTATTGAGTGGTTTTAAAGTATAATTAGAATATATTTTTACCATTTTATCCAATGGTGTTCATTAGAATTAATTTCACTTTGAAATTGGACATAAACAATTGTCAATATTTTGATATATATTGTTTCTTAAAAACACGCTATTTGTTGTGACAGTAGAAATTAATTATAAAATTAATTAATGCAACTTATATGTTTGGAATTTTGAAAAATATACATCATTTTTGAATTTGTAATATCAATTATAGCTTAGGGTGAAATTTTGGCATTGTTCTGAAAAACTTCAATTTTTTGATGAATAGTGAAACCACTAAGTTGTAGTTAAAAAAACTGATTTTTCGTCTAAATGAAAAGTTACCACTTCTGTGATTTTATTTTCAAAAATACAACATATATGGTTGTCATTAGTAAGTAAAATTTCGTTCAATGGTATTAAAATAATTTTTTGGTGAATAGTATCTTTTAAGTTTAATTAATCGCGATTAAAGGTAATTATTGAAATTTAAGGTAAAAATGATATTATAAAAATATGAAAATACCCTTAAACTTGTCCTACCCTTATTTGATGAGTCATGTCCGACCAATACAATCCATGGGTCAACTTGGGGACCCCATGGATCCACTTGGGTAAGAAAATGACATTAATATCTTTTTATTTAAAGTAAAAATAAAATTGTCACAAACATGAGTTGTTTTACTAAAACAATTTTTAAATGGGGTTATACAAGTCATATTTTTTACTATAAATATTCATTAGAAAGCTAAAAATATTTCCTACATCATGATAATTGTTTTATAATTTTTAGACATTAAATAAATTAAATTATCTATGACACCATGATGATGCAGCGATTACCTCTTTAATTAACGATTTAAATAAAATGACAAGATAATATAAAATATAAGACATACACTTGTCAAAAACCTATTGGATGAGTATATTTTAAATCCTTATCACCTTATCCTAGAAATATATTAGTCTGGGACCTTTAAAATCCGAAACTCATTATATAATAAAGTAACATTTCATTACTTTCCAATAGTGCCCCTCCTCTCCTCTTATAAAAGGCCCCCACCACTACCACCTTATTCACACCTTCAAAGCCTTTTGTCTCAGAACAATTCTACCCAAATACTCTCTCAAATTTCCTCTCTTACTCATAGAATCCTCATTTGGGCAGAATTCTTCCCAAGGAAGCCTTTGGCTCAAATCAAAAAAGAGTTACCCGATTTTAAGGAGGTTAAAGAGCGGTCGAGTCAAGTCGGACACGAGGTAAGGGAACTTCTTAACCAAATTTCAATTCTCTGGGTTAATCTCATACTTTAAAATTATGTCATTATATTATTATTTCCTATCTTGTATTTGTACTTTCTTTATGTGTACCTATAGTGAATACACATAATAGATCTATTTTATTTAAAAAATGATCTTTGTAAGGGACTTCGTCTCAATCTCCTTTCATTGAGGCATATTTGGTTTTATACAGAACATTCCTTTTTACGGTGTATAAACCCCTTTGACTTTTAATTTTATTCAAAACAAATCTTTTTATACGATGTTTTTTTACTAAATGACAAATGGAATGTTTTTTGTACGTATGCGGCGACAATGACTTCTCCGCTGCCATGACCATTATTTGAGTTTCGGCTTCCTCTACAAGCCATAACTTTTTTTAAATGAAAAATAAATACCATGTTTTAATTTTCTTTTATTTTGGTATTGAAAATGTTTTTGAAAATGTTTTTATTATATCGATGTGTTGTATTGATACCTTGTGATTTAAATGTGGAAAAGTTATGTTTCTTTTATGCATGTTTTATGTGATACGATTATGTTATGGTTTATGATATGTTTAAACCTATTCATATGAAGAATGCATGGGACTTATTAAGTGACGGGTGGAGCCTGCTATAGCTCCTCGATGCATCGGTAGGTCTCATGAGACAAACTAGTGTCTTGTCACGAGGCCTTGACAAAATATTATTTGTAGTCTTGGCACGAGGCCTTGGCTACGTGGTTATGTTAGTCTGGCATTATGCATTCCATCATTATGAAAGTGGTTATTGATATTTCATGTGATTATTCGACCAGTAGAATATCCATGTGAATAAGTAAATGGCATTATTTCATTTTACTTTTTCCATATTATGCTCAAGTTCATGTTTAAATGCTTTTGTTTTAGTTATACATTGCCTTAAATGTTTGTGTTATTTATAAAAGCTTCCGCAATATTGTTATCCTTACTGATCATCTGAGCTCACCCCTTTCAATGTTTTAATTTTTCCAGGATGTGAAGAAGTATTTTATGATTGACCTGCAGGGATAGTTGGAAGGGGATATGAGTGTGGACTATGGAGATCATGTTATTGTAGTTTTTCATTTTATGATATAATGTAACGTTTATGAATGTATCTAGTGTTTCCAATGCTACTAAACTAATCGGTCTTTCGAGACTTGATCTTTGTGATCATGCCAATGTTACGCAATAATGCACCGACTCTTGGTAACTGGGGTCAGGGCGTTACAGTTGGTATCAGAGACAGTTTAGTACTAACTTTGGAAGCTAGATTTAGAAAAAACTCTGATTAGAGCACATAGCCATATGATAGACTTTGAGGATTAGTATAGAAGAACATCCTAGAATTTGGGTATTATAGAAATTTTATGAGTTTTCCGAGCAATACATCCCTGTCTGAATACGATTTGGTAGAGGCAGCTCTGGCACAGATGTACCTAGGGGTAAAACCCAAAAACACCGCTTTGAGCTAGACTCGAACGGGAACTGGTGCACGATAATGGGCCTTGCTGCACTCTTGGTTACGAAACTCCCGGGGGATATGCTTAGGATAATTATCATTTTCTTTATAAACCATTATGAAGGGTTTATGAGTATATACTTCCTCAAAGAAAACATTTCTTTTTATGATTATGGATTATATCCATAAATAGTTCAACTTATGTTAAGTGTTTTACAAGTATGGAATTATGCATTTTAATTCATAAACTAATCTAGTTTATGACATTGTTTAGAAATGGCGGCTAGTGGGCGGAATGGAAACCATATCAATGCATGCACTCGGTGTAGGGATTTCCCTCCTGCTCAAGATAATTATTGTCGAGCTGGAGATACAACTGGTGCTGATCAACTTATTACCATACTGGGGAAACTCACTCAGGTTATTAATAATAACCTTACTCGTATAGAGCACCCTGATCTGCAACGTGGAGGATCAATGTTAGACCGCTTCATGAGGCAAAAACCACCAACATTTAATGGGGGTACAAATCCATTGGTAGCTGAGCAATGGATAGAATCCTTAGAGAAAATATTCCACGCCATGGGGAGTAGCGAAAGGGAGAAGGTTGTCATGGAAGTCTACCGCCTCACTGGAGATGTCGATCAATGGTGGTCGCTGATTCAAAACACAAAGGAAGATGAAGAAGTATCAAGTATGGAATGGAGGGAGTTTAAAGAAATTTTCATAGAAAAATATTTTCCACATGACCATCGAGCAGATATGGAAAGGCAATTTCTGAGTCTGAGGCAGAAGGAGGATGAGAATGTCGCAAAGTATGAGGCTAACTTTACAAGGTTAGCGAGGAATGTTGCAGATTATATACGTAACCCAAGAAGTAAGATCGATCTTTTTCTTGATGGGTTAAAACCGTTTCTCCGTCGAGCATTAGTCTCACAAACCTTCTCATCGTATGAAGATATTGTCTCAAGTGCTATCAAGACAGAAAAGGAATTCTCTAAATCTTATGACAATAAATTAAATCAAGAGAAGAAGAGAACGGTGGAACAAGATACAGATAAAGGGAAAAAAGGAAAGAAGGATTTTCCATTATGCAATAATTGTGGGGAGAATCACCCCAGTACTTGCCTAAAAGGAATGGGAGTTTGTTATAAATGTGGATAAAAAGGTCACCAAGCTCGTGATTGAAAGGGAAAGAAAGAGGCTATCAATGTTGAATGCTACAATTATAGGGAAATGGGGTATTATGCAAATGAATGTCCTACGAATCAGGGAATCTTACCTCAGAAAAGGCCAAGGGATCAAGGACAATCTTATGATGTTACTACAATTGAAGTGGAATAATTAATGTATTGGTACTTCTGGACTCAAGGATTATATTATGGTTATAAGAATAATGTGATATATATAAGTATTGTACTGCAGTACTTATTGTTTTCATTAAGGTTTTAATATGATGAAGGTAATCATATTTTTTGTATGTGACAATAAGAGAAACTTTACTTTGTTTGGGGAATCTGATGTTACAATTGATTTTGGAATTTATATACATTTTAGAGAAAGTATGGGTAGAGGTATCACTACTAGAAATTTAAGTTTCTGCGCCTCCTGAAGCGGGCGACCGCCATTGGCGGTCACTAATGTGAATGTAAAATTCCAGCGGGAATTTTCCCGCGCGCGCGTGCATCTTCTTCTTCCCGCCTGCTTTAGCCACTGCAAATCCCGATGCCGCATGCCGCCGCATTCTGCCGCACGCCGCCACCTCACTTCATGCCATACCATGCTTCCTTCGTGACCGCCGTCTACATCCGAACTGCCTGAACCCTTGCCTCGGACATCCGGCGACCTCATCCTCAACACCCGAATAACCCAACATCCACCTCCTCCGGGTGTCTGCCATGGCCGGTGGGGGAAACCTCCTGTGTCCCTTGCCAAAAATATGCCGATAGGATGACCCGCATGAGGACCACAGCGCCGCATGAGGACCAGCAGAATGCTGTGTCGAGGGGAAACATTAGCGACCGCCATTGGTGGTCGCTAATGGGCTTTACCGACGACGCTAATGCGACCGCCAAAAGCGGTCGCTGGGCGGTCGCTAAAGCCCATTAGAGACCGCTTTTGGCGGTCGCTAAAAGCAACATTTCTAGTAGTGTATTTTGGATAACTATAAAGGTTGGAATGGATTAAGTTGAACCTTGGATAGTATTTTTTAAGGTTATAACATTTCTGAATATTATTTTTGGAATATTAGAATACTGTAGTTTTAGGAAAAGGACAACCTGCAAGTTGGGGGATAACCCATCACGTCGGACAAAGCTGCAGGAATTGAACGCACAACCATAGTGCGACAGTCCTTTATTACCTAACACTAGCCTATAGGAAGTCCCTGGTTATTACAAAATTGTTTTCCTAATCTAAATGGTATGTGGTAATATTTTGAACCTTATACAATTAGGATAAATAGAATATTTTTTAGTGCTGTTACCATTTGGAGTGAAAGATGGGTTCATGGTAAAAATTAATTAAATAATGAAATCCTACATGACAAGTAAGTATATTTCCTTATGTTCTTAGTAAATATCTTAAATAAATTCCTCAAATTTATGAAAGGTAACTTAAAACAAAAATGTTGTCGGTTAACTTTTCCAACTGGGGATTCAATGACCGTTTAACCAATCACAAATTTGTGACTTTCTTGTGGTTAACTTTCTCCTAATCCTATTTTCTACAACTCTCCATCAGACCTTGATGGTTTGTTTCTCCTCCATATCCATATTTTCATATAATACTAGTATGGGCTATCTTGGGTGACCTTTTTACATCTCTTTCTTTCTTTTAATGTTATATTTTTATTAACCTTATTTCCGATCTGGGTTTTCCACAAAGGTGTTTTCTAATTTAAACCATTTATTTTCGAAGAACAATTTCAAATTGCGAGGATGTAATTTATTGAAGGAGGTGAGAATGTAACACCCTAAGCTTCCACGATATGCTTCTCTTTCAATAATGAAATAGCTTGTATTGTACGCAAGTTCGAGATTCTAACACACCGCGACCAATCAAAATAGCCATTATGAATAGTAATACCCACTTTTTAAAATTATATATATTTTATATTTCAAAATGGACTTCATTTATGGATTCATAATATCGAAATTAGCCTATGTTGAATTTTTGGTATTTTTCTGAGAACTTCCATTTTTTTATTAATAGTGAAAAATATATAAAAACAACTTTTTTAATCGAAATAATTTATAGTGATAAATTATTCTATTGAGTGTTTTTAAAGTATAATTAGAATATATTTTTACAATTTTATCCAATGGTGTTCATTAGAATTAATATCACTTTGAAATTGGACATAAACAATTGTCAATATTTTGATATATATTGTTTCTTAAAAACACGCTATTTGTTATGACAGAAGGAATTAATTATAAAATTAATTAATACAACTTATATTTTTGGAATTTTTTAAAATAAAAATCATTTTTGAATTCCGAATATCAATTATAGCTTAGGGGAAAATTTTGGCATTGTTCTGAAAAACTTCAATTTTTTATGAATAGTGAAACCACTAAGTGGTAGTTAAAAAACTGATTTTTCATTTAAATGAAACATTACCACTTCTGTGATTTGATTTTCAAAAATCTGACATACATGGTTTTCATTAGGAAGTAAAATTTGGTTCAATGGGATTAAAATAATTTTTTGGTGAATAGTAACTTTTAAGTTTAATTAATCGCGATTAAAGGTAATTAGTGAAATTTAAGGTGAAAATGATATTATAAAAATATGAAAATACCCTTACACTTGTCCTACCCTTATTGGATGAGTCATGGCTGACCAATAAAATCAATGGGTCAACTTAGGGACCCCATGTAGCCACTTGGGTAAGAAAATTACATTAATAACTTTTTATTTAAAGTAAAAATAAAATTTTCACAAACATGAGTTGTTTTACTAAAATAATTTTTAAATGGGGTTATACAATTCATATTTTTAACTATAAATATTAATTATAAATCTAAAAATATTTCCTATATCATGATAATTTTTATTTAATTTTTAGACATTAAATAAATTAAATTATTTATGACACCATGATGATGCAGCGATTACCTCATTAATTAACGATTTAAATAAAATGAAGAGATAATGTAAAATATAAGACATACACTTGTCAAAAACATATTGGATGAGTATATTTAGAATCCTTATCACCTTATCCTCGAAATATATAATTGTGGGACATTTAAAATCCAAAACACATTATATAATAAAGTAACATTTCATGACATTCCAAGAGTGCTCCTCCTCTCCTCTTATAAAAGGCCCCCACCACTACCACCTTATTCATACCTTCAAAGCCTTTTGGCTCGTCCAACCTCTGCCCAAATACTCTCTCAACTTACCTCTCTTACTCCTAGAAGCCTGAATTTGGTCAGAATTCTTCCCAAGGAAGCCTTTGGCTCAAATCAAAAAAGATTTACCTGATTTTAAGGAGGTTAAAGAGCGGTCGAGTCAAGTCGGACACGAGGTAAGGGAACTTCTTAACCCAATTTCCATTCTTTGGGTTAATCTCCTACTTTCAAATTATTTCATTATATTATTATGACTTATCTTGTATTTGTACTTTCTTTATGTGTGCCTATAGTGAATAAACATAATAGATCTATTTTATTTAAAAAATGATCTTTGAAAGGGACTTCATCTCAATCTCCTTTCATTGAGGAATATTTGGTTTTATACACAACTTTCCTTTATATGGTGTATAAACCCCTTTGACTTTTACTTTTATTCAAAAGGAATCTTTTTATATGAAGCGTTTTTACTAAACAACAAAAGGAATGTTTTTTTGTACGTATGCGACGACAACGACTTCTCCGCCGTCGTGACCATTATTTGAGTTTCGGCTTCCTCTACAAGCCATAACTTTTTTTAAAATGAAATATAAATACCAAGTTTTAATTTTCTTTTATTTTGGTATTGAAAATGGTTTTGAAATTTTTTTTATTATATCAATGTGTTGTATTGATACCTTGTGATTGAAATGTGGAAAAGTTCTGTTTCCTTTATGCATTTTTTATGTGATATGATTATGTTATGATTTATGATATGTTTAACCCTATTCATATGAGGAATTCATTGGACTTATTAAGTGACGGGTGGAGCCCTCTATAGCTCCTTGATGCATCGGCAGGTCTCATGAGAGAAACTAGTGTCTTGTCATGAGGTCTTGACAAAATATTATTTGTAGTCTTGGCACGAGGCCTTGGCTACGTGGTTATGATAGTCTGGCATTATGCATTCCATCATTATGAAAGTGGTTATTGATATTGCATGTGATTATTCGACCAGTAGAATATCCATGTGAATAAGTAAATGGCATTATTTCATTTTACTTTTTCCATATTATGCTCAAGATCATGTTTAAAAGGCTTTTTTTTAGTTATACATTTCCTTAAATGTTTGTGATATTTATAAAAGCTTCCGCAATATTGTTATCCTTACTGAGCATCTGAGCTCACCCCTTTCAATGTTTTAATTTTTCCAGGATGTGAAGAAGTATTTTATGAATGACCTGCAGGGATATTTGGAAGGGGATATGAGTGTGGACTATGGAGATCATGTTATTTTATTTTTTCACTTTATGATATAATGTAACGTTTATGAATGTATCTAGAGTTTAAAAGGCTACTAAACTAATCGGTCTTTCGAGACTTGATCTTTGTGATCATGCCAATGTTACGCAATAATGTACCGACTCTTGGTAATTGGGGTCGGGGCGTTACAAAAAATATGATACCTTCTATTGTTAAAATAATTCCATATATATCTAGTTCTATAAACTCTATAGTTTTGATACACATCCCTTGTGTCTTCAGACAAATTTATCCCATTAGATCATATAGAATTTGTTCCTATGTGAACACTTGTGTGTAGGATCGAAAGATAGATGTAGATTCTCAATTAAAATAGGGGTGAATTTTAATTTTAAAAACTTTCCTTTTTAACTTCAATAAAATTTGTGTTTAACAAAGTTAAACAAGTTGAATTCACAAACACTCTTTGATTCTTAAATAAAGAGATAATTGGAAAGGCCCATATCTAATTATAAAAACCTAAACATAAAAATATTTGTCTTTGGGAAAGATTATACTTCAAAGAATATAAAAATTAATTTATCAGAGTATACAAGTATAAAAAAGTTATACTATTTTTTTAACAAAATAAAATGGAATTAAAACTTGGAACAATAACATGTAAATAGGTAGGAAATCTTTTAACCCAAAGTTAAGGGTATCCATCAACCTTGGATATGGGTCCCTTGATTTATACTTTCAAGAAAGTTTATCTTACCCACACTAGGGTATGCCCTTGATATAAATATTGGAGTCTGTCTTGCTATCCCCAAATCCATCAAACTTTAAGTTAGTTAGCACCTTTGTCTTCCTATCCTCAAAATTCCTTGACTGATCAGCCAATTAGAGTCACACTAAGATGGTTGAACAAGATAATCACGGATAAACAATATGTTCACAAATCAAACGAAGAATTAGAGTCTATCTCTCTAGAAATAAACACATCAGAATTAGGAGTCTGAATTTTTGAGAATTCACAATCAAAATTTCTGATAAATGTTAACTCTGAATTTTCAAAAATTCTGACTCTCTTTCTATCCGAAATCAAACTTAGTTTCTATCTAAAATAAAACTCTATTTCTATTAAAATTTAGACTCCAAATTTTTATTTTACTAGACTTCATTTTTATACATAATCAGACTCTATTTCCAAATATATTTATAATCTGATTATTCATACATGTTAAGGTTACTAATTTTTCATAATATATTGTTCCAAATTTATTAGATCCTATATTACATAAGTTTATTAAACTGAATAATTTTTTATCACAAGAAAAAATTTCATACAATCTGTTTCTAACTAACCGTCACATAAGTGACACATGCATAGGTCCCTCCAAAATTCAAGGAAAAATATGACCATTGGAGGAGGAGATGACTATTGGGATTTTTTCCTATAAATACCCCATCCATTTTAAGAGTTCAAAACAATGTAGAATGCTGACAATATTGAGAAATTTTGGATGTACTAATTTCTAGAGAGAGACCCTCATGCTTTGTGTGATCTATGAACATCTTGTTCAGCCGTGAACATCTTGTTCAGCCTACTTATTTTGACTTTTATTGGATGATCAATTGAGGGCTTCTGGGGATAGAAATATAGAGGTGTCTACTACCTTAAATATCAAGGTCTTATGGGGATAACAAGATAGATTCTGATATTCTTATCGAGGGCTTACCTTGGTGTGGGTAAAACAGACTTTCTTGAAAGTATAAATTAAGGTAACTTTATCCAAGGTTGTTGGATACCCTTATCTTTGGGTTAAAATATTCATTGTTACTTGTTCCTATTATATGTTTTTTATTTATACTGTTTTAAGTTACAGTTATAAAGTATAACTTTCTTATAATATCTTGTACTTATACTTACTCCTATATATTATATTCTCTATGATTTTAGGTAGAATCTTTCTTTAATATAAACTTGTCTATATTTCATTAAGATAAATTTGTTTGTGTTTTAGTTGTTTATAATTGGACCTGGGCCCTTCCAATTATCTTTTTGCTTAAGAACTAAAGAGGGTTTATAAATTTACCTTGTTTAACTTTGTTAAACATAAATTTTCTTGAGGATAAAAATAAATTTTTTTAAACTTATAATTGACCCCTATTATAATTGAAAATATACATCTATATTTCAATACTACATTTTGTGTTTGTTTCCTTATATTCATAATAGTATATATTTCTCCCATTATCTCTTTATGGAGATAAAATCCCTTTTTAGAAACATGAATTTTCATAGAAAAATAAATTTTCAACCTAAGGAATCAGATAGATAACATCCCTTTGTCTCTTTAAGGTATCCTATAAATATATAATTTTTTCCTTATAATTATTTTTTTTAAATAATTTATCTATAAAAAACATCACATACCCATACAAAAATATATGATAGAAAATATTTCTTCCAATATTATAAATCATGGGATTTCTATTTCTACTTTAGTTAAAACCTGATTAAATTTTTATGAAACTAATTGTAACATATAACCCCAACTTATAATTGAATATTTTCATGAATCATAATTGGTCTCACAATGTACAAAAATGTAAAAATTCCTCGTTCACTAACACCATTCTGTTATGGTGTATAAGGAGGAGTTAGTTGGGATAATATCCTAATATCTTGTATATAATCCATTAACTCTTAGTAAAGATATACTCTACATCTATCTGATTAAATTTTCTTAATTTTCATACCAATATGATTCTATAAATGATGTTTTTATTTCTAGAAGTTATCAAGTGAATCATACTTATACATAATTAATTTTATATATCCATATCTATTAAATTAATTATCTAGTGTAATTAAGTATTAGAGTAAACCTCTATTCGCTACTGGAAAAGTTTCATTGAAATCTGTGTGTAATAATTGAAGAGGATTTATGGCTCTCTAACCTTTCTCACTAAAATGTTCATTGGATTTCTTCTCTTCTAAAAAAATATAACATATATCTAAATGCTTCAACTAAATGAATCTAAATAACCTTCTTAATATAATTTCAAATTTTGATTTTCATTTATATTACCAAGTTGATGATTCCATAATTAGGTGAAATATGATTCATGGGAAATTAATTCACTATTAATTTTTGAGACTTGGATTTCAACATATGTTATTTGAAGATTTTGATGAGAGTACAAGAATAATCATGGAGACACACTCGATGGGTGGGTGTTGAATCAAGGGTGATAATATTTTATAGAAATATATTTATTATTTTTGGATTTTAGAAACCCCTTTTGATCGTGAAGCTTTGATACTAGTTAAGGAAGATATAGCTTTTATTATTTAACCTTGAAAACACCAATATGAATATAGATACTGAATGTAAAGTGGAATAAATCTTATTTATATTCTATATCAATGTGATGAGGCTTCTTATCATTAATAGGAATTCTACATCATGGATTCTATAATAAAATAATTTTAATAATAAAATTGGAGCTCTCGGTTATTTTTATCCCAACCCGCTAAAACCATATTACACACATTAGGAGAATGTTACAATTTGAAGTGTCCATTATACTAAATCTGATAACCTTTAAAGTGAAATTATTACAGCCTGTATTTATAGATTCATTCCTATACATAACATTGGTCAAAAATTCATATATAGATATCTATATACCAAAAAAAAGTGGTATATTTCCTTAAATTGATTAACTTTGACTACTTGATTTCCTTTAAAAACCACTCACATAACTCAACCACTATTAATATCCACTTTATCAATCTCTTCTACAAAATATTTTACTAGATTATCTCAAAACATATCATCCAAAAAATATGTATTTAATATTTTATTATTTTTAACATATATAAATAAATGCACAACCCCACAAGATCATTCCTTGTAAAATACTACACTAAAAATCATGAGTCTACTTCCAACTAATTGTTAATGGACACTAATAGGTCTCGATATACTCTCTTCCACTCCTTGAATGAATCCTTTCATAGGTTATGTTTGTCTTACTCAGTTAACTTCTAATTAATTGAAAACCAAAATGTAAAATCATTCTAGCATAGGCTTTGATTTTATTTTTTTTATTCATTATATCTTTCAATAAATTCTTCTTGTTTCCTCTTCCTCAATTGGGAATCTAATCTCTTAGTACAGAAAGTTAAAACAGAAACTTGTAATGGGTCCCCTTTCCTTTAACTATTTCTTACGACTTGATCCTATCACTTTCTCATGTCTATGAGAGGTAGTATTAAATTTCCCATCTCATTTCCATTGTCTATAAATGGGTTTATTTGGATATTTTTTCAAAATAAAAGGACTATTATAAAATAAAAACATTGGGTTCCCCATGATATTTCATACACTCAATTTTATACAAAATTTTATTCCATGAATACATTTGTTAAATTCATCTCACAAGGATTAATTTAATTTTCTTATTCATCAAAAGTATTGGATTTACAATTTTGAAAAAAACACATTCAAAATCCATAAATGATTCACTCTTCAAAGATATAACAAAAAAATAGAATGTTATCTTGTAGTGTGTAACTTATCTAGTGTTATGATGGATTTTTGAAAAACTAATACATATATAAATCATAGACCTATAGAAAATAATTTTTATCCCATTCCCTTATATATTATTATTATTCTATAATAAAAAATATTATCATTATTTTTAAAATACTGATGTATATAACGTTCATTGACTAGTTTTACATTACAATTCTAGATATAACCAATTTTATAAGTTTAATCATTTTGGGGATAAATAATATATTATCCATCCATTCCATATTGATCTCCATTTACTCATGAATTATGATCAACATCATAGTCAAAATGATTAGAATATAATTATTTCTACTTCAAGGAATGTATGATGATGTTATGTAACTACATCCATAATATTTTTTTTAAAATATAATAAATCCATCTCATATTTTTAATCATGTAAAAATTATACTGCACATTGAAATACCTCTTCAAAATATTGAAAACCAGTTCCTTAATAACTCATTATTGGTACCATATTTATTTTTAGATTTTTTTTTCATTAAATATTTTTCTAAACATCATCTTATGTTTTCACTTCTTAAAATTATAAAATCTATTGATCCTACATTTTTTATAAATAATTATTTAATTTTATATAGTTATTAATGTTCACATAAATAAAAATCATCCTTATGGTTTAGATAATTATCTATACATCTATGGAAACTAATTCTTAAATGTACTGGAATCATTCATACCTAGAATATATGATGTTTACGTAGAACTAGGATGATGCTTACATAGTAGTAGGATGATATTAATAAAGATGGGAATTTTAAATATTTTTAGTTAGTTTCATTGAATGATTCAAACACCCATCATATTGATGTTTATATATATGTAAGAGAGTGGTTTTCAAGGTATACTTTATAAATACATTATTTTTTATTATTATTACATGAATTATAATTTTCCTTTATTTTTAGATTTCATAGAGAAGATGATGCTTATGAAAAATAGGGATAATAATTATGAATTATAGAGAACTTAACTTTATATACATTAAAATTATATCATTTTTTATATAGTACATAATATATTACAAAAAATAGACACCCAAATACTGTGTTAGTTTAGTGCCTTTGGGTACTCGGAATAAGAATACTCTAACTCAGTAAAATATATTTAATTTTTTCCACAATGATCATCCACCTTAGTAATTTTACTTAAAATCCTTTATTCATAACATGGGGAAAGGAATAATTATACATTTTTGAGATCAAATTATTAGTATGGTTAAATAAAGTAAATATGTGACCATAAGATGAACATAATGATACAAGAACATGATCATAACATTTGAAGATTGTACCCTACATATCACATATTGTAAACATGAATCATGGCATAAATATTGGAATTTTAGAAGACATGAATCATAAGGAAATAAAGAAAATAATACATGAAATAATAAAATATGAATGATAAATGTAATTGTCAAAGACACATAATCATATAAAATTATTTCCATAGTAATCAAGGCATCGCTACCAAGGCTATCATAGTAGTATGAGTTCACTCCCCATACCATCTTGGTAGTCATGGTTCACTATCATGGACATATTATTAGTATGAGTTCTCTCCCCATAAAATCTTGGTTTTCATAGATCACTCCCATTTACATCTTAGAAGTATAATTTCACTCACCATACCATCATTAAAGTCATGGTTCACTGCTATGTTCATCTTAGTAGTCAAGGGTCACTCCCAAGACCATATTAGTCTATCTCATGAGATATAAATATTTACCCAATGAATTGGAGGGAGATATATATCCCACACATCTTATAATGAAATCATATATATGTGCCACATGATCATAAAAAATCATATCATAACCCATGAATTGAAAAGGGTATCATAAAAATGTAATCATATTCTAAACTGTGTAAAATAAATTGGTTTCATAATCCTCTTATCAAATTATAACCTATAAAATTAAGCGGGTTTCATAAACTTATAACTCATAAAATAGAAACACATTTCTTAAACATATAACCCATGAAAGAGAAACAAATTTTATAAAAATATAACCCATCTATGAGAAATAGATTTCATAAACATATGACATGTGAAAGAGAAACCGATTTCATAAACTTGTAACTCTTGAGAGAGAGACATATTTCAAAAAAATCATAACATAAAACATAAACCATTCAAATAAATAATATTAATGGTACCTATTTATCATTTCACAAAAAGACATGAGTAACACCAATACATGTCATTATAAATGGGAAATAATTTTAAATTATATTTAAAAAACATTTCTTAAGGAATATATCATTTCTTATTTTATATTTTTTTTTAAACATATTCATTTTTGAAAAATATTTTCATTTAAAATAAGCATGAAAACATATAAAGGATTCATGAAAACATTTTTAAAACAATTATCCTTAAAAATATATAAAATATTCATGAAATAATTCTGAAAAACTTTTTCCTTGAAAATTATAAAAGATGATTGAAAATGTTTGAAACCATTTTTTCTGGAAGACTTATAAAAGATGCTTGAAAACATTTTGAAAACATTTTTCCATGAAAACATATACAATAATCTTGAAATAATTTTGAAAATATTTGTATTTGAAAATATATTTAAAACAAAAAAAATACATAATATTAGGAATAAAATTTAGTTTTTAAAAAATATATCTTCAATTTTATAAAAGGAGATTAAAGGTTATGTCAGCAATGATGGTGGGTAAATCTGTACTTGACAAACATTCCTTTTGCACTATAAAAAGGTTAAAAAAGATCCTCGACCCGAAAATGACAAGAATATTCCTTTTTGAAAACCATATTTTTGAAAAGTTAAAACATGGGTAAAAGTTTATTTTAATTATCATAAGAGAATAGCATAATATCTTTGGAACCCTTTTGGAAAACATGGTTTTCAATGAAAACAGATTTCCATCCAGAAATAGGTAAAATAATACTTTCTTAAAAACAATTTCATGATCATATTATGTATAATATAGTGAAAAATTTACCATTACTTGGATATAATATGAATAAAAAAAGGGTAAGAAATATCATGAGTTTTATTGAGAGATAGATCAAAATATTTCCTTTATGGGAGCATAATCATAAACAATCTTGATAAACTATGAGATTATAACTATAAACCGTGACCAATTTGGTAAAATTGAATCATTTAAAATTGGAAATAATAACATTAAATTAATATTAAAATATCATGAAAATAAGAATATTCATGATATAACATGTCAATGACGATATATACATCTCATGGAAAAATATAGGTGCAAAACATGTCACCTGTCTCAAAGAAGGGAAATTAAGACAAAATTACATTATTGATTTTATAAATTTTGAAACATAATCCCCATGAAAGTAATATCATAAAATAGTTATGTAAATACCCTTAAATTTAAGAATAATAATCATATAATAAACCCATTGTAAATATACACACCACACAAAATAAATGAGTGGTGAATAATACATGTATCTCATGAAAATAAAAAGTGAGATGAAATTCCATTACCTTATGTCTTAACAAACATTGTACTCATACAAAAATCTTGTATAATAAATATTATTTTATTATAATTATTTTACACAACCATATTATTATTTATAATACCATATATGGTTTGATTAATTATTTATATTTTCCTTTGACTAATGATTACATTTTAAGGTTTTACTTCCATTAATATTTGGTTAGTTTTTTCCATATGTCTTAATTTGTTATACATTGGGTCCTCATACTTATATCAGGATTTAAAGAATGTAAAACATGATATAAATATAATTTATTTTAAAGCCCCAAAAATTCCATATAATTTTTTTTAAATTATTTTGGATAATTTTGAGACTATGAAATCTAACGGCGTGCGATTCTGAGGCCCGAAGTGCCCGAAATGATCCGTCAAAGTTTTATTAAGATTTAATTAGTGTGCGTAAGAATTTTTCCTAAAAAAGTGGAATAAATCTTAAATGTTTTCCTGGATCAGAAATCTGAGGGCACCGTTGCGTTAAGGATGGCGGGTTTACCCTAGGCGCAAATTAAGTTTAGTCGGCGTAGGACTCCTGTGAGAAAACCTAAAAATGGAATAAATGTAAATAAAATAATTAAAGAAATTTATTTTATTTTTAAAATGATTATAACACACGAACGGTTACTCGGATTAAAAATCTGAGACCACCGCTGAACCTGTGCGGGTATGCTTTCTTTAGGAAGATACTAACATTGTCTGGCACGATCCACAAGAAAATGTTAGTTTTGGCCGCAAATAAAATAATTAAGTGACAATTACTTTATTTAAAAATCCATAACATCTAAATGGTAACTTGGATTGAAAATCTGAGGGTACCGTTGAGTTTTTTGGGGTGTGTTCTCCCTAAGCGGAGCCTAACCTCGACCGGTGTGGGTCAAGGGTGAACTTAATTAATTTATAGAACTTTCTTTAAGGTACATTCAGTAAACACGTGAGCGGTATTTTCTAACATTTGAAATAGTGCTCAGATTAAAATTATGATGGAACCATTGAATCTGCAGTGTCGGGATTCACTTAAGGGAGGCTTTACTTTTAACGTAGTAGATCTGGAGAAAAAGTATTGTTTTATGACTTTTTAAAAGAAATGAAATAAAATAATTTTATTATTTTATTTTCTTCCATATCCTAAAATGGACAAGAGGTGTGTGGGGCCAGCGATGTGTCAATCCAATAAATGGTTTGACCTACCAACTCTAAGTAATGACATCTTTGGGGAATCAGGAAGGTTCTTAATTTATGAGCCCCCATTAATTCCCCACGTCGTCGGATACCCTACCCCTCTCTTATATATGTGGAGTTTGGGGGGAGGTACCAGCACAGCTTTTCCAAGAAATAAAGTGCTAAAGGAGCATCGTGATGTCAGACCCTTAGAGGATCGAGCTAATCCAAGCGGGAGGTGACGGGTGACACCGTACCACGAACCGAAGGGTGGCGTACGAGCGGCATCGTTGGGAACTTATTACGAGATCAAAGAACACAGCCCACCTTTAAGCATATGTGTTCTACAACAAGTTTATGAGCTAGGGGGTTTATTCGTTTATGCATTTTAACTGATTTTCTCTTCTTCATTCTTGAATAATATGAAGAACGCGGACTAACCAACTAACGGGTTGATCTGCGATTCATTCCTTTTTGCGGGAGGTTGTTGTGGGGTATCTTTGTAGGGTTTTCATTATTGTTAATTTAATTGATTATTAAACCCATAATCCCACTCATGTTTACGAGATAGCATAAATGGATCAAGCCTAACAAACCTGGCCTGAACCCTCTGCTGTCTCGCTATCCTTGCGCCACCATGGAAGACCACCAGCACGGAGACACCGACCGGCTACATTGGGGATAACGCAACGATGCACACTGCAAGAGGAGGCAGCAGCACAAAGCTACGACGATCATCCGAATGGGCAGAACTAGCCGGCCATGGAGGAGGCGCGGCCCACCGTCGCACGCCTCCATTGAGCAGGGGGTCACGGATCGTCAGCAGCAGTAGTCAGAGAAGGCGGTCGGCTCGTCGGCCGACTGCAGAAGGGTAGGGCGGCGCGCTGTCACACACGGCCTATGATCAGGAGACTGTAGCCAAATCCACAGTGGAGGAGGCCAAACCCGCGCCTCCGGCAGGTTTTGTGGTGACGAGGTGGTGCCCACACAGCGCCACCACTTTAAAGGCTGAACGACCTTTGGTTGTTTGGGATTCCGGGGGAGCGTCTCCCCCGAGCCACTTGAAAGAAGCCCTCGGGCCATGCCCTACGAGGCTGAGCAACCCTTCGGGGGACCGCTGCCAATAGGTTGGGCAGCCTGCGGAGCAGGCCATGGCCAGCGGGCTGGGTTGCGCCCCACTGTGGGCCAGGCCACCCCTTTTCGGGTCGGGCTGCCCTTGCGGGCCGAGCCGCCCCTTTTCGGGTCGGGCCACACTTTTAGGACACCCCTTTTGCGAGTCAGGCCAGACCTCAGGTCAGCAGGCCGAGTCTTCTATGGCCCAGCCCAGACCAGGTCAGGCCGGGTCGGTCTGACCGGGTCGAACCGGACCCAGGCCCTACCGGGCCCAGAAACACTTAAAGGGACTTATCTTCTAAACCGGAAATTCGATTGATGAACTGTCTATAGGGTTAGGATCCTTAGGACCAAGAAGTCCTTTTGATATACTCCACTTGATTTTTGGAGAAAGTTGGGGTATGACTAGGTTGGATCGCACACGAATCCAACCGGGCCCTCGGTACTAAAATGTATGTATCTTGCAAACCATGCATTCGAATAATGAGTTGTTTATGGAATTAGGACTCTCTTGAGGAGACGAATCTTTTTGAATTATTTTTGTTAACTTACAAGGATAGAATGATGTGGAGAGTGTCTTGAGGAGTGGTTCTCCCAAGCATACTATGTACAGAACCCTGTGGTTGGATGAGACCTGAAAACTGCTTGACGATGGCCCAGTGGGAAGCGGCTCTGTGTGACCCAGTAGTCCCACAATGGGGAGTGGATCTGTGTGACCCAAAAGACCCACGATACTCGACATGAGGAGTAACTTAGTTCAGCCAAGGTGGGAAGTGGCTCCGTCTGACCCAGCAGGCCCACGGTGGGAAGTGGATCTGTATGACCCGACATGCCCATGGTACCCATTTGGGAAGAGTACCACAGCTGTTCATGGTTAGTGGGAAGTGGCTCTGTGTGACCTGGTAGTCCCACTGTACTTGATTGGGAATGATTTATTTATTATCCAAGGATTTTGACGATTTTATGATCCTTCTCCCCTTGACCTAAAGTGATATCTGTTTTGAGATGAGACTCTGTTTAAACTAAGAATTTTACCCATGTGGTATTTCCATCTTCGTGGTGTTACCTTTGTGATATTTTTCCCTCATGTATGAGATGTGTATATCATGATAACTAAGGTATATTTATGGGCATATACCTCAGTAGAGTTGATGTATTGCTTTTTGGTTTTTCCTTTTTGGAACTTTAGGAGACCTATGGGGTCTTGGGGTCCCTACTGAGTATCGTTATACTCACCCCTTCACAGGCTTCCCCGCACATTGTTGAGTCTTTTGCAGATGACGTATAGCATTGATCGAGGCTGAGGGAGCCAGAACTTGACGATGCTCAGAGTTGGACCATTTGTCATGACATGACGTAGGGACTACTAATCGTGAGTTGTACCAACCATTTAGGTAGAATCTGTGGTGGACGATCTATGATCTTCTTTTCACATTTCAGTTATTTTGTACTTTTCATTTATACTTGTACTATTCTAGTTGGGCTTGTATTCTTGCCCCCTTACTTTCAGTACTCTTTTTACTATAGGAGTTTACTTAGGGGTTGCTTCTTTTTGTGTTCTTGGACTATGTGTCTATACAGGTTGAAAAGGAAATACCTTCCCATTTTAGGGATATGCCATTCTGGTGCTAGTCACTAGCCGCTGTCTTATGGAAGGCGGGTTTGGGGTAGTCATGACACGGGCCCCAAGGGATGGGTTGTGACAAAGTGGTATCATAGGGGTTGTTTATACCGAAGAACTAAGACTCTGATATTTTATCTATGGAAATAGTGTTAAGTGTTATGAGGGCGGTTTTCAGTTTGGGGAATCCAGAGTTGCTGTGACAGCCGATGTATCTATACACCAGGACCCTAAATTATGATATTTGACTCAGTACATTGAAACACTAATTGCATGTGTCTTTGAATAGTTTTTTTATGATTTCATTGAATTCATATCACCAGGTATAAACTTAATGACCGTGGCGCATGTGTTCCTTACCAAGATGTCACCGTACAGAAAAATAGCTAGGATTCACAAGATAGTACACAATGATATCCCACTGAGTGATGAGGCCTTGGTGTAGGGTCCTCTTACAGTGTTATCACCTTCGGGGGTGCACTAGTATCACCACCACCCATTGGGTAATAGTTACCACCAGCCGCACTGGAGGACATTTCACGCCAACTGAGCATGTTTCATGAGTTCTAGTGGTAGAGGCCTCCGAGGTTTCGAGGCAATACACATTCCCAGGCAACTGAGGACTGGGTGGAGGCTGTGGATATAGTTTTCCACCTAGTTGAGACACCAGTAGAGAATATGGTGATCTTAACTACTGGTATTTATTAGTGTGTGACCATGAGGTTGGTATGCATGGTGATGAGGCTTTGGTACATGGATCATTGCCCAAGATGGTACGTTCGGGTAGTGTGCCATCTATAACACTGCTTGTTGGTCAGCAGTTACAACTGGTGGTACCAGTAGAGGATACAGGTTGTCTTAGTGCCTTACACATGATTCAGCATCAAATACCACTCAGGTTCTGAGGTGAGCCTGACTCACAGGAAGCTAAGGACTAACTTGAGGAGGTGGCCAAGTTTCCATCAAGCCAGGACACCATTAGATCAGATGGTGGTCCTGCTAGAGATCTTTCTACATGGATCAGTAGGATGATGACCGGGTTTAGATTACTCTGATCTTGCGAAGAGGTGACATTGAGAACCTTCCTCTAAGAAGGGTGTCTATTCCCATAATTAGCTAAGGGATGAGAGTTCCTTAGAGCGTATATACCTTCAGCAAGACGACATGTATGTAGCTAAGTATTCATCAAGGCATAATGATTATCCTAGGTACTCGGTGAATATAGTATGGTTAGTGCATTAGGGCTCAGACCTTCGAGTGAGGTGTGTTTTGGGTCATCCAATCCAGCACTATTTCTCTATGCATTCATACTTATGTTTGGGTGATAGAGAGAACCTTTGTGGATGAATGTTCTTTGGCTGAGTGAATATAGCCAATCAATGTCAATGTATGAAAGTAGAAAATTGACGCCAGTCTCAGAGACTTGGGCATGTAAAATGTTTCAGGGAGAGGAAGTGTTAGCGACAGATGAATTTGTAGGGCAACAGACATGGAAGTTGAGCTAAGAGAGCAGCATGAGGTGGTATATATTTCAACATGTTAAAAACACAACCCCAATGTGGTCCCCACCAGGCTCAGGGAGCTGGAGGATAGGGGAAGGGAGTAGTTTCATGCGGTCAAGGAGGGTGACCCAAGGGCTCCAGTAATGATTAAAGTTATGTTCTATGTCTACTACTAGATGTAGTATTAATAGGAATAGGAACTAATCATTCCTTTTTTCCACAAATCTTGTTCAAGACCTAGAGTTTTCAGTTAAACTGTTGTCTTGACCCTTAAATCCAGATATACCTTTGGGAGGAGACTCAAAAAATAGAACTTTTGGACGTTGTAATCTAACCCTTTAGGTGAGAGTTCCGGTTGAAACCTCTTAGTGGAATCGTCGAGACCTTATGACGTTAGTATGGGTTTGGACTGGACATCCATAGTTCATACTCAGATTGACTGTATTAGGCAAAAAAATGTTGTTTTTTACCTATAATGTTGGAATGGGATTTTCCTTTGTCGGAGAAAAAGTAAACCCATGCAGCACATGATAAACTCATGCATAGGAGGGTGCAGCCGATCACTCTTGAGTTGGCCAACCATACCCTTGTGGAAGCATGAGTTTTGAGTTTTTAGTTCCCAACTGTAGTGGAAGAGTGTGGGGACATGTTTTCAAAATATGTTTCCAAGATTACCTCTTAAAAAGGAGAGGGACTTCTGCTTTGGCAAGGTAATACCGAATATTTGTACCTGACTTCTCCAGGGTAGCGGCACCCTTTTCATATTTGATGAAGAAGGGGTAAGGCATTCCTGTGGATGGAGAGGTGTCAGCAGAGGTTTTAGGAGCTGATATAGTGACGATGGCTAGAGTTCCTCCATGACTATGACTTTGAGATAGTATATTCTTTTGGGAAGGGTATCATGGCGGCATACGCACTTAGGAGGAGGTATATTCTACAACTACTAAGTGAGTCATCAGAGTAACTAGTCGCGCTTCAGAAATCCTTTGTGGATAAATATGGAATAGCTTACCTCTAGTATATGACTGTCACTCTCCCAATCCCTCGATGAATTCAGGAGGCATAGCTTGGGAAGTTGATTGTGAAGCCCAACATGCACAGATATTCTTAGGACGGTCTCTTGAAGGATTTTCTAAAGGTGGGGAGCATTTCATTCTCTTTTGAGGACACACCATGGTGCCAGTGATGCTTCAGGAGGAGGTGTTGAGGGGGATCTATACATCCCATTTAATGGTACATCTTGGAGTGGAGAAGATGTACCAGGACCTCCGACATCAGTACTGGTTTCCAGGGATGAGGGAAGTAGTGGTAGAGTTTGTATCACAATACCTCACTTGTCAACAAGTGAATACTGCACAGATCTAGTAGAATTCTTATACCGATAGGAGGAGGGAGACCATGTCTTCCTATGAGTCTCACCTCGATGAGGTTTGTGAAGATTTGGTCGGGGCAGCAAGTTTTCACCAAGGTTCATCAGACCTTTCTAGGTTTTCAGTAGAGTGCGTGAGGTGGAATACAGTCTATCTCTTTCCCCACAGATGCACCGGGTGCATAATGTTTTCCACATGTCATAGATTAGGAGATGCATGCATGATCCATCGCACGTTATCAACTAGGGCGAGTTGAACATTGATGATGGGGTGACTTTTATGGAGTTCCAGATGGATATAGAGGATTGACAAGAGAAAACCCTTCATGGACAGTTGATCCTAATGGTGCGAGTTCGGTGGCAGCATGGGGACCTCCAGGAGAGCACATGGGAGAGGGAGGCTCTGATTCGTGCTCAATACCCTCTTTTGTTTTATTTGCCTTTGTTTTGAGTTCTGACAACGAAAGTCCCTAAGGTTGGGATAATTTAAAGTCTTTTAAATTCCATATAATTTTTTTTAAAATAATTTGGGATTATTTCAAGACCACAAAATCTGACAGTGCGTGATTCTGAGCCCCATAGTGCCCGGAAAGATCCGTCAAAGTTTTTTAAGCTTTAATTAGCATGCGTAAGCATTTTTTCATAAAAAGTGTAATAAATCTTAAATTATTTTTCAGATCAGAAATATGAGGGCACTGTTATGTTCAAGATGGTGGTTTTACCCTAAGAGCGACTTAAGATTAGTCTGTGCAGGCCTCCTGTGAGAAAAACCAAAAATGGCCTAACCATTTATAAAATAATTAACTAAAGTTATTTTATTTTTCAAATGCTTATAACTCATGAACGGTGACTCGGATTAAAAATATGATACCACCATTGAACTCGTTATGGTATTCTTTCTTTAGATAGATACTAAAAAATTTCGATGCGGGCCACCAGTGAAAGTTAGTTTTTGGCTGTAAATAAAATAATTAAGTGAAAATTATTTTATTGTAAAATCCATAACTTATAAATGGTAACTCAAATTTAAAATCCAAGGGTATTGTTGAGTTCCATGGGGTGTTTTCTCCTTAGGGGATCCTAACCTTGACTGGTTTGGGTCAAAGGTGAGTGTAATTAATTTATTGAACTTTTTTTAAGGTACATCCAGTAAACACGTGATCGGTGTTTTCTAACTTTTGAACTGGTGCTCTGATTAAAAATCTGAGGGCGTCGTTGAATCTTCAGTGATGGGATTCACTTAAGGGAGACATTACTTTGACCTCAGTAGATTTGGAGAAGAAGTTATGTTTTGTGTCATTTAAATGAAATGAAATAAAATAATTTTATTATTTTATTTCTACCATATCCTCCAATGGACAAGAGGTGTGGGGGGCCAGCGACGTGTCAAGCCAATAAATGGATTGACCTGCCAACCCTAAGTTACCACGTAGTTGGGGAATTATGAAGGTTCCAAATTTATGAGCCTCCATTAATTCCCCATGTCGTTACATACCATCCCCATCTCCTATATATATGGAACTTGCGGGGAGGTACTGGTACAGCTTCGCCAAGCAACGAAGTGCTAAAAGAGCACTGCGATGCCAGACCCTTGGAGAAAATATCTGATCCCAGCTAGAGGAGATGGGTTACACCAAACCTCGAACCAAAGGGCGAGGTATGAGTGGCGTCATTGGGAACCTATTGTGGGAATGAATAACATGACCCACCTTCAAGAGTGAACGTTCTCCAATGGGTTTATGAGGTAGGGCATTTATTCGTTTATGCATTTTAAATGATTTCATCTTCCATGTTCTTGAATAATAAAAAGAAGGTGGACCAACCAACAAACGATTTGATCCACAATTCATTCATTTTTACGGGAGGTTGTTGCGGGGTATCTTTGTTAGGTTTTGATTGTTGTTAATTTAATTTATTATTAAACCCCTAATCCCCCTCATGTTTACGAGCTAGCGTAGAGGGCGCGGGCCTAACGAACCTGGATCGAACCCTCCACTATCTTTCTATCCTTGCGCCTCCATGGAAGACTGCTAGCATGGCGACACCGACCAGCTAAATTGGTAATAGTGTGTTGACGCGCATCATAAGAGGAGGTCATAGCACAGAGTCACAGCACTCATCGGAGTGGCTGACATCGGTAATCCACGGAGGAGACGTGGAACGCCGTCGCACACCAACAGTGAGCAGGGGGTCGTGGCTCATTAGCTGCGACAGTCAGATAAGGTGGTCGGCTCATAGTCCAACCACAGAAGGGAAGGGTGGTGTGATGTCATGCGCCGCTGGTGAGTAGGTGGCCGCTTCCAAAGCCACGAAAGAGGAGGAAAAACCCCCGCCTCCGGTAGGTTCTTCTACGACCGGGTGGCTCTCATGCGGCGCCGCCACTTCAAAGGCCCCATGGCCTTTGGATGTTCGGGATTCTAGCAGAGTGACTCCCCCGAGCCACTTGGTGGAAGCCTCGCGGGCCGCGCCTTGCTTAGCCAGGCAGCCCTCTTGCGGGTCGCTGGCAGCAGGCCGGGCCGCCTGCTCAGCGGGCCTCCGCAAGCGGGTTGGGCTACCTGCCTAGTGGGTTGGGCCATGCCCCACCGCAGGTCGGGCCGCACCCCACCATGGTTCGGGCTTCCCTATAGTGGTTCAGGCCTCCCCTTTGCGGGACGAGCCGCCCCTTTGCGGGCCGGGCCGCCCTTCCGAGTTTCCCCTTTTATGGGGCGATCCGTACCTCGACCCATTGGGCCGAGTCCTCCGTAGCCCAGCCCAGACCGGGTCAGGCCAGGTCGGTTTGCCCAGGTCAAACTGGACCTTGGCCCTACCAAGACCAGAAACACTTAAAGAGCCTTATCCTCTAAACCAGATGTCTGTTTGATGAAATATGTATTTGGGATCATTATTACAAGGAGGTCCTTTTGAAATACTCCACTTGAGTTTTGGATAAAGTTGGGGTATGACCAGGTTGGATCGAACACGAATCCAACCAGGCCCTCGGCACTAAAATGCACGTTTCATGCAAAACATGCATCCGAATGACGAGCCGTTTGCGGATTTGGGACTCTCTTGAGGAGAAAGATCTTTTTAATTACTTTTTGGTGACTTCCATGGATAACAAGATGCAGTGATTGTCTTGAGTAGAAGTTCTCCCAAGTAGACTACGTACGGAACCCCGTGGTTGGATGAGACCTGGAGACTATTTAATGAAGGCCTAGTGAGAAGCGGCTCTGTGTGACCCAGTAGGCCCATGGTGGGGAGCGGCTCTGTGTGACTCGGTAGACCCATGGTACTCGACCAAATGAGTACCTCAGTTTGGCCAAGGTCAAAAGCAGCTCTATGTGACCCGGCAGGCCCACGGTGGGAAGCAGCTCTATGTAACCCGACGTGCCCACAGTACCCATCAGGGATGAGTTCTACAACTGTTCAAGGTTAGTGGGAAGAGATTATGTGTGACCTGGCAGGCCCACTATACTCGATAGAGGAGGAGTTATCCAATAGCCGAGGAGTTCAATGATTTTATGATCCTTCTATCCTTGACCTAAAGTGATACCTGGTTCGAGGTGAGACTTTGTTTGAACTAAGTCTTTTACCTATGTGGTATTTCCATCGTCGTGGTGTTAACTTTGTGAAATTTTTTCCCTCAGGTATGAGATGTGTATATCTTGATAACTTAGGTATATGTATGGGCATATAACTAAGTAGAGTTGATGTATTTCTTTTTGTTTTTTTCTTTTTGGAACTTTAGGAGACCCACGGGGTCTCAGGGTCCCTACTGAGTATCGTTATACTCACCCCTACACGGGCATCACCCACACCTTGTTGTGTATTGTGCAGACAATGTACAACATTGATCGAGTCTGAGGAAGCCAGGACTGGATGGTGCTCATAGGTGGAACATTTGTCTTGATGTGACGCAGGGACAACTGATCATGAGCTATACATACCCTTTTGGTAAGATCCGTGGTGGACAATCCTAGAGCTGCTTTTCACCTTTCAGCTATTTTTTACTTTTCAGTTGTACTTGAACTTTTCCAGTGGGGAATATATTTTGGACACCTTTCTTTAAGCACTATTATTACTATAATAGTTTACATAGTGGTTGCTTCTTGTCATGTTCTTGGAATGTGTGTTTGTAAAGGTTAAAAAGGCAATGCCTTCCCATTTTAGGGATATGCCTTTCCGGTGCTAGTCACCCGCCCCTAGCCTATGGAAGGCGGGCTTGGGGTAGTCATGGAATGGGCCCCGAGGGATGGACCGTGAATTTATGTTCGTTATTTATTTGTCTATAATAATCTAAATTGTATATGAATATGAAATGTAACACACCATTTTTGTATACGGCAGGTCGTACGTATGAATGAATGTTGTTTCTGTTTTTCATTGTAATATTGAGATAAATTAAGTAGAAGAAAATATATTTATATATATATATAATATCATTTAAGTAGAATTATTAAGTTATGTAAATAATATAATTTCACTAACCCATTTTTATCATGTTACATGTAGTGTGTGAACAAATCACTTCTCTCTAAAGATGTGATAGTCCACACTTCCACAAACAAAGTTATGATAGATAAAAAAATGGAAAGAATAAAGGTAAGTTAAAAATAAAAATTATAGATAAATTAATAAAAATATAACATGTATAAATAGTTTTTACATTATCATTCCCATACATGAAAGGTGGTAAAGGAAAAAACTAAAAGTCATTGTTTCATGAGATGGCACTTCGTCGTACACGAACGGTAACTTCGTTACTCATTAGATGGATGTGTGTGAACATTTAGGTCAAACCATTAATATAAAAAAACCTTAGTATATTTAGGATAATATTTTTATTTTATAATAATTTAATAATAATAATTGATGTGGTGGAGAATTAATATAAAACAAATGAACTTGGGGAAGGATGCTACCTCTTATTTGGGTAAATCCTTTTGGTTTATACAAAAGGGCTTCCATAGATAGATTTAAAACCTAATGGGTGATTCAAGGATTAAAAGAGGTATGTTTAGAATATATTTGGGTATAAAATGTCTGATTGAAAGTGGCTTGAGAGGTTTCAGGAAGTTGGAGGTGAATATTCCTTTTTAGAGTGGAGGAGGAGTGACACTCTTGTGAATGTATGGAAAGGGAATTCCATTGACATTTTACCCATTGAAAGTGGAACTACTAATGGTAACAATTTGATAAAAGTGAGACTAGGGTAAAAATATGAGCATTAAATGGATGTTTTGAATGTTTCTATTTCATTTAGTCCCTCACGGTTAATTTTTAGTGTCTTGTTAAGAATAATTTCACCTTAATCGATGTAGTTAATTTTAATTACTTTCACTAATCTTTTTGATCAAAAAATAAGATAAAATTACTATAAATTATAAATTATACTAATTAAAAATATTTAATCCATTTTTAAAAATTCCAATTTCATAAGTGGTGTATGTTAATTTAAATTTAACCCCATAGAAGAGACAGCAATGCATCTTTTTAAAGTAAAAGATTTAAAAAGTTTTCAATGTTTTTATAGTCAATTTGAAATTGAAATTGATTATAGTGAACTAAATAGAATTAATTGATAAAATATTGATATAATTAAACTTAAAATATACTTAAAATATAATTTATCCATCTATAAAAATTGGATGATAAATCAGTTTTGAATTAAAAATCAATATGTTCACTATTCATCAAAAAATCAAACTTCATAGAAAAATACCAAATTTTGACCCTAACCCAATTTTGTTGTTATTAATTGATTCAATTTATATTAAAATACTAAATTTAAAAAAGTTATAATCTTTAGATTTAAAATAGGTTTTCTATTAAAGGATTTAAAAATTCTTTTATAAACATGTATGTTTTTATGTTTAATATTGGGTGTGTTATCATCTTATTCAAATATATTTTGTTGGTTGAATATAAAAAATATATTTTATTGAATATATAACATATGAATTTACTTCAAATCATTCACTTATAGTAATAAATTTAACTTATAAAGATACATCTCCCTTTCCACATAAAAATAGTCTTTTATAAAATCATTCCCTTTATATTCATTTGGTTTCTATATTCATTTAAAAGTAATAGGTAACCAATGAATTAAACTATATGTTTTCATAATTTATTTAATCCTATGATCACTAATTTATGTCTATTAAATATATTATTATATTAAATAAAAATATTCTTAATAATATATTATTTTTCGGTAACTCTCAATGTTTTGTGTTTTACAGGTCATCAACGAAAGTTAGTCTTACATGTAAAGTAAGCTAACATTAGTGTTTCGTGTAGAGAAATTTAAATTTTATGTTGCATTTAGTACATGATTAAAATTTTATTTCATATAATATAAGCCACACATAGTTCTTTAATATAAAATAAATTGTTTTCAGAGTTTCTTGAAATGTAAAATATCACAAAAATTAAATTAATTAGAAAAAAAATCACAAAATATCAAGGTATTACATTATAACCTCTTATAATGAATTTCACACTAAAAATTTTTTAGGTTATCTATGGTTTAATAATTTAATATTTCATTTAGATAAACCCATATCATAATAATGAATAATAAAACTTCTTTTTAAAAAAATAGAACCATAACTGTCACCCAAAGTAACTCATAACTAGATTACCAGATAGAAGAACATAGTTGGGAGGTGAAAAAATGGACATAGAAGAAAAATAATACAAGAAAGATCTGATGGTGAGTGATAGAGAACATTGATCATAAGAACTGGGTGATCAAAAACCCATAAATTTTGTGACGATCTAAGGGCCCATTTGATTCATCAAATATAATGGTATTATGATTAATATATTTTCAAAATCCTTTTCCTACATTCGCGAATTATTTTTATTATCTATGAACATAAGGAAAAATACTTACATGATTTTATTCCTTTTCAAATGTACAGTCTCATCCTTTTGTTTTTCTTGGATCAATTCCTCCTTCATCTCTTACTCTAGGGAATTATGGTGAATTCTTCACTCTAGAAGAACTAACAAATCATGAGATATATAGACAGAATAATAATTTGTTCCATCAACCTTTATATAACATCAGATAAAAATGGTTAGAATAGGATTTCCAATTCGTGTAAATCATCAAATGTTGAGATATTACTTGAATCTCACAAACATTATCTGATGTGTAACATAAGACATTCTGTAAATAGTTAACCTAGTAACCCTTACAGAAGTTGAGAATCCATAAATTTAGAAAGTAGGTAACAAAATAAACATAACATTAATCCCCCATATCACAATGTAGCTCCTAGTTGTCACATTTAAAACATGTGAATATCCATATAATATATTATCTTGAAACATGGTGATAACTTGGTTTACAATAAATCATTTTGGAAAACATGTGTGCTCCCTTATTCCAAAGATTATTGTACACATTCATCAAATCCAATAGCTTTCAAACATCATCCATGATAACATAGAATAAATTTTTTAACAAATCCTTTATCAGTTATAAGGTAATTAATAACATCCAATTTACTTATTCATATCCAACATATCTTTATCCAAACATCATTAACTCAACACCAGGAATAAATTAAGGGTTACCTTCCCTTAATATAAATATCACATTTATATGGAATCACTATTCTACCTCAACAACACCATTCAATACATATTAATGAAAAACTTATAATAATATTACTTATAGATTTTACGATTCATAATCATTGAATTCCAAAACATATACCCTTCAATCGACCAACTTTATTCTTAAACCATTACGTGGGATTCATCATCTTCTTCCTTCAAACCTTTTTTCCTATAATATTTAATATGAGTCATGTATTAAGGTTATGAAACCTAAATATAATCATCATTATTATTTTTAATTTAAACAATACTAGAAGAACATCACATACCTTCCTCATTTAGTTCACGGTTTCATTATCTTCTATAGTATAACCAATACTCATGGACCTTCATGATTATATTCATGATATTTACAATTTATTTTCATCATTCCCATACTTTTGACATCAGAAACATTCAATTTTAACCCATTTATTTATAGTTCACTTCCTTGATTAAAACCATTATGAAAATGGTGAAAAACACTTATCAAGGCATAAGACCACGTAATCATGAAAAAAATACTCATAGGATGTCTAGATAATGACACCCAATTCTTTAACATATGACACCATTGGATTATTATAGGTTATTCATAGTCATATTATATTTAAATCCATCATGATCTTTCATGAAAAGTTTGTGAATTCCCAAAGCATGTTCTCATTGAGTGTTAAACTAAGTGTGTTGTAAGCCCTATTGTTGTGTTCCAGGTGATGCTGTTTCAGGACAAACACACCTTATCGGATTTTTCACCCCTAGGTACATCTATGGTAGATCTATACACACTTTTAGTATATAGAAAAAGATGTACTTCTATGAAACCACACACTCTACTGTTTACCAAAATTCATGTACATTTTCCAATATTTTTTCTTATTCATATACTTGTCCTTATACATGTCCTTAGGGTTCTCACAAATTTTTTATAATCCAAGTTTACAAAGGAAAAAATTAAATATCTCTATGATACAAAATATAGCATCCTTCTCTTTAAATACATTAACATTACATCAATTTTTGTGAAATACATAATACATTACAAAAGAGTTGCACAAATACCGTGTTTGTTTAGGGACATTGGAAACTTGGAAAAAATATTCTAACTTATTAAATGATCATCAATTTTTTCCACAAAGATATCCCCCTCAGTAATTATATGTAAAAACCTTTCTTCATAAAATGGGGAAATTAATCATAATAAATTTGTGATCATGAATTCTCTATAAGGGTAAATAAAGGAAATACGTAATCATAACATGGACACAAGGGTATGATAATACTATAATAACATTCAAGGTTCATAACTTGCATATCATAGCTAATAAACATGAATAATGGCATAAATATTGGAAGTAAATATGACATGATTCATAAGGAAATAAATAAAGAAATACATAAAAGAAAACATTGGAATAAGATATGGAGTTTTAGAAGACTCATAAGTATATAAATTGATTTCCATAGTAGTCAAGGAATCGCTGCCAAGCCCATGTTAGTAGCATAGGTTCACTACCCATACCATCTTGGAATACATGGTTAACTCCCATGTCCATATTAGTATTATGAGTTCACTCCCCAACCCATTCTGTTTGTCATGGTTTACTCCCATAAAAATATTTTTATTAAGAGTTTACTCCCCATACCATCTTGGTTATCCGGGTTCACTCCCATATCAATTCTAGTAGTCAAGGATCACTCCCAAGACCATGTTAGTCTATCTCATGATATATTAATATTTACCTAATGCATTATAGAGAGATGTAGGTCCCACCCGTATCATAATAAAATTATACATACATGTGACACAAGATTATAAATAATCATATCATTACCCAAGAATTAAAAAAGGTGTCATAAACATGTAATCATATAATAACATATGGAAATGGGTTAATCTTTTTAATCATATCATAAAATCATACACCATGAAAAGAAAATGTTTTTATAAGTATATAAAAAATGAAATAGAAATGTATTTCATAAAAATATAACCTATGAAATGGAAATGGATTTCATAAACATATAACCCACGAAAGAGAAACACATTTCATAAATATATATCAAATAAATGATAAAACAATTTATAAACATATAACCCATATGAGGGGAATGTATTTTGTAAACACCTTGTCATAAAATGTAAACCATTCAAGGAAATAATATGAATGGAACCACTAGATAATTTCCCTTAAAGATAATGGTAACATTAAAATATGTCATCTTAGATGGGAAATGATTTTTAAAGGAATTTTAAAGACATTTCTTTAGGAAAAAATAATTTATTCATTAAAAACACCTTTTAAAACATGAAACCTTTAGAAAACCACTTTCAAGGAAAATAGAAATTAAAAAATATAAAGGATGCACGGAAAAAAAATTAAAACCTTTTTACTTGTAAATTTTTAAAAGAATATTCAAAAAATAAAGAAAAAAAATTCCTTGAAAATTTATAAAATAATATTGACATAATTTTGAAAACCTTCTTCCTTGAATAATTATTAAATAATCATGAAATAATTTTGAAAACCATTTTACTTGAAAACTTATAAAAGAAGATAGAAAAAATTTTCAAATCCTTTTTCATTGAATGAAACTTTAAAATAATAAATTTTCATAACATTAGGAAAATATTTTCTTTTTTTTAAAAAATAAACTTTGATTAACTAAATTATGTTTCTTGGTAATTTCATTCATGAAATAGGGTAAATCCATACATTTTGAACATTCCTTTTGTACCATAAAAAGGATAGAAAGGTGCCTCAATTGGAAAATGACAGGAAGACACAATTTTAAAAAACCCTTTTTCTAAATCATAAAAAATTGGATGAAATGAGTTTTAAATATAATAAGATAATATTTTAAATTTTTTGAAACCTTTTAGAAAACATGGTTTTGAAGGAACACAAATTTCTAAATGAAAAGAGAGGGAAATTCGAACATTAATAAAAATACATTATTATTCATCTTATGTACCAAATAGTGGAAAAATGGTACCATTTCATGGATGTAACAAGAATAACTAGAGGGTAAGAAACCTCATAAGAGTTTTTGAGAGGTGTATCAAAATATTTCATCAATAGGAGCAGAATCATAAATAATCTTGATAAATAGTGAGATTGTAGTTATAAATCATTACCAATTTGGTAACTTTTAATCATATCAAAAAAGAAAAGAACAAAATTTAATGGAGCATAAAATATTGTAAAAATATTTATATTCATTATATAAAATTTCAAGGATATTATATACACATTATGGAAAAATATATTTTCATAACATGTCATGTGTCTCAAAGAGGTAAAATTGACACAAAATTACATTACCGATTTCATAACTTTTGAAATATAAACCCCATTAAAGTAATATCATAAAATGGATATGTAAATGATAATTATTTAATGTTTAATAATAATATAATACATCCTTTTTAATTATGCACACCACACAAATTACATGAGTGGTGAATAAGACAAGTATCTCATAGAAATAAAAAAGTGAGATTAAATTCTCTTACCTTTTGCCGTGACTCTCTTCGTACGCATACAAACCATAAGTATCACATATATAATTTTATTATAAATATTTTAAAGATAAATATTATTATTTATAATACCATATATTTTTTTATTACTACTATATATTACCCATTTATTAATGGTTCCAATTCAAGGTTTTGCTTCGGGTAATATTCATTTTCTTTTTCGCAAGTGTCTAAATTTGTCATATTTTTTGTCCTCATAATTATATCATGAATTCCATAATTTTAAAAATGATATAAATATAATTTATATTTGTTATTTATGTATTTATAATAACTTATTTTGTATATAAATATGAAATGGAACACACAGTTCTTAGAGTTGATAGGCCGTACGTATGCATGAAGAATGTTTCTGTTTTTCATTGTAATATTTAAAGAATGAAAGTAATATATATATATATATCATTATATAATAATTATTATTTCATATTTATATTATAATTTCACTAATACCATCATCAATACGTTCCATGTAGTGTGTGAACGGATCACATTACTTTGAATAAGAGGTAGTCCACACTTCCACAGTTGAAGTTATTATAGTTATAAAAATGGAAAGCATAAATTTCCCCAATATATAAAAATTAAAGAAGAATAAATACACATATATCATATATAATTATATTTTCCATCATAATTTCCAACCATTAAATGTGGTAATAGGAAATGATCAGTCATCATTTATCCAGGCAGTAGTTCACTGTACATGAACGGTAAGTTTATTACCCATTAGATGGAAGTGTTTGTAAGAGTAGGAAGAACACTTAATATAGAAAATAATTATTATATTTAGGAAACTATTTTTAATATATATGAAAGGGTTAAGAATAATTTTTTTTTTGGTGAAATAAAATAAAAGAAAGTTCTTGAGGAAGGATGTTACCTCTTATTCGGGTAACTCGTTTTGGTTTGCACCAATAGGATTCCTTGAATGGATTTATACCCAAAGGGGGATTAAAAGAGAAAGTTGGGTATTTTTAGGACATATTTGGGTAGCTATTGGTTGATCCAAAGTGCCTTGAGAGGTTTTAGGATGTGGGGGAGAGGAGGCCTCTTTATAGTGGTGGAAGAGTGACAGTTTTGTAATGTTTTGGAAAGGAAATTATACCAATGTTTTTTCTAATGAATAAAACTGTAAAAATATAAAAAATTATATATAAGGTATTATGAGGTCTAATTTTCTCCTATACATGGATTTTGGATATGTTTCTAGGTCATTCGGTCCCCTGTGTTTATGGTTTATTCCATTGTTAATTTTAATTTTCACCTTAATCTTTGTAACTAATTTTAATTACTTTCACTAATTTTTTTGATCAAAAAGTAAGTTAAAATTATTAGAAATTATTGATTTTTTTATTCTAAATATATAATCCAATTTTCTAAAATATAATGTTAAGAGTGGTATAAATTAATTATAATTTAATCTCGCTGATGGGATAACAATATAGGCTTTTAGAGTAAAAACATTCCAAAGAAATATATGTTTTTATACAAAATTTCAAATTGAATCTCATTCCAATTACTTAAATTAGATTAATTGATACAAAATTAACGTAATTATACTTTAAAACTAATTTAATTTATAATTTATCTTTATAAATAAATTAGATAAAAAATAATTTTTGAATTAAAATTCATTATTTTTTAATATTCATAAAAAATGAAACTTCATTGAAAACTAAAACAAATATCACCCTAACAATATTTTTTATGTTTCTATTTCAATTTTATAGTTTATTTTAAAAAAATAAATTTATAAAATTTCAAAAATTTATAATTTAAATAGGTTCTCTATTAAAAGGAAGTAAAACTACTTTTATAAAAAAACTTAAGTATTTTATGTCTAATATTATGTGTGTTCTACAATTATGACTAGAAAATAAATTTAATGAATAAAAAAATATTTTATTGAATATATATCATTTAAATTTAATTAATATCTTTCAATAATAGTAATTAATTTATCTTTTTACGATAAATCTTCTTTTTTATATAAAAATAGACTTTTATAATATCATTCCCCTTATATTCATTTAGTGTATATATTCATTTATACTTAATAGGTAACCAATTAATTCAAATATATGTTTTGATAAGTTTTTTAATCCTATAATAATTAATTTAATTGTTTGGATATAACTTATTGTATTAAATAATAATATTCTTAATAATATATTATTTTTTGGAAACACTCGGTCTTGCATGTTACGTTAGTCATTGAGGAAAGGTAGTTATGTGTGTAATGTAAGATAACCTCAGTGTTTTTTGTAGATAAAGATATAAATTATTTTGTGTGTGGTGCCTAATTAACTTGGTGTTGTGTAAAATTAAATCCAAACATAGTTCTTTACTATAAAATAAACTATTTTCAGTGTTACATGAAATTAAAACTATCAAGAAGATTAAATTATTTCAAAAATAATCACAAAATATCATGGTGTTACATGAAGTGATGGAGATAATGTTTCTATAGAGCCTTTTGATGCTTATATATAGAAATTATGAGTCATACATTCCATAGGATCTTAGTTAGTTTTCAGATTTCTATTCGGTGTGTCTTATTCTTGCTTACGGAAGATATACCATTCTATAACCATTATCCAAGCTAGATTGAATAGATATTCTTACATAAAACTTGTGATATACTCATTAAATGGTTTCTAATATAGTTTTGAACTTCAATTTCACATATAGACTCAATATAATCATGTTCAAGATTCCTTACATTCACATTCAAAATATGTTGACAACACCATCGGTATCATTACTAGTCTTGGACATTTAGAACCTCTTAATAATCATCACATGATTGGGATGCCCAGTTAATATTTCTATCCATAAATTCAATGGTTGTTTGTTCACTTCATTTGGATATTTCATTTCCCTATCAAAAAATATTTCTCTTACTTATAACTACACTGAAAACCCAAATAAAACAAAGCTAATTGAAAATAAATACACCTTCAACTTAAAAGAACATAAATCACCCATTTGGATTTCTAAAAAAACTATATTTTCTCTAATATTCATTGTAATTCTTCACCTATTAATTTTAAATTAAGGAACCATTGTGATTAATTATTTTAAAAATGTATCATGTACTTTTTAACAACTAACCTTTTTGTATATGAATGTTCTTATTCTGGAATTAGATCTGGTCCATCATAATAGATATTCACTGGAATCAATTTTTTTAGTTTGTGTGATATTGTTGTTTGAAGAATTCATATTATAGATAGAGAGTTTTGAATGAATACTTTGATGTCAGGAATTAAAAATTGTTCATACTTTCTAAACCAAAACAGATGATGATTTTCTGTTCATGATGTTCCAGTTAATCATGAGAACAATCATGATAAAATATTTTGATGAAATGGAGGAATTATAATGGTTGTATAGATTCCAAAAATCAAGGAAATGTTTGATCATTGAGTAATAGCTGATGAAATTTATGAATTTTCAATGTTGCTGAGTGAATTTATCATTAGGTACACATGATCATAATGAGCAATCCATCATAATAGGGATTCCATCATTATGAAAGATCTATCAGAGTAATAATATCTAAGAAAGAATAAGAATGTATGTAGCTGATGAAGTTATAATATGTATAGTGTTTTTAAGTGGATTCAGCATTAAATACATTCCTTTGTAATGGAAAATAATAAAAATGATATTTCCATCATAATGGGAAAATCCAACATAGTAATAATTCCATCTTAATGAGAATTCCATCATAATTAGAATTCTATCAGACTGATTCTGAGAAGGAAAGTCAATCAGACTAACTTTTAATGAGAAACAAATATTTTAATGAGTTGAGAAGGAAATAGAATTCTTAATGAGATGAGAAGGAAATAGAATTCATAATGATCTGAGAGGAAAACATAATTAGTAATGAGATGAGAATGAAAATAATTTGTAATGAGCTGATAGGGAAATACATTCATAGTGATCTAAGAAGGAAACATATTTGTAATGATCCAAGAAGGGAATATATTTGTAATGAGTTGATAAGTAAACGGATTCGTAATAAGATGATTATGAATAATACTCAAAAAGAATATTTTGGAAGTTTTATAAAGAGTTGTAGTGCTGAAAATAGAAATTCATTTTTTCATAAATCTCAGATAAATATAAGGATTGAATAATTCAATGTTGAAGTTTAAATGTAAGATATTTTCAGAGTTTTAAAATTTAAGGAATTGAGGAAAGTTTTCAAGTTTACTCATTTTTTTTTCAGATTAGCCTATAAATACTTTCTCAGATCATTCATTCATTTTAAAAAACCATTTAATCAAGAAGAAAAGGAAAATGTAAAAAAGAAATCAAGTGAAAGTCATATTCGTACAGAGACCTCATGAGATGGATCATGCATCTGAATGTTTATTTATCATTTGGAGAAGTATCCTATTGATAATATCTTATTAAGTAAATTGAATTGAGTAAATTGGACTAGAGAATATCATATTGATAATTTGAGTAGAGTATAATTTTTTCAGATCGATAATGGGTTTATCATATTGATTCCATCGTATTGAGTTGCTGAGAAGAGTTTTAGAAGTGAATATTGAGTAAGGAAGAATAGTATTATCTTCATCAGATTGAGAAAATCATATCTATCCAAATTAAAATGAGGATTCAAACTGAGAAATTATGTATCCATTTCATCAATGTCTTTATTCATTTGTTTGGATAAATTGATTTATAATAAAACACTGTAAACTGATGGTTGTTAGTATAATCAATTATATTTGTATATATAAGGGGTCTAATGGGAGTTGGAATAAGTTATATTCAATTATTCTTAATTTTTAATTTTCATAGAACCATGAGAGTGGATGTAGAAATGATGACGTTTCTCACATTGAGTCCAAACCTTATAAATCTTGTGTTATTTACTTACATTCCTTATTTTTCAATCATGAGTATTTAATAAAAGTTGATAAGTATATAAATATAAACAGTTTTCAAGGGTTAAGAATCTATAAGTTTCAAAGCATATAAAATTGAACAACTAATTCAACCCCCCCCCCTCTTAGTTCTTATTTGATCCTTTAGAACTTTAGGTGTTATCACATAGAGGTTCCCTTATGGAATCCTTATCATGGATACTATAAATTCTATTAATAGTATAATAATTCCTATATTTTATGGAAAAAATTATTATGGATAGTAAAATAAGATGATTCCTTATCTCTTATCTCTTATCTCCTATCTTAGAAGTTTTTGATTCTTCTACTATTGATTATACACCTTTTGAGAAAGATGATTCAATAACACTTTATAATAAGAGAAATATAGAATTTAATGGAACGGATAGAAAATAAAACCTTATGTCCTTATTATAAAATGGTTATCAAAAGGTGGTGGGTCTCAATACATCAAAAACTATATGGGACAAGCTAGAAAATATTTGAAAAGGGAATACTAAATTGAAAGAAAAAAATCTACAAATCTGGAAAGGTATGTTTAATGATAGCATAATGAGATATGAAGAAACTATTGATGAATACTTCACTAGGGTAAATGAAATCGATTTCAATATCAGTGGATTTAGAGATGTCTTGAAATATTCTACAATTGTGAAGAATCATATGGGAAACATTCTAGATAGTTTTGATTCTAATATTACCTCTTTAGAAGATAATGATGATTTATTTCTTGATGAATTTCAGAAAATTTTTATTTATTATGAAATAAGTAAATCCCTATTGTTTAAAAATAATATTAAAGATGAAATATATTTTAGATCTATGAGAATTATGAAAATCCAAGATGTTGAATAAGTTGATCCTTTTGAGTCTGAAGATAAGGAATATGATGAGTTGAATGATAAGATTATGCATCTTATCTCTGAAATATATTGAATAGGATGAGGCAAATATGAAGTTAAACTTACTCTCAAATGTTTTGAGTTTGGTGGAATATGAAACACTGCTATGAATTTCCCCAAGAATAAAGTTGGATTATATCTAGATGATTCTGATGAAAATCCTTGATGGAAGAAGTTGAATAAAAATTATATGCAGAAAATTCATCCAAAAAATAACAAAATAAGTTTATTGGAAACAAACTAAGTGTGTTTAGTAAGAAATTTGAATCAGAATCAAATGAAAAAAAAATCTTTGGAAGATGAATGTTTATAAAAATTCAAAACCTTGAGTGAAAATGTAGGGAAAACAAAAGAATCCTTAGATAGTGAAGAAGGTGGTGAGGAATCTTATTGGGAGTACCAGCTCATATTAAAACTTCTTACATGTATTTAAGAAAACAAATCTCTTATGAAATAAATCTGAATGATAAAGAAAGATAGTAAACAGGATTATTATGGAAGAATAAATGTCATTAAATAGGGGTGTGAATATATTTAGGGGATCATAAGTTATAAACTGATAATTACTAAACATGGAAAGGTGATTGAAGATCTCAATAAGAAGTTGGAATTGAAGGAAAAATAAGTTAACAATTTTTATTCAAAACTTCTTTTGTCCAAAAATATCCTAAGCAATATGAATGAAAACTTCAACAGATCCTCAAAAAGTAAAATCTAATACTTTGAAAGTTTCTTAGAATGCTCAATATTAGAATCAGGTAAAATCTTCACTTAGAAAAATTAATGTATCATCTAATTCTTTTAACATTTTGGGTTCGAGAAAAGGTTTTGTGAAATCTTCACTAGATAAAGGATGTGATAAACTATCAAATCTATAAAATTAAGAAACTCACCCAATATAAAACATAGTCCACGTCTAGAGTATATTAGAGTTGAAATAAGTAACCTACCTCAAACAAGGTTCTATAGGGAAGGATTATTCATGAGTAGAAAATAAATATTTAATGGTTATAACTAGTGTTGTATAGTGTATGGGAACAGAGCTTATAATTTTTGGAAAAAATTATCTCTACTCGAAATAAGTTTTGAATAATTTGGAATACATTGTTAAAGTAAAACGAGTAACTTTCCTAGCTTAATCAATGTTGAAAGAAGTTAATTCTAAAGATTCTAGGTAATTTCCAAAAATATATTAATTTGAATGTTTGAATGAATTTTTTTGAAGAAGTGATCAGGTCGGTAATCATGATGACAGATGAATGAAAATCCTTCTATACTATGTTTCTTATGATAGAAATCAAATGGAATTTGATAATAAGAAATTTGAGGATAGATCCTCTGTTGTTGAGATAGATTTTAAAGAAGGTAAAAGGAACAAACCATGGATACATGATAGTGGTTTTTCTTCAAATGTGATATATGATATAAAAATACTGAAACATGTTTAATTTCATCATTTTGGAGCAGTTAACTTTGGTAATTAAAGTCCCTTAAAATATGAGGAATTAGAATGACTGAGATTGAGGTGACAAGTTGAAATCTCATGACATTTTTTTTAAAAAAGATAACTTACTTAGTGTAAATCAACTTCGTGGTGTTTGAAAATAATTCTTTTTAGAAAAAAATTTTGTATCATCAAAAGTTTAAATGAGAGAAAAGTTATTACAAAAGCAGAAAAAACAGTGGGAATATCTTCTAAATAAGAGAATTTAATAACGCCTGACACTTGAGTATTGAAGATGAAAACAAATTTTTTAATTGAAGAATTGGGAACCTTGGAAAGAAATGTATGAAAAAAATTTCTAGAGTTGATCTTGTTTAAATATTTCTAAATTTTAAAATAAGAGAATTATATGTTTTAGTAACTTGTCAAAAATGTAAGATGACTAACAATTGTCATAAATGATTTGAGATTCAATCTACCTGACCACTTAAGCTTATTAATTCGAATATATGTGGGTCGATGATACATCAATAAACAAAAGGAGATTTATAATTTATCACTTTTATTGATTATTTTACTAGGATGATAGACATCATGTTTATTGATAATAGGTCTAAGGCAATTGAAATGTACAAATTCTTCAAAAAATATGTTGAGAAAGAAATATGGGTTTTCATAAAAAAAGATGAGAATATATAATGATATATAATTCACAAGATATAAGTTTAAAACTTATCTAATAATTAATGGAATGAAACATCTATATAGTGCTCTTTATAATCCACAAAAAATGGAGTAGTAGAAAAAAAAAGTTAAGTGGAAATAGGAAGAAGTATGTTAGAAGAATAAAAACATTAAAAATTCTATTTGAGAGAATATGTTGGTACTTGTCTACATGTTCAAAATAGATGCTCGTTGAGACTAGAAACCAACATCATGGTTTATGAAATGGGGTATAACAAAAAAATCATTTAAATACTTCAATATACTTGGATGTCCATGTTTACTCAAAATCAAAAATATGGATTTGGGAATGTTTGATGAGGAAGTTGAGGATGGATCTCTTAAGGGTTATTCACCAAATGTTAGAATTTAAAAATGATAGAAAAAATGTATACAAAAGTCGGGGGACTCATATGATGTGAAAGTAAATGAAAATCGAAATTCTATAACAAAATTTGTTGGGAAAATAGCGACCCCGGCTTTTTACACATAACTTTACAAGATTTTAATCATAAAAAAAACATCATACTAAAATACAAGGATCGTGATGTGTAGTGTCTTTTTAACCAATTAGATTTTCCCAATTCTTTTTTTATAATATTATTGGGAAAATTATGAGACTAGCCACTAAGACAGTGTGTGATTCTGAGGCTTGGTATTCCGGAACAATCTGTTGAAAATGTTATGTTTTTAAATAGGGTGTGTGAGCGATTTTACTAAAAAAGTAGAATAACTTCTAAATGGGTTACCATATCCAGAATTTGAGGGCATAATTGATCTCATAGCAGTGGCTTTACCCTAGGTGCAACTTATCTTTAGTCGGCATAGGTATTCGGTGGAAGAACTCAAAACGGATGTAACAAATAACAAAATAATTAAATAAAATTATTTTATTTTAAAATCCCAATAACTCATAAATGGTAACTAGTATTGGAAATATGGGGGAACCTTTGCATCCAGAACAATGAATTCACCTTAGGCAGGGCCTAACATCGTCCAACATAGGTCAGACAAAAAATATAGATTTTGGACGTAGCTATCATTAAAATATTTTAGATAAAAAAAAATTTGACGCAAAAAAAGATCTTCATTTTTGAACAAATATTTATCAGAGATACATATTTATCACCATAGCCATGGTGTTTCCCCAAGTAAAATAGGATAGGATCCCTCAATGACAAATGCTGGTAGATCTGGATCGGAGACCTGGATCGAGATCGTTCTTCAATGAATCATCAACGATAACAAATCCACAACAGCAAACAATCCAATCGTAGGTATAGTGTGTGATTTAATTTTTTTTCATTCCGGTTATTTATTATTTTCCCTATGATGAATGTGAATCAATCAATGAATTGATTGATTCAAGGATTGTGCATAGTTTGGGGTTGGGATTTATGTTGCAGGGTTGAATCAGGGTTTAACCATGATTTTTATTGATCCATGTTTAGAATTGTTGATCATTCCACTATTTTAACTTCTATAATTGATTGATCAAGGATGAATATAACAAGGTCTAGATCTATCTATACTTTTGAATTCTTGTGTTATGCCACCTTTTTTCCAAACCTCATTCTTGTTCTTCATGGGCACAACAATCTGGAGTGGGATTCGGACTGCAGCGGTGCAAGGTGATAGAAATAAGAGGCAGAAGTCAGAGGTGGTGTATATAGCCTTTCCAAGAAGAGCACAGTGTGATGAGGCCACCCATATGATAGCCCACGGTGATAGTCATGAGAAGCATGAAGAATTTGTGCCTAGGTGGGAAGTGGTGGTGGTGGATGGCCACAGAAGGAGTCCACGGTGGAAGGACGGTACTTCTCAGAGCCGCAGCGGAAGGGGGAGCCCGTAGCGGCATCAGATGTGGGTTGCGACGATAAGCTATGTGTGGCGACGACAAGCCGTGGTTGGAGATCGTGAAGAAGGAGGGATGTGGCTCCTCGAGCCACGCCATATGAAGGACCCACTACTAGGATACGGGTGTGGCTATGAACACGGATCAGTCGTGTAGACCAGGGGCACAACCAGCTAGGCCATGTCTAATGCTGGTGAGCCGACCCACATGTGGCAGGTGAGGATGGAGATGGTAGACCAGGATGACAGAAGGTCAAACCTAGTAGGCTGGGTCAGACCTGACAGTCCAGGACATCCCCAGAAGGTCGCGCTGGGTGCTGGTGAACTTACCTACATGTGGTATGCTGGGATAATGATTGCAGACCAAGTCCAGTGGGTCGGTTCGGGTTGGTCCAATCGGGTCAGAATGGACCCTGACCCAAGTGTCCCCCTTTTTGACTAAGAGACCCATAACATTCAAACCACAATTCTATTTGATGACTTGTTTGTGGAGTTAGGATGCTCGTGGTGAGGAGGTCCTTTTGAGATAGATTTGTGGGTTTTTAGTGAGGACCAACGTGGGTGCGAAGCATCCCCTAGGTTTTTCCTTTGAGGGTTTGGTAGAACATTGCATCCATATCACTAGGCAGCCATCCCCTAAAGAGTATAGAGTCTTAGATAGAGTTTTGGCATCCTCTTTGTGACTCAAGTGATACTCTATCACCCTTGATAGAGTTTCCTGGGTATTGATGTCACCTCAGAGTGCAAGACATTAATCCCCCATATAATGGGCCATATTTGTAGGGTTCGCAGTATTCTCTAACAATAATCCCTTATATTAAAAGCCACATGAGTATGGTTCATGGTATTCTATGAGAAGAATCCACTACATTGTGGGTTAATACAGATTGTGTTTGTGGTATTCTTTGAGGAGAATCCTCTATCTGTATATCATGATATTTGAACACTGTTTTTTCTTTGGGTGGGGCCCAAATTGTCCATATGTATTGTAAGAATCCCTAATGGCATAAAGGATTGAGGAGTGACTTCTTCAAAAATGACCATGCCTTAAGAATAATCCTATGACCAAGGATTGGATGTGATATCAAGACTCCTTGACTTAGTGAGACCGGATGTCTCAGATAACTTCATGACGTATTGAGACTAGATATTACATCAGATACTTTTGGTAGACCTGTTCTATGTGATTACTGTTAGATAGATTAAGGAGTGAGATATCCCGAAATCGAGCATGCTACGAGTGAAACCATATAGCTGGCAGTGGATGAGACCCTGAGTCTTGTAATCCATTATTAGTATAACTGGATGTTCTTATTAGATTTTTTGTTAACATATACCTATTTTGAGATGATTGCTTCTTATTAGTGGTGTTTCCTTTATGGTATTTTACTTTTTGTTTCGGGGTACCCTATTGAGTATTGTTTTACTCACCCCTAAAAAGGATTTTCCCACACATGTCATGTCTTGTAAAGATGGTTGACTCATTGACAGTGTTCCTGGAAGACCACTACTAGGTGGGGCCTAGTGTGATCTGACAAACCAAGGTGCATTCTGGTGGCTTACATATAGAAGTACATTGTCTTACCATATATTTTGATTAGGTATGTTTTTATATAGATGAAATTTAGTAATTTTATTATACACACTTTCATTTTGGTGGGATTGTATTCTGTCCTAGTTGTACTTTAATGCTTTTCTTTCTATCGTAATATGTAGTTGGGTTGTAGTGGTATTCATGCATTTTATTTACATAGTGTTTTTACTTTCCAACATCCTTGTCTTAGAGTTATAAAAGTGTGTATAGGTCCTTAGGAAAATGCAACCTATTTGTGGGATATGCCTACTCGGTGCTAGTAGCCATCCACTCACCTATCAGAGGCTAGATTTGGGTAGTCACAACAAGGGACCTAGGGTATGGGTCAGGATAGATTAGTATCAAAGGAGATCAGTTCTACCTTAATAACTTAGAGTATACAAGTTTGGTTTAGTGAATTAGTGTTGAGTGTTTCAAGTTCGGCTTTCAGGCCAGGGAATCCAGTGTTGGGGCAGCGTCCAATATATCTATGCACCAGGATCCTAAATTATTTTTTTTGATTTGGTACATGAAAAACTAGTTAGACGGAAAAAAGAAGGTATATACATCGTATAGAAATTGGTTGTGTTTTACTTCTCCCTCATGAGTCATCTCACCATGTATACTCTACTGATCATGGTACATCTTGTTTTTACTCAACATGCTTCCACGTAGACAGGGAGATAGGATTCCACCGCGTGGTCATGTGGATGATCTGTGGGGTGAAAAGATACAGGTACATAGATATTTACCCGAGATAGATCCTTTGGGTGGTGTACCAGTTATACCACCACCTGTAGAGTAGCACATTGTACTTGTAGTACCAACAGATGATATGTGTGGGCTGAGCTCACTTTTTTACTTTTAGAAATAGAGACCCCTCAAATTCCGAGGTGGGCCCGACGCATAGGTGGAAAAGGACTAGGTTGAGGTGGGGGAGAGTTTTCTGTCTATTCCAGAAACCATTTAATCAGATGAAGGTCCTAGTGGTGATCCTTCTACATGGATCAGTAAAGAAATGGTGGGGTTTATATTACTCGATCTTACAATGAGGTGACTCTCCCAAGGTCATTTTTTGAGAACTTTTATCAAGAAGGGTGTCTCACTATAAAATATAAGGTCTATGCATTCCCGAGAACTTATAAAGCTTCGGTTAGATGAAATTTTAGTAGAGAGTATTCAACAAGGCATATCAACCTTTTAAGGTACTTGGTGAATACGATACGAAAAGTGCTTCAGGACTCAAACCTTTGAGAAAGGTCTGCATAGGGTAATCTGATTCAGCATTATTCCTATATGCATTCCTATTTATTCTAGGGTTCTAGAGTGAACCTTTTTTGTTGAATGACCTTTGGATGAGCGGATACAACTAGTGGATGTCAGCAGTGAGCAACTAGAAGTAGAGATACCAAGAGCAGGAAGCTTATGTCAGTCTTAGAGACATGAACATGTGAGATGTTCTAAGAAGAGGTCCCAGGATAGGTGATCTACAACTCATGGCTCATAGGGTGGGTCTCGTTATCCAAAATAGAGGAAAAGATTTTCATGTGATGGTAGGGGATATATCACTAGGTATTGTCCATCCCGCCATGCTATTGATAGGGAAATGGTGGATAGGACACTGAGGTAGATATAATGAAAGGAACAGATGTATCTTTAGGGTGTTAGACATGGAATATGAGAAGGAAGAGCAATAAGAGGTGGTACACATTTCAACATGTTACCACCACCACCCCTATGTGGACCACACCATGCTCAAAGAGCTGGAGGATAGAGGAATGGATAGATTCATGTTGTCAAGGCATATGATCCAGGGTCTCTAAGATTGATTAGAAGTATGGTCTGTGTCTAATATTAACCATTAAATTAATAGACACAGGTTTTAATCATTATTACTTGTCACGAATCTTGTTCGAGACCTAGAGTTTCTGGTTAAACCATTGACTTGACCATTTTATCTGGAGATACTTATAGAATGGGACTTGGAAATCACATTATTTATGGCATTGTGTTCTAACCCTTAATGTAAGAGTTTCATTTGTAACCACTTGGTGGTAGCATTGAGGCCTTATGATGCCTTTCTTGGTATGGGTTGGTTATCGATAATCCATGCTCAGATTGACTATTTTGGGAAAAAGGGTATGGTATGTATGTAGTGATGGAATGGAGTTTTACTTGGTTGGTGAAAAAGGAAACCTAGGTATAATGGGATAGAATCGTGAATATGAGGGTACAACCGATCAATTTTGAGTTAGCTAGCCTTACCCTCGAGGTAGTGGATGTTATGAATTTTTAGTTCCAAGAAGTAGTGGTAGAGTATGAAGACATATTTCTAGAAGATACTTCTAGTTTTACCTCCCTGTAGGGTGATAGACTTATTCATTATTATACACCCTGATATGTCACCAATATTAGAATTAGTATATTAGATGTCTTTCACAGAGCTTCACGAGCTGAGGGTGAAGGTGGAGGACTTGCAAAGGAAGGGATTAGTAAGACCTGGTGTTCAAGGTTATGTGTGTATTGTTGTAAATTTAACCAAGTGACCATGGAGAATGAGTATCCACTACCAAAGGGATGATGAACACTTTTATTAGTTAATAGGGGAAGCCCTTCTCATGGATAGAATGGTTCCCACATGCTTTTCATCATTTAAAATAGAGTTTGATGAGCACCCTGATCTTCAGTTTATCAGAGGAGGGAGTCAAGTAAACAGTGTTCTGAGATGCAATAGGGACCAAACATGGTTGTGTCCTGATGTAGAGGAAAGTGATGATTACCCATGGTTCACATCATTTGAGACCAAATGAGTAGAACTATGTGACCCATGATCGTGAGTTAGAAATTATAGTCATCACATTGAAGATGTGGTGATACTACCTGATGGGCAGGAGGTTTATCATCTTCTCAGAACACAAGAGTCTCAAGTATATCTTCCATCAGAAGGTTCTAATCTCTATAAAGAGGCATTAGCTAGATTTCATCTAGGACAATGACTTGAAGAGAGTATATACTCCTAGTAAGGGAAACATGGTAGCCTCTCAATAAGAGATCCAGTTCACAGTTGTTGAATGAAGAAATAGAGAATTTCTATTCATTACAGTAATACTTTATGGATAGAGATGATGTAGATTGCATTTAATTGGTGGTTGTTACCCCCTCCACTATTAAAGTGAGTCAAGAAGGCACAACATGATGATATCGACTATGAGACTTTAAGTGCTCAATTTTCCATAGGTAATACCCCTGATAGATACTCGAAATGTGGGGATCATGTTGTTATTTTTAGAGGATGCATAGTTGTATTAGTGGATGCCTAAAATGGTGAGATGAATAGAGATATACATGTGGGTGTAAAGGTGGTAATTGGAGATTATTGAATGGGTTGATGTTTGGATTACCTATGTAGATGAAAGTTTAATGCTTGTATGAATCAGTTTTGTGGTTTTTCAACTCACCGTGTCTATCCCCCTATGCTTGGTAGGGGGTGCTCCTTCGCTTTCTTGGGGTACTAGGAAGTAAGTGGTAAGAAATATTAGTGGACTTCATGATATGTTTTCCACATACGTCTAGGAGATATGATACCATTTGGGTGATCAATTACCAACTCACCAAGTCGGCCCACTTCCTAAGTACCTAGGATCAGAGTTTGGTGAAGTTCTTAGAATTCCTCTACATGCACAAGATATCTTGACTCCATGAAGTTTCATCAATGATCATTTTATATCATCATGATCACTTTATATACCAAATTCAGAAGTTAATGTAGGAGTTGATTGCAGAGAATGTGTAGATCATCAAATAGTTGATGAAGAATGCACAAATCCGTCCAAAGTTTATGTGGACAGACAGTGTATCCCTTTGGATTTTGAAGAATGATACCGTGTCTTCATTTAGATCTCACATCGATGAGGGTTACAAAGATTTTTCTAGGGTGTAAAGTTATATCCAACATTAATAGTACCTATTTTGAGTACTATGTAGAGTTGGTGAGGTAGCGTTCCTCTTGGCTCTACTCTACAGTATGATTGGGTACACGACATCTTCCACATTTCACAGCTGAGGAGATTCATGCATAACCCTTTCTATGTCATAATCTATGGAGAGATGGACATTGATGTTTGATTGAATTGGGTTGAGTAACCAATCAAGATTGAGGATCCTTTGAGGATGATCTGTTCCCTTGGTTCTTGTCCACATGAAGCATAGGGGTCTTAAGAATATCACATGGGAGCGGGTGGTGAGGATTTTTGCTCGGTATTCTCACCTTTTGTTGGAGTAGACCATGTTTGGATTTTCAATGATGTAAATACTTAAGTTGGGGAGAATGAAATTACTTGTATTTTCTTGATTCTATTTTCATAAATTTCTTAGGAAATTTATGAGACCAGGTGTTGAGACAGCGTACGATTTTCTAGCCCGGTGTGCTCAGAATGATCCGTAGAGAAATGTTATGTTTTAAAATAAAACGTGTGAGTGTGTTTCCTAAAAAAGTGTAATAACAACTAAACATATATCGAGATAAAAAATATTAGGTCACCATTGAGCTCAATGTAGTGGATTTACCCTATGCGTGACTTAACTATAGTCGATGCGGGTCTTATATCGAAGAACCCAAAAATGACATAAATGTAAATAAAATAATTATATAAAATTATTACTTCGTAAATCCTAATAAATCATAAAAGGTTTTTGGGATTGGAAATAAAAGGGCACCAGTGTGTCTGGAACAATAACTTTACAATAGATGGGCCATAACATCATTCGACATGGGCCAGATGAAAAGGATAGATTTTGGATGTAACCATCATTAAAATAATTTAAGTAAAAATATTTTTTGACCCAAAAAAGAACTTCCTTGTAAAAAAATCTTTTTTAGTGATTTAGGGTTATCACCATAACCCTGGAGTTTCTCCAAGACAAAGAGGATATTCTCTCTTGATGACAAGAACCGATGGATCAGGATTATAGAGAGATATTGAGATCATTCTTCAATGAATCGCCAATGACAATAAATCCCCAACAACAAGAAATCCAATCTCAGGTAGGGTGTGCAATATTATTTGGTTTCATTCCATGTTCTTTATTCTTTTCCCTAAAACGAATCTAAATCAATTGACAAATGGATTGATTTATATATTGTGCAAAGTGTGGGGTTGGGATTTATGTTACTCGGTTTGAATAAGGTTTTAATGATGATTTGAATTGATCTATGTTTATAATTGTTGATCATTTCTCTGATTTCAATTATAATGTGGATGGATTAAGTCCAACAAGAAAAAGGCCCAGATCCGTATACATTTGTACATTCTTGATTTATGGCCCCTCTTTCCCAAAATCCATTCTCATTCTTCATATGTACAATGATCGGGAGCGGGATCTGTGACAACGGCGATGCATGGTGGCGACAACAACAAGCGGCAGTCAGAGGTGACGACTATGGCCTTTCCTAGAAGAGTGCTAGGAGATGAGGTTTCCAAATCAACGGCTGATGGTGGAAGCCCTCAGTGGTGGTGACCACGGGCGGCAGGTAGGATCTAGGACCAAGAGGGGCACATTGGAAAAGGATGGTCATGGTAGGAGGTTGTGTTGGAGGGACGTGGCTTGACATAGCTACGGCGGAGGGACGCGGCTTGCTAGATTCATGTTGTACGGGGGACCCATAGTGGAATCAGCATCGGGTGGGGGTGAGAAGTCATGGTAGGAGGCCATAATGGAAAAGGGATGTGGCTCCCTAAGCCACGTCAAACAGATGACCTCTAGAAAATTTGTGGGTGCAATCTGGTCACATGGACTAGCCAAATTGAGGAGGGGCGCAACCAGTCGGGCCGCTCTAGGGCTGGTGAACCGGCCCTCATGTAGTGGGTTGGGATTGAGATGGCATACTAGGCCATCCGGGAAAAATGGGCATGGACCAATGGGTCAGGTTAGTCTAATTGGGTCAGACCGGACCCAGACCCAACCAACCTCTTTTTCACTAAGAGACCCATAACTTTCAAACTGTATCTCCATTTGATGATCAATTTGTAGCATTGAGACTCTTCGGAAGAGGATGTCCTTTTGAGATGGATTTTGGATTTTTATTGATGACCCAAATAGGTGAGAAGATTTTCATTGGTTCCTTCCTCGAGTATTCATTACAGCATTACATCCATATCATTGGGCAGCAATCCCCTCAAAATGATAGAGTCTCAGATAGTGTTTTGGAATCATCCTTGGGACTATATTTATAATACATCACCCATGATGGAGTTTCTTGTGTATTGAAAAGGCCTCCAAGCATAGGGAATTAATCCTTCATCTAGTGGGTCGTATCAGTAGGGTTTTTGGTATTCTCTGAGGAGAATCCCCTATATTATGAGCTGTATCAATTGGGTTTGTGGTTTTTCTGAGAAAAATCCCTTACATTTTGGGGTAATAAATATTGGTTTCATGGTATTCTCTAAGGATAATCCCCTATCTATATATCATTATCATTGACCAGCGTTTTCTATTTGGGTGGGCCACAAATTAGTGGTACCTCTTGTAATATTCCCCAATGACAACAAGGCTCGATGAGTGAATTATCTTGGAATGATAATTTCTCGACCGGAATCATATGAAAAAGGATTGGCTATGATATCAAGACTCCATGTCTTAGAGAGACCATATGTCTCAGGAAAAATTGTGATGTAACGCGATCATATGTTCTCTCGGATACTTCTTGTTGACTTGTTCTACATGCTTACTATCATATATCTTGAGGATTAAGATCTCTTTAAATCGAGCATGCTACGTTTAGAACAATATGACTAGAAGTGGATGAAACCTTGAGTCATGGAATCCTTTATATGTATAACTATAAGTTCTTGTTATATGTGTTGTTGACATATACCTTTGTTCAGATGATTATTTCTTCTTAGTGGTGTTTCCTCTATGGTTGTTTACATAGTGATTCAGGGTTTCTTAATGAGTATTTTTTTTTACTCATCCATGCATGGGATTTTGTTTCACATGTAGTGTCTTCTATAGACGGTCAATTCCTCAATGGTTTTCTAGGAAGACTAGGACTAGGTAGGGACTAGTGTGATTAGATAGACCAAGGTGTGTCCTGGTGTCTTACAGACAGCATTTCAGTGTCGTACCTTGCAGTTGGATCAAGTGGGATTTTGTACAGATGAGCTTCATCACTTATGTTACACACTTTTTATTTTTTGTGGGATTGTATTCTTTCCTGGTTGTACATTACTGATTTTCTTTCTTTCATACTATTTTTTTCGGTTTTAGTGATATGCATGCATTTTATTTACTTAGTGTTTTTACTTTCCAACATATTTGTCTTGGAGTTGTGTGCGTGTGTACAAGTTCTTAGAAAAATGACTCCCATTTGTGGGCTATGCCTACTCAGTGATAATTGTCAACCCTATCCCATTAGAGGTAGGCTTGGGGTAGTCATGACATGGGACCTAGGGGAGGGGTCATGACAATCATGGAAGACTATGTACGTGAAATAGAAAACATGGGGATAAATAAAACATTTCTTTATTTAATCTTTATAATGATATCCTAACTTAATTTGTGCTCATAAATCTTCATAGGATAACTGGGGGATAACATGAACAAATGGTTGATCTAAAAAGCCCAGTAAGGGAATAATCCTAAGAATAAAGTATTAGAACATGGGTTAAAATACATGACATAATGATATAAAAAAGCATGGAACATATGGAATCATAACATATAAACATGGGATCATATTAACATAGATTCATAGTAATTTGGAAGCAAGATAATACATGACTTTATCATGAGTCAAGGATCATTGCACATACAGGATCACAAGTCAAGGATCACCACTAAGACTGGTGCACATTATAGCACTAGTCAAGCCTAACTTCTAGGATCGTTTCACATAAAGTATCATGATGTAGGATTGAAATGTACTTGTAGATGCTCAAATAAAATAGTGGGGTGAATTGTAAGTTTAAAAACATTCTTTTTTAACCTTATGTAAATCTATGTTTAACAGCGTTAAACAAGGTGAATTTATAAACCCTATTTAGTTTCTAAAAAAATGGATAATTGGAAGGGCCTGAGTCCAATTATAATGAACCTGTACTTAAACATGTTGATCTTAAATAAACTTGAGCAGTTTTATCTTAAATAAACTCAAACAATATTATCTTAAAGAAACTTAAGCAAGTTTATTTTAAAGGAACTTAAATAAGATTATCTTAAGAAAATTAAGAAAGATTTTCTTAAAAAAATATTCTACCTTAAAAAATATAGAATCTAATATAAAAGAGTAATTACAATTATAATAAACTATAAGAAATTTATACTCTCTAACTGTAACATAAAATAGCGGAAATAACAAACTTGTAAAAGGAAAAAGTAACACTGAATATTTTATCCCAAAGAGACGGGTATCTAACAACCTTGGATAAAGGTCCCTTGATTTATACATTCAAGAAATTATATCTTACCCACACTAGGGTAAAACCGTGATAAAAATATTGAAATCATTCTTATTATCCCTACAAGCCCTTAATCTCTAACATGATCAGCACCCCTGACTTCCTATCCTCGAAAGCCCTTGAACTTTAAGGTAGTCGGAACCTCAGTCTTTCTATTCCCATAAGCCCTTGATTGTACCCAAAACAACTAGTCACAATAAGCAGGCTAAACTAGTTTTTCACAACTTGAACAAGTTGGTCATAGCATTCACACAGGGTAGGTTGAGCAAAGCTCTCATAGTAAAAATTCTCTCTCTATAATTCAACACATCCAGCACTTCTCAATGCGTATCCAATGTGTGTCGAACAATTAAAATTGATGGGGGTATTTATAGGAAAAGGTTCCAACAGTATGATCCCTCCTCCAATGGTCATATTTTTCCTTAAATATCAGACGGACATATACACGTGTTACTCATACAACGGTTAGTCAAAAAATAGATTGTATGACATCATTTCATTGAAACATAATCATGTGTATGAAACAATAACATGTAAGATAAACATTATTATGTATAAAAAGCTTATGTAAACTAGAATCTGCTAAAGTTGAAATAGTATCTTAAGGAAAATAATTATTCTTAACAAGTATGAATAATCGGATTCTAAATATAGTGTGAAACAAAGTCTGAATATGCATAAAAACAAAGTCTTGTAAAATACAAATTTGGAATCTATAATTGGATAGAAATAGATAATAATTTTGGATAGAATTACAGTCAGATTTGGGATAGAAATAGAGTCTGATTTTGTATAGAAATGGAGTCTAAACTTCTAAGAATTCAGAGTTAGAATTTCTGAGAATTCAACATTTGATTTTATAAAAATTTAGAGTCTGGATATATGATAATGTAGTGTAATAATTTTTTATAATTTGGAGTCATAGTTTCTGAGAATTTGGAGTCAGAAATTTTGAGAATTCAGAGGCTGAGTTTTCGAGAATTTGTAGTCAAAGTTTCTGAGAATTTGGAGTCATAATTTCTGAGAATTTGGATTCTGAAATTATAAGAATTAAGAGTCAAAAATCATAATGAAATGGAGTCTGAAATTAGATGCAATCAATGTTTAAAAATAGTGAGACTCATATTCTAATAAACTATAAGGTTCTGAGGTTTAGATAAGGATCCAATTATTCTTAAGGTAATTCATTCTTAATAAAAATATTGTTAATCTTAGATATGGAACATTATACATAACATATAAAATCTTGTTAAGGTTCAATAAAATAAATTTCTTTAGAGAAATAAAGTAATCTTTAAGGATTTTTTTTTGTTATTTTCAAAACATAAAGGAATGGAGAAGTCATAAGATAGCTTATTGACTTAACATTCTTCCCCTTTTTGGAATGCACAAACCACATTTTGAAAAATAATATTAAGATTGGAAAATGTGAAATAAAAACTTATATCCCACATATTTGTTCCTTAATGAATACGACTAACTACCCCTTAGGGTTTTTCACCTTAAGGGTCATATTAATTGTGTTAAGAAATTATCTTCAGAAAGACTTCCCTTTTCTTAAGAATGTTTTCCTTAATATTAGGCTCTCTCTTTCATAAGAAAATTATTCTTTGAGTAAACTCCACCTTAATATGATATTCTTTTTAAACATTTCTCCCCCTTTGTGATTCTCAAAAAGGAGTGGATAAGGAAACAAATTGTACCAAAAAGGTTAAAAAATGCATATGAAACAAAGTATAACAAATTTATATCATTAACTTTGAACTAAATATTTTATTAAAACAAAATATCATAGTTTTAACATAATAAATTTTCCTTCTACTTTTCTGGTAGAAACTTCTTGAGGAAGGCCTTCATCTTCTTTATCTCCTTATGATCTTCTTGGAACTTCTTGAGTACGTCTTCTTTCACTTGGTTATTCATTTAGAGAGACCGAATCCTTTCTTCTTGTAACTTGATAAATCATTCTTGAAATTTTACTTTCTCTGCTAACTGATCTATGGTATTTGTTTCTCTATTTTGGGAATGATCAATGGAATCATGCTTTCCATAGAGATCAATTCCTTCTTGGATCTACACAACTTGATCTTGATTTAGCCTTTCAGAAAGATTCTTGAAATTCTCATCAGATTTTTTGAATGTATCTTCAACTGAATCCATATAATCACCGACTAACTTAAGATAATCAGCTACTGATTTCGAACATGTTGTGATCTTCTTGCAAGACTTTATATGAGATTCATAGTTGATCATAAAGGTTCTAAAATCTGTTTATTTTCTGAATAACTTTTCCATCAACAAATTTGTAGAATCCATTTTCATGTTGACTGGATACTAAATAAGTTGACTCTGGGATTCAATGTTTGGGGAGAACAGTATTGAATCAACAATTTTCTTCAAATATTGCATCAAAATTCATGTCCCATGGATGATGGAAATTTGGAATCTAAATCATCTTTCTCTAGAGGATTATCTTTCACTTCTTCAACATTCTTTGACTTAGACTTCCAGCTACATATTTTTGAGGTGTATCAAGAAGGAATGACATTATATTAGGAACAATATTGTGAATAACATTGGTTATATCATGTTATTTTTATTCAATATTAACTTCTTTTTCATCTTCCTGAAAAATATCATCATTATTTTCTCTTTCTTCATTGGAATTTCCTTTGTAAACTTCCTCCACTTTATAATATTTTTTCTTATTTTTTAAAGAAATTTTGGTGGATGAAGGTTGGGCAGTTCATATATAAAGATTATTAGAAGGGATCTTCTCTTTATGACACTCTTCCACCATTCTAAAGAAGTATTCACTTTATTACTCTTTTTCTTCATCTTGTTGAATTTATTCTTCTTAAAAAATATATTCCAAAACTAAATCATCCTTCAGAAAAGATTCTCGAACCTGAAATTGTTATGATGTTTTCTCAACATGTTTTAACAGAGACTGAAAAAATTGAGCCTTGGATTCATTTTCTTTCTGTTTCTTCTCCTTTGTTTGTTTCTTGAGATTTTCAGCTTCAACAATATTTAAATCATTAGTCTCCATAGGATAAATTCCCAAGATAATATCACATTTTTTTCTCTTTTTCTTTAGCTCCCTCCACTTAGCAACTACATCATCAAAAAACTTTTTTTGCTTCTTCGTTTTAGGGGGTTATAATTGAAGTTCTATAAATTTTTATTAGGGAAATAAAATTTGTAGGTTGCAAAAGTATTTATTAAGTAAAGAAAGATTTTTATGCTGAAAATTTATTTAATGGGATTAAAAATTTTATGTTCTTGAAATTTTTAAAAAAATAAATGTTTTAGGTTATGAAAATTTTACAAAAATATAAAAGAGTAAACATTTGTACTCCCATATGAAAAAGAGTATATTAATGTTAGGATATGGTTTCAACATAAATTTAATATTGAAGATTACCTTATGGTTATAATTCCAAACTTTTGTTTAATGTATTCAAATATATCATAGGGTAAATATTTCTTAAATATATTAGCATGTTTTTCTAGAATTATGATAAATTGAAGAATGATATCTCTTATTAGTGTGTGATCCCTAATAAAGTAATGCCTTATATATATATATATGTGTGTGTGTGTGTGTGTGTTTCACAAGAGTGATGTGTAAGGTTTTTTCTTCGGGAAATGACACTAGTATTATCGAACACTATATGTATTTTGGAAAAACTCATTCCATAGTTTGTGAGTGTGTGTTGTATCCACAACACTTGAGCACAACAACTTCCAATTGCTACAGATTCATCTTCATAAATGGAAAGTTTTACTGAGTGTTTCTTATTGCATGACCAAGAAACTAATGAATCTCTTAAGAAATGATAATTTCTAGATGTACTTTTCCTATCAATTTTACATCCACCAAAGTTAGTATCCGAGAACTTTTTTTTAAATAATTTCCATAAGAATAAAAAAGTCATAAATCCATGGTTCCCTTTAAATAGAGAAAAATTATTTTAAAAAATTTTAAATGGGATTATTTTGGATTAGATTTATATCTTGCACATAAGAAAACTGAAAAATTTATGTCTGGATAACTAGCTATTAAGTATAATAAACTTCCTATCATACCTCTAAAATATGTTTGATCTACTAATTTCCCAACATCATCAAGATCAAGAGTGTTTGAGGTACCAATTGGAGTACTTATACTTTTAGTGATTTTATATCCATTCTTTTAAAGAATATTTTTAATATACTTATGTTGATCTATATAAGTTCTTTCTGGTTTTTGAGAAAATTTGAAAACCAAGGAAAAATGCTTACTCACCCATCATACTCATTTAAAACTCATGTTTCATAATACTCGTGAATGAATTAGTTAAGGATTGTTGAGTTGATCCGAATATAATTTCATCAACATAAATTTGAAAAATCAAAACATTTTTCTTATCTTTCTTTATAAAAATGGTGGGATCAGCAGTTCCCTTAGCATAATTGTTTTGTGACAAAAATCTTATAATTCTATCATACTAGGCTCTAGGGGCTTGTTTAAGTCCATATAAAGCTTTGGTATGTTTAAAAATATGTTCCCGAAGTTTTTCATCTTTAAGACCAGGAGTTTGTTCAAAAAAACTTTATTTTGAACATATTTGTTAAGGAAAGAAAACTTCACATCCATTTAAAAATGTTTGAAATTTAAAAATTATGCAAAGGCTAGTAGAATAAGAATATATTCAAATATATCTACTGGAGTGTAGGTTTCTTCATAGTCTATTCCTTCTTATTGATAATAATATTTAGAAACTAATCATTCTTTGTTTCTTACAATGATTCCATTTTCATATAATGTATTTATTAAGACCCACTTCATTCCAATTATAGAAGTTTCCTTAGGTCATTTAACCAAGGTCCAGAATTTGTTCCCTTCGAATTAATTTAGTTCATCTGGCATAACTTTAATCCAATCATCATCACCTAAAGCTTCATCAGTGATTTTAGGTTCTAATTGGGAATGGAATTCTAGATGTTATGATTTATTTCATAAAGAACTTATAGTCATTACAAGTTGATTTATATCAATAACAATACTATCATTAGGATGATTCTTAAGAAACAACTAATATAGGTTTTGTAAAACCTGTCCATCAACAGAAGGTAAAAAATCTTCTAGGGTAAATACTTCAAAAACATTTTCTTGACGATTTTACTTATTATAAGAATCTTCCATAAAAGGTTGATAATTGGTTTTTAAAAACACATCTGAAGATGTAGGTTGGGGTTATTTAAAAACAAAAGGATCATTTTCATAAAATTTAACATTTACTATTTCTTCAATAGTATAATAAATTTTGTTATAAACATTATCAACCTTAGAAGTAGTGAAATAGCCTAATAAAATTCATTCATCAGATTTTAGTGAGAATTTATGTAAGTTATATTTAGTATTAAAGATGAATACATTTCATCCAAATACATTGATGTAAGAAACATTAGGTTTTTGACCAGTTCATAATTCATAAGGAGTTTTATTAAGAAAAGGTCTTATTAAAATTTGATTTATAGTATAACAAGCAGTGCTTACAGGTTCATCACAAAAAAAAATAGTAATAGAATATCCACTCATCGTGTTTATTTTTATCTCTTGAAGAATTTTATTTCTTCTTTCAATAACACCATTTTGTAGAGGTGTTCTTGGAGCTGAGAAGTTATGAGTATTTCCTATTTTACTTCAAAAAGATTCAAAATATAAATTTTCAAATTCTCCCCAATGATCACTATGAGTAGTTATCAATGGAAGGTTCTTCTCATTTTTAACTTTGTATGAAAAAGATTTAAAATAATAAAATGCTTCATATTTCTTTACTATAAAATAAACCCAAGTAAATCTAGTGGAATAATCAACTAAAACAAATACATAGTATTTTTCTCCAATACTTACAGTTTTTGTTGGATTGAAAAGATCAATATGCACTAGTTGTAATACATCAGAAGTTTAGACTTGATTGATTGATTTAAATCTTGACTTATGTTGCATTCCATATTGACAAGGATAAAAATATTTTGAAGAATCAAATCTAAGATTTGGTAGATCCTTAACAAGTCTTTTCTTTGAGAGTTTTCCTAAGTTTATAAGATTACAGTGTCTTAGTCTTCTATTTAATAACAAAGATTGATCTTCAATTTCACTAATTCAAGGTATGTCTTGGATCTTAAGGTTTTCTAGGTTAATTTTTTAAACATTCTCATGCCTATAGGTTGAGAAAATAAACTCATCCATGGAATTGTGTACTAGAAATTTATCATTCCTAAAATTCACAAGGTGACCTTCATCACATAATTGGAGTATGCTTATAAGGTTGTCATTAAGACTTTTATCAATTAAAACATTTGAAATTAAATATTTTCCATGAATAAAAATGTTACCTATGCCAATAATTTCTCATTAAGAATACTTCGTAGAGTATAAAATCTTGGGTAGGTGGCACACGTCGAGTATCAGCCTGACCCTGACACACCATTTGTTATGTGGGGTACGTCGTGTACTAGGAAATGTCTAGAGTACATAAGAATAGCTAGATTTACACGATAAATACCCAGGTATCCGAGACACACCATGTAGTTCCCTTACATAAGGTTTGGTACTATATACCCATCGATCTGTGTGATGTAGCAGACATGGCTATGAATTAGAGTGGGACCACACATCATTTGGGTCCTTACAAGTCATGAACATACTTTTGAGGAAACTTATAACTGTAAATTATCCTTCATTTATATTCTTATTTTGGCATGCATGTAGCCTATCTTGTGTGATTTTCTACACAGAATGATATATTGGCCTTCATAATGGCTTTTGAGATATGATACAATATGTTTTAAGTGTGAAAGCTCTTTAGGTGGTTCTTGAAAATATAAGTGATTAGTTGTGAAAATTTAAAATTTGGAACCCTCTTACTGGGATAGGAAATTGGTCCTCTACCCATTTATAGAGTGGAACACTCTTGTTGAGATAGGGAATGGGTCATCTACCCATTTATAGAGTGGAACAACTAGACGGACTTGGGAGTGAGTCGTATAACTATTCATTAAGTGGGACCCCCTGACAGACTAGGTTGTGGGTCCTCTATCTATCCATAGAGTGGAAACCTCATTCTGGGACATGGCATGATCCATCTACCCATTTATGAAGTGGAACCCCATGATGGACTAGGGTGTGGGTCCTCTATCTACCTACCGAGTGGAACCTTCATGTTTCATTAGGGCATGGTTCAACCATCTACACAGTGGAACCCCATGATGGACTAATCTTTGGGTCCTCTATCCATCTATATAGAAAAACCCACATGTTGGGATATAGATGGGTCCTCTATCTATATAGTGGAACCCCCTGGCAAACTAGGGCATGGGTCCTTTATCCACCTACTGAGTGGAAACCTCCTAATGTGACTGGGCATGGGTCATCTATCCACATAGTGGAACCCCTCGAACATAATAGGGAGTGGGTCTACTATCTACCAATGGAGTAGAAACCCCATAAGGAACTAGTTCTTGGGTCCTCTATCTATCTACTGAGTAGATCCCTCCTATCATATTGGGGTATTAGTCCTCTATATAAATATGCAACCACATCCATTGTGTGGAATTGTGGAAAGTTGTGGATCTACTTGGTTACTCTTTGTACATACGCGTGAGATGATGTGAATTAATGATGGACCTTTGGAAATGTGGGGAGACTCTTTTTATAGGATAAGCAGTGAGATGGAGATCATATTTTCTCTCTTTTTGGGTTTCTTTTATGAGCATATATATATATATATATATATTGCTAGATTTCATTTAACTATTTCTATGGGTTGAGTTGTCTACTTCTATGGATTCACATTTTGATCCCCCTTTTTCTTTCAGTGAATCCTACTAGGTTTGTATACAGTCACCCCTATATGTGATTTTCCCACATGTGTCGTGTCTTATAATGATGACAGATAGATCGGTAGTGATTTCAAAGAAGTATAGGGATACCCTGGTGCATTTGAAAACATACGGTTGTTGGAGATTGGATATTTGAATCTAGTCTCTCTCATAATTTAATTTTCAAATTATTTTCTGGTTGAGACATATTTTCTACTGGGCGTGTATTTTTCTACTTTACTTTTTAGATTAATTTTTCATACTCTTGTGGTACCTAGAGGTTGTTACATGCAAGGTTGTTTCTCTAGATGTTATTGTATTTTATATTTATTCACTTATATTCCTCCATGGAGACATGTTGGTGTGTTCATATAGGTACTCTAGCCAAAGGACTCCCATTTTAGTTATGCCTTTTAGTGATGGTCTCCAACCCCCATCCAATAGATTCAGTCTTGGGGTAGTTTTGGATCAGTCTTTCATCGGCCATGCGGGCCCTAGTGGGTTGGGTCATGACATGTTCCTTGTATGGAAGAGTTGGGGTTAGCTACATATATCTCAATACTTACTTGGTTATTATTAATTTCATATAATTATAAAACATTAAATTAAAAGGCATTATGTTTCTTTTTAAGTAGAAGCATTTGGATGTGTGTAAATATATTTCGCTTCCATTTTGGTTTGAGTAACATAAACCTTGAGTTTAGTAAAGAGTTACATAATAAAATGATTTGAACATATTCATTTGCTGGGGGGATAGAGATTCCAAAAGTAAATAATTGAGAATCATGAATATATATATGAATAAAACATTAGAAAATAATTATTTTACATAATGAAATAGTTATAGATTTAATATTCATGTGATATATTAAAAAATGGTGTGACAAAGAAAACCCATCAAATACTAAGTGTGAGATTCCTTCCAAATAAAATTTGGGTTAATAACTCAATAATCCAACATCATATGTTCATTCTAATTCTAGGTTTCCATAGATTATCTTATGCATGTCATGGAGAGTATGGATAATCCTAAGATATAGGTAACCAAATCATATTATGATATTTGGGTAATATTTAATTAGGAAATCATATGAGATAGGATACCAGAGGAAATGAGTTTAGTTTAGTCCATATTATTTATAAAGAAAACGGTCCATTCACTCAACTATCTAATAATAAAATGTGATATGATTTTCTTAATAAACTTGCTAAATGGATAATATTTGAGTTAAACACCAAAATTTACTCAGAACTCAGTGAAACATAGATCATATCCTACTAAAGGTAATTATAGATTGGGTAATCATTTTACTAAGAGTATTTTTATTAAAATTTCATGATAAAAAAGATAATAAAAAACATGATACTTTCTAATTGATAAGTATTTATTGTTGATTATAAGAATGCATCATGATTATAATTTAATGAAATCATATAGATATGTGTATAAAGTATTCCAAGATTGGTATTTATGGTTGATAAGTGTTCTCAAAGAAAATTATTATGATTATATTAATGTGAATGCTATAGAAATTAATTTTTCTAATTATGACTCATGGGTATTGAATATCAGGTTTCTATCACACATTTGTGATAATAAACGTAGACTCAAAATGGAAGAGATTTTATTAAGGGTGAAGTATATTTATATGTTGGTAATAGATAAAGGGTTGATATATTGGATAATTGTCACACCCTAACCTTTAAAACTGCTTTATTTAATTATTTTATTGGATTTGGATATTTTTTCAGGGTTTGGGTTGAGTCACGATTTAAATTTTTGAGTTTTCATTGAAAAAATCATGTTTTCGGTTTTGTGGAATCTGACGCATGGGAAGAGCATGGTTTGGAGACCATGCGGCAATACCCTGGTCACTGTGTGGCCTGCTCAGATTTCAAAATAAATTAAAATTTCAAAATATTAATGAAATGAAGCTAAATGAGAGTTAAAATAAAAAAAAGAAAAAGTAAATATAATAAAATGTATTGTTTAATAACAATAACAATGATAATATTATTATATAGAATTATTATTATTGTTATTTTTATTATTATTATTATTATTTTTTAAGAATATTATTTATTAATTTATATTATTATTATTAATGGTAGTTCTTGGTGGGTTTTAGGCCGGTGTGCGGGCACCGTATGGTTAGAGAAAACCGTTCGGCCAACCTGGGTACCCATGTGGCCACTTCTAGAATGGGAAGAGGCTACCGTATGGTTCGAACATGATCACTTGAGCTGTGCATGGGCCGCATGATTTCCCAGTATCCATATAAATAAAAATTTAATGAGAAATAAAATTAATATGAAAATATTGTTTAATAATAATTATAAGATAGATATTATAATTATTTTGAGTAATTATTATTAGTATTATTATTATTAGTAGTAATTATTATAATAATTATTATGAGTAATTATTATAATAATTATTATGAGTAATTATTATTTTAATTGTTATTGGTAAATAATATAATTATTATGAATATAATTGTTGTTTTTGTTGTAAATATATTATTATTATCTAGAATTTAATTATTATTATTATTAAGAATTTCATTATTATTATTAGACTTATTATTATAATAATAATTATTATTCTTAAATTGGTTTTATTTATCTTTTTAGGGTTTTGCCCTAATTTTTTCTCTCTTTCCCCTACTCCTCTCTCAATTCACTACTAGCATGTGCACACCACCTACCTTGCGTCACCTTCCTCCCCCTTCCTCACTTGGGTAGTGCCTCCCACTGACGCACCTACCTCCGATCGAACCCTTTCCAGTGCACCCCTACGGTCTGCCTTACCCTCTATGGTAGCCACCTTGTGTGGCACACTACCCCTATCCAGTTGAACCTCTTCTTGCACACATAGAACCTTTGGACAACCTCCTCTATGCCCGACCTCTCTCTTACACACATGCGGCCTGCCGGCGGCCCTCTCCAGTGTGCCACCCCAACCCACGGGGTCCCTCTCTACCTTACAGCCTCACTGGAAGACACTTACTCTGGTAGCAGCTTCCCCCTTCAATAACATTTTTGGTTTTATCTTCAATTAGGTTGTGGGTTTTTATAATTAAGTGTTTTTTTCGTAGATTTAATGGTTCAAAACACTAATGGTGCAATTTTGGGCGTGTTTTTTTTTCTATGATGGATTTGATGTAGGATCCCATTGCACATTGCCTTTAAATTTAAGAATTCATTAATTTATTTTTTTCACACTTTTGTTGATATTTAATTAGTTACCTAAAATTTTTAGAATAATTGTTTCATATTAAATAGGGAGTTTTGTTGGATTGTTTTAAATATGCAGTTTAATTTTGTTCAAATTATACACACCATTTTTTTGATAAATAAAATATTTGGAATTTTCATGTGCTTTAAGATTTTTGTGAATAATGTATTGAATTTTGTATATGTATTTTTAATGTTTTTGGGTTTAAAGTGGATTTTATATAATAGAAATGGGTGTTTTATGGTGTAAACTCTTATGATGCATCTTGAAATTTTTTTACTAAGTTTATAAGTGATTTATTAAATTGTGTAAAAATTTTATTAAATTATATAAATGATGTGATGGTGTTCAAAAAAAATTAGAGTGAGACTGATTTTAAAGTATAATTTGTATGTGAAATTGCGTGTGTTTTGTTTTAAATGCTTTTTTTGCCATTTGTAAATGATTTAAAAAAAATTAATTATTTATTAAATTATTTTTTTGATGTTAACCATGTGAGGGAGTGTTTTTGGAGTTCGTTTGATTCTAAAAAGGGAATTTTGATTGTGTTTTTTGGTTAAAAGCCGACTGATGCCTCTTGGACTTATTTTATTAACCTTTTAAATGAATTATTAAATTATATAAGAGGGGATAAATATGTTCTGGAAGATTTTTTGATGTGTGCATGATTTTAAAATGGATTTTTAACATGTGGTATGTTTTCGTTGAGTTTTGCACACTATGTATTTGTTAAATTTCCTGGTTGGCTTTTCCATGTAATTTTTTATTCTTAAAGGAATGGTTTGGTTTCATAAATGATGGTGTGATATTAAAAATGGTGAGTGGTATTTCCAAAATGTATTTCAAATTTATTTTGGTTTAGAAAATATGTTGTGTGAAATTGTTTATAAAAAGGCTTGATATGTGGAAAATCACATGAGGCGCATTTGAATTTTCTGTTAAATGGGTTCATTTGGAAGACCATTCTAGGGTTGATTCGATTTCCTTATTTTTTTGACTATGGGATAGGAATTCCCATAGTATGGGATCTCCCTTGTGTGATAATTGTTTCTAAGGCATGGGGTTACACCTCGAGGTGGTTAGGGTGGTGTTCGTTTATGTGTTATGTATGATGGCGGGTGTATGGATTGTTGCTTTATCTTGTTTTGAACACTTATTTATGAAAATATCATGGGAACATAGAATAGCTATGGGGATTACTGATAATTATTTATGCACTGGTAGTTGATGTACTGACCATTAGGCCATTCTACATTGATATATTTGGGTTTATTGCTACTGGATTGGGCCCTTAGTCTGTCCTAAGTGAGGGTGACTGATAGTTTGGGTGTTTTGATTTCATCATGTGTGGAATGATACTAGGTATGGGTTCTCATGTATTAGTATGTTTTGGTTCTCCTCCGAGTTCCTAGGATTTTATGTGTTCCTCCGATACTAGTGTGGTTAGTGCCATTTCCCTCGTTGTGTGGAATCGTGAACCTTATGTTTGGTTTTGGTGTTATCTTGGAAAATATTTAATGTTTGGTTTTGAAAAGAAGGTTTTAAAGTGGATGTTTTGAAATAGAAAATATACCCTTTATTTTTTTACCATTATAAATAATGAATGATTTTTATTTGGTTCCCTGTTTACTTATCCCATTGATCCTTATTTTAAATTAAGAGGGAAATAAATTAAGATTGTTTGTTTTTAAAATGAGAAGTGTCGAAAAACTAAATTTTTATATTTTATATCAATCCTGAAAATCAATGTTTCTTTATTTAAATCATGTTCATTGTGAATAGAATTTTTTGGTCCGGCCTACTGAGTTTTAATACTCATGCCTTTAATGATTTATTGTATTTAGTTTATGTTGTAGGTTTCAACTTGAGTTCGATCAGCTTGGGTAATAGTTTGTTGTGGATTGGAGAGTGACCCTCAAGTTCACATGGAGGTGTCTTGGGTTTCAGGATTAGTTTGATTATTCTAGTTTTTTTTTGTTGTTTTATTCTTTGTTTCTTTAGTTGTAAATGTAAACAATGTAAAGTTTCAAAGTCACTTTCAGTTTGGTTTGTGCTTTTATCTATTTAGTTTCCTTGTTTATTTTTATTGGGTGAAACCATTCCATATGTCTCTATTGATGAACTTGGTGCTTTTATCCTTCTCGGAAAGATTGGGAATGCCTCTTGGGCCTTGCCACAAAATCAGCTCAGGTGACCGGTTTAGGGTCGACCCACATTAGTTTGTGATAATATCAACACTTATGGTCTATGCATACCTAATGGATTGGTTATGGAATTATAAATATATCATTGTATTCCACTACGGGAAAATGGGTATTTGCGACGGGTTATTTGCGACGAGAATAAATCTCGTCGCAAATAGCCCCGTGAAAAACTTATTTGCGACGGGGGTATTTACCCGTCGCAAATAAGTAGGCTTTTGCGACGGGATTGCTTTCCCCGTCGCAAAAGAACTGGCGCGCGTTGCGCGCCAAATCGCGGGAAAACTATTTGCGACGGGGGAATATTCCCGTCGCAAATAACCGGCGGCGGTAAAAGGTATTTGCGACGGGAATATTCCCCCGTCTCAAATAGTATGTCGGCAGGTGGTTATTTGCGACGGGACCCGTCGCAAATAACTATTTAACCGTTGACCGTAATAAATGTTGGCTAAGGTATTTGCGACGGGTACCGTCGCAAATAACACTATTTGCGACGGGAATCTCGTCGCAAATAATCTAACCTATAAATACCCCCATCCGTTTTTTTCAAATCATTCTCAAACTTCATCTTCTTCTTCTCTCAAAGTTGTATTTCTAAAGTTCAGTTTTTCTCCAGTTTAATTTTTTTCTCCGGAGTTGATATTAAAGTTTTGAAGAACGATCAGAGCAGATCAGTTTTCAAGGTATTTATCTTCATTTTAATTTAATATTTGTTTTTAATTTTTTATTAGTTTCAATTATTCTTAATTAGTTGTAATTTAATTATGTTTACATTGTTTTGTTACTTAATAAATTTAAATTTTTAGTATTGTTCATAGTTAATGGTAATTAGGAATAATTAGTAATAATTTTTAATAATTACGAATAAATATTAATAATTAATAATAAATACCAATAATTAGGAATAATAACATTATTACATTATTAGTATATTTTATTATTAATATTAAAATAATATAATTTTTTATATATATACAATTCTCTTTTCATCTGTGTGTTTGCTGTCTTCACATGTATTATTTGTATGTGGAGATAGAAAACGCACAGATGAAAGGAGAATTGTATATAAATTAGAAAATTATATTATTTTAATATTAATAATAAAATATACTAATAATGTTATTATTACTAATTATTGGTAATTATTCCTAATTATTGGTAATTATTCATTTAATTACCAATAACTATCAATAATTCAGAATAATTAGTAATAATTAGTAATAATTACCAATAATTAGTAATAATTGCCAATAATTAGTAATAATTACCAATAATTAGTAATAATTACCAATAAGTAGTAATAATTATCAATAATTCCTAATACTTACCAATAATTTGTAATAATTACCAATAATTAACAATAATTAGTAATAATTAGTAATAATTACTAATAATTACCACTAATTAGTAATAATTACCAATAATTACCAATAATTACCAATAATTACCAATAATTACCAATAATTGCCAATAATTAGTAATAATTAGTAATAATTCGGAATAATTAGGAATAATTAGGAATAATTAGTAATAATTAGTAATAATTAGTAATAATTACCAATAATTACCAATAATTACCAATAATTAGTAATAATTAGTAATAATTAGGAATAAATACCAATAATTACCAATAATTAGTAATAATTAGTAATAATTAGTAATAATTACCAATAATTAGTAATAATTAGTAGTAATTAGTAATAATTAGTAATAATTAGTAAAAATTAGGAATAATTACCAATAATTAGTAATAATTAGTAATAATTAGTATTAATTAGTATTAATTACCAATAATTATTAATAATTACCAATAATTAGTAATAATTACCAATAATTAGTAATAATTAGTAATAATTACCAATAATTAGTAATAATTAGTAATAGTTACCAATAATTAGTAATAATTAACAATACTTACCAATAATTACCAATAATTACCAATAATTAGTAATAATTACCAATAATTACCAATAATTGGTAATAATTAATAATAATTACCAATAATTAGTAATAATTGGTAATAATTAATAATAATTACCAATAATTAGTAATAATTATTAATAATTAGTAATAATTAATAATAATTACCAATAATTAGTAATAATTATCAATAATTAGTAATAATTACCAATAATTACCAATAATTAGTAATAATTAGTAATAATTAGTAATAATTAGTAATAATTAGTAATAATTAGTAATAATTAGTATTAATTACCAATAATTAGTATTAATTACCAATAATTAGTAATAATTACCAATAATTAGTAATAATTACCAATAATTAGCAATAATTACCAATAATTAGCAATAATTACCAATAATTAGTAATAATTACCAATAATTAGTAATAATTACCAATAATTAGTAATAATTACCAATAATTAGTAATAATTAGTAATAATTAGTAATAATTACCAATAATTAGTAATAATTACTAATAATTAGTAATAATTACCAATACTTAGCAATAATTACCAATAATTTCCAATAATTACCAATAATTAGTAATAATTATCAATAATTACCAATAATTACCAATAATTACCAATAATTGGTAATAATTAATAATAATTACCCATAATTAGTAATAATTAGTAATAATTAGTAATAATTACCAATAATTACTAATAATTACTAATAATTAGTAATAATTAATAATAATTACCAATAATTAGTAATAATTATCAATAATGAGTAATAATTATTAATAATTACCAATAATTAGTAATAATTAACAATAATTACCAATAATTAGTAATAATTAGTAATAATTAGTAATAATTATTATTAATTACCAATAATTAGTAATAATTAACAATAATTAGGAATAATTACCAATAATTAGTAATAATTAGTAATAATTAGTAATAATTAGTAATAATTAGTAATAATTACCAATAATTAGTAATAATTACCAATAATTCGTAATAATTAACAATAATTAGTAATAATTAACAATACTTAGTAATAATTACCAATAATTACCAATAATTACCAATAATTAGTTATAATTACCAATAATTAGTAATAATTACCAATAATTAGTAATAATTAACAATAATTAGTAATAATTAACAATACTTAGTAATAATTACCAATAATTACCAATAATTACCAATAATTAGTAATAATTACCAATAATTACCAATAATTACCAATAATTACCAATAATTAGTAATAATTACCAATAATTAGTAATAATTACCAATAATTAGTAATAATTACCAATAATTAGTAATAATTAACAATAATTAGTAATAATTAACAATAATTAGTAATAATTACCAATAATTAGTAATAATTACCAATAATTAGTATTAATTACCAATAATTAGTAATAATTACCAATAATTAGTAATAATTAGTAATAATTACCGATAATTAGTAATAATTAGTAATAATTACCAATAATTAGTAATAATTAGTAATAATTACCAATAATTAGTAATAATTAACAATACTTAACAATAATTACCAATAATTACCAATAATTAGTAATAATTACCAATAATTAGTAATAATTACCAATAATTACCAATAATTGGTAATAATTAATAATAATTACCAATAATTAGTAATAATTAGTAATAATTAGTAATAATTACCAATAATTAGTAATAATTATTAATAATTAGTAATAATTACCAATAATTAGTAATAATTACCAATAATTCGTAATAATTAACAATAATTAGTAATAATTAACAATACTTAGTAATAATTACCAATAATTACCAATAATTACCAATAATTAGTAATAATTACCAATAATTACCAATAATTACCAATAATTACCAATAATTAGTAATAATTTCCAATAATATTAGTACTATGAAAATAATAAAAAAATTATATAATATTAAAATTATCAATATTTGTAACATGTTTTGCTTTATTCTCAACATATTTAATTCTTAAAGGGTCAATTTTTAGGTCTATATCAATAAAAAGTTTGCGTTAGTCGTGTATGATCTAAACTCTATAATTATTCTAGCTTGAGTGTTTTTTCTAACAAATTATTCAAAACCAGTAATGCTTTTATATTTTATAGAGAAATATGGAACAACGAGGTCGTCAACAATCATTATTAGGTGGCCGCATATGGATAAATCAACGTAGAAATCCAAACGGTTCTGGTTTAAATCTAGTATATGTTGAGGGTGTGGAGACTTTTTTATCATTTGCGGCATTAAATCCAGAATTTGTTTCAGAAGGCAAAATAAAATGCCCTTGCAGAAAATGTGCATTGAGAACGTTTGACACGTTTGAAAAAGTGGGAGAACATCTCTTGCGTTTTGGTTTTCAACCAGATTATGTTTTTTGGTATCAACAGGGTGAATGCAGTTCCAGAGCAGGTGATACCAACTTGATTCTGGATCCATCCCGGTTTCAAGATTTAGTACATGATGTTGCAGGTTCATCTGTTCAACATACATAAACTCCAGCTGATATAGCTTCAAATCCTGAGTTGGCACCGTCTGAATTTTATGAGTTATTGAAGTCTGTTGAGGATGCATTATATCCTGGCTGCAAGATGAGCAAATTAGAAGCAGTTGCAAAATTTATGGCTATCAAATCAGATAATGGAATGTCAAACACCTGTTTTGACCAGATATTTTCTTTGTTGAAAACACTGTTACCCGAAGGAAATGTTTTACCTGCAAATTACTATGAGATTAAGAGGCTGGTTCGAAATTTGGGACTTACTTGTCAGAAGATTCATGCATGTTCAAATGACTGCATTTTATATTCTGGGGAAAATGAGTCGTTGAATAGTTGTCCTACATGTGGGCAACTGAGATATAAAGAAGGAAAACATGGGAAGTCTGGTTTGATTCCTGTAAAACAGTTGAGATATTTTCCGCTTACATCCAGACTACAGTGTTTATTCATGTCTAAGAATACAGCGACAATGATGTCATGGCATAAAGAGAATATTTCAACCGATAAAAGCTTGAATCATCCAGCCGATGGTGATTCATGGAAACATTTTGATAGAGTGAATCCATCCTTTTCTTTAGAAGATAGAAATGTTCGACTAGGCCTTTCCACTGATGGTTTTTGTCCGTTTGGATCTTATGGTAGTCAATATTCATGTTGGCCTGTTTTTTTTAACTCCGTACAATTTACCTCCATGGATGTTGATGAAGGAGCCATATATCTTTTTGACTTTACTAATTCCAGGACATCCGAAGAAAAATATTGATGTTTATTTGAAGCCATTGATTGATGAATTAAATTTATTGTGGAGTACTGGTGTCAGTACATATGATGTTGCAATGAAACAGAATTTCATACTGAGAGCAGCATTGATGTGGACAATAAGTGACTTCCCGGATTATGGGATGTTATCTGGCTGGAGTACACATGGTCAGAAATCATGTCCTTACTGTATGGGAGAGAACAAAGCATTTATGCTCATTCATGGAAGGAAACCTTGTTATTTTGACTGTCATCGCAGATTTCTTCCAGCTAATCATCCTTTTCGCAGAAACAGATCTCATTTCAGAAAAGGAATAGTTGAAAGGGATGGACCTCCAAAAATGCTATCAGGTTCGGAGTTAAAATCAGTTGTATTTTCATTACCTCCCATCACTTTTGGTCCCACAATAAACCAACAGAAAATTTCTGGTTTTGGGAAAGAACACAATTGGTTTAAACGTAGCATATTTTCGGATTTGCCATATTGGTCTGATCTGTTGGTCCGACACAGGTTAGATGTCATGCATATTGAGAAGAACTGTTTTGATAATTTGTTTCATACAGTTTTGGATACGCCAGGAAAGAGCAAAGACAATGTAAATGCACGTTTAGATCTTGCCCAAATTTACAGGCGTCCAGAATTGGAACTATTTGAGAATGTCATAACAGAAAGGTTAATGAAACCAAAAGCAGCTTATACACTGTCTAAAGAAAACCGTTTATTATTTTGTCAGTGGATTGAAGATTTGAGACTTCCAGATGGCTTTGCTTCCAATTTGGGTAGATGTGTAAAGAATGGTCATATTACTGGATTAAAAAGTCATGATTGTCATGTTATAATGGAGAGACTTCTACCCATTGGATTAAGAGGTCTGTTGAATTCTGTGATTTGGGATTCCATAACAGACATGTCTCATTTTTTCGGGAAATTTTTGCGGCTACGGCAGATTATGATCCTCTAGGAAAACATGAAAAAATCTTGTTTTAATTATATGTAAACTGGAAAAAATATTTCCGCCGTCTTTCTTCGACTCAATGGAACATTTGATGTTACATTTTCCATATGAAGCCAAATGTGGAGGTCCGGTACAGTTTCGATGGATGTACCCATTTGAAAGATGCATGAAAAAATTGAAAATAAAAGTACGTAACAAAGCATCTGTTGAAGGATCTATTGCAGAAGCTTATTTCCAAGAGGAAATATCTTTTTTCTGCTCCCATTATTTTGAATCTGAGTATCCTTTAAAACACAACCGAATGGGATGGAACGAGAGGAATATTGATGAAATCGACAATCAATTATCTATTTTCAACCAGTCAGAGCTTGGTTTTGGTGGATTTTATGAACGCTGGCTTTCAGATGATGAACATCAGAGAGCTCATACGTATGTTCTGCTCAACTGTGTAGAGATGACATCAGTTGTACTGTAAGTGTTTATATCACTTATTCTATCATTTATGTTACAGTAAATAACTTTGGTTTTTATAGGTTGTATGATAATCATATCAAGAAACAAATTCCACAAATTACAGCAGCTGCTCTCGAAGAACGTCGACTGAAAAATTTCTCTCAGTGGTTTCAAAAACTGGTAACATAAATTCTTTATCTTTTAGCAACTCATTCAATGTATAGTTTACTATATTGATAATTATTTCACAAATTTTCAGGTGTCTTGACATGCTGATAAAATTGACAAACGGCTGTGTGTATTGAGTAACCCACCTTCCAAAAATGTTAAAACTTATAATGCATATGTGGTGAATGGATTTCGATTCCACACACATGCATATGGGGAATAGAAAAAAACAATGAACAGTGGAGTTAGCTTGAGAGGATCTCATCATCGAGAAAATGAAGTTGACTTTTATGGCATACTTGATGAAATCATTGAACTCTGTTATCTTGGACAACATTACATAACCATGTTCAAATGTTGGTGGTTGGATACAGAGAGATGTGTGCGTGTTCATCCGACTCATGGAATCATCGATATTAAATGTAAAAGTGTTCTCGCAGTAAATGAATCATTCTTATTGGCTCAACAGGCATATCAAGTTTATTATGCAAAGTATTGTGCAACATCAAGAGACTTGACTGATTGGTGGAGTGTAATAAAAATCAAAATTCGAGACAATCAGTTTAGTCAAAGTGAATGTGCTTTCACTGATGTGCAAAGAATTGAAATTTTTCAAGAGAGTACTCAAAATCAATCTTTTTTACAAAGAAACATGAGTATCGATGATGACACCCCACATTTAAGAGTCGGTGATGATGATGATGTTAATGATGTCACATATGAATTTGAAATGGTAAGAGATGAAGCAACTGTAACTCGAATGGATATCGATGATGTTGAGGAGGAATATGAAGATGACATTGACATATATGAAGATGATGATGAAGATGAACACTGATAGAATTCCATGGTATTTATATACAATCATAATATGTATATATGTATATATAATAGAAATTATCAATTATTTGCTAACATTAACATTTTCTATTTCAGATGGACGATGCCACATTTTTTGAGTTGGCGGATGCTGACCTGACTTTTGATGCGGATGAGTTGCTGACAGATGCCCCTCAGCCTGCAGGCGCTCCAGGGAGTACGCGGAGGGGGAGCGGTCTTGCACGATTGATGATTCCTGACCCCGTCCCCGAGCGACGTCCACGTCTTGGGTTTGATCCACGCACACAGAGGTGTGATAACCTGTGTGATAACCTGTGGATTTGACTAAGATTTCATTAATCTATTCACATAATAAATGTTTATTATTTTTTCAGTTTTCCGCATATAGAAGTAGGACAGGGCATCGCTATTTTGCGCAACTATTTCTCTCAGTCATGGACCACATGGGAGCAGATTCCCATTGATGTGCAGCAGGCCATGTTCGGCCATTGGTTGGTACGTACGTAAATAAATAATTTTTATTTTGAAAATTATTTCATTTCTAACTTGATATTTTGATTTATTTGTAGGGTTTATGGTATCCGATCGAGAATACCATGCGTGACGCCATCCACGAGGCATGGGAGGTGGCCATGCGTGATCGCCTTCGTCAGTTTTTGCACAATTTAAGAAAAGCTGCGATGAAGAAAGCAGGAGTGTCAGATTTTGAGGAGTCAAGTAAAGCACATCGACCAGGGTATATTTCATCCCATGTATGGGATGGATTATGTGCGCACTGGTTGGGTGGTGCCTTTCAAAGGAGATCATCGGTGGGGAGGAAGAATCGGGGGAGACAGGAGGTGACTCATCGAGCTGGGAGTCGTTCTTTCAGTACTCATAGACAGCATCTGGTACGTACATTATTTATAAATATTTTATATTACTATAAATATTAACAGTTTATTTTTTATTCTTATAGGTTGTCGAGCACCCCGATATTACAGAGTACGATGTATATCAGAGGATGTATAGTGATCCTGCTTCTGGGGAGCTCAGAGGTGATCGTCAGCGTCACATCGTGGTCAGTATTATTTGTTTTCAAGTTTAAAAATTAACTGCATATAATATATTCACAATTTTAATTTTAAATTGCAACTATAGGAGTCATATGAGGCCGCAGCGTCACAGGACCGGCCTGAGAGTCAGGCTGAGTCATCAGATCAGACCACTGCCCGTCAGTTTGATGAGGCGGCATGGATGCAGGCCACCCAGTATGCCTTCGAGAAGGGCCGGGTAGTTGGTATCGGCTCTCGACTGACTCCCGGAGATTATTATGGCAGTGCTGCGATGTCGGCGTCCAGCTCGAGAGGAGCTCGTGCATCTTCTTCTACTACACAGTATGAGGATCAGTTGCGATCTCAGACTGCACAGATAGAGAGTCTCCGACAGGAGCAGGAGCAGATGTGTCAGCAGCATGAGGAGGAGCGTCGAAGCCAGCAGCAGTTGTACGAGGAGCAGACGAGTCGGTGGCAGCAGCAGCATCAGGAGCAGATGGAGTACATGCGCCGACTCACTCATGCTTTAGGGATGGAGTTTCCTCCACCACCATCTGCAGATCCCCCACCTCCCCCCCTCCTTCAGATTAGAGTTTGTATTTATGTTATAAAATTTGGGAAATCAATTTTTTTTTCTATTCTTAGTTTTTGACACATTATAAAATATTAATAATATTATATTTTTAAATAACAATATTAATATGAATAATAATATTATTTATATTTTATAATATTAAATTTTATATATATATTAAAATTTTATAATATTATAATTTAATTATATTTTTTGTAATACTTGAATTATTTTAATATTTGAATGTAAAATAATTCTATTATTTTTATATTAATTAAAATAACTTATTAATATTTTTTTTATTTATGAATTATAATTCTAATATTATTATATTAATTAAATCATTTATTAATATTCTATTATTTTTTATTTTTGAATTATAAATCTATTATTATTATATTAATTAAAATAATTTATTATTTTTATTTGTGAATTATAATTCTATTATTATATTAATTAAAATAATTTATTAATAATTTATTTTTTTTATTTTTTTATAGTATTTGGGACGGGATACTATGCCCGTCGCAAATACTAGTATTATTATATGCATTAAAATAATTTATTAATAGTTTTTTATTTTTTTTAAAAAATACCTTTTGCGACGGGTCCCGTCGCAAAAACTATTTTAAAAGTTTTTTACAAATATACGGAGTACTATTTGTGACTGGGAGAATAACCGTCGCAAAAAAAGGCTTTAGTGACGGGCCCGTCGCAAATAAGTGTTGTTGCGAAGTTGTTTTCAGCAACGGGCCATTTGCGACGGGCCCCCGTCACAAATACCTGTTTTTCTAGTAGTGTTCCTACTATAAATGAAAATTATATTCATGTATCTTATCTGGAAAAGAAATTATTTTCCTTAATTATTAAGAATAAGAGATATTCTAAATATATTCGAAAGAACTATTTTATGGAATTTAGAATATAATGAATTTTATATACATTATGGATATGAATATTTCTATCTATAACATTCATCATAAGAATATAAAAGTTTATTGTAACATCACTTATCTTTTCAATTATCTCCTTAGGCATATAAATGGGAAGCACATCCAAAGACTCCACAAAGATAAAATTCTAGAATACTTTTATTATTAAGCATTTAATATATTTAATCTTATTTATTATAAAAAATGAGTAAATAAATTTTTTTGGGAAATTGTGGAAGGGATTAAGGACTATTCAATCTTATAAATAGTGATATCTATATACTAATGAGTACTCATTAAAATGGTGGATGTAGGTATTTTATAATAGTTGTTGAAATTTTTTTCAATATGGTTATTTGTTTGGCATGAGAAACACATTAAAAATATTTAAAATGTTCAAGGTGTTCAAAATTGAAGTATATAATCTGCTGGGAAACAATTTTAATATTATTATATTAGATTAGGGTGGGGAATACTTGAGCCAGTAATTCTATGATAATCTGAGAGATTGTAGAATTGTTTTATAAACTACATTGTCTATAACAATATATTGTAATGGTGTCTTAAATAAAATGAATGATATCTCGTTGGAAATTTTTCAATCAATGATGAGTTAGTGTGACCTTCCTATATTATTCTTGTTATATTCCTTGGAATATATTTTATTCACAATTAACCTTGTTCCGTCTAAATTAATAAAAAAAATACTCCATATGAAATATGGAATGGAAGGTGTTAAAACTCTTATTTTATAATGCTTTTTTATTGATTCCACTTTGTGTGTGTGTTTTATTTATTTTTCAATGAAGTGTAGGTATATATGTCTCTTGATATTAATATGTTCAGAATGAATAATTAGAATAATCTAAATGTATAACAGTTTCTTTGAAGATGGAAGTTGAATTTCATTATTGTCAATAAATAAGAGGAAAACCTAAAATTTGTGTCATTCTGATTAAGTGAATTCAAATTGGAAAACACATATTATAATAGAGTATGTTAAAGATTATTTTCATAATCCTTATGATAAAGGAATAATTTTCTTTTCCTTTATAATTTTTAAGAATAATTATTATTGAAGGAAAAAATGTTTTATGATTTTGTGTTCCATAAATTTGTTTGGATGACGATTAAAAATAAAAAGAGGAACAAAATAAGAGAAGATGAAGATGGTAGTTGGTTCATGAATGATTTAAATCACATATTATTAAGGAGTTTTATTAAGTAATAGATGAAATAAAAACATATATATTCATAAACATCCTAAAATATCATCCAAGTCATCCCATATGGATACCCGACCAAGATTAGAGGGTATACGGTCATGAGAGGTGAAGAAGGGGTGTAGGAGCCCATGCAGGTTAGTACACGTGCATGTAAGAGTTCATCATTCTTATATTATACTATGTGTTGTAGCATAATGTGACACTAGAGATAACTGACTCAAATGGGCTTCATTAAAATTTTTACAAAGTGTCAGGAATTACAAGGAACATGTGATAAAATGGAATAATCTGATATGGGAATTAGAAAATAAAATATTATTCACTCATTAAAAAATCATGATTTATTAGTTTTAGATGATGGAGTTGTATTGGTGATTTCTTCCTCACATGATAAAAAATATGTCATGTATCACCCTGGAATTTTGTGAAATTCCTTTTTCAAATAGATTTCACATTTATATATTTTGTGTGACATGAAATATTGATTTTATCTTGTGTTACAAGAAACACTAAGTTTATATTGTCTTACATTAAACACATTGTTTTACTTGTGTTACACATGACACATAGTTTAGAATTAATTATATTGAACACAAATATTGTCTTGTTTTACACACAATACCAAGTTTATCTTGAATTACCACAACACCAAGTTTAAATGAAATGTGACATAATGTTAAAATAATATTGTATTATAGTTATTAACTAGACATTAAAATTGAGGATATGAGTAGGATTAACTAAATTATTAAAATATTAGGTTTAAACAAAAATATATATATATAATAAATTATTTAGTGTCCAATTAGTTATAAATAAAAATAAAGAAAAACTTTCAGAAAACAAAGGAAATCATTTTTATGAAAACTATTATTTTGCACATAAACGTGTTTTACATCAAATAAAATTAAATTAATCACATTTGGTGAATGATTTCTATGAAATATTTATATTATATATACAATAAAATTTTTAATATTCATGTTATGTGTTTTCTAGATAAGAGATAAGAATAAATGTAATTTTATGCTTAAAACGGTATTTTCTAAAAAATAATTTTTTCATCATTGGTGAACCTATTTTAATATTAGTTCTTACCAATTTTATACAATTAATTTTATTAAATAAAAATATTTTTTAAAATCATAATTTCAAAATTAAATGAGGGTGAATTTTTGGTATTTTCTTAAAAAGTATCATTTTTTATGGATAATGAAAAATAATGAATTTTAATTTTAAATCGCATTTTCATTTAATTTAATTGTAAATGTAAATTATATTTTAAATTGGTTTTAAAGTTAAATTATTTCAAATATACATCCATTAAAAAAATTATTTCATTACATACATTTTTATATTGAATTTTGATATACAACCTTTGTAAATTTTTCAACATTTTCTCTTTAAAAAATACGCTTTATTGTCTCCTCTATGAGATTCCTTTAAAATAAAAACCTTAAAATTATGTTAGTGGAATTTGGAAAAATAGATTCCATTTTTGGAATAAGAATAATTAATATTATGAAATTATTTTGACTTAATTTTTGACAAAAAATGAATAGTGAATGTTATAAATATTAATTATCATGGTTAAGTTAAAAATGAGATATCGGGGGGTTACTAAAGAGATATGGCTAAAATAACCTATAAACTTATGTAAATTATATTTTATGGAAATATTTTAACCATTAATCCTCTTCATCTCGATAATGACCCATTATTCACACTTTTTACACATGTAATGCATGTGAGCACTCGATTCCTTACAAAAATACAAAGTGTGTCCACTCCCATTCTTATAAAAAGAGATCACATACCCTCTATTATTCACACAATAGAACCATTTTGGTTTAGAATATCCTTGGAAAATAACTTCCCAATATCCCTCACCTAATCACAATAGCATTAGTTTGGACATAAAGCCGTGTAAGGAAGGATTTTTCTGAAAACCAAAGGAGGGTGCCTAAAGAAGAGGTGATGTTCATCAACAATCATTTTGTTTATTTTTTTCCTCCAACTCCTTTAATTATTATTTTAACATGATTTTATAATATCCACATAATATTATATATAATTATATTTTTTTATGGGAATGACCTAAAACTTCTCCACCACCATCAAATGGGTTACGAAATCAATATTATTATCTACAGAGGACTACTGCTTGATGAACTAATTCCATTAATTTTTCTATTAACACATATAATTTTTAGATATAATTATATATTTAATATTATATATTATATTTATGATATTATTATTCAATTTTAATTTTTATATCACACATACCTTTATAATTTCTATTTTGTAGTATTACAACAATGTCGCTCATGTTTACAGTGGACTACCGCCCCAAGAAGCGATGTGATTCATTCACATTTTACATAGAAGGTATTAAGGATGATATTAATAAATATATGTTCTATACTTGATGTGAGAATTAATATTTAATGATAATATATCATTTAATTTTATTTATTTCAATCCAACAAGTAAATGGAAACATCATTCATGTGTACGTACAACCTATTGTCTCCTTGAATGGTGTATCTCATTTGCTATCACTAACTTTTATAGATTAATATATATATATATAATAAATAAACAATATTTTTATATAATTTTTATAATTCTATATGTTATGTAACCATGATAAAATTAAGAGGTCCATAAATAAAAAATAAAAACATATATGAAAAACAAATATATTATTACCAAAAACGTAACTTTAACAGGAAATTGTTAATAAATAAGTAATATAATTTCATATGAAAATTAGATATGGTATTATATATATATATATATTATTCTATAATATATTTATAATATAACAAACATTTGTTATATATTTTTTTTAACATCTTATATGGAAGTCATGACAAAAATTAAGGGGTTTCTAGTCTATCTTTTATTTCAAGAAGATATTTAAAAATTCACCACTCATTTATTTTGTTTGGTATATATATTGATACTTTTAAATGTTATATCATGAATCCACTTATTTTCAAAATACTTAAAGTTACATTTTATTTATTCTTTCTTCAGTATTATGATTCCAAATATTACAAAATTGGTATGGGATTTTTGTCTCTATTTTTCTTCTTTGAGACGTACGATATGTTATGCACATATATTCTTTTTTTATCAATATATATAACACCTTTGACATGTAATATTGTGATTTTCAATCTGCATGATAATTTAAGTTTCATATTTTGTAATTACTTCATTGTTCTTATGATTTAAAGTTAACAAAGTGGTAAATATTTTATGATACAATCTCATAATTTACAGAGATTGTTTATCATTATAAAATATCACAATTCATATCTCAAGAAAATATTGAATTTAATTTTAATCATGTAATTTATGATGCTTATAATAAATAGTACTATTTTCACACTCTTTGGTATATAAAATAATTTTGAAAATCTGTTTATCAAAATCCAACATTATTTCTTTCTTCATTGAGAAATCTATTTTCTTCAAAGCCTGTGTTTTTTTAAATTAAAAACATTCTTTATTATTGACCAATATTATTTAGAATACATTTTTACCCATTTTTTAAATTCATAATAATTTTTTTCAAATGAATATTTATCTCATTTTTCAAAAACATCCCTTTTATTTTATTTAAAATGTTAAAAGAATCTCTATTTTTAACATGAACAACATGAAAAATATTTACCACTATCATAATCATTAAATAATTTCAGTATTCTATTACATTATTTAAAATTTATTTTCAAATTAAATTTTTTTTATATTATTTGGGAATTTTTTATTTTAAATAAATGATTTAAAAGAGAAAAGTATATTTTATGTCTTTTATGTTTAAAAATAATTATTTTTAAAGAAAATTTATTTCCCTCATGGAATGATTTAAATTTTATTTTAAAGACATTTTCCATTTAATTTTAAATCCACTTATGTTACTTATTCCTTACTGGGGATATGATCCAAGGATATCATTCTAATTCTTTCTATGAAATGTCTATTTTTATGATGAAATATGTTTATAAAATCCATTTCCCTTCCATGGGTTATACCATGATGAAATTCTCATGAAACCTGCTTCTTTCTTCATGGGTGATGCTATGGTAAAATTATGAGATGATTGTGATACCTATTTATTTTTCCAAAGGATATGATATGATGAAATGAATATGAAACCCATTTCATTTCATTAATTATAATTTGATGAATGTTTTATTATCATTTGGAACACAATAATATGGTTCTAATTATATGATGGGTGGGACCTACATCTCCCTCTAATGTATTGGGTAATTATTTACATCTCATGATATAGATATAACTATACTATAGAGTGAACCCCATTTAGTAAGGGGTGTTTTCTGTTATGTTGGTTGTGGGAGTGAACATTAATTACTATGACGTTGCGTATAGAACTGTCTTTCAAGTCTATAATTTTATGTGTGGACATGATTATGTGATCATAATGTTATGTGTAAAACTTATTGCAAGTTCATAATGCAAATAATTTACCTATCATTCATGTTTATAGTATTATGAGTGGACCTGGTTTCAAGTCTATAATTTTATTATAGGTCCAAATTTAAGGTCATTTACTTAATGAGTGAAAATGTTACTATTAAAACATGTTCAAAATGCAATAAGATGAAATTTATGCCAAAAATATATGTATTATTCCAATTTTATGCTAATTTGGATCATGTTATTTGATTTCCTTTTGATTCATTTCTTATGAACTGTCAATATTTTTGCCATGACTCGGGATTATTATATTTGATATGGATGGTATGGTTTTTAAATAGTGTTCTAATTTTCTCATACCCTTCTATTGATGTTATGCTTACTCATCCCTTTTATTTACCCTTATATAGCCTCTAAGATCACACTTTCTTAGGTTTCCATTTCCCATGTAATAAATAAAAATTTAAGTAGGGTTTGTTTGTTAAGAATACTAAAGAGGATTATATTTTTTGGAGACATTGAAGATCTTTCATAAAGTCTGATGATCATGTTCCATGTTTTCAATGGAATTAAACTATTTTTGTACTCATTTGGGTGTTTGTATAATGTATTTAATATTCATCTAAAAAGATGTAAAATATATATATGAAAATTTTGGGTTGTTGTAGTTGTTATCAGAGAAAAAGTTTAGTTAAAATTTTTAAACTAGCATGGGAAAACAGTAGTGACATCCCTTTGGATATTTATAAGAATATGTCTTCTCTTATGTCAAAGTAAAAGTATACGAATTATTTATAGTATAAGAAAATGTCTTGGAATTTTGGTAAAGGATTGAGTGATTAGTTTATAATCATTTACATCCATATTTGGATACTAAAAGTAGATGTGGCAATATAATAGAGGTGTCTAGGGTTAATAACTCAAAAAATGGAACATTGAGCAGGACATAAACTTCACCTTGTATATAAAAATAGTCTTGCTTCACACTTGGTTTGACACTCCAAGGGCATATACTTCTGAAATTTACAAACACTTTATAAACCATCATAGTGTATTTAAATCGATGAAGACTATGTATTACCTAGGATAAACATAAGGTGTCATACATTAAAAAGAAGGTTTCATGATTTAGATATCGTAAAAGTGATTTTTTCATGATAATATGGATTTACACTTTGATTGGTGTTTCTCAAACAATAATTTTTGGTTTTATTCAATAATGGGAATCATAAGAAAATGGGTTAACATTGAATGTGATATAAAATAGTATGATGATTAGGTAAATGGGATAATGTATGGAGTGAAAGATATTGTGAATATTCCTAATAAGTTTATATATAACTTGATTATTAATTTACACCTTAACCAACTCTTAGGCTCACAAAAAAAGGAAAGAATTTACTAAGATTTTGGGTAGTGGAGATTATGGTTGAAATAGGGTTTAGTTTTCTACATGTTGAGAATGTGGTAATAAGAACCCAAGTGAACGACTTTTAGGTGGGGGAGATGTTTCGAGTGTGTAAATGAAGTAGACGGAGAAAGTAATCACTGAGGAAAAAAGGAAATGATCAGTTAATGAAATGGATAGGAATATTATTGTCCTTAAATTATTGTCAAAGGATCACTGTTTTAAATGTTGAATGATTGGGAATTGTGGAAATAAATCTTCTAGGGGGAATATCGAAAGTAATTCTGTAAGGTTGTATGAGTAATGGTTATATTGATAATGATGAAGAGAATATGAATGACATAAAATGGAAATTAGTATTAAGGAATAAGATTATAAATCCTAGTTAAGGGTTTTAGAAGGAAGTATTATGATTGAAATATTTATTTTTTTTAATTCAAGATTTATAAAATTTTTAAGTGTTGTTTAGTATAAGTTTTGTGTTAATGATTTCAAGGAATATATTGAATAGTGATGATGACCGAGAAAAGTAATTTCATGGAAATGTGATATACATGAAAAATACATGATTAAGGGAAGTATAAATATGTTCTTGATAATTTAGTTGGGATAATGATATGGTGGATATGAATAATGTAAATTGGATAATGTTAATTACCATGGAACAGATTAATGATTTTTTGACTAAGTGGTTTATTCTATCATTGACAGAGTTTACAAATTTCTTGGATTTAAGGAATATATTCTAAAATATTTGTTTTATTTAATGAATAAGAATGAATGAATGTTTTAAATAGGGTTTTATGGTAATTCACATTTCGAGCGTGTTTCAAGAGAATACATGATGAAGGTATTCAGATGTTTTCTATATCAAAAAATAAGAAATATTTCATGATTTTTGTTGGATTAATTATAAGTAAATTTTGGACATTTAGAGGCATTATTTATAATTTTTATGATATAAATATTTTAGAGGGTTCATAAGGTCAACCACTTATGAATGGTTTATGTTGAAATCTGAATAAGGTTTTAGTGATTAATATTTTACTTACCCAAATATAGATTTATACATATTGGATAACCTGTGATAACCTTTTTGTTATGATCATAACTAAATAAAGATAGAATGAATTAAAATTCTATATATGGATCCTATGTATAAGGCCCTAGCCTTAAACCTTACTTAATATTGAATTAAATGAGTAATTCACATTGAGGATATTTTTAGGTTTAGAGTTTTAGAAAAATAGGACATAACTATTACATCTCAAAAGATTACAAAGTAGTCGCTTCTACGAAATTTCCATAAAATAAAAACTCTTAAAAAGAAACATGTCTAGTTCCATTTTTTAGGTAGCATGACTTTCCCTTGATCCCATCCTTGACCCTATTCCACGCTAAGTACTATGAAAAACATTTCAAAAACTTGGGATGAGCATAAAAAGCTCGGTAAGGGATACACAAAGAATGAAAACTGTTCGTTTTTCAAAACAACAAGTAAACCATGTATACTTTATCAAAGTAATACTTTTCACCTTTTCGAAGTAGTAAAAACTCTTCGCTGAATAAAAGTTCATTACTTACCCTTCTGTAACCAAAATATTACCATAAAACCCATATAAAGATCACATAACATATAAAGGTAACTTGGGACATAAACATACTTAAGTGGAATAACCATAAGGTCGACTTCCACACATATCACTTAATGGAATATCCATTCAGCCAACTTCCATACATACTTAATGGAATAGCCATACGGCTGACTTCCATACCCAATGCATTGGAGGTTATAACGTAACCACCCGTCCTGGTATTCACGACACCACCCGTCATATGGTTTATCACGTAACCACCCGTAAAATGTCCAAGTTCCATTATAAAATTATAACACATAAAACCAATATAAAGGAATGATAACATTTCCACATTTCAATCACAATATATCATTTAAATATATTGACAAAATATAATACTTTATCAAAACCATTTTCAATACCAAAATACATAAAAGAGTATATGGTATTTATTTTATTTTCAAAAAATTACGGCTTGTTGAGGAAGCCAAAGATCAAATAATACTCGCGGCGGTGGAAAAGTTCATTGTCACCGCGTACGTTAAAAGAAACATTCCTTTTTGTCATTTAGTAAAACGCTTCGTAGAAAAAATATTCCTTTTGAATAAACGTAAAATTCAAAGGGGTTTATACACCATATAAAAGAAGGTTGTGTATAAAACAAAATATGCCTCAATGAATGGAGATTGAGACGAAGACCCTTACAAAGACGGTATCCTTGGATTAAGGATAAATCAATTGCATAATTATGTGTGACAAAAAAATACACCAAATATAAGTGGATATTAAGTGTAAAACAATCATATTTTATTCACACATATTAATAGAATGACATATTCAAGGAGTACAAGTTTATCCCAAAGAATCAAATTTGGGTTTAAAAGTTCCCTTGCAAAAATTTGATAGCCTAACGGCATCACTTCAAAATTCAGAAAAAGAGTTGATGAGAGATATAAAGGGTATATCATCTCAGGGACATAAAATTTATATCAATAAGGATATAGAAGAACATATCTTAACATAATAGTATGTGAATTAAAAGACATAACAAAAGAAGTCTTTTAAAAAGAGGATGGTGAAAGGTTCCCTTACCGACATGGGTATCTTTCGAAACATACACCCTGTGAAAGAAAGACAATACAACATTGATGTAAATACTCATAAATGAAAGTATATTACACAATGAGTATAATAATGGGCAGTACATACACCACTCAAAGTAAATTGTGGCAAATGTATCATAAATCCCACGGGAATAAAAGTGAGATGAAAAATCCCTTACAAAAACTCGGTAGCCTAACAGCGCCACATAAAACTTACAAAAATGGATTGATGAGATCAAATAGGGTATCTCATCATATTAACATAAAGTTTATAGAAAGAGGAATATAAAATAAAATCCCCCAACATAACAAATATGAGCTTAAAAGAAGTGACATAAAGGAGAGTACTTAAAAAGAAAGAGAGAGGTTAGATCTCTTACGAAAATTCGGCAGCCTAACAGCGCCACTCAAAATTTCCAAAATGGATTGATGAGAGAGAATAGGGTCTCTCATCATATGAACATAAAAATTACAGTAAGAGTAATATAAAATAACATCCCAATAACAGGAAATATTATCTTTAAAAGGAATGACATAAAAGAGCGTACTTAAAAAGAAAGAGAGGAGTAGGATCCCTTACCTCGGGTCCGACTTGACACGATCGTTCTTTAACGTCCTGAATAATAAGCTTGAGTTAATTTATACTTGCTTAAGAACCTTTTTCAAGTTCATTATTCCTTTTATATCAATTATTGACATGTTATAAACATTATGTAATCATTTAAGTTAATAATGTTTGTTTTGTCGATATTTGGTTCTTAAGTCAAAAGTGGACTTCTTACAATTACATGTTGTTCGTGTAGTCAAAGGTTCTTTATATCCAGAATGAAATTCCTGATTTGGATATCATATATATCATATATATCCATCATATACATGTATTTATAATATTACATAATCATTTATAGGTAAGAAATGAAATGCACCGTTCATGGAGACGGTAAGTCGTACGTACGCATGAACGCTACTTTCATTTCTATGTCATATTAATGGAATTAAAACTAAATGAGAGATGTGTTTATTTTTAATTACAGAATTATATTCATCCTTTAGATGTATCATACATCATATATATCCATTATATGTACTTATAATAGTACATTACATTTGAGGATAAGAAATGAAATGCACCGTTCATGGAGACGGTAAGTCGTACGTACGCATGAACGCTACTTTCATTTCTATCTCATACTTTAATGGAAATAAATAATAATTATATATAGGTATATTATAATTCCAGTATAAAATCATATATAATAACATTAAATCCATCTTTTATACGTCCCATGTATGGCATTAACGAATCACATCACTTTGAGGGGGCGGTAGTCCGCACTTCCTAAAATGAAGATATCGCATATACCCATAATGGAAGCCATAAAGGTAAGCCAAATATGAAAAATACAGAAGCTTAAGTAAAACATAAACATATTATATATAATATATAAATATAGTGACATCTTAATGGCCACCTTTGAAGGTGTTATATGAGTGTTGAACAATCATTGTTTCGTGAGGCAGAAATTCGCCATCCACGGAAATAGTATGTTCTTTAACCATTAGATGTAGGTGTGTGTAAGTGTAGCTCCAATCCTTATTATAAAAACATCCTAGTATATTGAAGATACTGGAGTTGTTACAAAAGAAATGACTAAAAAGAGTTTAGGGGGTTGGAGAGGCAAAATAAAACAAAAGGACTCAAGTGAATACATTACCTTAAAATTGGGTAACTCCATTTGGTTTGAGCTCAAAGGCTTCCTTGGGAAGACTTCTGCCCAACGTGAGGCTTCAAGGAGTAGGAGAGGGAAGTGGAGAGACAAAATGGGCAGGGTTTGGCCGAGCCAAAGGCTTTGGGAGTGTGGGTAAGGAGGTACAGGTGGGGGCCTTTTATAAGAGGAGAGGAGGGGCACTCTTGGGAAGTAAAGAAAAGTCACTTTATTTTAAAATGATATTCGGATTTAAGAGGTCCCACATTGATATAATTCGAGGATAAGGTGATAAGGGTTCGAAATACACTCATCCAATAAGTTTTGGACATGTTTAGGTCTTAGATATTACATTATCTTTCCATTTTATTTAAATCGTTGAATAATGAGGTCATCGCTGCATCATCATGATGTCATAAAGAATTTAATTTATTTAATGTATAAAAATTATAAAAAAAATGCTATGATGTAGTAAATATTTTTATATTTACAATGACTATTTATAGTCAAAATTCTGACTTGTATAACCACATGTAAAAATTGTTTTAGTAAAACATATCCTGTTTGTGACATTTTTATTTTAACTTTAAATAAAAGGCATAAATGTCATTATCAAACCCAAGTGACTCCATGGGGAACCAAAAATCGACCCATGGGTTTTTTTGGTCGGCCATGACACATCCAATGAGGGTTGGGCATGTTTCTAGGTCATTTCATTTTGTTAAAACATTATTCTTACCTTAAACTATACTAATTACTTCTAATCGCGATTAAGAACTTAAAAGTTACTATTCACCAAAAAATTATTTTAATCTCATTGAAACACATTTTACTTTTTAATGACAAACATGTATGTTGGATTTTTGAAATTCAAAACACAAAAGTGGTAAAATTTCATTTAAACGAAAAATCAGTTTTTATAAGTACCACTTAATGGTTTCACTATTAATCAAAAATTGAAGTTTTTCAGAAAAATCCCAAAAATTCACCGTAAGCTATATTTGATATTCAGAATTCAAAAATGAAGTATATTTTACAAAATTAAAAAACATATAAGTCACATTAATTAATTTAATAATTAATTCCCGCGGTCAGAGCAAATAGCGTGTTTTTATGAAACAATAAGCATCAAAAGATTGACACTAGTTTAAGTCTGATTTCAAAGTGAAATTAATTCCAACGACCACTATTGGATTTAATGGTAAAAATATATTCTAATTTAACTTTAAAACCAATTCAACAGATAATATAATCATATAAATAAATTATATTACATAGAGGTTTTGAATTAAAATACAACATTTTACACTATTCAATAAAAAAATGAACTTTATCAGAAAGATACCAAAAATTTACGCAAAGTAAATTTTGATGTCCCGATTCTAAAAAAGAGTTTTATTTGGTCGAATATAATGTATAAGAGTGAAAAAAACTATTTTTAATGATGGTTCGCCATCAAAAGGCGATAAGGGAACCATTAGTGAAAACTATGGCATATACGCCTAAAATTGAATTCTTTTCGTATTTTAAGCCTTTATCTTTTATTGGATAAATGTAAAAACATTTAAAAACATATATAATCATATTTTAGTTATTTCTATCCATTCCCGCCAATACAACGGCTACATGTTAACTACCATTTAAAATAATATTTTGTTATTATTAGAGTGCAACGTAAGATTCCCAAGAAACTTGTTGTTGCGTGTTGGGTACGCCATCGAGCATAGCGTCCCCTTTAAAGTCATATTAATATATTATTCACAAATATGGATAAATATGAAAATTTCATATTCTTTATTTACCTGGGTTGTTACACTATGATCCATTAGTTCTTCAGGAATAACAAATTCACCTTCATTTATTAAAGAATGAGATGAAGCTGAAAATGATCAAGGAACCACAAAAGGGAGATATCATTTTTATAAAATGGAATGAAATCAAGTAAGTGTATCTTATCATGAAAATTATTCAAAATTAAGAAAAAATAATGTAATAAAATATTGTCACGTTATTCCAATTTTTTGATGATATTAGTGACCTATTCATGACACATTTTTCTATAGTTTTATGGTCACTAACCTTCTATGTATCACCCACTTTCTTATGATTAGATATATTTATCACTCTCTATAATCATTTATACTTTTCTTCCTTGTCCAAATATTCAATTACAACCTATGTTCTCATTTGTGGAAACCAAGTTACGAGTACTTTAGTTGACCATCATATTTCCAACATTCCCTTTTAAATGTGAGTTTTTTATTTGTTTGTATGATTTGAGTTTCTATGAAGGAATTTTAAATTTTTAATCCTTTCAAAACTAATATTAATTTTATGGGGAAAAATTATTTTTAGAGGAGGGGTAGAATGTAACACCCTGAGATATTGTGAAATTCATTTTCTAAATAAATTTTATATTTTTATTTTTTCTATGACACGCAGTACTGATTTTCTCTTTCCATATAAGTAACACTGAGTTTAGATTAAATTTCATGAAACACTATGTTAGGATTATGTGAAAAAAGATAATGATATTAGATTTTTTTTAATTCAACACTATATTTGGATGTTATTACACACGATAACGAGCTTATATTTCATTACATGCAACACCTAGTTTAAATGAATCATCACATACTATTAAATATTATTATATGATAGTTATCACCTAGCCATTTTAATATAGGATATGAGTAGTATTATTTAAATTATGAAAATATATGGTTTAAAAAATTATATATATAATAAATTATTGGGTGACTAATTTGTATTAAATTCAAATAAAAAATACTTTTTGAAAATAAAGAAAATAATATTTCTAAAAAACTATGTTTATATACATAAATGAATTTTACCTTAATATATTAAATAAATCAAATTTAGTGAATTATTTATATTAAATTTATATATTATATATTAATTAAAATTATTAACATTTATCTGATGTGTTTTATAGATAATAGATAAGAATAAATACAATCTTATGCTTAAAACTGCATTTTCTAAAAAATAGTTTTTATCTTTGTCCCACTTATAGTAAAATTATTTTTTACCGATTTGATAAAATTAATTTGATAAAATATAACTTCTTTTAGAAATATGAATTTCAAAATTATCATCTCGAAAATTCTTGGGATTTTTCTGGAAAGTATCATTTTTTGATGAATCGGTAAAGATACTGAATTTTAATTGAAAACATCTTTTCTATTTAATTTATTTATAAATATGAATTTTAATTTAATTTTTAAAAATTTGATTTATTTCAATAATAAATCCATTAATATAATTTAATTCATTTGAATCAATTTAATATTCAATTTTTATCTAAAACCTTTGTAAGCATTTGATTATTTTCTCTTTAAAAGCTTATTTTCTCATCACCTCTACGAGATTAAATTTAAATAAAATTTTACGATTTACGTGAATGGAATTTAGAAAATTGGATACATAATTGGAATAATGAGAATTTATACTATATAATAAGTAAAATATAATTTTTCCCCAAAATTAATAGTAAATGCAATAAAAATTAATTTCTATTGTTAAAGTAAAAATTGCTTTACTAGTGGTTAAACTAAATATATAAGGATGGAAATGACCTAAAAACTATTCTAAAACAATTTCATGTACATATTTTAACAATTATACCTCTAAAGTTATTTAATAGATCATTTTGGACCCTTGAGACATATAAAAGATGTGGGAGCACTTAATTTGTTTCAAAAATACCATGTGTGTCTTCTCCCCCACTTATGAAAGGTCACCCCTCTCCTCTCTTATTAACAATATAAAACCCTTTTGTTTCAACCAATACATACCAAAATAACTTAAAAAATACCTTCAGTTATCCTAGATACCTTTTTTGGTTAGAAATAAAACAAAGGATGGATTTTTGTTCAAACATAAGAAGGATAACTGAATAAGAGGTAACATTCATCAACAAGAACTTTTATTTTATTTCTTCCTCTAACTCATTAAATTATTATTATACCAGTATTATAGAATATCAATAGTATATTAAATATTATATGGTTTTTTATGTTTAGGTAATGACCTACAACCATACACACTTCAGTCAAACATGCTATGAAATCGTCATTCATGTGTACGGAGGACAACCGTCTTACAAACCGATGTCATTCGTTTCTTCATTAACAACTATAATGGTTGAAAATAATGGTGGGTTTATTTATTATATATTATAATTAATATATTCTTATTCTTATAAAAATTTTATATAACACATAAATTCATGCTTTCTATTTTGTGGAAATACGATAATGTCTCTCATGTGTACGGTGGACAGTTACCCCACAAAGCAATGTGATTTGTTCACGTTTTACATGGAAGGTATTAAAGATGGGTTTAATGAAAATATGTGATATATTTTTTGTTAAAATGATAAAGTAGTTATAATATATCTTTTATATTTCTTTCTTTCTATATAAAATGGAAATGGAAACAATGTTCATGTGTACGTATGACCTACCTTCTCTAGAAACGGTGCATTTCATTTGTTATCACTAAATTATATGGATTATAATAAATGAAAATATAATAAATAAATATGATATTTATATCATGGTTAAAATTATGTATATTATGGAACCATGATAAAAATAATGAAAAAAAAATAATAAATCAAAACATATATGAAAAACAAAGTGGTTATTACCCAAAACATAACTTTAACATGGAATTGTTACTAAACGAGTAATAAAAGGTTAAGATAAAATCATATATGGTATGAAATATTTTAATATTTTTCATTATTATAATTATAATAAAATTTATTTATTATATCGAAGGTTTTAACGTGTGTGACAGAAGTTGAGACTTATGATAAGGTATATCTAGTCTCTCTTTTATTTCTGGGAGACATATGAAAATTAGCCACTCTTTTCATTTTTTAGTGTATATACTGATCATTTTACATGTTATATAATAAATATAATTATTTTAATTTTAATTTTATATATCATTTATTTTCTATTATTATTCAAAAGATTACCAAGGTGGTATGTGATTTTTATCTCAATTGGACTTCTTTGATATGTACAATATGTTATACACCTATATTCTTTCATGTGGTATTTATAAAAGCCACTTTGACATGTAATATTCTGAATTTATAACCTCAAAATATTTTAGGTTTTGTTTAATATTATTACCTCATGGTTCTTATGATTCAAAGTTATCAAAGTATTAGATATTTTATATTACAATCTCATCATTTATCAAGACTGTTTTCTATTATAAAATATCATTATCCATATATCAAAAAACTCATGAATTTTATTATAAATTGGTTATTAATTATATTTTCAGGAAATATAAACATTTTAAAAATATTTTGAACATATAATAATGGAGATTTATTTTAGAAAATACAACATTATTTCTCTCTTCAATCAAAAATCTATTTTATTATGAAATCATGTTTTCTCAAAATGTTTTCATTTTTTCATGATATTAAAAAGATATTTTTACCAACAATTTACTTTTTTAAAAATAAATCTTCATTTAATTTTCTAAAAAATTCATGTTTGTATTTTACCCAAAATGTAAAAAGAATCATTGTTTTTAACATGAATGACATGAACATTTTTTACAATGTCGTAACCGCTCAATGATTTCAATATTCCTATAAAATATTTAATGATATTTTCAAATAAAATATTTTCCTTAAAATTTAGAAAATTTGTTTCTTTAAAATAAAATATTTCAATGTGAAAATCATATTTATTTTTATTTGGAGTTTAAAAAAAATTATTTTCTATAAAAAGTTATTTTCATCAAGAAATGTTTTAAAAAATATTTTAAAATAATTTTACATATATTTTGACATTAATTTATGTTACCTATGACTTACTGAGGATATGACCAAGGAGACCATTTTTATTCTCTCTTGTAATGGATTATTTTTATGATGAATTAAAGTTAATGAAACCTATTTCTCTTCCACAAGTTATAACATGAGAAAATACTAATGAAACCAACATGTTTTTATATTGGTTATTCTCTAAGGAAATTATGATATGATTTTTAAATATTCTTATTTTGAATAGTTTATGTTATGATGAAATTATAATGAAATAAATTTCATTTCATGGGTTATGATGTAATAAATGTTTAATTATCTTGTGGTGCACATGCATATGATTTTCATTTTTTGATGGCTGGGACCTATATGTCCCTCAAATGCGCTGGGTAAATATTTATAACTCATGAGATAGATAGGACTAGAATGGAGAGTGAACCCAGTTTAGTAGGGTATTTTATCTGTTGTGATTGTCTTGGGAGAAAAACATAACAATTATGGTGCTATGGGTGGATCTATCTTTCATGTCCATAATGTTATGTGTGAACCAAATTACTTGTTCAAAATGTTATGTGTTGACCCAATTACATTTTCACAATGTTATGAGTGGACTCATATTTTTGGAATATAATGTTATGTATGGACCTCTTGCATGTACATAAGGTTATGTGACATCCTTATTTCATGTCCATAAAAAAATAAGTTATCATGTTGTTTATATGTGGTCACAATGTTATAAGATGATATTTATTCCCAAAATATATGTATTATTCCAATTTTATACATAAATGGCACACATTATTTGATTTTCTTATAATTCATATCTTATAAACGATCAATAATTATGATATGACTCATGATTATTATATTTGGATATGTAGGGTATGGTTATCAAATATTATACTATTGTTATCATACAATTATTCTCATGTAACTATTACATATCTCACTTGTTTACCCTTACTGAGCATCCTAGCTCACTCTTTATTATGATTCTTTTCCCATGTTATGAATAATGATTTATATAGGCAATGTTCTTGAATAGTATTGAAGAGGATGTTATTTATGAGACACTAAAGATATTTCAAAAATTAAGAATATTGTGTTCCACATTCCAATGGAACTAAACTATTAAAGTCATCATGTGTGTTTTCTTATAATTTATTAAATATTCATCTAAAAATATGTAATATCCATGTATGAAAATCATAGGTAAATATATTCTAATCCAATATTCTAAATTCATGTTACACTATTTAAAAATTATTTAAGATCTCATGAACAAATGTTTAAATGCTATAACATCACAATAACTTCTAGAAATATTGAAACTAATTCCTAAGTTCATCAAAGAAAAGAAAATTAGGATCATGGAGGAATCTTGAATGTTGAAGAGAATTTATAGTTAAATAACCATTCTATATTGGTTCATGAAATTGGGCACAATGATTCTCTAAGAAGAAAACATGGGGAGATACTCTATACATGATCGCTTTTAAGACTTTTTAGTGAGGGATTTATTTCTATGAAAAATAGTTAGGTAAGAACATCCCATGGAGGATGTCATGTTGACTATAGAAGAGTTGAGTTAAAGATTAAAAAACTAAACAAGGATCACTATTCCATGGTGAATATATAGTGACCATTTTAAGATAAAGGAAAAAGTATCAAGGAATTACTTGAAGAAAGAATAAATCAGTTGGGATGTCAGACATGGTGAGGTACCATTTTTTAGTGAATATTTGTAACCCCCACATATTTTCTAGTATACCTTTTTAATTTTTAATATCATTGATAGTTTATTCCGCACACAACACTGAGTTGAAAATCGTAATATACTATTAAATATGACCGTTTAAATAGTATTGTGGCCATTCAAAATAGAAATATGACAAACAGAATAGTAAACTTACCTATAAAAGTAAAAATGAAACTTTGGTATCTTATAAATAAAAATATGGTATATTTTTACCGTGGAAAAAGTAAATAAATGTTTTAAATATGATAAATGAAGTGTTGGTATTTTTGTGAAACATAAATATTAATTTAATATTCTATAATTAATTTAATAATTTAAAATAATTTTTTTTCATAAAATAGATTAAAAAATAAACATTTTATTGTCTTATGAATATAATATAAATTTTTGAGACCTTAATTATTTTTTCTTAGTGTCATAAAATCATATATAATTTTTAAATTGGTATTTTTGAAATAAATAATGATATTAATTAAAAATTAAATTTACAAAATTTAGTAAATTATTAAAAATAATAATTTTATATTATTAACTCTAAAAATCCAAAAATGGTTATGGTGAATTTTATGTATTTTTTTAAACTATTTTAATTTTTACTCAATAGTAAAATACATTAATTTGCAATATCTATAAATTATAAGGTAAATAGAATATTCCATGAGTCATGCATGATGTAAGAACCATAATCTAGAAATAAACTTCATTATTTCACATATTTAGTGATAATTCTCAAAAAATTCATAGTCTTGATCAAAAATAATAAACTAATCATTAAAATAATAAAAAAAACCCATATATCCACCACAAATATGACCCCTCGCCACCTCTTCTAATCACACATAAAAAGTCGTTAGGATTACTTATATTTTTTCCATTTACTCTACCAAACCTCTTTATCACCTTCTAGTATCTCTAGTTTCATAAAAATACCATTTCAAAGTTCCTTAATGTGGTTCTCAAGGAGAAGAATTCAAGAGTTCAATCCTTTTTCGTTCTCTTTCAATTTTTTTAATTTATTTTTTTTCATTATAACCTAAACTATTCTGTAAAAACATTAGTGGTAATTACAATATCATATATAAAATTTAATTTTATTATTATAATGGATGGTCCATCATAAAACTTCTTCTCCTCCCCACTTTTATTCTAAAAATGAAAACATTTTCTGTGATGTATTGATTTACCACCATCATGGATGATGTGACTTCGTTCTCCATTACCGCCTCCATGGATGGTTATAAACCCATAATTTTGGTAAAAATATATATTATTATACATATCATAATTTATTTGGTGCTCTAAAACCTATATATATCTATACATGATACTAATTAATAAGACAAAACTATTTTCTGGCGATCAAAAAACCACAAAAATAATCTAAACGATTATCATTAAAGTTCTATGTAATGAATCATCATCATATATAGAAATAAAATAATATATAATACCATTAAATATTATTTATGTTTATTAATAACATATAATTTATATTCTGGATAATTATTTCTTTTTTACATGAGCTTTCATACATGTAAACAAGTGAATAAATCATGAAAATCAATGAAACGAAAACTCACGAATGATGAAATTGAATTTTATAACTCCTCGAAAAGTCCATAATGAACAAAATAAAATTATAATATATAAAATAAACGTTTAAAAGGTTATTAATTAAATTATTAAATAATCTAATTTAATTATCTAGGACATTAAGTACAAGTGCATATCACTTTCGGATAAAAGGTAAGAGATTCTACCAAAACCTCCATTTTTCATTCGAGTTACACATTATTACACTTTACCCCATAGTAATTATTATTTCATTTTATATAAATCTTCTACATACTATAAATATGTTCTAGACTCATATATTCATATCATTTAATCTATATTTTACGGGAAATATGTATTTTATATGTTTCCCTTCAAAATTCTTCCCAATATGAAAGCCCAATTAAAGGGAACTTGTTTATTTCTTACCCATTTTCATGTTCCTTCTAAAATATGTTTTAAGAAACCCTTATTTTTCTAAAATTAATAATTTTTTCATGAAATACTATATTTTTCATTTCTTATTTTATACAAACAATTGTTACAAATACAAATGACTTTACCAAAATAAATATTCTTTGAAAATAAAAAATGTTATTTCTCTCAACAATTCCTCAATGATTTTATTAAAGTATTTTAATCTATTTCAACTTCCTAAGTTGAATTTTAATCTTATTTAGGATTAATCATAGATGATGTATCTACTATGTTTTATTAAATATCTTATGATCAGTTTAACTGTGGATGTGCTATCTTAATAGCATTCACTATATTACTCAGAATGGTTAACGATTGTGTTTACTATTTGGGAAAAGTTATTTTCATTTTATTAGTACATTTTGATTATGTTTCACCCCATTCATATTAGGATTTAAATTGAACTAGTAAGTGATGGTTGTGGTACACTATAGAGCATTGATGCATCAGTGGGTCTCCTGAGACAAAATAGATATTGATTTGGTCGAGGGCCTAACAATTAATTTGCATATGTCTTAGCCAAGTCCTCAAGTATATAATTATGATATACCTCATTATACATTACATAATTATGATATTATTAATTGATAATACATGTTATTATTTTATTAGTATAATATTCGTGGTTAAGTTTCATTCTCATGTGATTATTTATATGGAATTATTTTTACATATTTGATTCTTTCCATATTATGCTAAATATTATTTTTTTAATGCCATGTGTTTTTAGTCATTAACCCTAATTTATTTTTTATGTTTATATTATATTTTTTTGTTTTACTTAACCTTAATGATTATTTAATCACATCCCTTTATTTTTTTTATTTTTCCCTAGGCTGAGAAGATGTTTATTATGAATGAATTTTGGGATAATATAGGAATTTATATATGTTTCTAAAGGAGATTCAATATTGTTTTTAATTTCATGGAGTAATGTAAAACTTATGTTTTTGTGTTTTTCTAGAAACTAATAAACTATTAGTTCATTCATGATTATTTTTCATTGTTTATTATAAAAATGTAATAATGTATGCCACCGGTTCTAGTCTACTCGGACTAGGGTCATACAGTTGGTATCATAGGATGATTAGTAAAATCCTTAGAAACTAGATTTAGAAAATATAGATTATAGAACATAACCCTAATATAGACTTTGAGGATAAAAATAGAAGAACATCCTATTATTTTATTGTGGTAGATATAATTTGTGCATCCTAGAAATACACCCCTATCTAGATAATAAAAATGGATGTGGTTCAGAAATAGATGTACTAAGGGGTAACAACTTTGACAAGGTTTGCTAAGCTAGACTCGGTGTAACCTGGTACATGATAACAGGCCTTACATCGCACCTAGTTTAACACTCTCAGGGGATATGCTTAGGATAATTTAAATTTTCATTACAAACCATATATAAGGATTTAAAAGTAATCATGTCCCTAAAGAAACGATATTTATGATTATTGTAATTACTATGTGTAAATTTTTAATTTATGTTAAGTGTTTTTCTAGTTAAAAAGTAATTCACTGTGATTCATAACCTAATTTAGTTTATTAAATTTTTTATAAATGGTACCCATTGGAAGAAATAGAAACCATGAAAATACACGTATTCTATGTAGGGATTTACCTCTTTTTCAAGATAATGTTATTGGAGTTGGAGATACAACTAGAGCTAAACAACTTATCACTATACTAGGATAGCTACCTCATATTATGGCTAATATCCTTACCTGTTTGGATAATCTAGATCCACAATATGGAGGAGAATTGTTAGAACAATTTATGAGATAACAAACTCTATCATTCAATGGTAGTAAAAACCCATTTGTAGTTGAACAATGGCTAAATTCCTAAGAGAATATATTTCTCGCATTGGAAAGTAACAAAAGGGATAAAGTTATCAGGGAATTTTATTTTCTATTAGTGAGTGCAGATTAAAAATGGTCATCAATTCAAAACACAAAGGAGGATGAAGAATTTGAAAATTTGGAATGCAAGGATTTTATGGAAATTTTCAATGAAAAATATTTCCCTCATGAATAGTGAGCTGATATGGAGAAATAATTCTTGAGTCTGAAAAAATAAGGGGATGAAAATGGTTCCAAGTATGAATCCAACTTTACTGGGATAGTAAGGCATGTCGAGGATTATAAATTCAATCTATAGATCAAGATTTATCTATTATTTGATTGTTTAAAATCATTCCTATGGAGGGTAATGGTCTCCTAAAATAACTCACTATATGAAGATATAGTCTCTTGTGTTATGAAGAGATAGAAATAATTGTCCAATACAAATGAATTTAATGGAAAAAAAGAGATAAAGAGTGTGGTAGAGAAAATAATGGATAAAGGGGAGAATAAAATAGGTAATTTTCCAATGTGCCATATTTATGGAAGGAAACACCCTTATGTATACTTAATAGAAAAGGAGTTTGTTAAAAGTGTGGAGAAAAAGGCCACCAAGACCATAACTGCAAGGGAAAGAAATAAATTACCAATGAAAAATTCTACAACTATAATGATACGGGGCATTATGAAAATTATTTTCCAAATTATTAATAAAATGTTCTATATAAAATTCAATGGGAATAAGTCTCAGATTATGTGATCACAACATTAGATGTTTAAGTTCATAACAATGTGGTGGTGCATACTATAATCATCTCCTAAAATATAGCTAAAGATTTATTTGATTATGTATAATCGCATTCCATTATATCTTTCTAGTTTTCTTTTAAATTTTATATTTTCAATTCACCTTAATAGGGGAGTTATTAGTAAAGACTCCCAGTAGAACCTATATTGCAACAAATATGTGTCAATAAGTTCCTATTATGACACATAAATTTAATCTAATTACTAATTTTTTTCATCATAACAATGGTTTATTATGATATAATCCTTTGTATAGACATTATATATAATTATAATTCAAATAATTATTTCAAAGAGAATGATTTTATGATTCCTGATGAAGGTAGGTAATTTATCCTATTTTGAGGGGAGACATCTTCATCTTATTCATACTTGGATCCACCTCTACTATCTCTTTTAAATTAAATTCTTAGGGATGAAGAGATAAATTAATGTATGGATGAGGACATAAATTATTAAATTCATGAGGTAAATTTTGTTCAAGAATATATTGATGTATTTATAGATTATTTACCTAGACATATATAGCATCCCTCCATTTTATTAAATAAAATTTCCTTACATTTTACAAATAGGGGATCTTTGAAAGATTAGTGTCTTGGAAATAAGGTAAATAATACTTGAAAATATTAAAACTTTATTCTAATACAATTTAATGGATTAATAACAGGTTCATATTAAGTTAAATTAATGCATCTCATAACATAGGGATATATATCAAAGGAAAGGGTTAGTAGAATGCCAAGTAAGGGTAATTAAGGGAAACATTTTACTTTTGATCATGAGGAATATCAGTAAGAACTATATAAAATAAAAAAGTATTGGAAAGAGGAAAATAATAATAATAAGAAAATTAATCATAAATTAGAAATTATTATACAACATTTAATTGATTCATTCATAATCATATCACATGAGATTATAACTGAGGTGTCACAAAAAGTAACAAGGTTATTCACCAATGTATCGTAAAACATGTCATCTCTAGAGATTAAATTCATTACCCAATGAATTCAAGAATTATAAAATAGAACCCTTAATATGTCTTAATTAATGGGAGATACATATATCTTAATAAAACTACTCATAAATAACCCATGGATAATAAAACAAATTGGTTTTATTTAAAAATCATGGCATTTTAGAAAGTTCTTAAAAACAATATCCTTTTATCATTTTAAACCCGTGGAAAAGAAAGGAGGGTTTCTGGTATTTTTATACTAGAATTAAATAGATAATTTTGAAATCTATGGGAATAAACTTCAAGAATAAAGTGTTTTTGGGTATTCATAAAAGAAAATAAAATAATTTCTTGATAAAAAGAGATAAAATTTTCGATAAAATTTTGGCAGCATAACAAGTATGAAACATGGTTTCATGAAATAATAAAAAGAGAGGGGAAAATGGTCTCCCATTAATAATTAAATATTAATAAAATAAAGTTATTAAACAAAATGTATATAAGAACATGGTATGAAAATTTGAAATATATACCATATAAAAAAGAAACATGAAAGAAAAAGAGAAGTTGAGAGTTTTGTTACGAAACTTCAGCAGCCTAACAACATCACTTAAAAATTCATTAAATGTGTTGATAATAAAATAATTCCATAATTATTTTTAAATAATATTTAATTTAATGGGGATATGTAATTAAAGATCCCAACATAATCAAATTAAAATTAAAAGGAAAAACATAAAAAAGAGTGCTTGATTAAAAGAAATGAGTTGTATATTACCTTACCTTGAATAGTGTTCCTAAAACACGAGGACTGGGAACTTAGGGGATTGATGACCCATTTGGAGGTAAAACTATCTTAGAATCGTTAATTATGTTTTTTTAGTTAATTAAGATTAAGTAATGGGTGGGTATTTATATCAAAAGTGAGGGTGTTTTTTATTAATTTCCTTACACACCTCATTGGTGGTATTTTAAAAACCGTGTGATTTAACTTGGTATTGGACACTTGGGACACCTATTGAGTTAAATTAACAAATAATATTCAACCATAATTTTAAATTAATCATTAAAACAATATGACATAGCCATGATGTCATTAAACATACAGAAAAACTCAAACTGTATTTTCACTATTCAAGAAAAACTAAAGTATAATTTAAAATTATCATAAATTTACCCCAACCTAATATAGATATTCTAAATTTTAAAATGAAATTTTTTTATCATAATGAATCTATAAATTTTAGAATTTTAACTTTTAACTACAAAAATACTTATTAAAAATAACATCGAATTGAAAATGCATTTTTAAATTGCATGGTGAAATTTTTGATACATGGAAAACTAAAATTATTTTATCATTTATAATTAAAATTTAGTTTTTTCTAACACTATATAATCACCATAAACATTATTATTAATACCCTAGTTTATTATAATAGTTATATATTTCTTGAAAGGTACAATTTCTGTTTGAAAAATAAATTTTAACAAAATCCATCTCAATTTTATTAGGAAAAAATATTCTTAAAACCAAAAAGATGGAACAAAAAAATATTAATAAAATGGGTTTAAAATTTACATAAATAATTCCTTGAAACATAACCCCTTATAACACTAGTGTATGACCAAATTTTAAGGTTTGTGATAGTGATAGAATCATTGGGTAGCTCATACAACATTTCCAGACTAGTAATTTCCACTAACTTAAACTTCTCCAATAGGTGATTTCTTTCAATATTCACATTTTGAATCTAATCTTAGGATTGGTCTAGAGATAATTCTAGTGATGATAATTCCAACCCAAGTTCTGAAAAATGAGCTTCGTATGAAACATGTCTACTAGATGAGCTCATCAATTCTTCTTTCTGCATTAATTTTCCTTTGTTATTTCTATTTATAAAAAACAGTTGTATCATTAAAATAATTAAAATAAGTATAGTTTACAATGGTCATATTAACTAAAATTCATATTGGAAAACAATCATATTTAACAATAGTCATAATTGAACAAGTGTCCTATAAAGGAAAAACATTTATGGTCATATTTCAATTTGTACCCACTTCATTAATAAAGGGAAAAGAATTTTTTGAGTACAAAAAATAATGAAACACAAATTTTTTTAGGAAACAATTATCATTAAAAAATTATAGGTTGTTACATTCGTCCCCCTTTATGAAATTTCATCCCTGAAATTTCAAATTGAACTTCCAAAAGAGAAAATGTGTGGGTACTATTTCCTCATTGTCTCATACGGTTTCCATGTCACTTTTTCATACATGTGGTTCCTCCATAACACTATGATGATGTGGGTAGTCCTCTTTCATTGAACCATATCCCTATAGTCCAAGATATGAACTGGCTTCTTCTTGTAAGAGAGATCATGTTCCATTTATACCACTGCCAGATTTATTATATGTGAAGGGTCACGTATGTACTTCCTCAAGAGAGATGCATGGAAAACATCATGAAATTGAGATAGATTTGGTGGAAGTGTTATCCAATAGGCCACAACTCCTATGAAATTAAGTATTTCATAGGGGAAAATGTACTTATGGTTAAGCTTCCATTTCTTCCTAAATCACATGACTCTCTTCTATAGTGAAATTAAAAGGAAGAAATTATCTCCAACATCAAACTCCATGTCCCTTCAATGGTTGTCAGTATAACTCTTTTACCAACTCTGAGTATCCTTAATGTGTTGTTGGATGTCATGAACCTTCCCTCTCATCTCTTGAACAATATCTGGCCCCATAATCTTTCTCTCACTAGTTTTATGCCAAAAAATATGAGTTCTACATTTCTTTCTATATAGATCTTCATAGGGATCCATTATAATACTCTAATAGAAGTTGTTGTATGAGAACTCAACTAATGGGAGGTATGGGTCCCATACACCTATACATTCCATAGAGCATATTCTCAGAATGTCCTCAAGTGTTTGAATTGTCCATTTAGATTTTCCATCAATATAGGGGTTATAGGGCATTCTGAAATTCAATTCAGTACTAAAATCATGTTAAATACTTTTGTAGAATTTGGATGTGAACCTTAGATCGTGATCAGAAACGATAGAAATTGGTACTCCATGTAGCCTCACCACTTCCTTTACATATATCTTAGAAAGTTTTCCAATAGATAAGTCTTCTATGATAGTGATAAAATTTTCAATATTGGTCAGACGGTCCACGGAAACCCATATCCCATTATTTCATTTTTATGTTTTCCCAGTGAAAAAATCCATAGTGATATTGTCTCACTTCCATACTTTATATTTTTAGTGGTTGTAATACCCCTTTAGAAAGTTTTTTGTCCATCTAAAATTATTGAAACACTATGAACCTTCTAGTGTAGTCGGATATCTCCCTTTTCATGTTATCTCACCAAATAAGATCATGAAGGTCCCTATACATTTTAGTTCTTCCAAGATGTATAGATAATGTAGATCTATGACCTTCATCCATAAGCACCTTATTTATTTATATAATACATGGAACATATAGCCTTGTATGAAATTTCAATACACAATATTGATCAAAATTGAACTCTTGATACTTCCCATCCATCACACCTCAAATTTTTCAGCAACAAATGATCATCTCTTTGAGATATTTTTATCTTCTCTAATAATGATGGTTGAAAAATAATTTGTGGTAGGGTTAATGATGTCTCTTCACTTACAATTCCCATGTCTAGTTTTAATAGGGCTTTTATCAATGAAACTCCTTGAATCCCCATCACTGATAGAACAACAAGGTCCTTCCTCAATAATTCATCATCAATTTTGTTTTCTCTTCTAGGGTGATAAAGAATTAATCAATCATAGTCTTTAAGAAGTTCCAATTGTCTTCTCAATATCATGTTCAATTATTTTTTCATTAAAATATACTTCAAGAATTGGTGGTCTATACATTTATCATATTTATCCCCATAAAGATTGTCCCACCATATCTTCAGAGAAAAATCAATAGTCACTAGGTCCAGATCATGTGTTGGATAATTATTCTCATGATCCATTAACTATCAAGATGCATAAGTGATCACATTGTCATTTTTCATGAAGATGCACCTAATACCTTGCATATATGAATTACTAAAAACAAAAAATCCTTCTGTGATATAGGGTAGAGTTAAAATTGGTGTGGTAAACAATCTCTTCTTAAGATCTTGGAAATTATCCTCACACTTCTTTTTCGAGATGAACATAACCCCTTTTTGAGTTAACTGGGTTAGTGGATTATAAATTATAGAAAAAAATCAAAAACCTCATATAATATCATGATAAATAAAGGAAACTATGAATCTCAGTTACTATTATAGGATGAGGCCAGTCCTATAAAAACATTTTCTTCGTAGGGTCAACTGAGATTCATTTACTTGTTATAGTGTGTCCCAAGAAAGAAACTTTTTATAACCAAAACTCAAACTTTTTAAACATTCCAAATAACCTCTCCTGCCACGTATTTTTTAGTACCACCCTTAGATAATCCTCATGATCCTCACAAATTTTGGAATATATTAGAATATATTCAATAAAAATAACAATAAAGTTATCATGGAATTCCTTAATGACTCTAGTCATCAAATACAAAAAAATAGTTGATGCATTAGTCAATATAAAGGGAATAACAAGAAAATCATAAATATGATATCTTAATCATAATGTGGTCTTTAGAATATATTATTTCTTCACCCTCAATTAATGATAACCATGTCGTAGATCAGTCTTGGAGAATAATTAACCCCCATAAATATGGTCCAATAAATCAAAAATTCTTGGAAGAGGGTACTTGTTCTTCGCTTTGATCACATTATGTTCTTTTTAATCGCTGCATAACCAAATTTATACTTTATTATTATTCAAAAAGAGAACTACTACACCCCAATGAGACACACTTGGTCAGATAAACCCCTTCTCCAAAAGATCTTGGAGATATTTCTTTAATTCCTCTAGCTCCACATTTTCTATTCTATATGTAGTTTTTGATATAGTCTTGGAACTAGGCATGATTTAAATGGTTAACTCTACCTATCTTTCTTTGGGAGGTCTAGGAAACTCCTCAAAAAATACAATGATGTATTCATGAATGATGGTAACATTTTATATTTTTATACTTTCATTCCCTTATTCATATTCACCAATCAACTCCATAAATAATTCTATGGGTGGTGCTTCTAAAAAAATATCAGATCGAGATATCTCTCTATTGAAGATAAATTTAGGTTTTCTACTCATGACTATTGAAATTTCCTTACTTCTATATTTGATCTTGACATTATATATTGAGATCTAGTCAATTCCGAGTATAGAGTTGAATTCCAGCATGGGAATGACTATTAGATTTTCGATAATATTGTGCTCACCAAAGTAAATACTATAGTTTATATACACTGGTGATGCTCAGATAATCCCACTGGGAGTCTTGAATGAGAAATCTACTTTTATCACTTCAAGAATTGATTCTATATTCTTTTCAAAGTTGGAGTAAAAAAAGGAATATATAGAACCAAAATCAAACAAAGTATTTTCTAGATTTGAGATAATAGTGAGAGTACCTTACAACACATCATTTGGAGCATCAACTTCAGGTGTTATAATAGAAAAATCATGACCTTTCTCACATGGCCTATGATGATGTTGATGGTGATTCCCCTCCACTAACCTTGGTTTTGGACAGTGATTGGAAAAGTTCCCAAGATGTCCACATTTGAAGCATTGGACTTCAAGCAGGGCCTCCACCATCTTCCCTTTTTTGTTTTTGTTGTGATGTTTAGGCTTCACCTCACTATGACAATTTCAAGCAATACAGCCATATCTTTTATACTTATAATGTTTCCCACTCCCGAATAAAAAAAATCCTTGAATGCTTCTTCCCAAACATTTTATATGTGGAATGCAACATTTTCTTTCCACCTCTCCCTCAATAAAAGTTCCTCCCCAGGTTTGGATCTAGAGATCTCTTCTTCTCATTCAATTTATGTGACCACTATATCTCACAAAACTCCAATTATAACTTTACAGAACTATAATATTTCCTTATATATGTCATATTCTTGGTTGGATACATTCTTCCATAAATGATTCCTTAGTCCACTAAAGAATTTATCAACCTTCCCTTAGGATCTATGACAAAGGTAGAGTTATAACTTGAATGTATTGTAAAGTTCATATCATTGCTTCCAACAGATTCATTCTCATTTTAATTCAGTTGGGGGAATTACTACCACATTTTTGTTCTCATTGAATGAGGAAAATACTTATTAATAAATATCCCCCTGAACTCCTCCCACTACATAGCTTCAATCTCCTCTCTTAGAATCATGTTAATAATCATTTCCCTCCACTTATCAGCTTATCCCTCTAAATGGTACACAACTAGAGTGACTTTCTCTTATTATGAACAATAATTTATAGAAAATATATTTTCAATAGAGCTTATCTACTATTCCATAATCAATGGGTTGGTAGATTTAATAAACGTTGGTGGTCATTGATGCATAAAGGACTCAACAGAATGTTGTTCCCAAAATGTTGGAACTAGTCTCTTATCTTGATTCAAGTTATTTCTCATAACTTAAGTTATTTGATTCATCATTCTCAATAAGGTTTACATTTTGGCTTCTATTAGAGGTCTATCAGTGTGTGGTCTATTGTACTAACAATTTAAACGGTTCCTCCTTTTCTTTCTATTTTCTAAAAGAATAGAAACATAGTGAGAAACATTTTTCTTTTAGTAATATTTTAACTCCAAAATAATTTTTTCTCTTCAAAAATCATGCTTAAATTTTTTATTCATTATAAATAGTTAAATTTTCTATAAATCATTCGTAATAGTTCATAAAAAGATTGTGATTAACCAAACATATCCCCTGAGAGTGTCAAAATAAGAGTACAACAAGGCCCACTATCCTGAACCAATTCCCATTCAAGTATATCTAAAAGCATTGTTTTTGGGTTTTACCCCTATATACATTTTCCCTAGATCCACATCCACTTGTTCATATCCAAATAGGGATTTCTTTGTCTAAAAACCATTTATATAATATTTCACCAAAATACCATGATTTTTTCATATATTTAAACTTTTCTCTAAGGTTATTTTTAATTTTTTCAAATATTAATTTCCAAAAATAACTAAACTTTCCATTGATACCAACTATAACATCCCACCTTTTTAGTACATAACATTTCATTACATTTTACAAACAATGGATCTTTTAAAGTTTAGTGTCTTGGAAATAAGGTACATAATACCTAAAAATATGAAAATATTCTTCCAGTCCACTTGAATGGATTCATCATAGGTTCATCCTAAGTTCAATTACTACATCTCATAACCTGGGGACATACATCAATGGAAAGGGTGATCAGAAGTCCCAGAAATGTAAATCAAGGGAAACAATTTACTTGTGATCTTGAGGAATATCAGTAAGAACATGATGAAATACATAAAGGAAAGAGAAAGAGGTATATAAAAATAATAACATGAATCATAACTTGGATATTTGGTACAACATTTAATTGAGTCATCATAAGTATATGAATGTGTTTTATCATGATGGTTTCATAAAAATTACCAAGTTTATTCACCGAGGTATCATAAAACTTTTCATCTCTAGAGATTAAATTCTTTACCCAATTCATTGGAGCTCTATTAAGGAACACTATTTATATGTATTAATTAATTTTATCAACAGAGATATTAATAATACATCTCATAAATAACCCATCTAGAATAAAATAAACAGGTTTTATTTCAAAATCATTGTTTTTTAAAAATTCATAAAAAAGATTCCTTTTTTCATTTTATGTAATGACCCAGGTATTTATAGAATAATAATTTTGAATTATATTAATATTTATAAATAATATATTAATTTTATGTTAAAATGGGACAATTTTTCTGATATCTTAGTCATCACGTAACAACATATTTCTTCAAAATCTTACTTTTCACAAAATGTTGAGTTATACCGAAAAATAATATAATATTATTATTATTTAAAATGGTAGTTAAAGACTAAATATTGCATTGGAGGGAATAATCCAAACTAACCATATTATGATTAAACATTTTTGTTAAATGTTTTTACATTTATCCAAAAAAAATTAGAGGCATAAAATGAGAATAAATCCAATTTTAAGCATAAATACTCTAATATTCTTAAAAGGTAGTTTTACCACCTTTTGATGGAAAACCCAGTTTAAATCATGTTTTTTTCAATTTTATATGTTTAATTTGACAAAATAAACTTCTTATTATTAAACAGGACATAAAAATTTACTTTGGGTAAATTTTTGGTATTTTTCTTATGAAGTTCATTTTTTAATGAATCGTGAAAAATAATACACTTTAAGTCAAAACTGTCTTTTCATATGATTTATTTATATGGTTATATGGTACTTTTAATTGGTTTTAAAGTGTAATTAGATTATATTTTTATCATTTAATCCAATTTTTTTCGTTGTAAGTAATTTCACTTTGAAATTGGACATAAACAAATATCAATCTTTTGATAGTTATTATTTCTTAAAAACATGCTTTCTGGTTTTGACAATAGGAATTAATTTTTAATAAATTCTTGAAACTTATGTGTTTTTAATTTGGAAAAATTGTTTCCATATTTGGAATTAGGAGGTCCAAATCGTGTAAATAAGTAAATTTTATTCTTAGAAATTATGGATGGTAACTTTGGTAATTATTTTATTTACAATGTTTAAAGGGTAAATCTGGTAAATAATAGTAAAAAATAATATTATAATAATATTAAATTGCACTAACACACATCCTAACACTATTTTATGATACATTTCCAAACATGGGCATCTTTAAGTCGATTTGAGGACCCCATGGAGCCACTTGTAAGTGAAAATTACATTTTATAAAAAATAATTTAAAGTTAAGGAAAATGTAACATAAACATTTATCTTTTAGTAAAAACAATTATATAGTGTTATATAGGTGTTATCTTTGACTATAAATATTCATTAGAAATATAAAATTATTTCCTATATCATTATAGTTTTTTATAATTTTTAGATGTCATATAAATAAATTTAGTTACGACACAATGATGATGTAGTGATTACCTTGTTAATGAAAATTTTAAATAAATAAGAGTATAAATATTAAAATAAATTTATTTTTGAAATTTTGATTCCATATAGTAATTTTATAGATAATTATGACATATTATATTTTATTAAATGAATTTTATTTGAAGTAATCATGTTTTTATGACTATAAAAAAATCAATTACTAAAAGTGTCAAAATTGACGTAAATGAGTTTTTAAAACAAATATTATTTTACTAAATTATGTAATAGTATTTAAAATATAATGGTTGGACAAAGGACTTATTTAAGGTTTATAATTTTATTAATGAACCAGTTTAGGTTCTATTGGAATTTTATAGTAAGTATATTAACCCTATAGTATGAATATACAAGAAGACATGGAAAAAGTTAAATTAGTTAACTAAGGGTTAAAACTAAAAGATAAGGCTAATTATAGGACCTAAAATTTTATAAAACCTATTGGTTGAAAGGATTTCGATCCATATTCATCTTATCTTTGACTTAACTAACTTTGAATTGTTTAGAAACTGAAAATAAATTTAGAATAAAATAATATTTATAGACTCTTCTAAATAGTACCTCCTCCCTCTTATAAAAGGGCTTCACCCAAACCCATTTAATCACTCCTCTAAATCCCATTTGATCATCCAAACTCTACCTAAATAATCTCCCAACATCATTATATTCCTCCTATAATCCTTCCTCTAGGTAGAAGGCAATTCAAGAAAGCCTTTTGGTTCAAACCAAATGGAGTTACCTGATTTAAAGGTAATGTCTTCTCTCAAATTCTTTTCTTTTATTTGACTTATCCACTCCCTGTTATCTTATTATTTTTTGTTTACATAAAAACACCAGTATAATCAATATACTAGTATGTTTTTATGATAATTATCTGAACTACACTTATATACACCTCCGTCTAATGGTTATAGAACATATTGTTTCCATGGACGGTGAACTACTACCTCATGAAACGATGATTGTTCAATATTCTCCTACCACATCTCATGCTAGCCATTATGATGGAACTATAATTATATATGATATTTATGATATTTATTTTATATATATGATTCTTTATTTCTCATATAGAACATACCTTTATGCTTTTCATGTGGTATAAATATGAAAATTTCATTTGAGGAAGTGCAGACTACCGCCCCCTCAAAGTGAAATAACTCATTCATACCATACATGGAACGTATAAAGGATGGTGTTAATGAACTTATGTAACATATATAAAATATAATATTATAATTTAATTATAATATATCTATGTATCATTAATTTTTCATTCCATTAAATATGAAATAGAAATGAAAGTAGCGTTCATATGTACGTACAACTTACCGTCTCCATGAATGGTGTATTTCATTTCCTATATCCAAATGATAGGGAATATTATCAATACATATATACTGGATATATATGATATCTAAATCATGAATATAATTCTGGAGATAATTTAATTTTTACCACATAACAATTTATAATTATAACAAGTTCATTTTTTACTCAAGTTCCGAACATCGACAAAATGTCTGATATGAACTCAAATAATTAACTAATTGTTATAGAAACATAATAAGTGATATAAAATGAATTATAAAATTGAAAAAATTTCTAAAGAAATTATAAATTAACTTAAGATTATTATTCAGGAAATTAAATAATGAACGAGTCAAGTCGGACATGAGGTAAGGGACTTTGTCTCAATCTCCTTTCATTGAGGCATATTTTGATTTATACAAAAATTTATTTTATACGGTGTATAAACCCCTTTTAATTTTCATTTAATTAAAAGGAAATATTTTTCTACTAAGTGTTTTACTAAATGAAAAAAATAATTTTTAATGTTTTCGGTGACAATGACCTCTCTTCCACCGTAATCATTATTTGGATTCCTCTATAAACCTTAATGTTTTTAAAAGGAAAAGAAATTCCTTATTCCATTTTTTGGTTTTTTGATATTGAAAATGGTTTTTGAAATGTTTTGAGTATTTAAATATCTTGAAATTATATCTTGTGATTGAAAATTAAATGTTGTTACTGAAATGTTGATATTTGCAATATTTTATGTGTTATGATTATGTAATGGTACTTGGACATTTGACCAGTGGTTACATGATAAACCAAATGATGGGTGGTTATATGATAATCTAAGTATAGTTGGTTATGTTATAACCTCTAATTCATTGGGTATGGAAGTAGACCATATGGCTATTTCATTTAGGGATATGTGTAGAAGTTGACTGTATAGTTATTCCATTTCAGTATGTTTATGTCTTAATTTACCTTTATATGTTATTCATTTTTTTCTATGGGATTTATGGTAATATTTTGGTTACAAAAAGGGTAAGCAATGAGCTTATATTCAGTGAACTATTTTTTATATTTCTTTAAGGTGAAAAGTTTTAATTTATGATTATGTATTCATGGTTTACATGTTTTTTTGAAAACTAATAGATTTTATTCTTTGTGTATCCCTTTCTGAGATTTTTATGCTCATCCCAAGTTTTTGAAATGTTTTTCACAGGACTTAAGGCGGAATAGGGTCAAGGATGGGATCAAGAAAAAGTCATGTTATTTAAAACATGGAACTAAACATGTTTTTTTAGATTTTTTATTTTATGAAAAAATGTATACTGAGTAGAAGTGTCTATATGTAACATTCAAGATGTTTTTTATAAGTTATGTCCTAATTCTATAATGATCTAAACCTAAAAATATCATCAACGTGAATTATTAACTTAATTCAAGATTATGTAATGTTTAAGGCTGGGGCCTTATATTTGGTATCAAAGGTTGGTTTAGATAAATTTAGGAGTTAGAATTTTTTTAATAAAATATCCATAAATGATTTTTACATTATGGTCAAATTAAAATGATATAGAATTTGAATATTACCATGTTTCTTCCTCTAAGATATGTATGTTCAGAATGGTTTTTAGTAGAGGAAACATGGTAGCTATGCTGGGAAGGCATAATGAGGGAAATGACCTTCCAAATCATCATCCTGAGTTGGTTGGAATACGATTGAAAAGTTTCTTAAATTGATGGATCAGTTGAGTCAGGTGATAAATGGTGGTTGTGTTTATTGATGATTTTTTGGTATATTCCAAAAGTATAGAGGAATATAAAATTAATTTAAGGGTTGTCTTGAAAACCTTAAAATAAAAGAAATTGTATGGGAAATTTAGTAAGTGTGAGTTTTGGTTACAACAAATTTCATTCCTTGGTCACATTGTTTCAAAAAAATGTCATAAATGTTGATCCTGCTAAAACAAAAGTTGTTAAATAATGGCCAATACCTACAAATATAACCAAGATTTGTAGTTTTCTTGGTTTTATAGGCTATTATAGATGGTTTTTTGAGATTTTTTCATGGTTATCTGTCCCACTGACTAAGTTAACTTGAAAAGTTGTTAAGTTTATCTGGAAAAAAGAATGTGATGATTGTTTTCAGGAATTGAAAAGAATATTAGTGAATTCTCTAGTATTGGAATTACCTTCCAAAAATGGTGAGTTTGTTATCTAAAGTGATTATTTATTGAAAGGACTTGGTTGTATCATAATGAAGAATGATCAAGTAGTTTTTTATGCTTCACATCAGTTGAAAACTCATGAGTTAAATTACACTACACTGACTTCAAATTAACTGCTATTTCTATAGCTTTAAAAAATTGGAGGCATCATTCGTATAGAGTTAAATGTGAAATATATAATGACCAAAAAAATTTGAATTATATATTCACTCAAAAATAATTGAACATGAGACAGAGTAGATGGTTTTAATTAATCAAGGATTATGATTTCACGATTCATTATCATCCAGGAAAGGAAAATAAAGTGGTTGATGCTTTGATCCGAAAGAGTAATGCTACATTACCCATGTTACGTTTGGAACAAGATCCTCTGATTAACATTTTGATGAACTTTGGAAAAGAAGTTATCAGTGTAGAAAATTCTTCTGTTTTGTTTCAGGTATCAGTGAAATATTCCCTAGCAAAAAGATTAAAGAAGGCACAAAAAGATGATAGTGAGTTGTTAAAAAAGGTAGAATTGGTTCAAAAGGGTATGTTACCTAAATTTAACATTGATAATGATTGTATTTTGTGTTTTTGAAAGAGATTATGTGTGCCTAGTGATTCACAGTTAAATAAAGAGTTGTTATATGAAGTTCATAGTTCTATATTTTCAGTTCATCCTGGTAGTGCTAAGATGTATAGAGATCTCCAGGATTATTACTGGTGGGATGAAATGAAAAGAGATATTTCTAACTTTATTCTGAAGTGTTTGACTTATCAATAAGTTAAAGTAGAGAAACAGTTACCGAAATGGATGCTTCAGCCTTTACCGGTGCCAGAGTGGAAATGGGAAAATATATCCATGGACTTTGTTGTGGGATTACTAAAGATATCTCAAGGTAATAATTCAATATGGGTTATTATTGATTGATTGACTAAATCTACTCATTTCATTTCTATTCGAGTTATTTTGTCTCTAGATCAACATTCTCAGTTTTATGTTAAAGTGATAGTTAGGTTTCATGGAGTTCCCCTATCCATTGTATCTAATCATGATCCCAGGATTACTTATAACATTTTTAATGTCCTTCAGAATTCCTTGGGTACTAAATTAAATTTTAGTATAGATTTTCATCCTCAATCAGATTGGTAGTCATAATGAATAATTCAAACATTGGAAGATATGCTATGTTATTATTCAATGGATTACCAGGGAATTTGGGACCAACATCATTCTTTCATTGAGTTTTCTTATAATAATAGTTTTCATTCCAGTATATAGAAGGATCCATTTGAGACATTATATGGGAAGCGGTGTTGAACTCCATCATTTTATGATGAAGTAGGTGAAAGGAAACTTATGGGACCAAAATTATTAGAAGAGATGGTAGATAAAGTTCAGCTGATTCAAAAGCACATGAGAACAGTTTAGAGCAGGAAGAAAAGTTGTGTGGATAATCGGAGTAAGGATCTTTCTTTTGAGGTAGGTGATAATGTCTTTCTAAATGTTTCTCCCTAGAAAAGTGTGATGCATTTTGGTAATAAGGGAAAGTTGAGTCTGAGGTTCAATAGACCCTATGAAATCCTTGTGAAAGTTGGATCAATTGCCTATAGAGTGGATTTACCTCTAATTTTATCCTAGGTACACAATGTTTTTCATGTTTTAATGTTGAGAAAGTATATTCCAGATCAATCTCATGTTCTGAGTCCAGACGTAGTTCAGTTGGAAGAGAATATTTCATATGAGGAACAAATGGCCCAGATTCTTAACCGAAGAGAGAAAGTGTTATGGAAAAAGGTAATTCATAAAGTAAAGGTTTAGTGTAAAAACCATATGGTTGAAGAGGAAACACAGGAATCTAAAAATTCTATGAGGGATAAATACCCCCACTTATTTGATAAGTGAATAAAATTGTGATGACGTAGTTTCCAAAAGGGGGAAGGATTTAACGACCCCGATATTTATAGAATAATACTTTTGACTTTTATTAATATTTATGAATATGATATTAATTTTATGTTAAAAGGGGATTCTTTTTCTGATATATTACTCAACACACAACAATATATTTCTCTGAAATTTTATGTTGCACACAATGCTGAGTTATACTGAAAAATAATATAATAATATTAATATTTTAAATAGTAGTTAACTCTTAGTCATTGTATTGGAAATAGTTAATAGAACTAACCATATAATGATTAAACATGTTTGTTAAAAAATTACATTTATCCAATAAAATTTAGAGGCTTAAAATGATATTAAATCCAATTTTAAGCATAAATACTCTAATATTTTTTTAAAAGGCAGTTTTACTACCTTTTGATGGAAAACCCCTTTTAAATATAGTTTTTTTCACCTTTATATGTTACATTTGAAAAAATAAACTTCTTATTTAGAATAGGAACAACAAAATTTACTTTGGGTAAATTTTTGGTATTTTTCTGATAAAGTTTATTTTTTAATGAATAGTGAAAAATACTGCATTTTATGTCAAAACTGTCTTTCAATCTAATTTATTTAAATAGTTAGATTGTCCTTTTAATTGGTTTTAAAGTGTAATTGGATTAAAGTTTTATCATTTAATCTATTTTTAGTCATTGTAAGTAATTTAAATTTGAAATTGGTCATAAACAAATGTCAATCTTTTGATAGTTATTATTTCTTAAAAACACACTTTTCAGTTTTGACAATGGGAATTAATTTTAAATTAATTTCTGCAACTTCTGCGTTTTGAATTTGGAAAAATAGATTCCATATTTGGAATTATGTGGTCCAAATTTTTTAAATATGTATCATTTATTTTTAGACATTATGAATAGTAACTTTAATAAATATTTTATTTACCATGGTTAAAGGGTAAATCTAGTAAATAAGGGTAAAAAATAATATTATAATAATATTAAATTACCCTAAAATTTTTCCAAACTCTATTGGCTGATACATTTCCAACCATCGGCATCCTTGGGTTGATTTTGGGACCCCATGGAGCCACTTTTAATTGAAAATGACATTTTATAAAAATTAATTCAAAGTTAAGGAAAATATAAAATAAACATATATCTTTTAGTAAATAATTTTTTATATGGTGTTATATAAGTGTTATATTAGACTATAAATAATCATTAGAAGTATAAAACGATTTCTTACATCATGGGACTTTATTTATATTTTTTAGACATCATATAAACAAATTTAGTTATGGTAAAATGATGATGTAGTGATTTATCTTTTTAATGAAAGATTTAAATAAATAAGAGTATAAATATTAAAATAAATTTATTTTGGAACTTTTGATGCCATCCAAGAATTTTCTAGATAATTATGACATATTATCTTTGCGTAAATTAATTTTATTCAAAGTAATCAAGTTTTTGTTGATTTAACAAAAAATCAATTACTAAATAGTTTCAAAATTGACATAAATGAGTTTTTAAAACAAATATTATTTTATTAAATGATATAATAGTCCAAAAAATATAAGGATTGGATAAATTACTTAGATAAGTTCTATAATTTCATTGAAGAAACACTTTAGGTTCTATTGGAATTTCATAGTAAGTATATTAACGATATAGTATAAATATACAAGAAGACATGGTAAAAGTTAAATTAGTTAACTAAGGGATAAAGCTAAAAGATAAGGTTAATTTTATGACCTAAAGTTATCTAAAACCTATTGGTTGAGAGGATTTAGATCCATCCTCATCTTATCTTAGATTTAACAAGCTTTTGGTCCTTTATAAATAGAAAATAAAATTATAATAAAATAATATATCTAGTCTCTTCTAAATAGAACCTCCTCCCTATTATAAAAGGGATTCAACCCAACACATTTAATCACTCCTCTCAAGCCCCTTGGCTCATCCAATATCTTCCAAAATAATCTCCCAAAATCCCTATATTCCTCCTATAATCCTTCCCCTATTCATACAGAAACTTAAGAAAGCCTTTTGGTTCAAACCAATAGGAGTTACCCAATTTAATGGTAATGTATTCTCTTAAGTTCTTTTATTTTATTTTCCTTCTCCACTCCCTAGGATATTTTTATTATTTGTTTACATAACAACACAATTATAGTAAATATACTAGGATGTTTTTATGAGAATTATTTTAACTGTACTTACACACACCTTTGTCTAATGGGTATAGAACATATTGTTTCTATGGACGACGAACTACTACCTCACAAAATGATGATTGTTCAATCTTCTCCTAACACCTCTCATGGTGTCCATTATAATATAATTGTAATTATATATGATATTTATGATATTTATTTTATCTCTATGCTTCTTTATTTATACTATATAACATATCTTAATGATTTTCATGTTGTATAAATAAAATAATTTCATTTGAGGAAGTGTAGACTACCACCCCCTCAAAGTGATATGACTCGTTCATACCATACATAGAATGTATAAAGGATGGAGTTAATGAAATTATTTAACATATATAAAATATTATATTATAATTTAATTATTATATACCTATGTATCCTTAATTTTTCATTCCATTAAATATGAAATAGAAATGAAAGTAGCATTAATGCGTACGTAGAGCTTACTGTCTCTATGAATGGTGCATTTAATTTCTTATCTCCAAATGTTATAGAATATTATAAATACATATATATTGAATATATATGATATATATGATATATAAATCATTAATATTATTTTGTAGATAATTTAATTTATACCACATGGACAATTTATAATTATACCAAGTTCATTTTTTACTCAAGTTTTGAACATCGACAAAATGTCTGATATGAACTCAAGTAATTAACTAATTGTTATAACAAGGTAACAAGTGATATAAAAGGAATAATAAACATGTCAAAGGTTCTAAAGTAATTAGATATTAACTTAAGTTTATTATTCAGGAAATTAGACAACAAATGAGTCAAGTTGGACATGAGGTAAGGGACTTTGTCTCAATCTCCTTTCATTGAGGCATATTTTGATTTACACACGAATTTATTTTATATGATGTACAAACCCCTTTGACTTTTAATTTCATTCAAAAGGAATATTTTTCTACGAAGCTTTTACTAAATGAAAAAATTAATGTCTAACATTTTCGGCGATAATGACCTCTCCACCACCGTAATCGTTATTTGGATTCCACTATAAGTCTTAATAATTTTTTAAAGGAAAAGATATCTCGTAGTCCCTTTTTGGGTGTTTTGATATTAAAAATGGCTTTTGAAATGGATTGATTATTTTAATATCTTGAAGTGATATCTTGTGATTTCAAAATAAATTTTATTACTGAAATGTTGATATTTTCAATATTTTATGTGTTATGACTATGTAATGGTACTTGTACATTTGATGGCTGGTTACATGATAAACCAAATAAAGGGTGGTTACGTGATAAAATAAGGACATGTGGTTATGTTATAACCTCCAATGTATTAGGTATGGAAGTTGGTCGTATGGCTATTCCATTTAGTTATATGTGTGGAATTAGACGATATGGTTATTCAATTTCAGTATGTTTATGTTCCAAGTTACCTTTATATGTTATACATTGTTTTCTATGGGCTTTATAGTAATATTTTGGTTAAAAAGGGTAAACAATGAGCTTATATTCAGTGAAGTGTTTTTTCTACTTCTTTAATGTGAAAATTATTAAGTTATGATAAAGTATTCATATTTTACACGTTGTTTATAAAACTAACAACTTTACTTATTTGTGTATCCCTTACTGAGATTTTTATGCCCATCCCATGTTTTTGAAATTTTTTTCACGGGACTTAAGGTGTAATTGGATCAAGGATGGGATCAAGGAAAATTCAGGTTGTTTAAAACATGGAACTAAACATGTTTATTTTATTTTAAGACTTTTTATTTTAGGAAAAAATGGATACTAGGTAGAAGTGTCTACATGTAATATTCAAGATGTTTTGTATAAGTTATGAACTAATTCACTAAAGATCTAAACCTGAAAAGATCATCAATGTGAATTATTAACTTAATTTAAGATTATGTAATGTTTAAGGTTGTGGCCTTATATTTTAAACCCAAGGAAAAGGAAGGCAGACCACATATATATTAATCCCATAATTAAATAAAATAATTTCTTGATAAAAAGAGAAATATTTTGAGACGAAAATCTGACAGCATAATAGGTATGAAACATGGAGTTAAATAATGTTAAAAAGAAATTTGACAAGGTTATACCATTCATAAATGAATATTAATATAGTATTGGGATAGAATAAAATGGAAAGAAGAAAATGGTATGGAAATTTGAAATACATACCATATAAAAAGGAAACATGAAAGGAAAAGAGATGTTGAGAGTTCCCTTACCGAATTTTGGCAGCCTAACAACACCACATAAAAATTCATAAAAGGTGTTGATGAGAAAAAAAAGGTATCTCGTCATTTTTAAATAATATGGACTATAAGGGGGATATAAAATAACATATACAAACATAATAAATTTTAAATTAAAAGGCATAACATAAAAATTAGCGCTTGATAAAAAGGGGATGGTGGTAGATTCTCTTACCATGAAGAGTGTTCCTAAAACTTGAGGATTTAGAACATAGGGCCTTGAGGACAGATTGGGAGGTAAAACTATTAGATATTTTTTAGGATAATTTGGGAATAAAATTAAATGAGGTAATGGGTGGGTATTTATAGAAAAACAGAGGGAGTTGTTTATTAATTTAATTGGATGCCTCGTTGGATGTATTTGCAAAACTATGGTCTTTTCCATGGTATTTTTCCATGGTATTAGCCACATTGGAAAACTATTTAGTTAATTTAATAAGTAAGATTATACCATCATTTAAAATAAATCATTACATCATTATAACATAGCTATGATGTCATGAAAATTTCCGAAAAAACTCATATTGTATTTTTACAATTCAAGAAAAACTAATGTATTTTATAAAATTCTCAAAAATTCACCCTAACCTAATATGGATATTCTAAATTAAAAATGGAATTTATTTTATCATAATAAATCTATAAATATAATAAATTTTACTCTTAACTATAATAGTACTTATTTATTAAAAATAATAGTGGACATAAAATACATAGTAAAATTACATAGTGAAATTTATAATAATTAAAAAAAATATTTTATCATTTATAATTAAAAAAGATTTTTTTAATAAAAATATTTAATTACTATAAAGATTATTAATAATTCCTTAGTTTATTAGAATAATTATATTTATATTTAAAAGTAAAATTTACTTCTGAAAAATAAATTTATCAAAATACATCTCAATTTTATTAAGAAAAACTATTCTTAAAACAAAAAAGATAGAACTGAAATATTATTGATACAAAGGGTTTTTAATTTATATATCTAAGGCCTTGATACATAACCCCTTATAAAACTCATGTAAGACCTAAGGGGAATGTGTGCGATTATGATAGAATCATTCACTACGGGAAAAATGGGCATTTGCGACGGGTTATTTGCGACGGGGATAAATCTCGTCGCAAATAGTCCCGTTAGAAACTTATTTGCGACGGGGGAATTTGCACGTCGCAAAGAAGTAGGTATTTGCGACGGGTTAGCTTTCCCCGTTGTAAAAGGACTGGTGCGCTTTGCGCGCCAAATCGCGGGAAAGTTATTTGCGACGGGCGGTTACCGCCCGTCGCAAATAACCGGCGGTAATAGATATTTGCGACGGGAATATACCCCCATCGCAAATAGTATGTCGGCAGGTTATTATTTGCGACGGTACCCGTCGCAAATAACTATTTAACCGTTGACCGTAATAAATGAAGGCCAAGGTATTTGCGACGGGTACCATCGCAAATAATACTATTTGTGAGGGGTATCCCATCGCAAATAGTCCCGTCGCAAATAATCTAACCTATAAATACCCCCCCCCCATCCGTTTTTTTCATTCATTCTCAAACTCCATCTTTTCCATCTCTCAAAACTCTATTTTTAGAGTTCAGCATTTCTTAAGTTTACTTTTTTTTGGAGTTGATATTGAAGTTTTTAACAACGCTCAGAGATCAACCTCAGATCAATTTTAAAGGTATTTATGTTTATTTTAATTTAATATTTATTTTAAATTTTTTATTAGTTTCAATTATTTTTAATTAGTTGTAATTTAATTATGTTTACATTGTTTTGTTACTTAATAAATTTAAATTATTAGTATTCATTGTTCATATTTAATGGTAATTAGGAATAATTAGTAATAATTTCCAATAATTAAGAATAAATGCTAATAATTAGTAATAAATGCCAATAATTAGGAATAATTAGTAATAATTAACAATAATTACCAATAATTAGTAATAATTAGTAATAATTACTAATAATTAGTAATAATTACCAATAATTAGTAATAATTTCTAATAATTACCAATAATTAGTAATAATTTCTAATAATTTCCAATAATTAGTAATAATTTCCAATAATTACCAAAAATTTGTAATAATTAGTAATAATTAGTAATAATTACTAATAATTAACAATAATTAGTGATAATTACTAATAATTTGCAATAATTAGTAATAATTACCCATAATTAGTAATAATTACCAATAATTACCCATATTTATTACTCAATAGGAATAATTAGTAATAATTAACAATAATTAGTAATAATTAGTAATAATTACCAATAATTACCAATAATTACTAATAATTAGCAATAATTAGTAATAATTACCAATAATTAGCAATAATTAGTAATAATTACCAATAATTAGTAATAATTACAAATAATTATCAATAATTAGTAATAATTACCAATAATTATCCATAATTAGTAATAATTACCAATAATTATCCATAATTAGTAATAATTACCAATAATTATCCATAATTAGTAATAATTACCAATCATTATCCATAATTAGTATTAATTACCAATAATTATCCATAATTAGTAATAATTACAAATAATTACCAAGAATTACCAATAATTAGTAATAATTTACTAATTACCAATAATTATCCATAATTAGTAATAATTACCAATAATTAGTAATAATTAGTAATAATTACCAATAATTAGTAATAATTACCAATAATTACCAATAATTAGTAATAATTACCAATAATTATCCATAATTAGTAATAATTAACAATAATTACAAATAATTATCTATAATTAGTAATAATTGGTAATAATTAGTAATAATTACCAATAATTACCACTAATTAGTAATAATTAATAATAATTACCAATAATTAGTAATAATTAATAATAATTACCAATAATTAGTAATAATTAATAATAATTACCAATAATTAGTAATAATTACCAATAATTAGTAATAATTACCAATAATTAGTAAAAATTAGAAATAATTACCAATAATTACCATTAGTTAGAAATAATTACCGATAATTATCCATAATTAGTAATAATTACCAATAATTATCCATAATTACCAATAATTACCAATAATTACCAATAATTACCAATAATTACCAATAATTAGTAATAATTGGTAATAATTAGTAATAATTACCAATAATTACCACTAATTAGTAATAATTAATAATAATTACCAATAATTAGTAATAATTAATAATAATTACCAACAATTAGTAATAATTAATAATAATTACCAATAATTAGTAATAATTAGTAATAATTACCAATAATTAGTAATAATTACTAATAATTAGTAATAATTACTAATAATTAGTAATAATTAGTAATAATTACCAATAATTAGTAATAATAACCAATAATTAGTAATAATTATCAATAATTAATAATAATTACCAATAATTACCAATAATTAGGAATAATTACAAATAATTAGGAATAATTACCAATAATTAGGAAGAATTACTAATAATTAGAAATAATTACAAATAATTAGGAATAATTACAAATAATTAGGAATAATTACCAATAATTAGTAATGATTCGTAACTATTACCAATAATTAGTAATAATTATCAATAATTAGGAATAATAACATTATTACATTATTAGTATATTTTATTATTAATATTAAAATAATATAATTTTTTATATTATATACAATTCTCCTTTCATCTGTGTGTTTTCTGTCTCCACATGTAATATTTGTATGTGGAGACAGAAAACACACAGATGAAAGAAGAATTGTATATAATATAGAAAATTATATTATTTTAATATTAATAATAAAATATACTAATAATGTTATTATTTCTAATTATTGGTAATTATTCCTAATTATTGGTAATTATAGGAATAATTACCAATAATTAGTAATAATTACCAATAATTACCAATAATTAGGAATAATTATCAATAATTAGGAATAATTACCAATAATTAGGAATAATTACCAATAATTAGGAATAATAACATTATTACATTATTAGTATATTTTATTATTAATATTAAAATAATATAATTTTCTATATTATATACAATTCTCCTTTCATCTGTGTGTTTTCTGTCTCCGCATGTAATATTTGTATGTGGAGACAGAAAACACACAGATGAAAGGAGAATTGTATATAATATAGAAAATTATATTATTTTAATATTAATAATAAAATATACTAATAATGTTATTATTTGTAATTATTGGTAATTATTCCTAATTATTGGTAATTACATGAATAATTACCAATAATTAGGAATAATTACCAATAATTACCAATAATTAGGAATAATTACCAATAATTAGGAATAATTACCAATAATTAGGAATAATTATCAATAATTAGGAATAATTACCAATAATTAGGAATAATTACCAATAATTAGGAATAATTACCAATAATTAGGAATAATTACCAATAATTAGGAATAATAACATTATTACATTATTAGTATATTTTATTATTAATATTAAAATAATATAATTTTCTATATTATATACAATTCTCCTTTCATCTGTGTGTTTTCTGTCTCCACATGTAATATTTGCATTCTTTTTCAAAATTATCAACCTACTCACTAATGGAGAGGTGAAAGTGAATGCAAATATTACATGTGGAGACAGAATGTTAAACACACAGATGAAAGGAGAAATGTATATAATATAGAAAATTATATTATTTTAATATTAATAATAAAATATACTAATAATGTAATAATGTTATTATTATATAATTAATATTTATGAAAAAATAATATTAGTACTATGAAAATAATAAAAAAATTATATAATATTAAAATTATCAATATTTGTAACAGGTTTTGCTTTATTCTCAACATATTCAATTCTTAAAGGGTTAATTTTTAGGTCTATCTCAATAAAAAGTTTGCGTCAGGCGTGTATAATGTAAACTCTATAATTATCCTTGCTTGAGTGTTTTTTTAACAAATTATTCATAACCAGTAATGCTTTTATATTTTATAGAAAAATATGGAACAACGAGGTCGTCAACAATCATTATTAGGTGACCGCATATGGATAAATCAACGTAGAAATCCAAACGGTTCTGGTTTAAATCCAGTATATATAGAGGGTGTGGAGACTTTTTTATCATTTGCGGCATCAAATCCAGAATTTGTTTCAGAAGGCAAAATAAAATTCCCTTGTAGAAAATGTGCATTGAGAATGTTTGACACATTTGACAAAGTGGGGGGACATCTCTTGCGTTTTGGTTTTCAACTAGATTATGTTTTTTGGTATCAGCACGGTGAACGTAGTTCCAGAGCAGGTGATACCAACTTGATTCCGGATCCATCCCAATTTCAAGATTTAGTATATGATGTTGCAGGTTCATCTGTTCAACATACAGAAACTCCGGCTGATATAGCTTCAAATCCTGAGTTGGCACCGTCTGAATTTTATGAGTTGTTGAGGTCTACTGAGGATGCATTATATCCTGGCTGCAAGATGAGCAAATTAGAAGCAGTTGAAAAATTTATGGCTATCAAATCAGATAAAGGAATGTCAAACACTTGTTTTGACTAGATATTTTCTTTTCTTAAAACACTGTTACCCGAAGGAAATGTTTTGCCTGCAAATTACTATGAGAGTAAGAGGCTGGTTTGAAATTTGGGACTTACTTATCAGAAGATTCATGCATGTTCAAATGACTGTATTTTATATTCTGGGGAAAATGAGTCGTTGGATAGTTGTCCCAAATGTGGGCAACTAAGATATAAAGAAGGACAACATGGGAAGTCTGGTTTGATTTTTGTAAAACAGTTGAGATATTTTCCGCTTACATCCAGACTTCAGCGTTTATTCATGTCTAAGAATACAATGACAATGATGTCATGGAATAAAGAGAATATTTCAACCGATAAAATCTTGAATCATCCAGCCGATGGTGATTCATGAAAACATTTTGACAGAGTGCATTCATCCTTTGCTTTAGAAGCTAGAAATGTTCGACTGGGCCTTTCCACTGATGGTTTCTGTAAATACACGTTTAGATCTTGCCCAAATTTCAAGGCGTCCAGAACTGGAACTGTTTGAGAATGTCAGAATAGAAAGGTTACTAAAACCAAAAGCAGTTTATACACTGTCTAAAGAAAACCGTTTATTATTTTGTCAATGGATTGCAGATTTGAGACTTCCAGATGGTTGTGCTTCCAATTTTGGTAGATGTGTAAAGAATAGTCATATTACTGGATTAAAAAGTCATGATTGGCATGTTATAATGGAAAGACTTCTACCCATTGTAAAAAGTGGTCTGTTGAATTCTGTGATTTGGGATTCCATAACAGACATGTCTCATTTTTTTCAAGAAATTTGTGCGGCTACAGCAGATTATGATGCTCTATGAAAACATGAAAAAGATGTTGTTGTAATTATATGTAAACTGGAAAAAATATTTCTGCCATCTTTCTTTGACTCAATGGAACATTTGATGTTACATTTTCCATATGAAGCCAAATGTGGAGGTCCAGTATTGTTTCGATGGATGTACCCATTTGAAAGATGCATGCAAAAATTGAAAAGAAAAGTACGTAATAAATCATCTGTTGAAAGATCTATTGCAGAAGCTTATTTGCAAGAGGAAATATCTATTTTTTGCTCCCATTATTTTGAATCTAAGTATCCTTCAAAACACAACTGAATCGGACGGAACGAGAGGAATATTGATGAAATCAAAAATCAATTATCTGTTTTCAACCAGCCAGAGCTTGGTTTTGGTGGAGTTTATGAACGCTAGCTTTCGGATGATGAACATCACAGAGCTCATACGTATGTTCTTCTCAACTGTGAAGAGATGACATCAGTTGTACTGTAAGTGTTTATATCATTTATTCTATCATTTATGTTACAGTAAATAACTTTGGTTTTTATAGGTTGTATGATAATAATATCAAGAAACAAATTCCACAAATTACAGCAGCTGCTCTCGAAGAACGCCGACTGAAAAAATTTTCTCAGTGGTTTCAAAAACTGGTAACATAAATTCTTTAGCTTTTAGCAACTCATTCAATGTATAGTTTACTATATTGATAATTATTTCACAAATTTTCAGGTGTCTCGACATGCTGATAAAATTGACAAACGGCTGTGTATATTGACTAACCCACCTTCCAAACTTGTTAAAAATTATAATGCATATGTGGTGAATGGATTTAGATTTCACACACATGCATATGGGGAATCGAAAAAAACAATGAACAGTGGAGTTAGCTTGAGAGGATCTCATCATCGAGAAAATGAAGTTGACTTTTATGGCATACTTGATGAAATCATTGAACTCTGTTATCTTGGACAACATTACATAACTATGTTCAAATGTCGGTGGTTGGATATAGAGAGAGGCGTGCGTGTTCATCCGACTCATTGAATCATCGATATTAAATGTAAAAGTGTTCTCGCAGTAAATGAACCATTCTTATTGGCTCAACAGGCACATCAAGTTTATTACGCAAAGTACTGTGCTACATCAAGAGACTTGACTGATTGGTGGAGTGTAATAAAAATCAAAATTCGAGACAATCAGTTTAGTCAAAGTGAATGTGCTTTCACAGATGTTCAAAGAATTGAAGCTTTTCAAGAGAGTACTCAAAATCAATATTTTTTACAAAGAGACATGAGTATCGATGACGACACCCCACATTTAAGAGTCGGTGATGACGATGATGTTAATGATGTCACATATGAATTTGAAATGGCAAGAGATGAAGCAACTGGAACTCGAATGGATATCGATGATGTTGAGAAGGAATATGAATATGACATTGACATATATGAAGATGATGATAAAGATGAACACTGATAGAATTACGTGGTAGTTATATACAATAATAATATATATATATATATATATATGTATATATAATAGTAATTATCAATTATTTTCTAACAACATTAACATTTTCTGTTTCAGATGGACGACAACACATTTTGTGAGTTGGCGGATGCTGACCTGACTTTCGATGCAGATGAGTTGCTGGCAGATGACCCTCAGCCTGTAGGCGCTCTAGGGAGTACGCGGAGGGGGCGCGGTCTTGCACGATTGATGATTCCTGACCCCATCCCCAAGCGACGTCCACGTCTTGGGTTTGATCCACGCACACGGAGGTGTGATAATCTGTGGATTTGACTAAGATTTCATTAATATATTCACATAATAAATTTTTATTATTTTTACAGTTTTCTGCATATAGCAGTCGGACAGGGCAGCGCTATTTTGCGCAACTATTTCTCTCAGCCGTGGACCACATGGGAGCAGATTCCCAATGATGTGCAGCAGGCCATGTTCGGCCATTGGTTGGTACGTATGTAAATAAGTAATTTTTATTTTGAAAATTATTTCATTTCTAACTTGATATTTTGATTTATTTGTAGGGTTTATGGTATTCGATCGAGGATACCATGCGTGACGCCATCCACAAGGAATGAGAGGTGGCCATGTGTAGAGACCCGAAGCTTGACGTACATTAACATTACATTACATTTGCATAATACTTAGTACATAACAAAAACACACACACAAGGATCGTAATAGTTTAGTGTCTTTGGAAACTCGGAATATAATCTTCTAATCCTGGTGAAAGATCTTCAACATCTCCCATAAATATCTTCCTTTTTTTACCTAAAACCTTTCTTTATATCCTGGGGAAAAGAAAACCTAAAAGGGTGAGCTCAAATGCTCAGTAAGGGTAAACAAAAGAAATATCAATCACCTCGTATACATAAGCACATAATTTTTGGAAATCTTAACCTGTAAAAAAGATCATAATTTCATAACATGGGATAAATCATGGCAGTGAAATGTAATCACAATAATCATAACATAAAACATGAAACTTTGTGGCATACACACATAATAATAGAGAATCATTTCTTGTTAGTCAAGACTCATTGCCAAGACTATCTTAGTGGACAAAGTCCCTTTCTGAACCGATTCACCCTCGTTTCAGTCCTATTTCACTGAACCGGTATAACCTACCGTTCCAGCCATGTCTATCTCATGAGATATAAAATCATTACCCAATGCATTGGAGGGAGATATAGGTCCCACCCATCTCATAATGATACCATTCTTATGTGTTCCAGAAAATCATAAATCATACATCATTGCATAACCAATGTAATAAAAATGGGAATCTTAAACATCATGACATCATAAAAAAATTCATATAAGATAAAAGAATTGATAAAAATAATTTCATCACAACATAATCAAATCAATGTAATAATAGGGATAGAAACAGAACCCTATATTATCTTAGATGGAAAATAATTTTGATAAAACACTTGAACTCCATTCTTGAAGAAAATATCCTTTCTACTTCAAAAACACTTTTCCTTTCTTAACATGTCATACAATTATAAACTAAAAGAAGTTGATTAAAAATAAACTTGAAAACTTGTAAAGGAAGATTCTTGGAAATAATGTTTTAAAAATCCATTCATGCCGTATAAGTTAAAAAAACATTCTTCGTACTTTTGTCGGAAAAGTCAAAAAGTACCTCGTACGAAAAAAGAAAAAATATTTATGTCATATCCTTTACTAAAAACCCATCGAAGGGTAAAATTGGATTTCAACAATTGTAGGTGGATGGAAATAATATTAAATATTGAGGAAACATGGATGTGGATGATAAAATACACCCCAGTAAATACCAAAGTATAAACAATCTCGGATAAAAATGAGATTGTGATATTTCCCTTACCTTAGGTCCGATATGCTTCGTAAGTGTCTGAACCTCATGTATAATGATTTAAATAATGTTATTGACTTATTCCAGAATCATATTCATTGTTATGATATCATATATGGTTCACTTATGACTTTATATTACCCGTTCTTTTGTAAATTCCATGTTAAATAAGCGTTTTGCGTAAAATTGTTTAATTTATCGTAGGTGTTTGGACTTGTTGTTCTTGACATTATTATTACTTATATCATGATTTACTTACTTCCAGAATATAAAACATTATTTATATATCATATATATTCAGTATATATATATATATAATAGATAGATAAATGAAATGAAACACACCGTTCATGGAGACGGTAGTCCGTACGTACGCATGAACACTGTTTTCCTTTCCTTATTATCTTGAATGGAAGTAAGTAGATGACATACATATATATATACATAAATCCAGTAGATTTAACTTGTAATATATTTCATTATTATTCATTATATATACTTTATAATCATTCTGTAATGGTTAACATGGATAATGAATCTCATCGCGTCGTGGAGACGGTAGTCCGTACGTACGCACGAGCGATGATATCATTCCCATGGTCGTGGAATTGTATTGAAGTGTATGTATACTATTTCAGTATCAATATCACTTTATAATAATCATATATAGTTACTCATTACACCATTATACCCATCCAATTAAGGTGGTGGCGGAAAATAGATTACACCACGGTGTGGAGACGGTATTCCGTACGTACGCACACACGGTGATTTCTTTTTTCCGTAGGATGGATAGAAGGTTAATTAGAGTTTTTTCATATTTATAATAACATATAAGTATATAAGAAATACTGATGTTATTACTTTATCATGAAACAACTATATAAGAAGAATTTGAAGAGGAAATAAATTGTAAAAGATCGGTAATGGATATTACCTCTTTTTGACGCGCCTTTTCTTAACCTCCACTAAAAGAACTAAGGATGGTCTTTGAAGAAGACCAGGACCTCTAGGATGATACTAGGGAAGTGGAGAAGAGATTTTGGAAGGGTTTGGCTGAGCTTGAAGGCTCAAAGTTGTGTGAGGAAGAGAGGGAGGAGGTGCCCTTTTATAAGGGAGGAGAGCGGCACCTTTCGAATAACTAAAAATATTATTTTATTATAAAGTCAATTTCGGTTTTAAATAGCTCAAAATTGATTTAATTCTAGGATAAGGTGGGGATGGGTCGAAATACTCTCATACAATAGGATTTAGACAAGTTTAGGTTATTATTTTAACCTTATCAATTAGATTTAACTCAAAGTTAAATAATTTAACTTTTACCGTGTCTTTTTGTTTTCTTACACTATATGGTTAATAAACTTACTATATCAAGGAAAAAGAACCCCAAGTTGTTTATTATTAATATATATAATTTTATCTAAGTCATTTGTCCGAACCTTGATTTTTAGAAATAAAATAACAATAAATAATATAATATTTTTTTTAAAAACTAATTTATGTCAATTTTGACACTATTTGGTACATGATTTTTATGAAATTCATAACAGAATGATAAGTTCTAAGAAAGTTACATAAATCCAAAATAACATGTCATATTAACCTATAAAATTAGTTTAAGTCATAAAAAGTCTCAAATTACATTTAATTGGGAATTTATAACATCAATTATGTCAATATTTCATTAATAAGACAATTACTGCATCATCTTTGTGTCATAATAAATGATACTTATTTAATCCCTAAAAATTATAAATAAATTCCTATGATGTAGATAATTGTATTAGCTTTCTGGAGAATATTCATGTTCGAAGTTTCATGAACTTTATCACTAGATTAAAATTATTATACTTATAAGATTTAAGAAAGTGACATGTTGTCACATTCTTTGGTTTTAATAATAATTAAATTATTTTCATAGACAAATTTTAATTAAATGAATCTAATCCGACCCTTAGGTGATATGGGTATACTTTTAGTCATCCAATAGGATTTTGAAATTTGTTAGGGTAATTTTAAAATATTATATTTACCCTTAATTACCCGATTTACCTTTAACTAAGGTAGATAAAATTTACCGTAGTTACTATTCATAATTCCCAAAAATAAAAAGTAGCTTATTAACATAATTTGGATCCACTGATTCCAAATATGGAATCCATTTTTCCAAATTCAATACACAAAATTTTCATAAATTAAATTAAAATTAATCCCGTTGTCGAAAGAAAACGGGTTTTCTTTTAAAACATTGCAAAAGATTGAATTGATTTAACCTACGAATTCAAGGTAAAATCAATGCTAATGTAATACATTATATTAAATGGTAAAAATATATTCTATTTATACTTTAAAACCATTCAATATTATAATTTAACCACATAAGATGTTACGATGAAAAAAGTTGTTTTTAATTAAAATATAGCGTGTTTTTACTATTCATTAAAATGTGAAAGTTACCATAATAATATGAAAAATTTATCCAAAGTAAATTTTTATTTCTTGATTCCAAATAAGAATTTTATTTTGTCAAATTTAACTTATAAACATGTCAAAAACTAGATTTAAAGCGAGTGCACCATCAAAAGGCGGCAAAACTGCATTTTTTGAAAAATACTTATTTTACCCGAAAAAATTATTTTGTTCTTATACTATGTTCTATAAAATGTGTATGATGAATAATAATGTTATAAAATTAAAAATTTAGTTAATACTATTCAAAACGGCTAGTTCATGACAATATTATAATAATATATCGTTGTTTATTAAAACCCGGTATTGCGTACAACACACGCTATCGAGGAAGGTCGCGATTGCGTGTAATGCAAGCCAAGTCAGGGTTGTGTGTTGTGAAAGAATCCTTCGTTGTTTCTTATAACAGAATCCAACCATACTTCATTTATACATTGAATATATATATATATATACACTCAATGTTGCGTAGAGTAACTATTATCAAAATTGTGTGTAACACAATCCAAGAATAGTGTTGCATATACTACAAGCTAATACGGTGTTGCGTATAGCGCAAGGTAATCTTGGTGTAGCATACAACACAAGACATTAATTAAATTAATATTTTTCATAAAATCTTGGGGCGTTACATTCTACCCCCCTTAAAATGAATTTCGCCCTCGAAATTCGTCGGGGTTATAAATGGGTTACTACTCAAAAGTTTGTTTAATAGAAACCCACATCGTAAAAAGGAATACCAAAACCAATCTTTAAAAACAAAAGTATGAAACGTATCGGTTACCCAAATAAACTAATCACTAGGTTTCCACATAGGTGAAAATATTGATATGCACTAGTGGAAATACGAGCTTTAACGTCGTCGTAATAACGTCGGTTTTTTAAAAACCGACACGAATAGTATATGCGGGGAATTTTTGGCGTCGGTTTTACAAAAAACTGACGCCAAAAATAATTATGCGTTGATTTTTCGCGTCGGTTTTTAAGAAAACCGACGCGGAAAATATTAGTATACATATTTTCCGCGTCGGTTTTCCTGAGAACCGACGCGGAAAAATGTTTCGGCGTCGGTTTTTATGAAAACCGACGCCGAAACTCATGAAAAAAAATATATTTCGCGTCGGTTTTCCTGAGAACCGACGCGAATAATATTATGCGTTGATTTTTCGCGTCGGTTTTTAAGAAAACCGACGTGGAAAATATTAGTATACATATTTTCCGCGTCGGTTTTCCTGAGAACCGACGCGGAAAATAAATTTTTAAAATGTTTCGGCGTCGGTTTTAATGAAAACCGACGCGAAAAGTCTTTTAAAAATATTCTCGGTCAGAAACCCTCATTTTTTTCGTCCGTCGAAATCGAGTTCCGCTGTGGCGCTTCGGACTCCCGACGACCTTCGAACTTGATTTGCGATCTTGAACGGCCATTGTTGAAGGTTTTTTGTCGTCTGCACGATTTTGGGTATGTGTTCTTCCTATTTATCTCTTGTTTCATATCCCATTGTTTATTTCTTTATCAATAACCCTATTTTGCGTGATTTTGATTATTGGTTAGATTTTAGTTGTAATTTATCATTATTTTTTGTTTGTATTATCATTGTTAGTGTAGATTTGATATTGTTTGTTTTTGGAAGTAATTATACCGGTCGCAGTTTGGATTTAACATCTCCATTCGGGTTGAACTTCAAATTTTTTATTTATATTATCATTATTCCTGTTTAAAATGATCTTTCATTACATTATGAAGTACTATATTTTTAATTCCATTTCTATTTTAATAAATTATTCTTCAAAAAAATAATTTTATTGTGTTAAATGAATTCACTCACATTTTTGCATGTAGTTTGATGTTATTTCATTACTTCTTGAGATTTACCATGCCAAATTCCTCAATTCTTTTTGGTTCTCATCATTTAACTAAGACATGAATAATTACCACTATCTATTATGTTAAAAAAATTTGAATAATTATTTTCATGCCATTATATAATAAATAATTTTTCTTGCAATGTCCATAATACGACTAGAATCATAATGTATTGTAATCTTCGTAGATAATAATATAATCATTATCCCTCTATTAATGTTCAAAAATACCTTTCCAATTTCATATGTGGGGTTAGATTCATGCATTTTTAATAAATGTCCTCTTAAACTAATCTCATTCCATTGATTATATTTATTCATCTTTCTCTCCCTCTAAATAATAGTCATGAAATGATTTACTTCTCCCTCTAAGTCATAGGCTGCAAATAAAACATTCTCATGATCTAATCTTTCATGGATGGATAATATATTTCTCTTCATGTTGATCCATTCCTTGACATGTTTTGCTGCAATAGACTCATGGATGGGGGTGTAAGTTGTCACCTACAATATGCAATGGAATTTTTATCCCTCCATAATGAATTTATATGTTCATAGTTCCCTATTATAAAACTCATGGATTGAGGGAGTTGAGTTATCATAGTCACCAAAAATTTTATCATGTCTCTTAATACACATTGTTTTAAATAAGGATAGTTATTGCACTATTTTTCACATTAATTTTTCCATGATTCATTCATGTTACATCAAATGAATAAAAAAATAAATATAGTGTGATCAATAGTAGTCATAGTGAGAAATCATATTATCTTGTATGTCATTCATATAATATTTATATCATGAAACTTTATTTTCAAAAAATGAAACCTTTGATTTAACCATTTTGTCCTTGTATTTCAATATAACACACATGTATATAATATTAAAATTAACTGTTTACTATATTTGTAAACGTGTTTCATATCTGATGTCTTTTATCTGATTATCAATAGTTTTTATGGAATATGTTTTTGTTTACAATTTATCTGATAGATATTTAAATGTTTTTATGTTTTAATATATTCATCAATTATATTGTGATATCAGGTATTAATGGATCATAATTGGATTTATCTATGAAGAACTACTAGTGAATATGAAAGAGGAGTTGACAATTTTTTGGAATTTGCTAAACGGCATAATCAAAATATTGATTTGATTTTCTGTCCATGTGTGAAGTGTGTAAATATGAGAAAGTTAAACTTCAGAGAAATCAAAGATCATCTCATTTGTTATGGTTTTATCCTTAATTATACACGTTGGATCTTGCATGGTGAAAGAACTGAAAATTCAACATCCAATGTTGATGACGATATTCATAATGAGGCAGAGGATCGTATTGAAGAATTAATTCATGATTTAGGTGTTGAAACCATCGAAAAAACACCAACTTTTGAACGATTGTATGGAGATTCTGAGAAACCATTATTCCCAGGTTGCAGTAAATATACAGTGTTATCAGCAGTTTTGAGATTAGTTAACTTAAAAGCAAAAAATGGGTGGAGTGATAAAAGTTTCTCCAGTTTACTTGAGCTTTTAAAAGAGCTTCTTCCAGAAGGCAATGGGCTTCCAGATTCCAATTATGAGGCGAAGAAAATATTATGCCCAATGGGATTGGGGTATAAAAAGATACATGCTTGCCCCAATGATTGTGTACTGTATAGGAAAGAAAATGAACATTTATCAAGTTGTCCTACATGTGGAACATCGCGCTATAAGATGGATGAGAAAGTCAACTCAAATTCATTTTCAGGTGATGTCATGTAACGTTATGAAAAATCAATTTTTTTACTTTCCAATGATATCATCCAATATTTTTTTCAAACAATTCTGATAATTCAATTCTGGTTTATTTTTAGGTACCAAAATCAAAACTCCATCTAAAGCATTTTGGTACCTTCCAATTATTCCTCGTTTGAAGCGTCTATTTGCAAATTCAAATGATGCAAAAAGGATAAGATGGCATTCAGATGAGCGCATTTCTGATGGTAACTTACGTCACCCTGCCGATTCACCACAGTGGAAGAGTTTTGATAAAAAATTTCATGATTTTGGAAGTGAAGTTAGAAATCTCAGAATGGGATTGTGTACTGATGGAATGAATCCATATTGGAGCCTCAGTAGCCAACATAGTTCATGGCCTGTTTTGCTGGTACTTTACAACTTGTCCCCACATCTATGTATGAAGAAAAAATATGTTATGATGAGCTTGATGATTTCTGGACCAAAACAACCAGGAAATGATATTGATATGTATCTTACACCATTGATTGAGGATTTAAAACTGCTATGGGAGAAAGGTGTTACAGTTTTCAATGCATACAAGAAAGAGTATTTTCTTTTGCGTGCTATGATAATGTTCACTATAAACGACTTTCCTGTGTATGTAAACTTATCTGGATATAGTGTTAAGGGACATAAAGCATGTCCAATTTGTGAAGAACAAACTTCATATTATCAATTGCAGAATGGAAGAAAGACAGTGTACATGGGACATCGAAGATTTTTGCGAATTGATCATCCTTATCGTAGATTGAGAAAAGCATTTAACGGTTTACAAGAATACAACCTCCCCCCTCAACCATTGTTAGCTGAAGAATATTATGACAGAGTGAAAGATATTGATTCAACATTTGGAAAGAGAAAAAGTTCTGGTTTACAAAAACATATCTGGAAGAAGCAGTCTATTTTTTTCAAACTACCTTATTGGAGATTTTTAGAGATAAAACATAACATTGATGTTATGCATGTTGAGAAAAACATATGTGATAGTTTGATTGGAACTTTGTTAGACATAAAAGGAAAGACAAAAGATGGATTACATGCTATATTGGACTTGATATTAATGCGAATACGTTTGGAGTTAGCTCCCGCTGTGAAAGGAAAAGGAACATATTTACCTCCGGCTTGTCACACATTAAGCAAGATTGAAAAGATGAATTTTTGTCAGTGTCTTCATGGTATTAAAGTACCCAGCGGTTTTTCTTCAAATGTGAATAATTTTGTGTCATTGAAGGATTGTAAATTAATAGGTATGAAATCACATGATTGTCATGTGTTAATGCAACAAATTCTACCAGTAGCAGTGCGTGGTATATTACCGAAAGCTGTCAGGAAGACAATCATCAGGTTATGTAATTTCTTTAAATCCATTTGTAGCAAAGTCGTTGATCCAAATTTGTTAGATTTGTTGGAGAATGAAGCAACTCTTATTCTTTGTCAACTAGAAATGTATTTCCCACCCACATTTTTTGATATAATGGTTCATCTATTGGTTCATTTGGTGCGTGAGATAAGAATGTGTGGGCCTATTTATTTAAGATGGATGTATCCTTTTGAAAGATATATGAAAATTTTGAAAGGATATGTTAAAAATCCTTATCGACCAGAGGCCTCTATTGTTCAAAAATATGTATCAGAAGAGGTGATTGAGTTCTGTACTGATTATTTGAATGAGGTGGAGCATATTGGTCTCCCTCTATCTCGACATATGACAGTTGACAGAGAAGGTAGAGGGGTTCGAGGCTTAAAGGTAAAGATCATTCCACGTGATGAAGTGATGCAAGCACATTTATACATTTTGAACAACACAGATGAGGTTCAACCATATATATCCTCACATATTGCTGAATTAAAGTTATGATATCAGAAAAGAAATGAAAAGTGGTTGATGATTGAGCATAAGAAGACATTTGTTTCATGGTTTAAAGAGAAAGTCACCTCAGATATATCTGTATCAGAAACATTGAAGTGGTTATCAGGGGGACCATCTTTTAATGTGATCACTTGGTCTGGTTTTGATATCAATGGCTACACATTTTACACAAAAAACCTGGATGACAAGAGTACTGTTCAGAATAGTGGTGTGATGGTATTCGCTGAAGCAGTGCATTTTTCGAGTGCCAAAGATAAAAACCCAATTTCTGCATCAACATCATATTTTGGAGTTATTGAAGACATATGGGAAATTGATTATATTAAATTTCGAGTCACTATTTTTAAGTGCAATTGGGTTGATAGTAATAGTGGCGTGAAACATGATGAATATGGGTTTAAACTGGTTGATTTGAAAAGATTTAATCACAATGAGGAACCATTTATCTTGGCGACACATGCAAAACAAGTATTTTATGTCATTGATCCGTCGAATGATCAGTGGTCAGTTGTTTTGCAAGGGAAAAGATATCATTTGGGTGATGATGATGATTCTGATGATGCTAGTGATTTACATGAGCGTTATTCATCTATTATGCAATTTTCAGATGATTACAATGAATATAAGACAGACATAGTGCATGTAGTACGTACCGATCATGATGAAGGGACGTGGGAAAACACTAAATTAGTCTCCTAATTTTTCTAGTAAATATTTATATTTTGTGTCTATTTTTAAAACTTACAAATGCATGCCTCTATTTTTACATATTTATTTTTCATTTCCTTGTTTCTAATTATTCAGTTTTCTAATGATATGCAGGTACCCAAAATTTCATTACACTTTCTAGTAGCAATGTCAAATACAGATAGAGATGAGCAGTTACCGAGGTATATCTATTTTGACATATTATTAAATATTCAGTAATATACATATTTAATGAAATAAAACTGTTAATTTATTAAAAAAAATTGCAGGACTACTGATGCGTCCTCGGCGGAGGAGACTTCTCCAGTTACTACTGAAAAATCAAGTTCTCTAGTTGGTAAACGTGGTATTACACGTTTACCAAAACTATCACTCGCTCGTGATGATAACAAATTACACATCCGTTTTGATGATAATAATAATGCAGTTGGCCCAAATGCAGTTCAGTTTGTCAGTTATATAGCGATGCAGAGCCGTTGCAGGATTAGTATTTTATATCCTGATTGGAAGTCAGTGGACAGGACGGCGAAGCAACAGCTTTGGGAGGCCGTGACGGTAAAATATCTTTATTTATTTATTTTATCTCATTTTTTTAATATTATATAGTTTAAATGACATATTTTATTTTTTCAATTACAGATGACATTCAATTTTGAGGAAACCAAAGAAATTAGGAAAAGACATCTCTCTTTAGCGGCGGTTCGATGGAGAGATTTTAAAAACAAACTGACGAAAGATTATGTTTTTGGAAAGAGAAGGTTTGAAAGCCCATGTCTTAAGTATCCATATATAGATGAAGAAACATGGAAGCGATTTGTTGACAGTCGTCAGGAAGAGAAATTTCAGGTATTGTAATTGTTTTATATTTTAAAATTTATGCTATATTTTCCTTATTACTTATGTGTTTATTTTTATGTAACAGGCCTCCAGAAGATCTCATCAGGAGATCCAGTTGAAAAACGTATACCCTCATACTTTATCACGTGGAGGATACTCGTATTTGGAGCAGAAAATTATTGAAGAAAAATTTGAAGCATTAAGAGCTCGATCAAGTAGTGGTTCAGAAGAGGTCCAGTATGGTCCTCCATCTCCTCCCACTCGCCATGAGAAATGGAAACGAGCAAGAAGAAGAAAAAATGAACAATATCTTACAGACGAAGCTCATCAAGTGGCTGATAGAATTGTAAGTAAATATTAATTCTTTGTTAACAATTTTCCTTTTTTATAATTTATAAACACTAATATAAATTTTTTATTTTTCATTTCAGGATGAACTTCAGGAGAAAGAGACACAGGGCTCTTTTATCCCTGAGGGTAGGATGGATATCCTAGCCACTACTTTGGGAAAGACTGAACACCCCGGCCGTGTTAGAGGATATCAGGTGGGTGTTAGTATTCGGAAGGTTTTTGGTAAGAGTAAGCAACCAAGAGACCCGGAAATTGAATCCTTAAAAGAAGAGCTGCAGGATATGAAACGGTCTATGGGTGATCAAATTCAAGCAGCAGTACAGAAGGCTTTATTAGAACACTTGGCAAGACAGTCACAGTCTGCTCATCCTTCCGAGGTATATTATTTACTGTTAACAATTTTTCTTTTCTATAAATTATAAACACTGATATAACTTTTTCATTTTTCAACATTCTCAGCCTACTCACTCAGACTATCATGCCTCATATGCTTACCCAACACCGTCTGGGCAGCCTTCCGAGGTATATTATTTAATGTCATTAATTTGTCTATTTTATAAATTATAAACACTGATATAACTTTTTCATTTTTCAACATTCTCAGCCAACTCACCCGGACTACCCTGCCTCATCTGCTTACCCTGCCCCGTCTGCGCAACCATTTGAGGTATATTATTTTATTTAATTTTTAATCAATTTTTCTATGTTATAAATTTTAAACACTAATATACCCTTTTCATTTTTCTGACTTCTCAGCCTGCTCACCCTGACTACCCTGCCCCACCTGCTAACTTTGAGCCTCCACCTCCTCCATCGGATCGAACCTTATATTGTGAGTTGTTTGCGGGAGATCCTCATGTACATATTGTTGCGTTAGGACAAGTGTATTTTTTGGGGGACTCGGTACATCATCAGCCTATGCAGATGGGTCAGGTTAGAGTATCAGTACTTGTTATTATAGATCCTACTGCTCTACTACCATTTCATACTGCGAAGATCACCAGTGTTGGGGAATGCATGGGCCATTTTTTACTTTGGCCAACTGCACTTCTTCGTTATATTTCACCTGAGGTATGAGTTTTTTTAACTAGTAATTAGAAATGATTCCAAATTACTTATAATGTTTTCTGACATTTAACTTATATAGGAATATCTGAAAGCAAAAGAAACTGTACAAATGCAGCAAAATGTTCAGAAACAGTCGGCTGTAGATACTTCTGATATTTCTTCTGGGTTGAAAAGATTATCTCAGTGCTCTTCTTCCTTGAATTTTATCTATGAGTTTCGGATGACGTCCGATATATGTGGAAGAAATTATAAATTGAGAATATTGAAAGAAGATATCATGAATTTAGTTAATTTTGAAGAGATCGGGCTGAATGTGGTGCAGTTGTTTTCCATGTAAGTAAATTGACGTCTGAATTGCTATTTCTTTACTAAAATATTGTTATGTCATTGACTAACTATGTTTTCTTTTTAAATTAGGTATCTATACAGGATTCTTTTACAAAATGAAACTACAAGCATTTATAGCTTTATAGATCCAGAGTACATTTCCTTGGAAGTCAAACATGTGAAAAATGATGAAAGAGTTCAATATATATCCGAGAGATTATCACAAACAGAGATTCAGTGCTGGTTTTTGCCATTTGTTGATAAGTAAGAATATCAACATAATTTTGAACTCATGATCATTATAATGTCATTAATTATGAACTTTTTGTATTATAGGGGGCATTGGATGTTAGGTGTATTTTGCCCAAATGAATGCACCTTATATTGGTTTTGCTCTTTATTAGGAAAAGTGCGTAAACCGTTTTCCAACTTATTAAACAGGTAAGTTGTTTTTTTATTTTTAGAAGTTTGTTATGTTTAATTTTAATTGTTTACACAAGTTTTATTAGTTCTTATATAAAAAAATGCAGTTCATGGAAACATTTTACAAATGAAAAGAAACCAACGAAAATCAAATATGTGGAAGTACAGGTAATTAGTTTTTATATTTTTGTTATATATTGGGTTTCATTATTAGTTAAATGTTTTATAACTGCAGTGTCATCGTCAAAATGGAAGCGTTGAATGTGGTTATTATATTCTACGATTTATGTACGAGATAATCACAACTGGGGAAACTACTGATTTTCATAAGGTTAGTTGTATTAACTTTTTTATATATTTTCATCCACTTTCTTCTATTTATTAATTTCATATCATTCAATATTATTGTAGGTATTCAATGATTCACAGTCATATTCTCAATTTGATATGATTCATATTCAATCTACTTTTGCGGACTATTTGTTAAGTCTGATTAAGATTTGAGGTATGTATACTAATATTTATAAATAATATTATATATGGGTTTAAAAAACTAACTCTTATGATATATTAGGTTTTTGAACCTACTAATAATCAAATGAATGCTTCAACAATAACAAACAATGAGCATGTCATATATTTCAGGTACGTGTATTTTAATTCTGCTTTACTGAGTTTTCTCAAGTGCCTCTGCAAAAACTGTTTTATTGAATCTACTAATAATCAAATGAATCCTTCAACAATAACCAACAATAAGCATGTCGTATATTTCAGGTACGTGTATTTTAATTCAGAATTAGTTATTATATTTCTTTTCATTGTTATTTCTTAAAATCATTTGTCTGTACAGTGACAAATCTGTAGGGTGGTACTTGGATCATGAACATAGAGATTCGTATAGCGAAATAACATTCACAAACACTAAAAATTGTCTCCCTTGAATGCACAGCAATATCTTCTAGGCCTTTTTATTTTTTATGCAAATAAATATCGAAAAATGATTGCCGAGAAGCATATCACATAATACCTGAAACAGCGCTTAGTGGGTTTGCACAAAGATAAAATAGAAGGCGTCAATTTTTAAGGTATGTTTCTTTATGTCTCTTCAATCTGCATTTGATTTCAATTTTCTAACCTATTTTTTGCACTCAAACTTATTTCTCTGTTATTCCATAACTTAAACAAATAACAATAGTGAATGGGTAATGCACGTCTATACAGAGCAAATATAAAAACCTGAGGTTGGGGGTGGTGGGGATCCTATGGTGAAAAGACACCCCCAACATCTTCAGTGGGGGAGGTGAGGAAGAGGTTGCATCGGCTGAGTGTTCCTGGAATTTTGATCAGGAGTCGTAACATTTCATTTTGGTAATTTACTTTGTGAAAAAATGAATGATTCAAATAAATTACACATTTTCATTTAATGTTTATTCATTGCACTAATAACTTGGATTGATTTTTTCACGCACATCTCCTTAGTTTCATTACTGTTTTAACAGGATTGGTGCTATCTATGGGAGGAAACTTACAATGATTGATACTGAGTATGGTTAGATTAAGAAAATGCACCATGTAGGTACGTGTATTTTAATTCTGCTTTACTTTGAGTTTTCTGAAGTACTTCTGTTAAAGCTGTTTAATTGTTTTTGTATACTTCGTTATTTTTTTTCAGGGTTCCGATTTGTTTGGAGGAGAAAATATATGTATTTTATTTAAAAAAAAAATTACGGTGTCGGTTATTTTAAAAACCGACGCCGAATATTTTTAAAAAAAAATTATTTACGGCGTCGGTTTTTTTAAAAACCGACGCCGATAAGGTTTTCCGCGTCGGTTTTTAGAAAAACCGACGCGGAAAACCTATTCGACTATATTTTCCGCGTCGGTTTTTTAATGAACCGACGCGGAAAATAATGTCTAAATGTAGCTTCGGCGTCGGTTTTATAAAAAACCGACGCCGAAGCTCATAAGCGAATTATTTTTCGCGTCGGTTTCTATGAACCGACGCGAAAACTCTATTTTTAACGTCGCCTTTAAAGACGTCGGTTTATAACCGACGTTAAAAATTAAAAAAAACCGACGCGAAAAAGTATTTTTGCACTAGTGATGAAAGAGAAATCTAACCATCATGTTCTGATGGAGAGTGGTAGAGAACATGGCTATGGAAAATCTATCAATCACAAAGCCATAAATTTGTGAAGATCTAAGGTACCATTTGATTCATCAGATATAAGAGCACTAGGACAACATTTTTGGTTTTCAAGATCATTTCTCTAAAGTTGATGAAATTGGAATTAGAAGAAATACTTTCATGATTTTGGTATAGTCTCACCGTTGGTCGTTCTTTGGACAATTTAGACTTCATCTCTTAAAGAAATGAAGTTGAATTTGTCATTTGTGATGTGTTAGCAGATCATGTGATAGAATGATGGGTCATTCCATCTGTCTCAAACAAAAGGTTAGAAAAGTTATCAAAAAATACATAAGTCTATCTATAGTGAGATTAATCGTATATGGTTTCTAAAATGGACTTATACTTCTTATATCATACTGTTTAATATAATAAAACTAGTTTCTACTAAACAGGGACTTCCTGTAGACCAGTGGTAGGCGATAAAGGCCAGTCGCACTTCGGTTGTGGGTTTGATTCCTACGACCTTGTCCGACGCGTTGGGCTATCGCCCGTCCTGCAGGTTTTCCTTTTTCTAAAACTTTATTACTATAACATCCCATTAATAATATCGAAAAAAACTTTTATCCTTAAACAATACTAACTTATGTCCAACATAATCCATTCTAGTCTTTAGGCTTATCCATAATACTGCAGTCCATTCTCATAATATAGTGAAAACAATTACCAGAGATTTAATATCATCGTTGATCCCCATATATCATAAGATATGTCTTGTTGGTCACATTCCAAACATTCAAAGGCCTTAATCATGTATTCTCTTGAATACCCATTAAACCATAGTGAAAACATGAATTCAGTTAAAAGTTAACGCTTTTCACATTCCAAAATCCTCAAAATTCTATATACCATGATATCACTTAGTCCTTATATCAATCATGAGCTCATGAATACTGTTAAACATTTCGTTCTCTCGTTTTCCCTTCATTATGCACATATCATCTTATTTCCAAAAATATCTCAATCACTTTGAATACCACATTAGACCAATACATAAATATTCCAATACTTTATGATACAACATTATTTTGGAATCCCATTACATAAACACTTAATCATTCCACCACATCGTTATCATATTCAACATCGCCAATGGTGATCGCATGTGACTTCCCTTTGTCCTTTGCCTTAAGCGGTTGCTCATGTCGATCATAACTAACCCTTGGATTAGGGCATTTATTATCATAATGCCACATTTCCTTGCACTTGAAGCATTGAAGTGTTGGTGGTGCGTTCTCTGCAGTATTTTCTTTATTCACGTCATTAGAAACCCTTTTTCCATTACTTCGACACTCAGCTACTCGATGACCTTCTTTTCCACACTTAAAACATTTTCTAGTCCCTTTAAGACAATCTCCACCATGCTTCTTTCCACACATTGAGCATAAGGAAACATTCATCTTCTCTTCACTATTATTCTGAGATTTATCCTTGAACTCCATCTTTCGTTTCTTGTCAAAACTATGAGATGGATAAGTAACACCAACTTCCATTTCTACCTTGATAGCACAACGCACAATTTCTTCATAGCTACTGAAGTCTCTTATAGCTAATGCCCTTCGAAGACTTGGTTTTAAGACACTGAAAAATCGATCAACTTTACTTTCAGGTTGGATGATAATGCCAGATGCATACCTTGCAAGTCTTGTAAAATTTGCTTCGTATATACCAACATATTCATCATCCTTCTACTTCAGCTCAAGAAACTCCTTTTCCATCTTTGTTCGAAGAATACGAGGGAAGTACTTACTGAAAAACAAGTTCTTGAACTCATCACATTCCATGGAATCAATTTCATCTCTTGGCCTCGTATTCTTGATAAGATTCCACAATTGATCAGCTTAACCTTCCAAACGATATACTGCTAAGATGACTTTATCATGCTCAGAACATTGAAGAACTGAAAATATCTTTTCAGCGGTACTGATCCATTGTTCAGCAACAAGTGGATCGGAAGACCCACTAAAAGAAGGTGGACGTTGCCTCATGAAGGACTAAATAGAATATTGTTCCCTTATCTGCTCATTTGGAAGTCCATAATGATTCATAGCTTGTGTAAGTATAGAAATAATATTTTGCACTTCATCTCCCATAACATTTGTTTGTTCAGGAGGGAAATCATTGCATTGTCCATTGCATTTATCAACACGGTTCCTTCGGGTTCTAGCCATCGTCTAAAACCCAAAAATAAGAGTATGAGAGGCAAAAATCATGCTAGGGAAAACAACATAATAAAGCGGGAGTACCTTCAATATATAACATCTTAGTTTTAATTCTATGATCATTAGCGTAATTCTAGTACTATAACCTATACGTATACTTAACCTTAGGGACATCCCGAGACATACCTTAGAAATATCTCTAGGGATCTCACTAACGTTTTCGCATCCTAGTTTCCAACGGTTGACTAAACCTTTCCTCTGATACCAACTGTAGAGACCCGAAGCTTGACGTACATTGACATTACATTACATTTGTGGAATACTTAGTACATAACAAAAACACACACACAAGGATCATAATAGTTTAGTGACTTTGGAAACTCGGAATATAATCTTCTAATCCTGGTGAAAGATCTTCAACATATCCCATAAAGATCTTCCTTTTTTTTACCTAAAACCTTTCTTTATATCCTGGGGAAAAGAAAAAATAAAAGGGTGAGCTCAAATGCTCAGTAAGGGTAAACAAAATAAATATCAATCACATCGTATACATAAGCACATAATTTTTGGAAATCTTAACCTGCAAAAGAGATAATAATTTCATAACATGGGATAAATCATGGCAGTGAAATGTAATCACAATAATCATAACTTAAAACATGAAACTTTGTGGCATACACACATAATCATAGAGAATCATTTCATGTTAGTCAAGACTCATTGCCAATACTATCTTAGTAGACAAAGTCCCTTTCTGAACCGAGTCACCCTCGTTTCAGTCCTGTTTCACTGAACCGGTATAACCTATCATTCCAGCCATGTCTATCTCATGAGATATAAAATCTTTACGCAATGAATTGGAGGGAGATATAGGTCCCACCCATCTCATAATGATACCATTCTTATGTGTGCCACAAAATCATAAATCATACATCATTGCATAACCAATGTAATAAAAATGGGAATCTTAAACATCATGACATCATAAAACAATTCATATAAGATAAAGGAATTCATAAAAATAATTCCATCACAACATAATCAAATAAATGTAATAATAGGGATAGAAACAAAACCCTATATTATCTTAGATGGAAAATAATTTTGATAAAACACTTGAACTCCATTCTTGAGGAAAATATCCTTTCTACTTCAAAAACACTTTTCCTTTCTTAACATGTCATACAATTATAAACTAAAATAAGTTGATTAAAAATAAACTTGAAAACTTTTAAAGGAATATTCTTGTAAATAATGTTTTAAAAATCCATTCATGCCGTATAAGTTAAAAAAACATTCTTCATACTTTTGTCAGAAAAGTCAAAAACTACCTCGTACGAAAAAAGAAAAAAGATTTCTTTCATATCCTTAACTAAAAACTCACCGAAGGGTAAAATTGGATTTAAAAAATTGTAGGTGGATGGAAATAATATTACATATTGAGGAAACATGGATGTGGATGATAAAATACACCCTAGTGAATACCAAAGTATAAACAATCTCAGATAAAAATGAAATTGTGATATTTCCCTTACCTTAGGTCCGATATGCTTCGTAAGTATCCGAACCTCCTGTATAATGATTTAAATAATGTTATTGACTTATTCCAGAATCATATTAATTGTTATGATATCATATATGATTCACTTATGACTTTATATTACCCGTTCTTTTGTAAATTCCATGTTAAAGAAGCGTTTTGAGTAAAATTGTTTCATTTATCGTAGGTGTTTGGACTTGTTGTTCTTGACATTATTATTACTTATATCATGATTTACTTACTTCCAGAATATAAAACATGATGTATATATCATATATATTCAGTATATATATATATAAAAGATAGATAAATGAAATGAAACACACCGTTCATGGAGACGGTAGTCCGTACGTACGCATGAACGCTGTTTTACTTTCCTTATTGTCTTGAATGGAAGTAAGTAGATGACATAAATATATATATACATAAATACAGTAGATTTAACTTTTCATATATTTCATTATTATTCATTATATATACTTTATAATCATTCTGGAATGGTTAACATGGATAATGAATCTCATCGCGTCGTGGAGACGGTAGTCCGTACGTACGCACGAGCGATGATATCATTCCCATGGTCGTGGAATTGTGTTGAAGTGTATGTATACTATTTAAGTATCAATATCACTTTATAATAATCATATATAGTTACTCATTACACCATTATACCCATCCAATTAAGGTGGTGGCGGAAAATAGATTACACCACGGCGTGGAGACGGTATTCCGTACGTACGCACGCGCGGTGATTTATTTTTTCTGTAGGATGGATAGAAGGTTAATTAGAGTTGTTTCAAATTTATAATAACATATAAGTATATAATAAATACTGATGTTATTAATTTATCATGAAACAACTAAAGAAGAATAATTTGAAAAAGAAATAGATTGAAAAAGATCGGTAATGGATATTACCTCTTTTTGACGCGCCTTTTCTTAACATCCACTTAAAGAACTAAGGATGGTCTTTGAAGAAGACCAGGACCTCTAGGATGATACTAGGGAAGTGGAGAAGAGATTTTTTAAGGGGTTGGACGAGCTTGAAGGCTCAAAGTTGTGTGAGGAAGAGAGGGAGGAGGTTCCCTTTTATAAGGGAGGAGAGGGGCACCTTTGGAATAACTAAAAATATTATTTTATTATAAAGTCAAGTTCGGTTTTAAATAGATCCAAATTGATTTATTTCAAGGATAAGGTGGGTATGGGTCTAAATCCTCTCATCCAATAGGATTTAGACAAGTTTAGGTTATTATTTTAACCTTATCAATTAGATTTAACTCTAAGTTAAATAATTTAACTTTTATCGTGTCTTTTTGTTTTCTTACACTATATGGTTAATAAACTTACTATATCAAGCCAAAAGAACCCCAAGTTGTATATTATTAATATATATAATCTTATCTAAGTCATTTGACCGAACCTTGATTTTTAGGAATAAAATTACAATAAATAATATAATATTTGTTTTAAAAACTAATTTATGTCAATTTTGACACTATTTGGTACATGATTTTTATGAAATTTATAACTGAATGATAAGTTCGAAATAAGTTACTTAAATCAACAATAACATGTCATATTAACCTATAAAATTAGTGTAAGTCATAAAAAGTCTCAAATTACATTTATTTGTGTATTTATAACATCAATTATGTCAATATTTCATTAATAAGACAATTACTGCATCATCTTTGTGTCATAATAAATAATAATTATTTAATCCCTAAAAATTATAAATAAATTCCTATGATGTAGATAATTGTATTAGATTTCTGTAGACTATTCATTTTATAAGTTTCATGAATTTTATCACTAGATTAAAATTATTATACTTATAAGATTTAAGAAAGTGACATGTTGTCACATTCTTTGATTTTAATAATAATTAAATTATTTTCATTGACAAAATTTAATTAAATGAATTTAATCCGACCCTTAGGTGATATGGGTCGACTTTTAGTCATCAAATAGGATTTTGACATTTTTTAGGGTAATTTTAAAATATTATATTTACCCTTAATTACCCGATTTACCTTTAACTATGGTAAATAAAATTTACCGTAGTTACTATTCATAATTCCCAAAAATAAAAAGTAGCTTATCAACATAATTTGAATCCAATGATTCCAAATATGGAATCCTTTTTTCCAAATTCAATACACAAAAGTTGTAGAAATTAAATTAAAATTAATCCCGTTGTCGAAAGAAAACGGGTATTCTATTAAAACATTGCAAAAGATTGAATTGATTTAACCTACGAATTCAAGGTAAAATCAATGATAATTTTCATAAATTATATTAAATGGTAAAAATATATTCTATTTATACTTTAAAACCATTAAATATTATAATTTAACCACATAAGATATTACGATGAAAAAAGTTGTTTTTAATTAAAATATAGCGTGTTTTTACTATTCATTAAAATGTGAAAGTTACCATAATAATATGAAAAATTTATCCAAAGTAAATTTTTATTTCTTGATTCCAAATAAGAATTTTAATTTGTCAAATTGAACTTATAAACATGTCAAAAACTAGATTTAAAGCGGGTGCGCCATCAAAAGGCGGCAAAACTGCATTTTTTTAAAAATACTTATTTTAACCGAAAAAATTATTTTGTTCTTATACCATGTTCTATAAAATGTGTATGATGAATAATAATATTATAAAATTAAAAATTTTGTTAATAATATTCATAACGGCTAGTTCATGACAATATTATAATAATATATCGTTGTTTATTAAAACCCAGTATTGTGTACAACACACACTATCGAGGAAGGTCGTGATTGCGTGTAATGCAAGCCAAGTCAGGGTTGCGTGTTGTGAAAGAATCCTTCGTTGTTTCGTATAACAGAATCCAACCATATTTCATTTATACATTGAATATATATATATATATATATATACTCAATATTGCGTAGAATAACTACTATCAAAATTGTGTGTAACACGATCCAAGAATAGTGTTGCGTATACTGCAAGCTAATACGGTGTTGCGTATAGCGCAAGGTAATCTTGGTGTAACATACAACACAAGACATTAATTAAATGAATATTTTTCATAAAATCTTGGGGTGTTACACCATGCGTGATCGCTTTTGTCAGTTTTTGCACAATTTAAGAAAAGATGTCATGAAGAAAGAAGGAGTGTTAGATTTTGACGAGTCATGTAGAGCACACCGACCAGAGTACATTTCATCCCATGTATGGGATGGATTATGTGTGCACTGGTTGAGTGGTGCCTTTCAGAGGAGATCATCGGTGGGGAGGCATAATCGGGGGAGACAGGAGGTGACTCATCGAGCTGGTAGTCATTCTTTCAGTACTCATAGACAGCATCTGGTATGTACATTATTTATAAATATTTTATATAACTATAAATATTAACAGTTTATTTTTTATTCTTATAGGCTTTCGAGCACCCCGATATTACGGAGTACGACGTATATCAGAGGATGTATAGTGATCCTGCTACTGGGGAGCTCAGAGCTGATCGTCAGTATCACATCGTGGTCAGTATTATTTGTTTTCAAGTTTAAAAATTAACTGCATATAATATATTCACAATTTTAATTATAAATTGCAACTACTGGAGTCATATGAGGCCGCAGCATCACAGACCCAACCTGAGAGTCAGGCCGAGTCATCAGATCAAACCATTGGCCGTCAGTTTGATGAGGCAGCATGGATGCAGGCCATCCAGTATGCCTTTGAGAAGGTCTGGGTAGTTGGTATTAGCTTTCGACTGACTCCCAAAGATTATTATGGCAGTGCTGCAATGTCGGCGTCCAGCTCGAGAGGAGCTCGTGCATCTTCTTCTGCTACATAGTATGAGGATCAGTTGCGATCTCAGACTGCACTAATAGAGAGTCTCCGACAGGAGTAGGAGCAGATGCGTCAGCAGCAGCAGCAGCATGAGGAGGAGCGTCGACGCCAACAGCAGCTGTATGAGGAGCAGATGAGTCGGTGGCAGCAGCAGAACCAGGAGCAGACGGAGTACATGTGCCGACTCACTCATGCTTTAGGGATGGAGTTTCCTCCACCATCATATATAGATCACCCCCCTCCCCCCCTCCCCCCTCCTTCAGATTAGAGTTTGTTTTTATGTTATAAAGTTTGTTAAATCAAAATATGAATTTTTTTATATTCGTAGTTTCGGTCTCATTATAAAATATTAATAATATTATATTTTGAAATAACAATATTAATATGAGTAATAATATTATTTATATTTTATAATATTAAATTTTATATATATATTAAAATTTTATAATATTATAATTTAATTATATTTTTTTGTAATATTTGAATTATTTTAATATTTGAATGTAAAATAATTCTACTATTTTTTAATTAATTAAAATAACTTATTAATATTTTTTTTATTTATGAATTATAATTATAATATTATTATATTAATTAAATAATTTATTAATATTCAATTATTTTTTATTTTTGAATTATAATTCTATTATTATTATATTAATTAAAATAATTTATTAATAATTTATTATTTTTATTTGTGAATTATAATTCTATTATTATATTAATTAAAATCATTAATTAATATTTTATTATTTTTTATTTTTGAATTATAATTTGATTATTATTATATTAATTAAAATAATTTATTAATAATTTTTTTTTATTTTTTTTATAGTATTTGCGACGGGATACTATGCCCGTCGCAAATAGTATTATTATTATATTCATTAAAATAATTTAATAATAGTTTTTAATTTTTTTTTAAAAATAGTAATTGCGACGGGCCCCGTCGCAATTACTATTTTAAAAGTTTTTACAAATATACGGAGTAATATTTGCGACGGGAAGGATCCCCGTCGCAAATAATATCTTTAGCGACGGGCCTGTCGCAAATAATTGTTGTTGCGACGGCGTTTTCCGCAACGAGCGATTTGTGACGGTCCCCCGTCGTAAAAGGCCATTTGCGATGGGATCCCGTCGCAAATACCTATTTTTCTAGTAGTGATTGGGCAGCTCAGATAACATTTCCCAAGTGGTAATTTCCACAAACATAAGCTTCACCTATAGGAGATTTCTTTCAAACTTCACTTGTTGAAGCTCGGATTGGGATTGGTCTAGAGAAAAACTGTGTGACGCTACCTCTATCCCAATCTCTGACAAATGGGATTCATATATAACAACTCTACTAGATGAGGCCTTTGACTCTTCTTTTGGAATTAATTTTACTTTTCCTTTTCTATTTATAAACACTAGTTATAACATTAAAATTATTAAAAGGAATATAGTTTCCCATGGTCATATTTTCCAATGCTCATATTGACCAATAGTATATAATGGTCAAAACCCAATGGTAACATTTCAATTTATACTCACTTCACTAATAAATGGATAAGGTTTTATTGAGTAAAAAAATAATAAAGAACAATTTTTTTAACCATTTTCATATAAGAAAATTTGCCTTGTTACAACATCCTCTGGAGTGGGAAGTTGAGTTCTATGTTGATCTAATTCCATGTTCAAGACCTATATCAATTTCTCCTAATATAATGGACATTGTGGAATTAATAGATATGAAGATAAACTAGAGGAATTGAGTGATAATTGATTAATTCTCCCTAGTTTTTGTACATGGGGAGCCCCTATTCTCTTTGTCAAGAATAAATATGGATCCCTGAGATTATACATTTACTATCGATAAATCAATACTATTAAATAAAAAAACAAGTATCCTCTACCTCACATTGTTTATTTATTTGATCAAATTCATGGGGCTCAATATTTTTCAACGATTGGACTTCTATCTGGATATCATTAATTGTGTGTGAGGAAGGAATATGTTCCAAATATATCATTTCAAACCATGTATGGACATTATGATTTCATAGTAATTAAATTTGGACCGACTAATGCAACCTCTATTTTTATGGTTATAATGAATAGTGTATTAAAAAATATCTTGACAATTCTATTATGGTATTTATTGATTATATCATGATATAGTCAAAAATATAATAAGACCATGAGAACTACTTGTAGGTTATTCTGGGGACTCTTAGAAGAAAAGATTTATATGGGATGTTTAGAAAGTTTGAATTGTAGATTCAAATAGATTCATTTCTTGTCTATATTTTCTCTAAGTATGGTATCTTAGTTGAACCTATGAAGACAAATGCATTTTATGAATGGCCAATACCAATGAACATAACTAAGTTACATATTTTCATTGGATTAACAAGTTACTATCGATGATTTAATAAGAATTTTTCTTGATTATTTTATCCGTTAACCAATATTACTCATAGAGGGGTTAAGTTAATATGGAAAAAATATTTTGAATAATATATTGAATAATTTTATATGATATTAGATAATTCTTTGATCATATAACTATCATCAGGAAATAGTAGTTTGTGATTTATAGTGATGAATCTAAGAAAGGACTTGGTTGTGTCCTTATGCAGAATGATAGATTTATTTCATATGTATCAGGGCAATTAAACAATCATTAAAAAACTATCCAACTCATGATCTTGATTTATAATCTGTAATATTTTATCTAAATGTATGGAGACACTATATCTTTAGTGAAAGATATGAGATATATACAAATCATAATAAATTAAAATGTATCTTCTCACCTAAAGAACTCAACATAAGAAAAAGGTGATGAATAGATCTATTAAAAGATTGTGATTTTTCAATACACTACCACCAAGGGAAGGAGAATAATGTAGCAGATGTATTGATCATGAAGGATCATGGATTTCTAAATAATATTGGGATTGTCAAGGGACCTATGTACATAGATCTAGAAAATATGGATATGGGAAATATTGAGGAAGGTCAAAAATCATTACTTATTCAATTGACTGCCCAACCATCATTATTGGAAATGAATAAAAGTTCTAAGATTGATGATTATAATTTTCAAAGGAAAATTAATGTTGTGAATGATGGGAAGTTGAAAAACCTTGTCTATGAGGAAGGTATTTTAAAATTTGGTAAGAGGCTTGTGTTCCCTATATACCTAAGCTAAAAATGGAATTATTGGATGATTCACATAGGTATAATTTCTCTATACACCCTAGTAGCACTAAGATTTATAGAGATTTTAAGGAACATTTCTAGTGGGATAATATTAAGCAGAAAATTGCAGATTATGTATCCTGATGTTTAGTTTCTCAATAAGTGAAGGCTGAAATACAATATCCTAGAGGAATAATTCAACCTATTATTACTCCTACATGTAAATGTGATGATATGACTATGTATTTTTTCACTGGTTTACCCAAAACACTAAGAAAAAATGATTAAATATGGGTAATTGTTGATTGACTTACAAAATCTGCACATTTCCTTGCTATAAGGGAGGATATTCCACAAGAGCACCTTTCACAAATCATTATTAATGATGTTTTAAGACATCATGGGGAACCTCTTTCCATTTTGTCTGATTGTGATCCAGGATTTTCATTTAAATCCAAGAAAATTATACAAAAATATTTAGACACTAAGCTTTATTTTATTGCAGCTTATCACCCTCAAACTAATAGGTAGTCTCAAAAGAAACTTTAAAACATTAGATTTAATGTTGAGATCATGATCACATGACTTTAAAGGTATATGAGAAAAATATTTACCTTTTGATTATTTTTCTTATGATAATAGTTTCCATTCAAGTATTTAAATGGAACCATGTGAAGCATTGTATGGAAATTGATTTTGTAAACCAAATTTTTGGGATGAAGTTGTTTAAAGGAATATTGTAGACCCAAAACTTGTGGAGGAAAAAATATAAAAGGTAAATACTATTCAAATCCATATCAAAGAAGCATAAATTAGAAAAAAATTATGATGATAATCAAATAAATTATTTGGAGTTCTATAAGGGAGATCATGTTTTTCTGAAAGTATCTCTATGGAAGGGTGTTATAAGATTTGGAAAGAAGGGGAAACTAAGCCCTAGGTACATTGGAAATTTTTAAATCCTGGAGAAAATTGGAGTTGTCTCTTATCATTTTTAAATCCCACATATAATTTATCAAGTACAAAATGTGTTCCACATATCACTATTAAAACATTATATACTAGACCTAATGCATTTAAAAGAATAGAATTGGGGCCTGATTTATCTTACTATGAAGTGACTATTCAGTTTATGGACACTAAACAGAAGGTGTGTAGGAATCAGACAAAACTATTGGTAAAGGTACATTAAAAAAATCATAAAATGAAGAGGTTATGTGGGAACCATAGGAATTGATGATCCAGAACTATCGCAGTGTTTTTATGATGTGAAGATCTAGGAATTTCAAAGAGGAAATAATTTTTGGAGGGGAGAGTGTAACACACCAATATTTTGTGTAATGCCTCTTTTAAAATATAATATCTTTGATAGTTTATTGTTCACGCAACATTGAGTTTAAAACTGTAGTATACTATTAAATATGACCAATGGAATAGTAATGTGACCACATGAAATAGTAATAAGATTAATAAAATAGTAAACTCTCCTATAAAAGTATAAAGAAACATTGAGTGTCTTATAAATGAAAATATCATTTATTTACATTATGCAATATGTAAATAAATATTTTTTAAAATGAAAAACTAAGTGTTGGTGTTTCTGTGAAACACAAATATTTATTTACAATTTCATAATTAATATAATAATTGAAAAGAAATTTTATTTTCATAAAATAGAATAAAAAATTATTATTTTATTGTCATATGATTATAATAAAATTTTATTAGACCTTACTTAATTTTTCTAACTGTCATAAAATCACTTATACTTTTTAAATTGGTATTTTTTGAGTAAATAATGATTTTAAATAAAAATTAAATTTATAATATTTAGGAAATTATTTTTAAAAAATGGAGTTCGATCATGAATTCTACATGTTGAAAAATGGTTATGGTGAATTTTTGGGATTTTTATGAAATAGATGAATTTTAGGTGAATTGTGAAATATAGTGATTTATGGTATATATAAATTATAAGAAAAATACATTATTCCTAGAGTTATTAATGATTCAAGCACCATGATGTTGAAATTGAATTAATTATTTATATTATTTAGTGATAATTCTCATACATTTATAGTCCTGATCCAAAATAATAAACTAATGAATAAAAAATTCAAAAAACACCCCTCTCCTCCACTATAAATACCACCATCACCACCTCTTATCTTCACATTTCCAAAGTGTTGAATTTTGGTTATATTCTCCCCATTTACTCTCCCAAAACACTCCCACACATTCTGTTCTTTCTGGTCACATCAAAATTCCATTTCAATGTTCCTTGAGGATTTTCTCAAGGAGAATAATTCAAGAGGTAAATCCATTTTCATTCTCTTTCAATTTCATTAAATTTATTTTTGTCTTATTAGATACATACCTCTTATATAAAAACATGTATGGTAACTCCAGTCTCATATATATACTATAATTTTATTTTATTTTTAATTGTTGATCCATCATCAAACCCCTTCTACTCCTCCCTTTTATTCTAAAAATGAAATCATCATCTCGGATGTTCCATTTTACTACCACCATAGATGATGCGAATTCATTTTCCATTATCACCTTCAAGTATGGTTATAAACTTATAATGGTTAAAAAAATATATTAATATACATATTAAATTTTATTTAATGTTCTAAAACTAGTATATATACATGATATTGAGTAATAATAAATAACTATTCAATGACGCTTGAAAAACTTCCAAAATAATCTAAACGATTATCATCAACGTTCTATCAAATGAATCTACCTCATATCTGGAAACAAAATGATATATTAATAAAATTAAATATTCTTAATGTCAATTAATAATATATAATTTCAATTATATAGAATTATTTCCATTTTACATGATCTTTCATATGTGTATACAAGTCAATCAATCATTAAAATCAAGGAAATGAAATCTCCCAAATAACAACATTGAATATTATAGCTCCTCAAAATGTCAATAAATAAAATAAATAAAATTATAATAAAATAAATAAATATTTAATTGGTTTTGAATTTAATTATCAATAAATCTAATTTCATTATCTAGGACATTAAATACAAGTGCATAACTCTTTTGGACATAAGGTAAGGGATTATACTCGAACCTCCATTTTTAATTTGTGTTACACTTTATTACTTGTTATCCAAATGTAATTCTTCTTTATTTTTATATAATTCTTATAAATCTTGTTAACATTTTTCAAATTCATGTATTCAGATTAGTTTATCTTTCTTTTATGGGAAATACATGTTTTTCAAGGTTCCATTCTCAATTCGTCCTGATACGCAAGCTCAATTAACGGGAACTTATCTATTTCATACCCATTTTAAAGTACCATCCAAAATATGTTTTAAGACATGATTATTTTTCTAAAATAAATAAATTTTTTATAAAAAAATATATTTTTCATTTATAGTTTCATACAAACAATTATGACAAATACAAATGATTTTTCCAAAAGAAATCTTTTTTGCAATGAAAAATGGGTATTTCTCTCAAGAATTTATCAATGATTTTATTAGATTATTTTCACCTATTTAAAAACCCTAAGTTAAATAGGTTTGATAAAATGTATATCTAGATGAAAAATAAAATATTTTGGTGAATTAAATGTTTAAAAACATTTTTTTATACTTAGAGGAAATATAGTTTAATAGATTTAAACTAATTGTATTCACAAACCTCTTTTTCATTTAAACAATAAACAGACAGGGCCCTATGTCTGGTGGAAAAAAAATTTGTAATCAAAAGGTTAAGATATGTATTCCACAATCCATATTTTAATTTAATATTATTCATAATAAGAAAAAAAAATTAATCATGTCAACCGTAATATGGATTGAAATCACAATATTTACAATAAACATAGTGAAACAATCAATGATTCAATCATAAAGCATATAAATTCATATTGAGTAAATGAACTGAATGTAATCACAAAAAATCATAATTAAAAATATTTTAATCATAGAATAGATAATTGAAAAATGAATATATATAAAAATTCACTTTATATTACAATGCATTAAAAATGTAAAACAAGTAAATGAATACAATTATTTGGACCCAAAGAGAAGGGTATCCAATAACCTTGGATAGAGGTCCCTTTATTAATACTTTCAAGAAAGTATGTCTTACTGATACCAGGGTAAGCCCTCGATATGATTATATGCTTTGGTCTATCTGATTATCCCTAGCAACCCTCAATCAAGATGGTGATTGACACCCCTATCTTCCTAGCCTCGAAAGCCCTCTATTCACAAAATATCAGAAAAACTATAATCATATCCATGAAATCCATAAATTTTAATCATAATGATCAACATAGAATGAATAAAAAACTATTTATAGTCACAAGTATATGGAATAAGAAGTTCACAACTTGAAAACTTCTAGGTTTCCACATGTAGCATCAATTTGCAGAGCTCTCACAGAGTGTCAAAATTCAGAAGCATCAATCATTAGCTCATTCAAATGATCTAGTGTTTATAGTCATTTGTCCTAATGGTCATCCTGGTCTCCTATGGTCAGATTTTCTCATGAAATATTAGTGAGACATGGATACATGGCACTCCAATGGTCATCTTATAATTGAAACAGTAACATCATTTTAAATTATTATTGAAATAGAATACACTACATCATTTTGATTTAGTGATTTTTATTTAATTATGATATAGTTTTATAGATAAGAAAAACTAAATGAAGAGGGGTTAGATGATTTTTCTTATGAGAGTCAGTATGATTTATGTCATTAGAAAAAAAAATTAGTATGAAAATTGGATAGTGTTCACAATAAAAAACAAATTTGGCATGTATGATAGAAATTATATCCAGTCTCATTACAATAATCATGGAATGAAACAATTCTACCAAAATTATGAGTGTTATTGTTATCTTATTGATAAAATATGAATCAAAAAGTCTTAATTAAATAATGGTAAAGTTATATATGATTCTATGTTTAAACTACATTGAATATAATGGAGTTAGTAATTAACTATATAAGAATGATTTTGAGATTTCCAAAATAAAGGAATAGAGATGTCAAAAGAAGACATTTGACTCAATAATCTCGCCCTTTTTGTAAAGTATGAATCAAAAGTTTAAAATAGAATATTACTATATAAAACTTGAGTCCAAAAAAGTTTTAAAGAACTATCATATTCAAAATTAAAAACTTATACATATTATCTTTTGATTTTTAAGGCTCTTCTGAATATGAAGTTGAATATGACTAACTCCCCCTTAGGATAACAAAATCCTTATGGGTACTATTCTATTTATTTTAGAGAAAATAGTAATCCCCCTTAATATAGTAAATCTCCCTCTGTTATTATAATTATCCCATTTTCTCCATTTCAAATACATTATTTTCCTTCACAAATCATTCTCCCCCTATATGATTTACAAAAGGAATAGTTAAGGTTATCTAATAGCTATAAAAGGGGTAAATAGACAAAAAAACCCAAAGTAATAATTAATTTTTCATCTAAAATACGTGAAACAATATTCATCCAAAAAATGGAAAACATTCAATCAAAATTTTTGTAGATTTCAAAGACATTCATTGATTTTTCAAATACAACAAGAGTTTATGGAAAACTATTTATTAACCTTATATTTATCATTCATTAATATATCTAATACAATTATCTCCATATTCTTGAATTATTTCCTATCATCCATCATATTATCAAGAGATCCCTTCTGAGACTAAAAAATATATTCTTTTTATTCAAAAAAATGGTCTTGGGTATGGATATTTTCATCCTGTTATTGCAACTTTTCTTCTAGATTACAAATATATACTTCCTAAGATATGATTTTCTGATCCTGAACCTCAACTCTATCAATCAGAAAGACATTATTATTTTTCAAATATATTATCTCATCTTTTTAAAAAAAATAAACCTTGAGAATTTTGATTGAATAACCTTTGGAATCTTTTCAGTCTCTTTGAATTCATCAGATTGGGAATCTTTTGGGATTTTTAAGTCTTTCATTTGTCGAGTGGTATCACTAGCCAATTTGTTGAATGCAATTGTAACTTGATTTACAAGCCTTATAATATCTTCAATTTAATCTTTATGAAGTTTAATACTTTAATCATATTTATATAACCACTTCACAACATTATTACAAGCCTTTTTGTGCTCATTAGATTATTCTTCAAAAACTTTGAAGTCTTACTCAATCTTGATTAGTATTTCTATTAAAAATTTTATTATGTCTGATCTTTTATTTTGGTTATCTATAACCAAATTAATTTTTCCTTTAATCCATGGGAGATAATAAATTTCCTTTTCAATTATATTTAGGACTTGAACACCATAATGATCTATTTTTAATGAGATTATATTGTTTGAATCAGTATCTTCCTTATAATTAGGAAGCTCTCCAGAATGAGTTTTGGCATCATCTTTTTCCAATTCTTTATTGTAAACATCATAGGTCTTAGTATCTTTATCATTATCTAAAATATTAATTAGTTTTCCTTCTATATTCTTTGTGTATCTTACTTTGAATACTCAAATCATGGGGATGTTAATTTTTAGAAAGTATTTTCAAAAGATCTTACTAGTATTCTATCAGATTGAGATTTTTCTTCCTGACCAGCATCCTTATGAATATCATCTTCTTGATTTTCTTCTTCTTCTTATTCCATTTCCTTCTATTTATTTATTTCTTCCTATTTACCGAGATACTCATTTATCTCTCCCATTTAACTATCTTCTTATTCTTCTGATAATTCTTTTTGAGCATCCTTTGGTGGATCTAATTCTTCACCCACATTTTTCTTCTACTTTCCCTTGTATTTGATTGAAGGATTGGTGGTTTCTTCTTGAATTTCTTACCTAATATAAATTCCAACACATAAATTTTCAAAACTATTGAACAACTTATCAATATCTAAAATATTAGATTTATTTATTTTTCAAACTCTTTGTCTTATATTCTTCTTTAATAACATCATGGGTCCAGATTTTTTCATCTTGGGCTTCAGTATGATCAAGGAAAACCTATGGGTCTCCTTATTTTCATCCAGTTTTTACTTTTCTCCATTGAGAAACTACTTCATCACTATAATTTTTTTCAGCTTTGTTTTTAATGTTTAATCATACTTAGCTTTATTTTCTTACTCAGAAATAATCATTAATGATTTTTTTGGATTACCCAGACTTCCTCAAAAAATTTCTTTTGGATATTTAGCTTCAAAATCTATAACAAACTTCATTTATTCTGAATCAAAATTAAATTTCAACCACATTATCATATCATCACAAATATAAAGAACTTTCAATTTTCTAAGCACTGACATGAGTGGGAGATTATAGGATTTAGAACATTCAAAAATCAACACACTCAAAATTGATGGAAACATAATCAGTTTATAATTAATTTCTTCTGACTTAATATTGTTGATAGTTATCAAAATATTACCTATAAAATTAATTTTCCTCATATTGACCAAATAATCAAGGATTAATACATCTAAATCCTTGATGGTTTCTCTATCAACCTTTCTAGGAATTAGAAATCATTGCAACCAGAGTGTTGTAAGATGATTGTCTGCTGAAAGATGTGTAGTTTTCCTTTTGTCCCCAATAATATAAAAACTAGATTGCTTGGTTAATTCCTTATTAAATGTTCCTTTTACTTTTGGAAGCTTTTGAGAATCACAAAAGGCATTTATTTCTGATAGTACACCAAGAAAATGTGTAGCCTGATTTCCTGATATACTAATCACTCTATCGTACAATAAAATGGTTACTTTTAAATCACTACCAACTTTAAAAATACTTTAATATTGTCTAACTTCATCAATGATAATTGTATCCTGATGAATTTTGGGTTTCTCTAAACAATCATGTTCCCATCCTTGTAATTGAATAATTCTTTTCAACAAAGAATAATATTTATCATAAAAATCTCTATTGACTCACCTTTATTTTAAAAACATCATAGTTGGGAAATATTTTGGGGCAATTGGAGCCTTCATTTTTTGATACATGGTGTGAGAGGTTTCAATTATTTCAAATATGACTACGACGAAAAACATTGGGCTTAAAAAATCAATACAAGTATGCTTGAAAGGAGTTAGAGGTTCAGTGGATAAAAGAGACAACCAATGTGGTAAAGGTTAGGGGATCCTTTATATAGATGAAGAAATATAAATATTGAGATTCTACAATTCATATTAGACCAAAAAAAGATCCAATCGTTGAATTTTTTTTTTACACTTTAGGTTTTTATTAGAAAAAATCTAACAGATTTATCATATTCATCAAGAATCCAATAAAATTTTAAAAAAATTAAAAAAAATTAAATACCAACAAATATAATTGGAAAAAAAATAAGGTAATAAATCATAAATTTCTTAATATCAAAATATATCTATTGGTTTCATTATTTTTTTCTTCAAAAAAATGTGAGTACGAAACTAACTTGAGTTTGAAAATTTATGGGTACAAAAAAATTGAGAATGAAAATTTTGAGTACAAAATTTTGTGTATGAAAATTTATGAGTATGAAAAATTTGATTATGAAAATTTTGAGTATGAAAACATGAGTAAACAAATTTGACTGAAAAATTCAGAATATGAAATATTTGAGTACAAAAATTTATTAGTATGGAAATTTATGAGTGAGAAAATTTATGTGTACAAAAATTTATGAGTAAGAAAAATTTATGAGTATGAAAATTTATGAGAAAAAAAAATTTGAAGTGAAATGAATTTTGAGTATGAAAATTTATGAGTACAATAAAATTTATGAGTATAAAAATTTCTTAGTATAAAAAAATTTATTAGTATGAAAATTTATGATTATGAAAAATTTATGAGTACAAAAATTTATGAGTACAAAAAATTTATGAGTACAAAAAAATTATGAGAAAATATTTCAATCATTACACTCCCCCTAATAAAAATTATTAACTTAATGTAAGTTAATGATTTAAATAATAAGTGGATATGAATTGTTACTTTATAGTGATCATTACTAGATTCTGTTTAATGTACTCAAATCTTTCGAATGGTAATGATTTTGTAAAAATATCAGCAACTTGTTTTTCCTTCTGATGAATTGTAAAATAATATCTTCTTTAAATGTGTGATCCCTAAGAAAGTGATGCCTAATATCTATGTGTATTGCACATAAGTGATGTGTAGGCTTTCTACTTAAAGATATGGATCAATTTTTATCACATAATGTTTTAGATTTATAAAAACTCATGCCCAAATCTTGGAGTGTTCGTTTCATCTACAACATTTGATAATAACAACTTCCAGCTGCCACATATTCGGATTTAACAGTAGAAAGTTCTACTAAGTTTTTTTTCTTACAGAACCAAGAAATTAATGAATCACCTAAGAAATTAAAAGTTCTGAATGTACATTATCTATCCATTTTACAACCACTAAAGTCAGCATATGAATAAACTTTTTAATTCAAAATCAATTCTTGAAGAATAGAATAGTGTTAAGTCTATGGATCCCTTTAAATAATAAAAAAAATACAATTTTTAAATTGGATTCCTTTAGACTTTTCTGAATCCTTGCATATAAGCATACTAAAAACAACAAGTATGAATGACTGGATGTTAACTATATTAAACTTCCTATCAACCCTCTAAAATTTGTTTGATTTACTGGTTTTCCATCTTCATCAATTTCAAGAGTATTTGAGGTACCAATTCGAGTAATAATACTTTTATTATTATCATATCCATAGTTTTTATGAATATATTTAATATTATTATTTTGGTATATATATGCCCCTTCTAGTTTTTTTAGAAATTTGAAAACAAAGAAAGAATGTTAACTCACCCATCATACTTATTTCAAACTCAAATTTCATAAAATTCGCAAAAGAATCTATTAAAGATTTCATAGATGATCCGAATATAATTTCATCAACATAAATTTAAAGAATCAAAAAAAATTGTTTCCTTTATTCATGAAAAGAGTTGGATTGTCAATTACCTTAACAAATTTTTTTTGTAAAAAACTGTTAATCTATCATACCAGGCTCTAGGGGATTTCTTAAGGCCATATAAAGCATTTAAAATTTTAAAAACATATTTAGTATGTTATGTGTAATACCAATATAACTACCAAAAGTTTAAAATATCAAAATTTAAAAATTCTCAACCATAATTACTATGAATAGTTAGCAGGCAAAGGTTTCTCTCATTTTTTTACTTTTTAATATCCCAAACCTCTCTAGTCGATTCCTTTGTAAGAATCCAATTCTGGTGGTGTTCATGTAGGTCACAGTGTCTTATTTCAAGATTTTTCCAAAAAAAAACAGTTTTCTATCAGTAAGTTATGGAAATTGTAGCTCACCGAACAGTGACTCACCCAACAGTGGCTCACCAGAATGGTGAATCACTGAATGGTAGGTCACTAAATGGTGACTCAGTGAACGGTGACTCAACAAATGGTAGGTCATTGAACGAAGACTCACCAAATGGTAGGTCACCGAAAGGTGACTCACCGAACGGTGACTCCCCAAATGGTGACTTGTCTCTAGTGATTCACCCAATGGTGGGTCATTACTAGTTTAACCAAGTCTTCTAGTTTTTCCCCCATTGCATGTTTTTCCTCATTAAATGATAACATATTAATTTTTGACCATTTCCCAAGCCATTTCTACCATCTTTAAGGAGGTTAATTATATCTTAATTATTTCTAAAGTGTTGAGATCTTTGAAACCGCCCAGCCATGTGGTCAAGGCCACGACTTGACTTTTAAGTACTTTAAAATTGTCTCCTTGATTTTAGAATATGTAGAGATACTCTCTTCCTTGAAATATTCCATTCCCTCTTCATGCACCTAGATCCTACCTCCCTATATGAGTTCTGTGCCTATGATAATGCCCCCATATTCAGTTTTCCTTGGAGTCTCCCACTCAGAAACCCCCCCTATTTTGGATCATGGAGAAGTGTTGGTCACTTATTATTACAAGTAGCTATTTCCTTTATCTCTCCTTTCTTTTTGCATCATGTAGGTTCAGTTTACTTGTGTCACCTATTGATCACAATTAGAACCAATTATTAAGGGTGATAAAATATAATTTTCCTGTTACTAATAGTAATAAATAACTGGAGGGGGAGATGATGAGGTCGATTTCTTATTTTACCTATTATCCTTGGGACCGGTTATGCTTTATTCTGTCTCTATACTTTATTAAAATCATGTTCATTGTTTCTCTTGGTTTATGCCATGGTATCTTGTGAATAATATTCAATTATCAATACCTTAATCACGTACACCTTGTTAAGTGAAAAGGATGACCAGGATCAAACTTTATTTTTGATTACCCTTAAATAATGAAACCGGATATTAAATAACCTTGTTGGATAAATCTGAACACACTTGGCTTGATGGTGTGGCTATGTGTTGTGTGGGTTTTTTTTGGGTTTTGTGCCTTGTGAGGGATGTATGGAGCTACTGTTTTTATCATAGTTATCGGTAGAGGGATAGATGGAAGGGTTGGACTTGTGAGTAGGGTGTGGTATTTGTGTGAAGTGGGGATGCTGTTTTGGTGGTGGTTGTTTTGGGTTTCATGCATAGGATGGTACCAAAGGTGTGATAGAATCTTAGGTTGAGAGATTGATTTATTATGGAATGGATAAAATTTAAGAGCATTGGGACTTCTCCTGGGCTATGTTTTGGTTGTTAAATAGTATTGTGTAGTGGGACTGTAATCTGGTTGTGTGTAATATGTGTTGTTGAATGTGTTGGTTATGGATTTGGTTGGTAGTTTCTCGAGTATTGTTGGAAAAATTAATTGAACATCTCAATAAATAATGAATATTGGTTAAATGAAAGGGGTTGGGTTTCTGTTTTGGTTGTGTCTATTTCTATGGGTGTGCATATAGGGGCAGCAATAAGGGAAGTTTTGTGTGAGCTGGTTTTTTGTTTGGAAACCCATTGGTTGGGCTGAGTGTTTGTTACCTATATGTATAAACTTTTATTTCTTTGTGTTTTCTATACGCACACCACTATTGTTAAGCACTATGTGATGAATACCACCCTTTAATGGGGGAGGGTGTCTTTCCCAAAATTCTAGTGGGAAGATATATGGATGGTTATTGACTTTACCTTGCTTCCTTTTCTAGTCATTTATCACCCGAAACTCTTTGGGCAGGCTATCATCGCTTGAGGTTTATTTCCAGATTTATGGTATTGGTTATGTGAGAGGTGGTTTGTTTCCTAGGTGTCTTCAGGATGAATCCCATGTGTTTTTGGGTAGGATGTGACGTGGTTTTGGCCTAGGTCTCTAGGAGTGGGATGTGTGTGGTTTTTAGCCCAGGTTTGTGTGGGAGGTTTGCAATAATGGGGATAGTGGAAGAGTGTTAGAATAAGGACATTCACTATTAGGGATGAGTATTTAACCAGTGTGAATTGGTGTGGGGTACCCAATCATTGGTGTTCTTATACTATTACTTTACTTTACTTGTGTTATTTGGTGGTTGTCCCTTGGTGATACTAGGGTGGATAGTATTCCTTCATAGGTGATGGTTGTTTTTCTATTTTCATAGCAGCATTAGTATGCTTCTCCCACTTGTGCAGGAGTAACTTTAGTTTTCCTACTGAATATAATTGTATGCTCACCCTACTTATAAAAATAACCATTTTTAGGTTTCCAAGAGGAATATAAGTACTGTGTTGGACCTTACTAACTCGGACATTGGGATAATTGGTTTTTTACTTCTTAGAATTATTTTGGTTACATTACTTTGGAGTTTTTTTGTAATTTTTGGTGGTATTGTTTAATCATGCCTGGTTTGGTTTTTCAGTACTTTTTTATATCAAATGTTTGGATTCATTTCAAATTTACCATCTTATCTCCTGATAATTTTTCCTCAAAAAGGGTAATGCCTCCCATATTGTGTGAGTGTTTACCTACCCTTGGTTCTAGTCTCCACCCTAAGTTCTATTGGAGGTGGGACTCAGGAGGTATTATTTATCCTTAATCTTGTGGAAGGAAGGCCTTGGTATCTTGTTATCCCTTCCCTCATCATGAAGAGGTTGGTTCATGACAAAATGTTATCAAAGGTGATGGTTGAGAGATAGGATGGATTTTGGAGTTAGGAATACTTAGGATTTCATGAGATGGTAAGGAAATAGTGTTAGGTGATCTTGGTGCATGACATAGGCTAGGGAAGACCAGCTAGGACATGAGATTTTAGGGCCCCATGTGATCTGGTGTAAAGAATCTAGGCCTATTGAACGACCAAGTGAGGCTAAAATTATTGAAGGGTAGAGACCCTAGGAAAGGTACATGCATCACAATGACTTCTATTCTTATTTATCTTGTGCATTTTCAAGAAATTAAAATAAATAAAGTGTTATAATGAAAATTAAATTAAAATTACATACTACCCAAGCATAGGAGTTCCTTGTTTTCCATTCATCTATATCTCCAAGACATTTCTTGCATGTTGTATGAGTAGGATAGGGTCATCAGGATAAAATGGTTTATCGAAGTATGGTCAATATAATGGAAGATGATGATTAGTTGAAGAAGACCCTTCATTCTTTCCAGTAACATACTTTGGGGAAGTACAAAGGCATTGTTTAAAATATAGAGATTGAGAGTTTTCTTGAGTAGATATAAATCACTTTCACCATGATCTGGACTTCAAAAGAATACTAGTTTACTCTGAAATTGATTAATATAAGGGGAGTAGTGCATCATTGGTGGACAATTTACCATAGGGATAGGAAGGAATTTGAGGTTTTGTGGGAAGACCTTGAGAAGAAGTTCCAGGAAGAATTCATTTCTTCCAATATGAAGGCTGAGAAGAGGTAGGAGCTTCTCTCCATCCAGTAGGGGAGTATATTGGTGAGGGAATTGGGGATAATTAAAGTTAAAATATCTCCTAAATTTTTTTCTAGATCTCTTTCTAGATGAGGATTCCTAGGTGAGGAACTTAGAGGAGTCACTCAATCCTTCTCTTTAGTATGTGGTAACAGCCTTCACGATGCAAAAGTACTAAGAGGTTTAGAAGAAGGTTGTGGTAGTTGAAGGGATGCACTCATGAGGAGTTCTACCACAAGAGGCAATTCGGCTAATTTCTTCAAAGGGGAAGGTTATTAGTAACAAGTCTCCAGTGGTAAGGCCTTCCAGGTTTCGAATAGCTGGGAGCCGACCCTGGTAGTTTTAGTTCTAACCCTTTGGCCCTCACCCATTTCCCATGTGCTTGGAGACAAGGTGTTCTTCTAGAGGATGGTGTGGGAACTTCTAGGGATAGTGGCTAACGTGAGATCAGTATGGTGGATGTGTGAAGGTTCAGCACCCATCTCTGAAGTAGTTTCCAATAAGGACTTTTCAGTAGTAGGTACAATAGGCCCCTACTCCACCAAGGGTAGATGGTTCATGAGGAGGATGACCTTTGGTTTCTCCTCTGGGAACTTGACCAGGGTGTGGTTGGTGAGGAAACCAATAGTTGAGGGGTAGAGGAGATGGGCATGGGTAGTTTCACGTTGTAGAGGCAGCAGTTCTAGTGGGTCCAGAGATCATTTGAGGTATGATCAGTTTATTTAGTATGATTTCATGTGCCTTGTTTTATTCAGGAGCTTCTCACTCCTTCATTACACTCAGTCTTGCCCATGCCTTGGGACTAGACATAGAAATACTTTCCATTCCCCTGGAATTGAGTACTCTAGTCATAGGTTATACCAGCATGCTTCATGTTTTTTAGATATGCATACAGATGTTGGGGCCACATCAATCTAGTGGGGATATCCTTCTATTACAGATGAAGTCATACGATGTCATCCTTGGAATTGACTGGTTGTTTTCTATTGATTCTGTTATTGACTAATTTTGTAAGAGAGTCGCATTTTCAGAAAAGTGAGGCCATCATGTATCTTTCGTTGGTGAGAGGAGTTGTTAGGTGGCAGTCGGTGTGTGGAGCCCCTTCTTTCCCTATTATCCAAGCTATCAGTGGTATTGATGGATGCTGGGATGTGGATGTTTCATGAGTTTTTGGATAATTCTGTGATGTTTTCCCTAAGGAGGTTGTAGATTTACCCCCTCAACATGACATTGAGTTCAGAATAAATTTATAGCTTAGTGCTCATCTGATCTTGATGGATCCATATCGGATTATATTCTCTAAGTTGCAGGAGTTTCCAATTCAGAATAAAGATATGATGAATAAGGGTTTCATCTAAACCAGTGTGTCACCATGGGGTGCTCTATTCTTGTTTTTGAAGAAGTAATATGGTGGTATGAGGCTGTATATAGACTTCTAGAGACAGAATTAGGTAACAGTCCAGAACTTTTACCCTCTCCTGAGAATAGACGATCTTTTCAACTAGTTGAGGGGAGAAGGTTGGTTCTCTAATATCAATATTTGGTTTGGGTATCACTATTTAAGGGTAAAGTAGGGTGACATCCTAAATACTTCATTCATGTTCAGGTTTGTGAAATTTGAGTTCATGTTCATGTCGTTCGGTGTTACAAATGCACCATCCATTATCTTGGGGCTCATGATCTCTAACTTTCTTGAGTTCTTGGATCATTTTTTCATTGTTTCCATTGATGGCATCTTGATATACTTTATGTCATATTAGGAGCATGACGAGCACCTCATTACTATCTTGGCTATTCTTCAACACCACCAGCTCTATGGTAATTGTCCAAGTGTATGTTCTATATGTGATAAGTTCACTTCCTTGGAAATGTGGGGTCTTAGCAGGGGATAATAGTTGATCCGTTGAAGGTTGAGGTAGTTGTTTCATGGGAAGCAACCAAGAATTTGGTGGAGGTTCGCAACTTTATGGATCTATAAGGCTATTATAAGATATTTGTACCTCAATTCTCTTGAGTTGTGGACCCGTTGATTACTTTGACCAGAAAATAATAGGCCTTTATGTGGAGTGAGAATTATCAAGCATCTTTCACCTATCTGAAAGGTAAATTGGTCAGTTCCCCAATGATTTGGTATCATGAGGAAGGGATGATGTCCTTTGGTGTTCTAAAATGCATCTAGATTGAGTTTGGGATGTGTGTTAATGAAGTAGTGAGGAGTGATCTCTTATGAGTCTATGCAGTTATGTCCCCATGAACGTAATAATGGCACCCATGATCTAGAGACTACAGCAGTCGTGTACGTGCTGATGTTGTGGCAGTATTACCTCATTAGGGAGTGATTTGTGGTCTTCATGGATAACAATATCTTGAGTTATATCTTTTCTTAGCAATACCTGAACTTTCAGCAGTGGAAGTGGATGGATTTCCTCCATGATTACGAATTGGAGATCTCTTACACCTCAAGAAAGGGAAATTTTGCACCTGATTCCTTGAGAAGGAATTCAAAAAGACAATTAATTGGGGAGTTATTTTTGAGTTCTATAGGTCACACATGTAGGTACACCTTGAATTTTACAAGATGTATCAAGGCTTGAGGGAATAGTTTTGGTGGTCTGTGGTGAAGTGGTCTGTGGCGGAGTTTGTGGAAAAGTGCCTGTTGTGTCAGTAGGGGAAGGATAAGCACCGAGTTCCAAGCAGTTTGTTGCATCCCTTAGATTCTCTTAAGTATAAGTGGGATGAAATATCAATGGATTTTTTCATAGAGATACCCATGGATTAGGGTGGCTATGATGCTATCTGGGTAGTGGTGGATCGGATGATGATATCAGTTCACTTTATAGTGATCAAGGAGTTGAGAACATTACATGCCTTGGTAAGGAGGTATGTAGATTAGGTAGTGTAGTTTCTTGGGGTTCTGAGTTCCATCATCTTAGATCTGGATGCATGGTTTATCTCACGATTCTTGAGGGAATTAAAAAAAAAAATTGACACCCAGTTATGCCTTAGCACTGATTTCCACCCAAAAATAGATGGGTGGACAAAGTAGACCATCCATACATTAGAGGATATGTTGCAAGCATGTGTTCTCAACTTCAATGGATTGTGGGTATAAAACTTGACTTTGGTGGAGTTTCCTTACAACAATTTATAAAAATGTACCATTGGCATAGTACTATTAGAGGCATTGTACGATAGGTCATGTCATTCACTCGGGTGTTGGACAGAGGTTGGAGAGATAGTTTTTCCTGGCCCAGAGGTGGTGCAGAGCATGATGGAGAAGGTTCATCTCGTGCATGAGAGGATGAAGTAATCTCAGAACAGGTACAAGTAATATGTCGATCATAGGAGGAGGCCCTTTGATTTTGAGGTTAGAGACCATGTTTTTTGAAGGTTTTCCCTTCATGTGGGCATTAGAGGTTCAGTAAAGGGAGTAATATTTATCTCAGGTTCATCAGACCTTTTGAGGTGTTGGGAAACATTAGTGAGGTGTCATATTAGTTGGCGTTCCTATCACAGTTGCTGAGGATCCATGGTCTCTTACACACTTCCTAGCTTCATCGGTATCTACATGATGACTTCCACATCATTGACTAAGGAGAGCTGGATATTGAGGACGATGCGACATTCATGGAGTGACTAGTGGGGATCTAGGATCATTGGGAGAAGGTGAATCGTGGATGAACCATTCCTTTGGTTCATGTGTTGTGGAGGCATGGTGGCCTTGAGGAGAGTACTTAGGAGCGAGAAGTGTAGATGTGTTCCAAGTACCCAGAGCTATTTTGAGTTTCCCTTTTGTGATTTTCTTTATGATGCAATGATATAATCTTGTTTTCTATAAGATGAGTTGTTTTTCCTGATCTATGATGTTTGAAAGGGTCCTTACATGTGGGGAGGGAAGGACCTAATCCCTAATCAAGACGCATTAATGGAGATGTGATTAAACCCATGTGGGTGAGTCAGTTCCACCCAAATAGAATAACATCATGACATGGAGGAAGAAATTATCTAATCCATGTGTCGATACAGTGTGACCTTTAGTGTTTGTGTGGTTGTTTGGTACATTAGATGTTGGGGAGGTGTTCTTGGATTTTGAGTTCTCACATCAACTTTTGAACAATACAAGGTGTTTTAACCCCAGGATGTATCTTATAGGGGGTTGTTCGGACCCCTATTTTGTTTGGGTTTGGTTTTAAAATTCTCAAGGGAGAGAATAGTTTGAGAGGTATCTGATGTAATAGACCAGACCTCTCTGGTGAATTCCTTTGTGAAAATCTAGTGCTTGAAATGTTCTTGGAGGTCATAGTGGCTTTTTTCCAGAGTTTTCCAAAAATAAAATTTTCTCTCTATAGGTAGTGAAAACAATAGCTCACCAAATATTGACTCACCCAATAGTGTATCACCGGAATGGTGACTCACCAAATGTTGACTCACGGAATGGTAGGCCACCAAATGGTGAATCACTGAATGGTGAATCACCGAATGGTGAGCCACCGAATGGAGACTCACCAAATGGTGACTCACCAAATGGTGTCTCTCCCAATGGTGGCACACCAGATGAGTGACTCACTGAATGGTAGGTCACCAAATAGTGACTCATCAAATGGTGACTCACCCAATGGTGGTTCATTACCAGTTTTCTTGAGTTTTCTATTTTTTCCCCTAGTACATGTTTTTCATCATTAAATGATAACCTATCAATGTTTTATTATTTATCAAGGTGTTCCCACCATCTCTGAGGAGGATAATTAAATCTTAATTATTAATAATGTGTTGAGTTCTTTAAAACCACCCAGCCACATGGTCAAAGCCACAGCTCAACTTTTAAGTACATTGAAATTGTCTCCCTGATTTTAGGATCTTCTAAGATCATCTTTTCCTTGAAACCATTTTTTACCTCTTGGTGTTCCTGGATCCTCTCTCACCAGATAAGACATGTGTCTATACTTAATCCCCCCCCCCCGTTTGGTTTTCTTTGTATTATCTTTCTCACGCAACCCCCCTATTTTGGTGCAAGGAGGGGTTTTGGTCGCCTATTGTTCAAGTTAGGGATTTCCTTTCTCTGTGCATCATGTAGGGTGGGTATACTCATGTTTCCTCTTGATCATGGTTAGAAACAGTTTTTAAGGTCGTTGTGATATAATTTTCTTGTTACCTTTAGTAATAAATGACTCGCGTGGAAGATGGTGATGTTGATCTCTTGTTTTACCTGTTATCCTAGGTTCCTGTTATGGTTTGTTCTGGTTGTATGATTTCTGAAAATCATGGTCGTTGGTGGTCTTGGTTTTCATGCCATGGTAGCTTATAAATAATCTACAAATATCAATCCATTAATCATGTACAACCTATTAAGTGAAAAGGATTCACCAAGATCAATCTTTTTTTTATCACCACTGAATAATGAAAGTGGAAATTAATGATCCTTGTTGGCTAAATCTGAATACACTTGGCTTGTTGGTGTGGATATGTGATGTGTGGGTTTTTTTGGGTTTTGTTACTTGTGTGGGTTGTATGGTGCTATTTTTAGTAGCACAGTTGTGGGTACAGGGGTGGATAGAAGGGGTGGCCCTGTGAGTAGGGTGTTGTATGATAGCGTAGCAGGGATATTGTTTTTGTGGTAATTACTATTGAATTTTTTATAAGGGGTGGTACATGGGGTGTGAAAAACTTTTATGTTGAGAGGTTGATTGATTGTGAAATGGATGAATGTTTAGAGAAGTGGGACTCCTCATGGGTTGTGTTATGGTTGTTAAACAATGTTGTGCAGTGGGAATATAATCTAGTTGTGTGATGAATGTGGTTGGTAGTTTCTTGGGTAGTGTTTAAATAAATTAGGTGAACTTCTCAATAAATAATGACAAGTAGTTTAATGAAAGGGGTTGGGATTATGTTTTGGTTGTGGCTATTTGTGTGGTTGTTTGTGTAGGGGTAGCAGCAAGGGAAGTTTTGTGTGGTCCAATTATTTTTTATGAATCCCATAGGTTATGATGAGTGTTTGTTACCTATATTTATAAACATGTAGTTCCTTGGATTTTCTATACGCACCCCACCCTTATTGATAACTATGTTCCGAACACCCCCATTTCATGGGGGAGGGTGTCTTTCCAAACATCCAGGTGGGAGGATGGATGGTTGGTTACTAACTTTTCCATACTCCCTCTTCTAAGAATTTATCACCCAAGACTCACTAGGTAGGCTGTAATGGCTTAAGGTTTATTACCAGATTTGTGGTATTGGTTTTGTGAGAGGTGTTTTGTTTCCTAGGTGTCTTTAGGATGAGGACCAAGTGTTTTCAGGCAGGATGTGATGTGGTTGTTGACTAGGTTTATGTGGGTGGGATGTGTGTTGTTTGTGTCCTAGGTGTATATAGACAGGTTGTGACTGTGTGGCTTTTAGAAGAATGGTAGCACCAAGATGTTAACTGTTAGGGATGAGAAGTTAACTAGTGGGATGTGGTGTGGGTTACCAAATCATCAATGTTCTTATACGATTACATTACTTGACTTTCATTATTTGGGGAGTGTGCCTTGGTGAGGTTGGGTGGATATTATTCCTTGATAGGATTTGTTGGTTTTTCTATTTTCATAGGGTAATTAGTATGCTTATTCTACTTTTTAATGAGTGACTTTGGTTTTCCTTCTGAGTATAATTGTATACTCACCCTACATATAAAAAACTGTTTTCAGGTTTTAAGGAAGAATTCAAGGATAGTGCTAGACCTTACTAGCTCGGGCATTGGGATAGTTTTTGTGATGCTTCTTAGACTTGGTTTTGGTAATTTACTTTTTATTTTTGTTTTAAATTTTGGAGGTTTTGTTTAAACATGCATGGGTTGGTTTTTCAGCTCATTTTTATATCAAATTTGTGGAGTTATTTGGGATTTACAATCTTATCTTCTAATCTTGTTTTCTCAAAAAGGGTAATTCCTCACATCTTTCATGATTTTTTACCTAACATTGGTGCTAGTCACCACCCCGAGGCATACTGGAGATGGGACTTAGAGGGTCATTATCTCTCCTTCATATTGAGGAAGGAACGCCTTGACATCATGTTATCCCTTCCATCATCTTGAAAAGGGCGAGTTGTGGCAGACATTGGATACAAAAGTTTTAAAATAACAATAGGTTTCATATTTCTTTTCAAGAAGATAGACCCATGTTTATCTTGTATACTCATCAACTAAAACAAATCCATAATACCTGCCTCCGATACTTCCAATTTTTGTAGGACCAAATAAGTCCATATTCACTAACTATACAACAACACTAGTTGAGACTTGACTAATTGATTTAAATCTTGACTTATATTGCTTTCTATTTTGAAAAGGGTCACTAACTTTTGAAGAATCATATCTAAGTTCTATTAGATCCTTAAAAAGTATTTTCTTATAAAATTTTTAAATGTTCCTAAGGTTACAGTTTCATAAACTTCTATTCCCTAATAAGGATTTATCTTCCACTTCACTAAGGAAAGACAATTCTTGGGTCCTATGGTCATTTAAGTTGGGTGTATAAACATTCTCTTATCGATTGGAAGAAAGAATGAATTTATCATTGGAATTGTGTACTACACATTTATCATTCCTAAAATTCACAAGGTAACCTTCATCATATAGTTAACTTATTCTTATAAGGTTTTTCTTAAGACCATTTACAAATAAAACATTTGAAATCAAAACTTCTCCAAGAAGAATAATATTACCTATACCAATAATCATTCCTTGAGCATTGTCTCTGAAGGTAACTCTTCCACTTTTCATATCAATAATATTTTCAATGAAGTATTTGTTACCAGTCATATGATGGTAAAATACTATATCCATGTGCGATATATTTTTGTTGTTGGTGCTTATTTTGTTTTCTAAAAAACAAAACAATTAGATTTTTTTGAATTAAAAATTTCTTGGATCTAGAAATGTAAGAAAGAAAAATTTTAGTAATCCACATATGTTTTGAAAAATGGGCTTTGTGGAACCCTAAATCTTGAATTCTATTTATGGAAAATTTTATATTCCAATGACCTCCACTTTAGTATTTAGTGAAAAAGGGGTTATTTTTAAGAACAAAATAATTGTTACTAAATTTTTTTTTGGAATATTTATATCCCATTCATGAATTATTACCTTTTAGATGACGTTGTTTATAAATTTTACCAAATACTTCCTTACCATTGGTAAAATTTGATAAAACATTCTTTAATTAAAATATGTTAGACTTTAGTTTTATAACTAAATTATTTTCAGAATTAGTATTAGTTTCATATGTTAGTTTTGTTTCTAAAACATTTTTCATAGAAATAACTTTTTCAAAATATTTTGCAAGCTTATCCATATCAAAATTAGATTCCTTAAGGTTTTTATAAATAGAATAAATATCAAATACATTATTATCAAGATATTTTGAGATATATGACACTTATTTTTTCAAAACAATTGGTCTATAATTTTATTTCTCAAGTTTCTTGCTAACTTTATAGTTTTCATTTTCAATAAATTTTTCAAATTTAGAAAATTGTTTATATGAATGTAAATAATTATCTCCTAAAAATGATTTTTATTTATCGAAAGAAATATAACATTTCTCATCAGGATAGTTTTCATTTAATGAAATATTTTTTAAATAATTACAAGTGTGTATCTTATCCATAAAACATTGAATTTTAAATTTTATTCTATCATAGAGACCAATATTCTTCTATATGGAATTTTCATTGTCTGAAGAATGATTAGAAGAATATCCTCCACTAGTACTCCATGAGTAATTGGCTTTCAAGACTTTCTTTCCTTTTTTCTTGTAATACATTTTCTGATTTCTATCAGAATGTATTACCTTTCTATCTTTTCTTTTGATCTTGGGACAATATGGTCTTATATGTCCATCCTTTCTTAATTCATAAAAGGTAGATTTAGTATCTTTCTTGTCCTTATTACTTTTTTTATATCAATAATAAAAAATATTTATTTCTAACAATATTTTTCACCCCTCTAGTAAGATTAGCTAACTCATTTTCTGATTGTCTAGATTTACTTGAGTCTTATTGAACAACCACTTTCCTTTTATTTGACGAAATAAATATCTTTTTAGGAGTCTGAGTTTTCATTTGATTTTAAGTATAATTTAAATAAACTTATATATTCTTCTTTTTTCCTTTTTCATTATCTCTTTTCAATCAATTATTATATTGTAAAAGAGTTATAAACAACACATCAAGTGTTATATTTGTAACCTTCCTTGATTCAATAAAATCTATTATTTTCTATTCCCATTAATTTGGTATAAAATCTATAATATTTTCTACAAGGATCCCATCATATAATCCTTTATCTCCTATAGATTGTAAATTGTTCACAATTTTCAGGAATCGTTTTTGGACCTTAACAATAGGTTCTCCATAAAAAAATTTGAAGGCCTTCTAATTTTCTTTTAACATGGCTCTTCTTGTTTCAACAACATTAGATGTACCGAAATGAGTAATTTATAGAATCTTCCAAGTATTTTTGGACGTTTCACAAGATGATATTTGGCTATATATACTTCTAGTCAATGAACAAAGTAATGTATTTCGTACCTCATAATTTATTTGATATTCCTATTTCACTTGATTGATAATGATTATAACTTCTTTAGCATAAATTTTATAGTCATCAGTTAGCATAAAAAATTATCAACTCCTATGTTGATCACAAAAGTATTTATTTTGTCTCCCCAATATTCATAATCATCGCCATAAAAATGTAGTGGTCCTGTAGGATTTATATATTCTATTGAACCAACATTTAGTTATATCATCTTTAAAATGATACAAAATTCCCTTTACACAATATAAGATAGTGTAACAAGTATTTATAAACAAAAAATTTTATAACAATAAATAAATATAACATTCAAAAGTAAACTAAGAAAATAAAAATATTGGAATCCTCCTCTCATACCAAATGTGGGTATCAGTATTATAGAGACTTGGATCTAATACCAATTGTTGGATCGAAATGTATATGTACATGAAAAAATACAAAAGGGGATGCATTGTAAGTTTAAAAACATTCATTTTTATACATATAGGAAACATAGTTTAATATAATTAAACTAATCGTATTCAAAAAACACTTTTATATTTAAACAAAAATATGACAGGTCCCTAGGTTTGATAGAAAAATTATCATAATCAGTAGGTTACGATAAGTATTCCACAGGTCATATTTTAAATTGACTGTATTCACAATAAGAAAACAATTTAATCAGATTAAGTTTAATATGGATCGTAATCACATTGGTTATGATAAATAGATTCAAACAATTAATTATTGTATCATAAAGTGTATAGAATAATATTGAGTAAATTATATAATCATAATCATATAAATTGTAATTAAAAAAATCATAATCAATGAATAGAGATTTGAAAAATTAATATATAAATAAATTCACCTTCTGTTACAATGTAGCAAAAATGTAAAATAAGTAAATAAATACAATTCATTTAACCTAAATAGAAGGGTATCCAATAACCTTGGATAGAGGTGTCTTGATTTATACTTTCAAGTAGGTCTATCTTACACACACCAAGGTAAGACCTTGATATGATTATTAGCTTTGGTCTATCTGCCTATCCCTGACATCCATCAATCAATAAGGTTCTTGGAACCTCTTTTTTCCTAGCCTTTAAATCCCTCGATCCGCAAAATATTGGCATAGTTGTCTTCATATCCACAGAAACCCTCAATTTTAATCACAATAATCAACATCGCATGAAGAAACAAAATCTTGAGAGTCACAGGTATATGAAACAATTAGTTCACAACATCTAAACATTATGGTTTTCACATGTAGTAGTAATTTGGAAGATCTCTCACAGAGTGTCAATATTCATCAGCATCAATCATGAGATCATTCAAATGATCTAGTATTTATAGTCATTTATCTTAACAGTCATCATGTTCTCTAACAGTAAGATTTTATCTTGAAATCTCAGAGGTACATGAACTCCTATCACTCCAACGATCTTCTTATAACTAAAAAAACTACATAATTTTAAATCAATATTGAAACATAATACATGACATCATTTTGGTTTAATAGTTTTCCATTCATTATGATACATTTTTCTGGAAACATAAAACTAAATGAAAAAGGTTCTGATGATTTTCATTATGAGATTCAGTACAATTTTAATCATTGAAAAAAAAATCAGTATGGAAACTGGATAGAGTATAGGATATAAATCGTATTCGGTGTGTAAAATAAAAATAGTATCTAGGATCATTATGATAATAATTTAATGAAAAATTTCTACAAAACACATGAGTATGATTATTATCTTGTTGATAAAATATAAATCAAAAAGTCTTAATGAAAGTCTAGTAAAACGATATATGATTCTATTTTTAAACTAATTAAATATAAAGGAGTTAGTAGTTTAGTATTTAAGAAATGGTTTTTGATTTCAAAAATAGAGTAAGAGAGATGTAGAAAATAAGAATTTTGACTCATTATAATCTTATGCCTAATTGGTATTAATATTAAATGATATCATCTACCATATTTTACTAAATGTTTTATGATGAGTTTGATAGTGAATGTGCTTTCTTGATACTATTCTCTATATTACTTAGAATGGTTAGTGATTATGTTTAATGGTTGTGGAAAGTTATTTACATTTCATAAGTACATGTTGTTTAAATTTCACCCCATTTATAAGAAGAATGAATTAGACTAAGTATGTGATGGGTTGGGCCCCCTATAGCCCTTAATGGATTGGTATGTCTCATGAGAAAAAATAGATATGGATTTGGATGAGGCTTTAACCCTTTATTTTTAGATGTCTTGGTCGAGGCCTCAATGATATGTTTATGATTTAATGCATTATTCATTACCTAATTATGATATTTGTAATTGAAAATCCATGTAATTATTCAACTAATAGAATACACATGGTTAAGTATCAGTCTAATGTGATTATTTATATGGATTTATTTATTCAGATTTTATTCTTTCCATATTATCATCAAGATTATGTTTTAATGGCATGTGTTTTTATTCATTGATCTTTGCTTATTGTTTTTATTTTAATTAGCTTCTATTGTGTTGCATCCCCTTACTAATATTTTGAGATCATCCCTTTCATATGTTTTATTTCTCCCTAGGATGTGAAGATGTGTATTATGAATGACTTGGTGGAATAATATATGTGTTTGAGGATATTTCCAAATGAGTTTCTGTGTTTTATTTCATTCTATGTTGTAATTTAAAACATATTTTTATATATGGTTTTCCAAAAATACTAAACTATTGTTTAATTTGATATGTGTCTTCCGTGTTTATTATACCAATGTAATAAATTATGAAACCAACTCTGGGATACTTGGTTCGAGGTCATTATAATATTCATTGGGTGTTTTCGATGGAATTTATTAATTTGGAAAATGGTAATCTTCAACACACAATAGTCCACCTTCAGTTGTCATATTGAGATGTTCTCAAATAATTTTCTAAAGTTATACATAAGTATGAACATGTCATGGTTATGATAGAAGAAGTTGTGGTTATGATATGTGAATCAAATGATGTTGTGTAAGAATCTATTTCAAAATTATCGAATATCAAAATTTGATTATTGTGATTCTTATTGTGGTTTAAGGAACTGAATAGGGAGTGAGGAATTTGTATGAGTGACCTAAAACCTATGTATGTGTAATTAAACATCCAAAATAGTGTCATCCTAGATCTGTGTATGTGCCATTAGTTGAAAGATTCATGTATTAGTGTTTTTCAATCTGTGTATGGGTGATCTGAATTTTAATATTAGTCACTTAAACAACTATATATGAGTATTTATTTATTTATCTTGGATGATTAAGAATAAATAATTATTTTATAGTTATTTTCACCATAAGTTAAGGATCAATGAACATGGCTATAATATGGTATGAAATCTCACGACCATGTGGATTATCAATTTACCAAAATTCATGGATATATTAGGAATAAATCAAGATTAATAAAGGGAAGAATCCATTATATAAAGATCAGTGAGACTTTATTTGAGTCTTTAGGGATAATAAATTCCAATAATAAAACATAAGAAAATATCAAGAAAGGTGGATTTTTTGGAATAATTAAAGTCACTAGGATTTTTAATTACCAAAAATATTGGTAATCCAAAATATTTATTTCATGTGGAATTGTGAATATGGAAGAAAATAAATATTGTGTAGATGATCCAGTATTATTTCATATATTCTCTATAAATATTATTATTCTTTAGGTCTTAAAATGCACTTTTTTTAATATAAGTTTGACGCTATTATTCTAATAAGATCATCCATGTATCAATAAGGTGGAAATAATAGATACTATATTATAATTTCTATAACAATGTTTATAAAAGAAAAGAGATAAAATCTCAGTATTTTTCATGATATAGCAAATAGTAAGAAGGACAAGGATGATCAAATGTAGTGAGGTTGCACTAAAGAAAGGATAAGAAAAAGGAAAAGAGGGTAGAAAAGAAAAATATTCTGTAATTATATTACACAAGAATAATAATAGGAAAATACTACTCAGTTTAGTGAAATAGAGGATCAATAGAAGTAATGGACAGAAAACTAGACAAGTCACTTGCTCCTGTGGAAAAAGATAAAGAGGAAGAAAGTATGTTTCTTGAATTTATTAAATTTAGGGAAATGAATGCATGTGTATTTTTATTTTCAAAGATATAAGTGAATTCATTCATCCTATACAAGCAAGGAAGAGACTAAGAGATTAGTTGTTGCATGGTACTATGAAAGTAATAGAATAAGAATATGAAGACCCAACAAACACACCATTGATGAGGAAGATACTCTATTATTGGGAGGACATATTATTTTCACATTATTTATTAAGAAACTATTAGGGATAGAAGTATAAAGACCCAATAGGATGATGATGCACTATCTGGAGATTTTAGTACAATGAAATTTCATTTATACTCCCTATTTATGGTAGCTCGTATGTCTATTAATAGTGGGTTATCTAATCATGGGGTATTCCCATTGACACCAAGGATAAACCATTCTTATTTAATGTGAACCTTGTATAACATTTATCCCATTTGTGTGTGTGTTATTATAATTTTTCAAGAAAATTTGAATGTAATAATATAGTATATGTGAAAAACTCACCATAATAAGTGATAAAGTTAAAAGGAAATGTGTATAAAAGATAAAATGGATTAATAGTCACAAAACCTTATTCACTTTCCTCTCAGAGTGGAATATATCCCTAATAGGTCCTTTCAGTTGGTATTAATCATAGGTACACTTTTTATTTTACTATAACATCTTTATCTTATTAAATTTTTAAATCTTTGAGTTTATTTAGAAATATATAATGAAGATATGTTTTGGAGAATATATTATAATTTTAGGTTATATGTATTTCTCTACCAAGAAATAACAAATAGGATAAATAAAGGAGAAGAGAAATATGAAAAAAACATCACTTCTATAAAAAGAATAAGTTGTTTCAGTCTCTATATTACATGATAATAAAGAAGACATATTTCATTTGGAAGGAAGAAAATGGGTGGATCAAACTACCACCATGGAAAATGATATCCTTTCTACCACATGATAATCAAGAAATTAATATGTTCTAGAGGAATGAAAAAATTATTTCTTAGACTTTCCATTTGAACAACCAATCTATAATGGGTAGGATAACAAGTAAAATTATATATCAGTTAGTGTCTTAAAAAAATTATTCTTTATTGTAAAGTAATTAATCTCTTTAGTATGACTAATATAATAAATAAAATAGTAATAAATAACCCATCCTTATGGATTGTTATACATCATGGAGAAATATTTAGGATAACTAGTTAGTGAATTCATAAAGATATCTAAACAAATTTGATCCATTGAATCCTGAATATGGGTCTTGAAGTGAGATGCTCAAAATCTAAGAATAAATGGATAAAATAAATTCAAGATATGGAAGATAATAAGACAAATCGTGATCATAATATTCATGCATTAAAATGTCAAAAAATTCATACATTGATGCCAAGAATGTTCAGTTGGGTTTCAAGGAAAATAATATCATGGAGCTTTGTAAATTTTTATAAGATAATGATAGAATTCAGGATTAAGAATATGAAATAATAAAAAATGAAATCAAATAAATAATAAAGGTAAGTTAGGATCATAAGAATGTTATCAACATCAATATAGTGCTTGGAATTCAATTAGAAAATTTGGTAACTATTATGAAAAAGTTATCAGAGGAAGCTAAATAAAAATATACTACATCTAAACATGATCCTAAGGGTCGTTCATATATTTATAGACTTTTTTGGTTTAAAAAAACATCATTAAATCATCTCATAATAAATCCTCAACATGAATAAAGGATTTTGTACCATCAATTAAAAATTAAAATGTTTTTTGATAAATCTAATTCTATAAAAAATTCAGGATAAAATGGAAAATAAATACATATATGGATATGTAGACATAGAAAGAATATTGTGACCCTATCCTTTTACACATATTGTTATAAGATTTTAAGCATAATCAACCATCAAATACAAACCAAGGATCTTAAATTCCAGTGTATTTGGAGTACTAGGTACATAATTGTAAAACATGAAGCCAAAATATAACATATTTTCCTTAATGAGATCTAAAATGAATTTTTAACTCCTAAAAATGCATGGGATTCCTAGGGTAATGCATAGAAAAAAAATTATGAGCTAAAAATACCATTAAGGGAATAAATATAAGAATAAATCATATCACATGGGTTAGAAGGAATAACATGATGAAATTAAAAAGCATAGAAAATAAATAAAAATATGGGAGAATAACCTATAGAACATGGGATTATGTAATCATGTCATCATAGGAATTTATAAGCAACATAAAAAATGAAATAAACATGAGTCAAGGATAACTTTTGATACTATATCACATTGTGGACAAAGTCCCATAAAGGAATTGGGTTTACTCCCTATCCCAACATGATGTATCATGAGACAAAATATTACCAAATGTATTGGAGAATTATCATGGTGCTACCATCATAACATGCTCATGCACATGTGTTCCACATAAAAAATTAAATATAAGGAGTACACATAAGTGTTACCCATGGGAAAGAATGGGTATCGTAATCATTTCATAACACATAACCAATGGGTGTACCATAATTATTTACAATAAAGAATTTATTTTAAACATAATTGGATATTCATAAAGGAAATGAGGTATATATAATGTTAACTAATGTCCAACTAAAGTGAAAAAATGATAAAAGTCTGCTTAAGAAACTTTAGAGGTTCAGAAGAATGCTAAGGTAGTGGAAAGGATGCACTCATGAGGAGGTCTACCACAAGAGGGAATTTAGATAATTTATTCAAAGAGGAAGGTTTTAAGTAACAATTCTCTAGTGGCAAGGCCTCCCAGGTTTCAGACAGCAGGAAGTTGACCCCAGTAGTTTCAGTTCTGACCCTCTGGCCCTCACCCATTTCTCACAGGCTTGGGGACGAGGTGTTTTTCTTGAGGATATTGTGGGAACCTCTAGAGATACTGGTCGAATTGAGCTCAGTATGGTGGATTTTTGAAGGTTCAGCACCCATATCAGCAGAAGTGGCTAGTAAGGACTTTTTAGTAGTAGGGATAGCAGGCCCCTACTCCACCGAGGGTAGACAGTTCAAGAGAAGGATGACCTCTGGGTTCTCTTCAGGGACCTCGACAAGGGTGTGGTCGGGGAGGAAAACAATAGTTGAGGGGTATAGGAGCTGGGCGTGGGTAGTTTCACACTGTAGAGGCACTAGTTCCAGTGGGTTCAGATATCATTTTAGGTATGATCAATTTATTTATTATTATTTCTTGCGACTTGTTTTATTTGGGAGATTCTCACTCCTTAATTACACCCAGTCTGGCCCATGCCTTAGGACTAGACATAGAAAGACTTTCCATTCCTCTAGTTTATAGTACTCCAGTCAGAGGTTATAACAGCATGCTTCATGTTTTTTGGGGATGCATACAGATTTTAGGGCCACATCAGTCTCGTTGGGATCTCCTTCTATTATAGATGAATCCATATTATGTCATCCTTGGCATTGACTGGTTGTTTTCCATTGATTCTGTTATTGACTGATTTTGTTGTAGAGTCACATTTTTAGATAAGGGAGGTCATCATGTATCTTTATTTTGTGATCAGAGTTGTTAGGTGGGTAGTTGGTGTGTGGAGCCCCTTATTTCCCTATTGTCTGAGCTATCATTGGGATCGATGGATGTCGGGATGGTGGATGTTTCATGAGTTTTTGGATAATTCCAGGACTTTTCCCCAAGGAGGTTGTGGATTTACCCCCTCGACATGACATTGAGTTCGGAATAGATTTATAGCTCAGTTCTCGTCTGATATCGATGGATCCATATTAGATGGAATTCTCTGAGTTGTGGGTGTTTTCGATTCAGAATGAAGATATGATGAAGAAGTGTTTCATCTAAACCGGTGTTTCACCATGGGGTGCTCCAGTCATGTTTTTGAAGAAGGAATACGGTGGTATGAGGCTGTATATAAACTACTAGAGACTGGATTAGGTAACAGTCTAAAACTTTTACCCTCTACTAATAATAAATGATCTTTTAAACCAGTTGAGGGGAGTAGGTTGGTTCTCTAAGATCGATCTGTGGTTTGATTATCACTAGTTAAGGGTTAATGAGAGTGGCATCCTAAAGACTTCTTTAATGTTCAGGTTTGGGAAATTTTTGTTCATGTTCATGTCATTCAGGGTTACGAACGCAACATCAATGATCATGGGGATCATTATCTCTGTCTTTCTTGAGTTCCTGGATCAGTTCATCATCGTTTCCATTGACGACATCTTGATCTACTTGATGTCATAGGAGGATCACGATAAACACCACATTACTGTCTTTTAAGTTCTTTGACACCACCAACTCTATGGTTTTTGTCCAATTGTATGTTCTGGATGTGATAGGTGCACTTCCTTGGACATGTGGTGTCTCAGCAGGGGATAGCAGGTGATCGGATGAAGTTTGAGGCAGTTGTTTCTTGGGCAGAAACCAAGAATTTGATGGAGGTTTGCAACTTTATATATCTATAAGGTTATTCCTAGATATTTTTACCTAAATTATATAGATTTGTAGACCCATTGAAGACTTTGACTAGAAAGTAATAGGCCTTTGTGTGTATTGATCAGTGTCAAGCATCTTTCACCTATCTGAAAATAGAAATTGGTTATTTCCCCAATGCTCAGATTTTTAGAGGAAGGGGTGATGTCCTTGGTGTTCTACAATCCATCTAGTTTGGGTTTGGGATGTGTGTTAATGTATTAGTGAGGAGTGATCTTTTATAGTTCTAGGTAGTTATGTCCCATTAATGTAACAATGCCACCCATGATCTGGAGACTGCAGCAGTCATGTACGCGCTGAAGTTGTGGTATCATTACCTCATCGGGGAGTGCTTTATGGTCTTCATAGATAACAATATCTTAAGTTATATCTTTTCTCAATGAGACCTGACCTTTCAGCAGTGGATGTGAATGTAGTTCCTCCATGATTATGACTTTGAGATCTCTTACACCTCAGGAAAGGGAAATTTTGTACCTGATTCCTTGAGAAGGAAGTCATGGAGACAATGTGTGGGGGAGTTCTCATGAGGTTTAGAAGAATGATGAGGTAGTGGAAATGATGCACTCATGAGGAGGTATACCACATGAGGGAATTAGGATAATTTCTTCAAAGGGGAAGGTTGTTAGTAACAATTCTCCAGTGGCACGACCTTCCAGGTTTTAGACAGCAGAAAGCTGACCCCAGTAGTTTCAATTCTGACCCTCTGGTCCTCACCCATTTCCCACAGGCTAGGGGCCGAGGTGTTTTTCTTGTAGATTTTATGGTAACCTCCAAGTATAGTGGTAGACTTGATCTCATTATGGTGGATGTGTGGAGGTTCAGCACTAGTCTCAACAGTACTTGCTAATAAGTACTTTTTAGCAGTAGGGACAGTAGGCCCCTATTTCACTGAGGGTAGACAATTAATGGGGAGGTTGACCTCTAGGTTCTCCTCAAGGACCTCGGCTAGGGTGTGGTCAAGGAGGAAACCAATAGTTGAGGGGTAGAGGACCTAGGCTTGGGTAGTTTCATGATTTAGAGGTAGCAGTTACAGTGGGGATAGAGATCATATGATGTACGACCGGTTTATTTAGTACACTTTCTTGTGCCATGTTTTATTCAGTAGCTTCTCACTCCTTCATTACACCCAGTCTGGACCATGCCTTGGTACTAGAAATATAAAGACTCTCTATTCCCCTGGATTTGATTACTCCAGTAATAGGTTATACTATCATGATTCATGTTTTTTGGGGATACATACAAATGTTGGGGCCACATCAATCTATTGAGGATCTCCTTCTATTAAAGATAAATCCATACGATGTCATCCTTGGCATCAAATGGTTGTTTTACATTGATTCTGTTATTGAATAATTTTGTATGAGAGTCAAATTTTAAATAAAGTGATGAAATCATGTATCTTTCATTAGTGATTGAGTTATTAGGTGGGAAGTCGGTGTGTGGAGCCCCTTCTTTCCCTATTAGTCGAGATATCAGTGGGATCGATAATTGGTGGGATGGTGGAAGTTTCATGAGTTTTTGGATAATTATAGGATGTTTTCCTCAAGGAGGTTTTGGATTTACCCCCTCGACCTGACATTAATCTGGGAATAGATTTATTTCTCAGTGCTCCTCTGATCTCAATTGATCCATATCGGATGGAATTCTCTGAGTTGTGGGAGTTTCCAGTTCATAATGAAGATATGATGAAGAAGGGTTTCATCTAAACTAGTGTTTCACCATGGGGTGATCCGGTCATGTTTTTGAAGATGGAATACAGTAGTCTGAGGTTGTATATGGACTAATAGAGACTGAATTAGGTAACAGTCTAGAACTTTCACCCTCTCCTAAGAATAGAAGATCTTTTCAACCAGTTGAGGGGAGCAGGTTGGTTCTTAAAATTGATCTGCTATTTGAGTATCACCAGTTAAGGGTTAAGGAGGGTGACATTCTAAATACTTCTTTCATGTTCAGGTTTGGGAAATCTGAGTTCATGTACACATATTTCGGTGTTACAATGACACCATCTATGATCATGGGGATCATGGTTTCTATATTTCTTGAGTTCTGGGATCAGTTCATCATCATTTCCATCAACGGCATCTGGATCTACTCAATGTTAGAGGATGAGCACGATGAGAACCTCATTACTATCTTGGAGGTTTTTTAAAACAACCAGCTCTATGGTCTTTGTACACTTGTATGTTTTGGATGTGATAGGTGCACTTCCTTGGACATGTGGTGTCTCAGTAGGGGATAATAGTTGATCCGTTGAAGGTTGATGTGGTTTTTTCTTGGGTAGAAACCAAGAATGTGGTGGAGGTTTTCAACTTTCTGGATCTATAAGGCTATTACTAGAGTTTTTTTACCAGACTTATCTTGAGTTGTATACCCTTTTTCAACCTTGACTTGAAAGTAATATGCCTTTGTGTGGAGTTAGCAGTGTCAAGAATATTTCACCTATCTGAAAGGGAAATTGGTTAGTTCCCCAATGATTAGGTTTCCAAAGGAAGGGGTGACGTCCTTGGTGTTATACAATGCATCTGCTTTGGGTTTGGGATGTGTGTTAATGCATTAGTGAGGAGTGATATCTTATGGGTCTAGGTTGTTATTTCCCTATGAATGTAGCAATGCAACCCATGATCTAGAGACTGCAGCGGTTGTGTACGTGCTGAAGTTGTGGTAGAACTACCTCATCGGGGAGTTCTTTGTGGTCTTCATGGATAAAAATATCCTTATTTATATCTTTTCTCAGTTAGACTTGAACTTTCATGAGTGGAAGTGGATGGAGTTACTCCACAATTAAAACTTTGATATCTATTACACCTTAGGAGATAGAAATTTTGTACCTGATCCCTCGAGAAGGAAGTCACAGAGACAATGTGTGGGGGAGTTCTCACGAGGTTCAGAAGAAGGATGAGGTAGTGGAAAGGATTCACTCATGAGTAGGTCTACCATAATAGGTAATTAAGATAATTTCTTCAAAAGGTAAGGTTGTCAGTAACAATTCTCTAGTGGTAGGGCCTTCCAGGTTTTGGACAGCAGGGATCCGACCCCAATAGTTTTAGTTCTGACCCTCTGGTCCTCACTCATTTCCTACCGACTTGGGTCCAAGGTGTTTTGCTTAAGGATGTTATGGGAACATCTAGGGATAATGGAAGAATTGATCTCATTATGGTGAATGTGTGAAGGTTCAGCACTTATATCAACTAAAGTTTCCAGTAAGGACTTTTTAGCAGTAGGGATAGTAGGCCCCTGCTCCACCGAGGGAAGATAGTTCATGAGGAGGCTGACTTCTGGGTTCTCCTCAGGGACCTCGATTAGGGTGTGGTCAGTTTAACACCCCGATCTTCCACGATACGCCTCTCTTTCAATAATTCAATAGCTTTCATTGTACGCAAGTTCGAGTTCTAACACACCACGACTAATCAAAGTAGCTGTTATGAATAGTAATACCCAATTTTTAAAATTATAGAGATTTTATATTTCAAAATGGACTTCATTTTTGTATTCGTAATATCGAAATTATCCTAAGTTTAATTTTTTGTAATTTTCTGGGAACTTTCAGTTTTTTATGAATAGGGAAAAATACATAAAAAAATTTTTAATCAAAATAATTTATAGTGATAAATTATACTATTTAGTGGTTTTTAAGTATAATTATAATATATTTTTACCATTTTATCCAATGGTGGTCATTAGAATTAATTTAACATTGAAATTGGACATAAACAATTGTCAATCTTTTGATATATATTGTTTCTTAAAAACACGCTATTTGTTGTGACAACGGGAATTAATTATAAAATTAATTAATGAAAATTATATGTTTGGAATTTTTTAAAATAGAAATCATTTTTGAATTCGGAATATCAATTATAGCTTAGGGTGAAATTTTGGCATTGTTTTGAAAAACTTCAATTTTTGATGAATAGTGAAACCACTAAGTGGTAGTTAAAAAACTGATTTTTCATTTAAATGAAAAATTACCACTTCTGTGATTTTATTTTAAAAAATCCGACATACATGGTTTTCATTAGGAAGTAAAATGTGGTTCAATGGGATTAAAATAATTTTTTGGTGAATAGTAACTTTTAAGTTTAATTAATCGCGATTAAATGTAATTAGTGAAATTTAAGGTAAAGATAATATTATAATAATATGAAATAACCTTGACACTTGTCCTACACCTATTGGATGAGTCATGTCCGACCAAGAAAATCCATGGGTCAACTTAGGGACCCCATGGAGCCACTTTGGTAGGAAAATGAAATTAAAAACTTTTTATTTAATGTTAAAATAAAAATGTCACAAACATGAGTTGTTTTAATAAAACAATTTTTAAATGGGGTAATAAAATTCATATTTTTTACAATAAATATTAATTATAAATCTAAAAGTATTTCCTAAAACATGATATTTTTTTAAAATTTTAGACATTAAATAAATTAAATTATTTATGACACCATGATGATGCAGCGATTACCTCATTAATTAACGATTTTAATAAAATGGAAGGATAATGTAAAATATAAGAATTACACTTTTACAAAGCCTATTGGATGAGTATATTTAGAACCCTTATCACCTTATCCTCTAAATATATAAGTTTGGGACCTTTAAAATCCGAAACTCATTATATAATAAAGTAACATTTAATTACTTTCCAAGAGTGCCCCTCCTCCCCTCTTATAAAAGGCCCCCACCTCTACCACCTTATTCACACTTTCAAGCCATTTAGCTTGGCCAACCTCTGCCCAAATACTCTCCCAACTTCCATCTCTTACTCCTAGAAGCCTCACTTTGGGCAGAAGTCTTCCCAAGGAAGCCTTTGGCTCAAATCAAAAAGAGTTACCCGGTTTTAAGGTAATGTCTTCTCTTATGTTATTTTGTTTTATTTTAATTCTACAACCCCCTAAACACTTTTTATTTATTTATTTTGTCACAAAAATAGTATCCTCAATATACTAGGATGTTTTTATAACAATTATTCGAGCTACACTTACACACACCTACATCTAATGGTTAAAGAACATATTGTTTCTGTGGATGGAGAATTTCTGCCTCACGAAACGATGATTGTTCAACACTCATATAACACCTTAAAATGTGTCCATTAAGATGTCACTATATTTATATATGATATATAATATGTTTATGTTTTACATAAGATTCTTTATTTTTCATTTATGGCATACCTTTATGATTTCCATTATGGGTAAACTCGATGATTTCATTTTAGGAAGTGCGGACTACCGCCCCCTCAAAGTGATTTGAATCGTTAATGCCATATGTGGGATGTATAAAGGATGGAGTAAATGGTATTATACATTATATTATACTTATATTATAGTATACCTTTATATAATGATAATTTAATTCCATTAAATACGAAATAGAAATGAAAGTAGTGTTCATGCGTACGTACGGCTTACCGTCTCCATGAACGGTGCTTTTCATTTCTTACCTATAATTGTTATGTAATGCTATAAATGCATGTATATACTGTATATATATATTATATATATGATATCTACATCATGAATATAATTCTGAATATGATGGATATTTCACCACATGAACAACCTGTAAATATAAGAAGTTTATTTTTGACTCAAGTACCAAAGATCGACAAAATGACCATTATTAACTTAAATAATTACATAATGTTAATAACATGGTTATAAGTGATATAAAAGGAATAATGAACACGAAAAAGATTCTTACGCAAATGGAAATTAACTCTAGTTTATTATTCAAGAGATTAAAGAATGATCGAGTCAAGTCGGACACGAGGTAAGGGAACTTCTTAACCCAATTTCCATTCTTTGGGTTAATATCCTACTTTTAAATTATGGAATGATATTATTATGTAATATCTTGTATTTTGAATTTATTTATGTGTACTTATAGTGAATACACATAATAGATCTATTTTATTTAAAAAATGATCTTTGTAAGGACATCGTCTCAATCTCCTTTCATTGAGGCATATTTTGTTTTATACAAAACTTTCTTTTATACGGTGTATAAACCCCTTTGACTTTTACGTTTATTCAAAAGGAATCTTTTTATATGAAGCGTTCTACTAAACGATAAAAAGGAATGTTTTTATTTTCGTACGTATGCGGCGAAAATGACTTCTCCACCGCCGTGATCATTATTTGAGTTCCAGCTTCCTCTACAAGCCATAACATTTTTTAAAATGAAAAATAAATACCGAGATTTAATTTTCTTTTATTTTGGTATTGAAAATGGTTTTTGAAAGTATTTTTATTATATCAAGGTGTTGTATTGATATATTGTGATTGAAATGTGGAAATGTTATGTTTCCTTTATGCATGTTTTATGTGATACGATTATGTTATAGTTTATGATCTGTTTAAACCTGTTCATATGAGGAATGCATTGGACTTAATAAGTGACGGGTGGGGCCCGCTATAGCTCATCGATGCATCAGCGGGTCTCGTGAGAAAAACTAGTGTCTTGGCACGAGGCCTTGACAAAATCTTATTTGTATTCTTGGCATGAGGCCTTTTCTACGTGGTTATGATAGTCTGACATTATGAATTCCATCATTATGAAAGTGGTTATTGATATTTCATGTGATTATTCAACCAGTAGAATATCCATGTGAATAAGTAAATGGCATTATTTCATTTTACTTTTTCCATATTATCTTTAAGTTCATGTTTAAAAGGATTTTTTTTAGTTATACATTACCTTAAATGTTTATGTTTATTTATGAAAGAATCCGCTATATTTTTATCCTTACTGAGCATCTGAGCTCACCCCTTTCAATGTTTTATTTTTCCCAGGATGTGAAGAAATATTTTATGACTGACCTACAGGGATAGTCTGAAGGGGATAGAAGTGTGTACTATAGAGACTATGTTATTGTGATTTTCCACTTTATGATGTAATGTAACATTTATGAATGTATCTACTGTTTTCAAGGCTACTAAACTAATCGGTCTTTCGAGACTTGATCTTTTGTGATCATGCCAATGTTACGCAATAATGCATCGACTCTGGGTAACTGGGGTCGGGGTGTTACAGTTGGTATCAGAGGCAGTTTAGTACTAACCTTGGAAGATAGATTTAGATAAACTCTGATTAGAGAACATAGCCCAAAGATAGACTTTGAGGATTAGTATAGAAGAACTTCCAAGAATTTTGGTATTATATAGATTTTGTGAGTTTTCCGAGAAATAAATCCCTTTCTAGATACGTGAAGGTAGAGGCGGCTCTGGCACAGATGTACCTAGTGGTAAAACCCGAAAACACCACTTTGATCTAGACTCGAACGGGTACTGGTGCACGACAACGGGCCTTGCTGCACTCTTGGTTACAACACTCCCCGGTGATATGCTTAGGATAACTCTAATTTTCTTTACAAACCATTATGAAGGGTTTATGAGTATATACTTCCTCAAAGAAAACATTTCTTTTTATGATTATGGATTATATCCATAAATTTTTCAATTTATGTTAAGTGTTTTACAAGTATGGAATTATGTATTTTGATTCATAAAATAACCTAGTTTATTCCATTGTATAGAAATGGAGTCCAGTAGAAGGAATGTGGACTCCATCAATACGTATGATCCAAAGATTAAGAAGGAACATATCTTTCACGGTATTAAGCCAACATTTAGAAGGGAAATTGTCTCCCATGTGTTCTCAACATATGAAGAAATAGTATCATGTGTTAATAAGATAAGTAAAGAATTCTTTGAGTCTTATGGATTTGAAGGGAAGAAAGATAAGAAAAGGATGGAAGAGATAATGATGGATAAAGGGATGAGGGAAAAGAAGAATTTTCCAATATGTGATAACTGTGGAAAGAAACACCTTTGAACTTGCCTGAAGGGAATGAGAGTTTGTTATAAGTGTGGAGAAAAAGGACACCAATTGCGTGACTGCAAGGGTAAAAAAAAGGTTTCAAATGTAAAATTCTTCATCTGCAAGGAGTGGGGACATTATGGAAACCAATGTCCAAATCATCAGAGTATTCCCCGAATGATGTTATTGGATAATAATCAAGTTATGATACTACCACATATGAGGAGGAATGATTAGAGTTATTATGTTGTTATTAAATAATTTTGGCATTTGAGTGTTGTATCAATGATGTACTGGTTATAATAATTATGGAATATATAAGGATTGTACTGCAGTACTATTTCATCAAGGACTTGAGATTGTGTGGAACCAAGAAAAGTGACTCCACAACAGGTTAAATTTTTGGATAATATATGGCTGAGAGAAAGATAAACCATAATATGGTTCTGATACCGAGATTGTGAATTTGAAATAATACATGACTGATTTGGATAAATTATATTGGATATTCTTAACTTCCTTGAAACTGATTAATGATTTGTATACATTTTTGGATAGAAGGAGTATATCTAGTATTCTATAAGGAAGAAGGGATCATGAATGTAATCAATAAGGATTTATGGTAATTCATGATGTTGCAGTGTTTTAAAAGAATACATGATGAAGGTGTTCACATGTTGTTATGCGGAAAAAAGGATCTTCATTATATTTACCTTCCTTATAAAATTTGGACTGTGAGTTGGACAGAAGTATTTTGGATAACTATAAAGGTTGGAATAGATTAAGTTGAACCTTGGACAGTATTTTTTAAGGTTAAAACATTTCTGAATATTATTTTTAGAATATTATAATACTATAGTTTTAGGAAAAGGACAACCTTTAGGTTGGGGGATAACCCATCGCGTCGGACAAAGCTGTAGGAATCGAACCCACAACCATAGTGCGACAGGCCTTTATTACCTATCACTAGCCTACAGTAAGTCCCTAGTTATTATAAATAGTTTTCCTAATCTAAATGTTATGTGGTAATATTTGGAACCTTATACAATTAGGATAAATAGAATATTTTTGAGTTCTGTTACCATTTGGAGTGAAAGATGGGTTTGTGGTAAAAATTTATTAAAGAATGAATGTCTACATGAAAAGTAGGTATATTTCCTTACATTCTTAGTAAATCTCTTAAATAAATTCCTCAACTTTATGAAATATAACTTAAAAAAACATTGTCGGTTAACTTTTCCAACTGGGGATTCAATGACCGTTTAACCATTCACAAGTTTGTGATTTTCTTGTGGTTAACTTTCTCCTAATCTTATTTTATACAACTCTCCATCAGACCTTGATGGTTTTTTTTACTCCATATCCATATTTTCATAGAATCCTAGTATGGGCTATCTTGGGTGACCTTTGTACTTCTCTTTATTTCTTTTAAAGTTATATTTTTATTAACCCTATTTCCGATGTGGGTTTTCCACAAAGGTATTTTCTATTTTCGAACTTTTATTTTCAAAGAAAAATTTCAAATTGTGAGGACGTAATTTATTGAAGGAGGGGAGAATGTAACACCCCGAGCTTCCACGATACGCCTCTCTTTCAATAATTTAATATCTTGCATTGTATGCAAGTTCGAGTTCTAACACACCACGACTAATCAAAGTAGTCGTTATGAATAGTAATACCCACTTTTTAAAATTATAGAAATTTTATATTTCAAAATGGACTTCATTTTTGTATTCTTAATATCGAAATTATCCTAAGTTGATTTTTTTGTAATTTTCTGAGAACTTTCAATTTTTTATGAATAGTGAAAAATACTTAAAACAACTTTTTTAATCAAAAAAATTTATAGTGATAAATTATACTATTTAGTGGTTTTAAATTATAATTATAATATATTTTACCATTTTATCCAATGGTGGTCATTATAATTAATTTAACATTGAAATTGGACATAAACAATTGTCAATCTTTTGATATATATTGTTTCTTAAATACATGCTATTTGTTGTGACAGCGGGAATTAATTATAAAATTAATTAATGCAGCTTATATGTTTGTAATTTTTTAAAATAGACATCATTTTTTAATTCTGAATATCAATTATATCTTAGGGTGAACTTTTGGCATTGTTCTGAAAAACTTCAATTTTTGATGAATAGTGAAACCACTAAGTGGTAGTTAAAAAACTGATTTTTCGTTTAAATGAAACATTACCACTTCTGTGATTTGATTTTAAAAAATCCGACATACATGGTTGTCATTAGGAAGTAAAATGTGGTTCAATGGGATTAAAATAATTTTTTGGTGAATAGTAACTTTTAAGTTTAATTAATCGCGATTAAAGGTAATTAGTGATATTTAAGGTAAAGATAATGTTATAATAATATGGAATGACCTTGAAACTTGTCCTACACCTATTGTATGAGTCATGGCCGACCAAGACAATCCATGGGTCAACTTGGGGACCCCATGGAGCCACTTTGGTAGGAAAATGACATTAAAAATTGTTTATTTAATGTTAAAATAAAAATGTCACAAACATGAGTTGTTTTACTAAAACAATTTTTAAATGGGGTAATACAAGTCATATTTTTTACTATAAATATTAATTAGAAAGCTAAAAGTATTTCATACAACATTATTTTTTTTATAATTTTTAGACATTAAATAAATTAAATTATTTATGACACCATGATGGTGCAGCGATTACCTCATTAATTAACGATTTTAATAAAATGGAAGGATAATGTAAAATCTAAGAATTACACTTGTCCAAAGCCTATTGGATGAGTAGATTTACAACCATTATTAGCTTAGACTAGAAATATATAAGTGTGGGACCTTTAAAATCCGAAACTCATTATATAATAAAGTAACATTTCATTACTTTCCAAGAGTGCCCCTCCTCTCCTCTTATAAAAGGCCCCCACCTCTACCACCTTATTCACACTTTCAAGCCATTTGGCTCGGCCAACCTCTGCCCAAATACTCTCCCAACTTCCCTCTCTTACTCCTAGAAGACTCTCTTTGGGCACAAGTCTTCCCAAGGAATCCTTTGGCTCAAATCAAAAAGAGTTACCCGATTTTAAGGTAATGTCTTCTCTTATGTTATTTTGTTTTATTTTACTTCTCCAACCCCCTAAACTCTTTTTATTCATTTCTTTTGTAACAAAAACAGTATCCTCAGTATACTAGGATGTTGTTATAAGAATTATTTGAGCTACACTTACACACACCTACATCTAATGGTTAAATAACATACTGTTTCTGTGGATAGTGAATTTCTGCCTCACGAAACGATGATTGTTCAACACTCATATAACACCTTCAAAGGTGGCCATTAATATGTCACTATATTTATATATGATATATAATATGTTTATGTTTTACATAAGATTCTTTATTTTTCATTTATGGCATACCTTTATGATTTCCATTATGGGTAAACGCGATGATTTCATTTTAGGAAGTGCGGACTACCGCCCCCTCAAAGTGATTTGAATTGTTAATGCCATATGTGGGATGTATAAAGGATGGAGTAAATGGTATTATACATTATATTATACTGGAATTATAGTATACCTTTATATAATTATAATTTCATTCCATTAAATAAGAAATAGAGATGAAAGTAGCGTTCATGCGTACGTACGGCTTATCGTCTCCATGAACGGTGCATTTCATTTCTTACCTCTAAATGTTATGTAATGTTATAAATGAATGTATATACTGGATATATATTATATATATGATATCTAAATAATGAATATAATTCTTAATATGATGGATATTTCACCACATGAATAACTTGTAATTATAAGAAGTTTATTTTTGACTCAAGTACCAAAGATCGACAAAATGATCGTTATTAACTTAAATAATTACATAATGTTCATAACATGGTAATAAGTGATATAAAAGGAATAATGAACATGAAAAATGTTCTTACACAAATATAAATTAACTCTAGTTTATTATTCAGAATATTAAAGAATGATCGAGTCAAGCCGGACATTAGGTAAGGGAACTTCTTAACACAATTTCTATTATTTGGGTTAATCTCCTACTTTTAAATTATGGCATGATATTATTATGTCCTATATTGTATTTTGAATTTCTTTATGTGTACTTATAGTTAATACACATAATAGATCTATTTTATTTAAAAAATGATCTTTGTAAGGACTTCGTCTCAATCTCCTTTCATTGAGGCATATTTTGTTTTATACACAACTTTCTTGTATACGGTGTATAAACCCCTTTGAATTTTACGTTTATTAAAAAGGAATATTTTTATATGAAGCATTCTACTAAACGAAAAAAAAGGAATATTTTTCTTGTCGTATGTATGCGGCGACAACGACTTCTCCGCCGCCGTGATCATTATTTGAGTTTCGGCTTCCTCTACAAGCCATAACATTTTTTTAAATGAAAAATAAATACCGAGATTTAATTTTATTTTATTTTGGTATTGAAAATGGTTTTTGAAAGTATTTTTATTATATCAAGGTGTTGTGTTGATATCTTTTGATTGAAATGTGGAAATGTTATGTTTCCTTTATGCATGTTTTATATGATATGATTGTGTTATGGTTTATTATATGTTTAAACCTATTCATATGAGGAATGCATTGGACTTAATAAGTGACGGGTGGAGCCCGCTATAGCTCCTCGGTGCATCAGCAGGTCTCATGAGACAAACTAGTGTCTTGGAACGAGTCCTTGACAAAATCTTATTTGTGGTCTTGGAACGAGGCATTGGATACGTGGTTATGATGGTCTGGCATTATGTATTCCATCATTATGAAAGTGGTTATTGATATTTCATGTGATTATTCAACCAGTAGAATATCCATGTGAATAAGTAAATGGCATTATTTCATTTTACTTTTTCCATATTATGTTGAAGTTCATGTTTAAAAGGCTTTTGTTTAGTTATACATTGCATTAAATGTTTATGTTTATTTATGAAAGCTTCCGCTATATTGTTATCCTTACTGAGCATCTGAGCTCACCCCTTTCAATGTTTTATTTTTCCCAGGATGTGAAGAAATATTTTATGACTGACCTACAGGGATAGTCTTAAGGGGATAGAAGTGTGTACTATGGAGACTATGTTATTGTGATTTTTCACTTTATGATGTAATGTAACATTTATGAATGTATCTAGTGTTTCCAAGGATACTAAACTAATCGGTCTTTTGAGACCTGATCTTTTGTGATCATACCAATGTTACGCAATAATGCACCGACTCTGGGTAACTGGATTCGGGGCGTTACAGTCGGGAGTAAACCAATAGTCAAGGGGTACAGGAGCTGGGTGCGGGTCGTTTCACACTGTTGAGGCAGTAGTTTCAGTGGGTCTGGAGATCATTTGAGCTGCGATCAGTTTATTTTGTTGAAAGATCCATGTATGTGTGTTTTTCAATATTTGTATGGGTGATATAAATTTTAATATGAGTCACTTAAACAATTTCATATGAGTATTTATTTATTTACCTTGTATGATTAAGAGGAAAGAATGATTTCATTGTTATTTTCACCAAAAGTTAAGGATCGATAACCATGGCTACAATATGGTATGAAATTAAAGAACATAGAACATGAATAAACATATGGAAGAATAACCTATAGAACGTGTGATCATGTAATCATGTCATCATAGGAATGTATAATTAATATAAAACATGACATAAATATGAGTCAAGGCTAACTTCTAATACTATATCACATGGTGGACAAAGTCCCATAAATGAATTAGGTTTACTCCCTATCCCAACATGATGTATCATGAGACAAAATATTACCAAATGTATTGGAGAACTATAATGGGGAAACCATCATAACATGTTCTTGCATATGTGTTCCACATAAGGAATAAAATATAAGGAGTACACATAAGGGTTACCCATGGGAAGGAATGGGTATTGTAATCATTTCATAACGCATAACCAAGGGGTGTATCAAAACTATTTACAATAAAGAAGTTATTTTAAACATATTTGGATATTAATAAGGGGAATGAGGTATACATAATGTTAACTTATGTCCAACTAAAGTAAAAAAATGATAAAAGTGTGTTTAAGAAACTTTAGAAATGAAACACTTTAGTGTTGTTTAATGGAAATTAGAAAAGAGTCTTTAAAGTATAAAAGGGAATAATTGTTTACATAAACCCAAAAATGAACTAAGATAGTTTTTCATTTTTAAATGAGTAAATTTGGAAAAATAATGGTTTTGTAAAACCGATTATATTTTTTACTTGAAAAGGGTTAATAAATTAGGAAGTTACATTTAATCAGGCTTGCTTGTCGGGGGAATTGAAAAGGGAACCTTATAAAACATGTATTTACCTATAAAAGAAATAAAAATTGAGATAGGAACATATTTTTGGATCATATATATAATTTAGGATTATTAAATAATAATAATTAATAATTACATTACTGTACTGAGAGAAAAAGTGTAAACTGAAGGAAAAAATGGAAGTTCATAGAGAATCCCTTACCTAATGTCCAAAAGTGTTAAACACATTCAATTAATATCTGGGAAAATAAAATTAGATTCATTAATTAATTAATTTAGAACCTGTTATAAATTTATTTGATTTATTATTACCTTATGAAGTTCATTTATAGCCTTTGTAATGATTCATAATATTCAATTTTGTCATTCTGTGAGCGTTCATTTTATGATTTTCTTATTAGTTACCTTGAGATTAATCATGGGAGTTCTTGTAAAATGGAATCAAATATAAATAATTGGAATGATATGGTAATAATATACAAGCATAAATTTTAATTTTCTGATATATCATTTTTTAAGATAGAATGATTGATTTGATAAAATGTTAATAAAAAATGATTAGTTCATTTTGGTGGTTTTTCAATCTTAACAAACTTGTTTTGTTTTGTTATTCAATTTTTGTTATAAATATTATTTAAAGAACCTTAAAAATATATATAATATAAATTTTTATGTAAATTTTAAACATAATAATGGTTTTATGACTCTCCTTGAAGGTGGTAGTATAAAATGAAAACTCCTCATCCATGTAGGTGGTGAATCAATACCACACACACAATGTTTTCATTTTTATAAAAAAAAGGAGAATAGAATGGATTTGAGATCCATATTCCATTAACAGAATAAAATTATAGTATAAATTTTATACCAGATTTATCATATAAATATTGATAATGCACTAACGTATGAGGTATAATAAATAAAGAATTTAAACGGGAAAGGCGGAGGATTTGACATCTTGAATATTGTCTCCATGAGAACCTCCTTAAGGCACTTTTTTTTGGTATTTTATTGAGACAAAAAGATCTTGGATATGAAAAAGAGGCTTTATAAGGATATTGGGGAGAATATAAAAAAGCTTCAAGGCTTTTGATGTCTGAGGATAAGGGGTGGAATTTATAGTGGGAGGAGAGGGGTGTTTTTTATTATTTTATTTATTTGTTTTCTATTTGGGATCAAGACAATAAATATTAATGATTCCTAGGTCAAAATAAATTAAATGGTTTAATATTATTCTAACCAATTAAATATGACCTCATCTATACATTTTCCATTTCACAATAACTCATGTATTTGTTATAGTCTGTAAATTATCATATTTCACTATTCACAAAAAAATCAACAATTTTAGAAAAATCCAAAAAATTCACCCTAATAATTTTTCAATTAATTTATTTCAAAAATGAAATCAATTTTATAAAAATAATTTTCTAAATATTAGAAGTTTAATATTGAAGTAAAATCAACTTTTATTCCAAAAATATGGATTTTAATATTATAACCAATTTTTTGACACTTTGAAAAATTAATTAATGTCCCATAAAATTATATTATAATTATAGGACAAAAAATTATTAATTTATGAATCTATTTTATGAAAAAAAAAATTAAAAATTATTATATTAATTATATAATGTTAAATAATTATTTACGACTTTCAAAAATACCAACACTTAATTTATCATTTTTAAAACATTTATTTACTTATACCATGATATAAATATATCATATCTTCATTTATAAGAATCCTATATTTTCTTTATACTTTAATAAGTGAGTTTACCATTCTATTGTTTGGGATACTATTCTTCATGGTAATATTACTATTCAAATGTTTAGGTTACTATTCCATCATTATAGGTTCCTTAATTTCTAAAAATATCACTTATTTCATTCTTCATTTATTAGGATAATTTATTAATTGGGTTCTCTATGTGATTTATGTGTTTTATACTACATAACATAATTATAAGAAGGTAAATTCCATTGAATAAATTTTGTGTCGTTACATTTTTTCCACATTTTCATATTTCACCCTTGAAATTTTGTGTTACATACTAATGTAAAAACATGTGAGGGTATTTATCCTTCATCTTTTACTATAGTTCCCATATTTATTCTTCATAATTGTGATTACTCCACACAACCCTTTGGAAATATGATGCATCTTGTTGCTCAGGACATTGTCTTTATGGTTCAATATCTTCACTAGTTGCTCGTCATATGAGAGGTCATTCTACAGTTGTACCACCTCTAGATTTGGTACATGTGAGGGGTCTGGTTTATACTTCCTCAGGAGAGATTCATGGAACACATCATGAAATTGATCCGCATTTGTTGAAAGTGAAAGATGATATTCCACTTATCCAATTTGATAAAGGATCTCAAAGGGGCCAATGTAGCTTGCACCAATTTTACCTTTATTTCCAAAATGAATGACCCTCTTCCATGGTGATATTCAAAGGAATAAGTTTTCTCCAACTTCAAAGTCTATGTCCCTTAAAAGTTTATTAGCATATCTCTTTTGTTGACTATGAGAATATTTGATATGTTGTTCGGTGGCTTGAAATTTCTTTGTAATCTCATTCAAAATATTAGGTCCAAGTATCCTTCATTTTCCAACTTCATACCAATAAGTTGGATTTATAAATCACTTCCTATATAGAGATACATATAGAGTCATCTGAATACCTGAGTGGAAGATGTAGTTGTATAATAAATCAATCAATGAGAGATGTTGTTCCCATCCTATTTTTAATTCCATTGAGATGGCTATTATCATGTCCTCGAGTATTTGAATAGTCCATTTAGATTGGCTATCCATTTGGGGGTGATAGGTCATGATGAAATTCAATTCACTACTAAAATCATGTTGAAGACTTATCTACGATTTTGATTCAAACAATGATCATGATTTGATATGATCAAAAGTGGAAACCCATGTAGCCTCACAACTTACATCACATATATCATGAAACATTGTTCAAGAGAGAGATATTCTCTAATAAATATAAAGTGGGAAGTCATGGTGAGTTGATCCACCACAACCCATATCACATTGTCTCATTTGGATACTTTAGGGATACCAATGTCAATGTCCATAGTGAAATTATCCCATTTCATTGCGGTTATATGAAAATGGTTGCATCATCCCTTTAGACTTTTTTCACTCTCCTTTAACTTACTAACATACCAAAAACCTTGAGATATACTGAACAATATCCTTCTTCCTATTTTCCCACCAGAAGTTCTCTTGAAGATCATGGCACATATTGGTACTTCTAGGATTGATGGAGAATGATGATCTATGTGAATTATCCAATAGTTCATTATTTATATCAGATGATGAAGACACACAAATCCTTTTTATAATCAAATAAATTCATCATCATCGATATGGAAATCATATAGCTTCCCTTCCTTTACCACTTTTACCTTCTTTCTTAGATCTAGATCATCCCTTTGTCCTTCATTGATCATTTCATAGATATATGGTAGGGAAATGATTTTGGAAAGAAATTATTTATTCACTACCATTATGATTTTAAAATCTATCATTTTCATATGCATAAAGATGGGGTCTTTCTAAATTTTTATCACAAATAAGGTAGAATGTTATTTTCTACTAAGAACATCGGCTACCTTGTTTACTTTTTTCAGATGGTAGTGAATAGAGAAATCATAGTTATTGAATATATCTACACATATTATTTGACACATGTTGAGTTACTTTGGTTTCAAAATATACTTTAGACTCTTTTGATCAGTATATATGTCACACTTCTCAACATAGAGGTAGTACCACCATATTTTCAAGGCAAAAATCATAGTCGCTAGCTCCATATCACACATCAAGTAGTTATTCTCATGGATATTCATCTTCTATGAGGCATAGGCTATCACATTATAATTATATATGAATACACAATCCAAGCCTTTTTTTAAACATCATTTTATATCACAAATCCTTCTCCACTTATTGGTAGTGTGAGTATAGGTGAAGTGATTGGAATATTCTTAATCTCAATGAAGTATTCATCACATTATTACCTCTAGACATTTATTACACCTTTACATGTTAACTTAGTTATCATGTTAGACAATTGTTAGAAATTCTACACAAAACGTTAGTAGTACTCAACTAAGCCAATAAAACTATGGATCTCTATTATAGATGTTTTCTTGGGAAACTATTTTATTTCTATTATCATGGAATGGTCCAAAGATATTCCTTTACTGGTGATAACATTCTCCAATAATGATACTTCCTCCATCAATAACTCACATTTACTATACATTTCATTAAGTTTTTTCCCATTGAAAAGTCTTTAACACTGTATTAAAATTCTTCTTGTGTTCCTCCATGATCTTGGAGAATATCATAATATCAATGATAAAGACTACCAAAACATTGTCATTGTAATATATATGTAATATATTCATTAGTTCCATGAATATTGATATATATGTAGGGTGTCTTAAATGAATCACTATGAACTCATAGTGTGAATACATCGTTCAAAAGGCAGTCATGGGAATATCATCCTCCCTAACCTTTAATTGGTGATATCCTGACCGAAGGCCCAAATTAGATAAATATTTGTCCCCACGTAGCAGATCAAAAAATTCATCTATATTTGGTATGGGATACTTTTTCTTTATCAAGATTTTGTTGAGCTCACTATAATCAATGAAAATTCTCATTGATCATCTTTCTTCTTGATGAAGAGAACTGGTTCACCCCATGGTGAAGCGCTCAGGTGTATCAAACCTTTTTATAGATTATCTTGTAACTACTTATTCAGTTCCTCTAACTCAATGGTGGTCATTCTATAAGAAGTATTTGATATAGATAGAGATCTATGAATAATTTCAATTAATAAATCATCCTCTTAGTTAGGAGTAATACTAGAAAACATGTCAGGGAACACATCATTGTTTTACCTCACAAAAGGAATGTCTTCAAGCATGATTTTCTCTTTTGTCTCGTTTATTTGAGAAAGATATGATTGATCACAAGATAATAATACCCACACATGAGATGATGATTCTAAATCATATTCAACCTCATAATTACACTTATATAGAATTAGATTATGCCTTGGGATGTGAAGAGTGATCTCCCTTTCTAGACAGTTAATATTGGATTTATATAAAGATATCCAATCCCTAAAAAATATGGCATCAAACTCCACCAAAGGAATAAAGACATGATATGTTGGAATGTTCATCCCACAAACATTTACTAGGGGAGTTATTTACTTCATATGGAATAACTTCACCATTTTATATTCTCATAAATAACTCAACTGTCATGTTTTGATGTGTTTTTTGAATAATTCTACAAAACTTTCATGAAATTAAGGAATGTATAGAATCATAATCAAATAGGACATTCTCTATTCTTGAATAAATAACTGGTTTACCTATGACCACATCATTTTTTGGGATTCACCTTAGTATTAGTGATAGAATATACCATTCCTTGTTGTCATGGAGTTTTTTTTGTTTATTCTCTTCGATAACCCTTAGCTTAGGACATTGACTCGCATAACGCTCACGTTCTATGCAGTAGAAACACTGTACTACATTCTGAGTGTTGATCTGAATATCTATTTATTATTACATAATTGTGGGATTCTTCATATCACTTCAATAATAATTATCCAAATTCCCCTCTCTTCTATGTTTTAAGAATATCCTAGTTCCCTTTAGACATTTCCTTATAATCTTATTCCCACAATTTTGACATGTAGGATGTTAGGTTTTCTTTCTATCATGGAACTTATCTATTTATCCTCCCTTATCAAACTTTATTTTCCACTTTTTTGAACTAGAAACATGATACCACTGAGAGTCTCTAATATTCATATCAACTTTAAGGGAATAATGAAAAATCTCCTCATTCTTTTCAAAGTTTCAAATCACTAAAAATTTAAATAGATTAGTCTCTAGTCCACTAATGAAGATATTCACATTTCATTTATTGTTCATGAAAAACCCAAAGGCAGTCATGTGAGTCTTATGAAGTCTTCTTCATACATACTGATATAATTCGCATCTTTTTCTTGAGTCTAAGGTACTCCCTCTCCATATTAACACAAATAAATATGGGAAAATATTTAATGGAAAATATTTTTATTGAATTCTTCACAATCCATTAAATAAATTTCCTACTTATATTTTATGTTTTTGATTAGTTTTTACCACTGATCAGCTTCCCCATCAAAATGATAGACCTCCAACACAAATTTAACTTCTTCTGTGCACAAGAGGAAAAATAATATATTCCCAATGGATTTAATACAATGTTCTCTGATGAGGGGATCAGAATATCTACTAAATATAAGAGCCCTTTTCACATGAATGATTTGACCGAAACATTTTATTTCTTAGGAGAAGGAGGGAATTAAATATTATTGAATTTATTTTTCATAACTTGATCCAGTTGAGCCAGTACATTCATTATGTTTGGAGCTACCATTCCTATAATAATTGGAATTTCATTAGGGAAACCATCACATTTCCTATCACGTTGATTTTTATCATGGGTTCTCCCATTTTCATATATTATCTAAGAATAATAAATTACAATTAGGGGTCCTTGAATACTTACCTAATAATAATATAAAAATAAAACATTGAACATTAAAAGATAAAGATGTAAATGAACTTTATACCCTAACTTATGATTCTCTATGTTTCAATATAGGTTATCTGTAGTGATATAATTATCCCTAGGGTTCTCACTGAATTTTTATAATCATCATCCCCTAAAAAACTAGACTTTTCACTGATACCAACTATCATGACCCTATCCTTTTACACATATTATTACATGATGTTAAGAATAATAAACAATAAAATAAAAATCAAGGATCATAAATTCTATTTTCATTGGAGGACTATGTGCATAAGTACAAAAACATGAAGCCAAAATATAAAATCTTTTCCATATTGATCTCCTAACACCATTTGAGATTCTACAACTTAATGGGGTAACATAGGGAATACATAAACAAAACGGATGAGAACTACTGGAAAGGGGATCTTTCCCCACGCATCTATTCCCATGGTTTAGAAAAACCTTGGGGATATATCTTTTTTACTATCTATTTCCACAGTTTTAATAAAACCATGGAAAACCAATACCCAATTATTGCGCTCCTCCTCCCTCTTCCCTCGTGCTCCTCTACTCTTCCATTGGGCTCCTCCTTACCCTTGCTTCCATGGCCCTCTTCCATCGCGCTCACCCTCGCTTCCCCGACTCTCGGTCCTCTCCTCCCCTCCCTGACCACTACCTCCAGGCCATCCGACCTCCGCCCCTCGACCCTCTCCTCCCCTCGTTGACCTTCGCCTTCCGACCATCCGACCACCATGACATGCCCATCTCCTCCCCTCCCCGGCCTCCACCTCCGCTCTTGACCTCCCTCCCGGCCTTCGCCTTAGCCTCATCGTCCCTCCCTCCACCTACCTACCCCCCATCTTCAACGACATCCCCCTCTTATCTCCCTCTCCTCCTGGCCTTGGCCTCCATCTCAACTTCCCCCAGCTTTGGCAATGTCCCGTCCTAACCTCTACCTCCCTGCCCTCAGATCTGGTATTTAGGAATGAGATTTCTTCTTCTTGTTTTTCATTATAATTTATATAAATTCAATTGAGGCATTAATGAACTGAAAACAGAGAAAAAACCTGAAAGTACTAAACATTGTTTGGAATATTGTTACCATTTTCTTCATCATGTTCACTAGAGTGAATCTAAATATATTTTTTCTTTCAGTTTATTTTTTCTATGAGTTATAATTGTGGGAGTTATCATTGAAACCTATTATTGTTTCATTTTGTAAACATTAAAATTCTAATTTTCATGATTACTAAGATTCTGATTGTGAATCATACGTGTTTGATCATTAAGATTGACCATAATTTTAGACTATGGGTATGTTTATTTCAAACTATATTGTTTAATGAATAATAGTATGCTTTTAATTTTTATCAATAAGTGATATTGGATATGTAATCAATACTTGAGTCACATATTTTCAATTTACATTTCAAATAAGTTCCTAGTTCAGAAATATATTGTGATAATTGAATTATTTGAAGGACTATTAGTGTTCAGAACAGATTTATATATTAAATTTAGCTTAGATATCCAGAAACCACTTTGGAATAAATGTGTTTATTTTACTTTATTAGAATTTTTGATTATATAATATCCCTCAGAATTGGATCCTATGTGGAAAACAATGATAGAATTCTAAGGATAAAATAATGAAAATGAATACTTTGGTTCCTTAGACCCATGAAAATATAGTCCATGCATTACATATAAATAGGTTGATGTTTTACCATGGGGACAATGATTAATTCATTTAAGATTGGTTTCTTCCCCTCTTTTGTGAAACTCAAACATAAACGAGCATCTTATGACCAAATTACTTGGCTCCCAAAAAATAAATTATTTTAAGGGAAAAAAATTTCATGAATGATGTTTAGAAAATCAATTTACTTGAAAAAAGTTATGTGAATGAAAAATATATCATTCTCTCTCAATAAAACTCATAGGTGAGCCTTTCCATTATTCTTAATCCATTATTCTAGTCTAAACTCAAGGAACCATCCTTGACATTTAGAAGAATGGTAGTATTATAACCCATAGCTTATAATGGAGTTATTCCAACCAAATGGATCAAGTCTAATACAGTTAAATCATCATTTAAAATTAAATGAGGGTATGCCATAAGAATCCAAAACAGTAATCGATGACATTTTATACATAAGACATTACCTAAATCCCAAGTGAGATTCCCCTAGTCATTTCACTTCAATTTCCCTCATTATCATTTCTTATGAGAATGCTAATCATGGTGTGTGTAAAATTTAGTTTTTGATATTAATCTAACAACATGTATTTGATTTTTCAATTGATTTTAAATTCATTTATTTTAACAAAATGACTTTTTCCTTTTTAATAGTCTTGTTGTGACTTTTTCCACTTTGTATACAGTAAGTGTTTCTAGGTAATTATTTTATTAAAAAAATCATGAAGTGATTTGGCTTATTAAATTAATCTTCTAGTATATTTATTCCAATATTTAATACCCATGATTTTTTTATATAAATTATTTAAATGATCTTCATTAATTCTTGGAGATTAATTTGTTTTCTTTAAAAAAATCCCTATTTGAATTAAAATTTTACCCATGGAAAATATTAAATTACATGGATATGAGGATAATTTAAAATATTTATGATGATGGCTGAATGTTTTTATCTCTACCTTGATTTTTAAATGAAATAACCCATGTTTAAGGATGTGTTTTAATGTTAAAAGTTTATTTTTTTTATGTTACACCTAAGGGAGGAAAAACTTTTTTATCTCTCCCTTAGTTAAACTATAATGACACATAGCACTCTATAATATAAATGAAACCTTTCTTGGACCATTATGGTTTATCTTGTTGATCATCCATTTATAGGATAGAGGTAATAATTTTATCTCTGATGCTGAAAGGTTTGAAATTGGTTATAAAAATAAAGGCACTTGCAATATAAATGTGAATTAACAATTAAGTATTTATGTTGTAATATTTTAAATTTCTATAGTATATATCCCTTTTTTAATTATGGCATACATTCCTGTTTGGAAGATAACTTTTATTTTTCTTGTTGTAGAATGGATAGAAGTTAGATATATCGTACCGATAGGATTTCAACCGTGTTTCAAAATAATTTGGAGAATTTTTTAGATTTTTCATTTGACAATGATTCAGATGGAGGTTGTATACAGTTTCCATGCTATAAATGTGTTGGAATACCATGGTTAAGATAGGAAGAAGTTAGCTACCATATAACAAAATTTGGATTTAAAACAAACTATTATGTTTGGTATCACCATAAAGAGATGAGTCAATTTTCTACTGGTCATGAACAAAATTAAAGAAGTGGCATGGAGAATTTGATATTAGATCAGTTTCCATTAGTCCATCATCCCAAGAGAGATAGTATGCCAGTGAAAGAAGACAATGATATCAATACACATGAGTAAAATACTGAAGATGATGATGAGAGTGTGAAAATTTTATTGGATGATGCCAGAACTCCAATATATCAGGAATGTACTAAAATGACCAAGTTGGAATTTTTAATGCAGTTATATCATGGGAAAACCTTGTATGGAATTTATAATACTGCTATTGATTACATTCTTACATTTTTTAAGGACTTTACTTTTTATGGTGCAGATATTCCCTCAAATCATTACAAGGCATTGAAGTTAATTAAGCATCTTGGATTTGATAATAATAAAGTTTGTGCTTGTCCGAAAGATTGCAGCTTATTTTGGGAGGAAACAATTGACCGTAATGACTGTAAAGAATGTGGTACATCTCTATGGAAGACAAATGCATATGGAACACCATCTTGTGGGGCATAGAAAGTCATGTGTCACTTTCCATTGATTCCCAAACTTCAAAATCTATTCATGTCTGCAGAAAACTCATACAATATGTGATGGAATGATGCATAGAGAATTAAAGGTAATGATGAGTTGTTTCATCCTGTAGATGGATTAGCATGGCAGAAATTTGATACACAACATCCTAATTTTGTAGCTAAGGTGCGTAATGTCTGGTTGGGTCTATCCTGTGATGGTTTTAATCTGTTTGGTCAGATGCTTACTTCTCACAGCACGTGGCTAGTTTTTATTCATGTTTATAATCTTCCTCCATGGATGTGTATGAATAAACCATTCAATTTCTTGATTATACTGATATCTGGACCTTCTGATCCTGGTAATGATATAGATGTCCACTTACAGCCTTGAATAAGAGAGTTGAAACAACTTTGGTATTTCGGTGTGCGGATATTCGATGCTTCTTCAAAGAATATGTTTTAGATGTGTACTGCCCTTCTATAGACCATAAATGATTTCCCTTCTTATGCAATGATGTATGGGTGGAGCACGAAGGGAAAACTATCATGTTCTATTTGTATGAAGAATACATGATCGATAAGGCTTAAATATCTTCGTAGTTTCAGTTTCATGGGGAAGCGACGATTCTTGCCAATGGATCATCAATATAGGATGAATCATCAGAGGTTTGATAATATTGTTGAGATTGAACAACCACCTCAATGTATGTTATCAAGCGATGTGCTTAATGAATTAAAATATTTCAGTTTTTCATTAGGTAAAGGTCAGTTTAAATCTAAAAGGAGGAATAACTTTGACATTGAAACCACTTACAATTAGAAAATGAGAAGTATTTTTTTTGTAATTTCCATATTGGTCTACCAATTTGTTAAATCATTGTTTATACGTAATGCATATTTAGAAAAAAGATATGTGAAGTGTTGCTTTCCATTATTCTAAATATCAAGGGGAAGAAAAAAGACGACTTCCAATCTCATCGAGACTTGTTGGATTGGGGTATTCGACCAGAAATGCATCCTGTGTGTATCGGTGAAAACAAATGGAAAGTTCCTTGTGCTTCTTATGTGATGACATTGTCAGAGAAAGATCAATTTCTGGAAGTATTGGAGAATATCAAGGTTCATGATGGTTATTCCAACAACATATCTAAACGAGTCAACAGAATATATGTGAAACTAAAATCTCTAAAAACTCATGATTATCACATCCTTCTTCATGAATTGATTCCAATAACAATTCGGCATTTTCTACCCGGTAATTTAAGAGTGATAGTGATTCACTTGTGCAGCTTTTTTAGAGACATTTGTTCTAAAAGGTTATCTAAGTCATTCTTGATAAAAATTCAGTAGGAGGCACCGTTAATTTTATGTGAGATGGAAAAGATTGTTCCTCCATCCTTTTTCACTTGCATGTTGCATTTAATGGTTCATCTTCCAAATGAAACACTTCTTGGGGGACCAGTTGCTTTTCAGTGGATGTATCCTACTGAAATAAATATGTTCACAATGAAATCATATGTTTGAAACAATAATTATCCTGAAGGTTCGATTGGGAGGGGTAATTTGGCTCAAGAATGTATGGATTTTTGTTCAATGTATTTGTCTGATGTCACCACAAGACATAATCAACCAATGAGAAATGAGGATGACCAATATGGGAAAATTGAGCCCTAGTTTACATCTCTTCCCCAAACATGAGGAATTTTTGGGTCTTATACATTGGTTACATTGGACCTTGAAGAGTGGGAGATGGCACATCACACAGTCTTGTTTAACTATGGTTTGTTCGATGACTATATCAAGTAAGTAATTTTGATATTTATATGTTTTATCATATTATGAAATTTTACAAATACCTTACACTTTTATTATCATTATATGTAGGGAACATAAAAAAATTATAAGTAGAGTCAATTGATCTTTGACTTTGAGAAGGAGAGAGGCTTTGCATAGCCTAGAGTTTCCTGCTTGGTTGAAATAAAAGGTATTACCATTATATTAATTAGTTTAAAAAATAGATATCTATATAATTTTATTATTCATATATATTTCAGGTGTTGAGTTTACCTATTGACTCCATTTCTCAAGAATTGAGAGCTTTGGATTTTGGTCCTAATTCTTTGGTTTGTGAATATAAATATTTAATATTCAATGGATATAAATTTGTTACAATGGATCGAGCAGTGAAAATGAAAACACAACATGATGGCGTTATGTTAACTGCTACAATGGATTGTTATGCCAATGTATTAGATAGTCAGCCTCGATATGAAGATGTGTATTATTATAGTCTAGTTGATAAAATATTGTTATTGGATTACTACTCTCAAGGTAGAGTCACTATGATGAAATGTAGATGGTTTGATTCAATGAGACGTCATGGTACATTTATTGATGACTATGGATTTAAAGTTATTGATATGATTCGATGCCTGCGTACCGATGAACCATACATTTGGCATCAATGGCTAAATAAGTTTTTTATGTGAAAGATCATCTGAGACCCGATTATAGTGTCATTATTGACATAATACCCAGACATATTTTTCATCATACTGGTGATGAAATTTCCACAATTGAAATCCCTGTTGGTGTTGGCCAAAATATTGCATTTGATGAATCAAATTGTCCCATTGTGAGAGTTGATATTGAACCTGAAGTAGTGGTCGGTAATATATAGAATCAACCATATATGTTCACTATTCATTCATTTTATATTGACATGAGTTTCTAAGGTTAGTATTAATTTAATTACTTTAGTTATGTTTTAGTTTGAAATAAAATGTTTGTTTTTGTATTTTATGGTGTAGTTTCATTAAATCGGATTTATTTCAACGTAAAAAACATAGTTTAAATCATGTTTTTAAAAAATGTATAACCTGGTAATGTAATTTTAAAAATTGTGTTAGTCATTTCCTTATAATCATTTGTAAAATTAAAAAAAAGTCAAATTGTTTCCTCTCAAGAATTGCTGATAGATGTAAGTTGTATGCATGATTTGTAAAAACTATTTCTAAAAACATAAAATTTCATTATTATGTAAATTATGCCAAATAATATAGAAGTTCCAAGGAAGAAACTATTTGATCCTGATCTATTGGGGCATGAGCGTGTGTTTCCTTCGCTTCCATTAGTGAGTATTATAATTGTAATGTTTTTTTCTGCATTACATATAATTTCATGTTAATATTCTTTCTCAATTTTTGAGGGACATTCAGTTCCACCAGATTTGACTCATAATCCGGTTAGCATGGGTATGAGTGGAGATTCTCCTAGACCAAGATGGAGCACCCGTCATACCTGTTTCCACACCGACCTACCATCGGACACCCCTTTTACCACACCTTTCCATCCTCATCTTGAGTCTTCGGGGATGTTTTTATCCATGCCTCCATCATCATCTCATCTACCCACTTATTCACATTCCATGAATATAGTGCCTACATAGATGTTTACACCTTTACCATATCCATATATGATGATATATCCCCCATCCTACTACCCATATGTTATTGTGTCTACACCACCTGAAATTCTTACCATCTAGCCAGCATCTGATGAGTCTGTTCCATTAGCTTCCACTCCAGTGCATGAAGGTCACTTAGAGCATGCACTAGAACAAACACTTCCTGTAGAGGCTGCTGAGTCATTACAGCCCACAGATCCAGCACAGTCTATTGATCAATCTGTAGACGGTTTTTTTATTATAACTATTTCAAATTATATCACTTTATTTTTGTCATGTTGTACCATGACTTAATTATTCTTACCCCCCCCCCTATTTTTATTATTCAGTGGTATATTTTTCTAGGGTATGTGAGAATACTTGGATGAAGGAAGTTTGGAATAACCAAAAATAACTAATGGTGGACTACAATCTACAAAATCAGATGGTAGGTCCAACTGCAATGCAGTGTAGAAGTTTTATGGCCACTTTGGCCAAGTATCATGATATCATTCCGATGGAACCGGTGTCACGGAGACATATCAGTAAAGATATTAAGGACAAATAATTGGAGAAAATATGGGTAAGAAATTTATATAAAGTCATATCTATATTATTGATGTATTTAAATGAAATAACATGTTCATTGTAGATTCAGTTTAACTTTCCCGATGGAGAAGCTACTAAGACAGCAAGGTTGATGGATGTTGGAGAGTTTTGGAACTCATACAAGCATGAGTTGTATGTTGGTTGGAAGATAAGGGTTGGTACTGACTTAGAGGGGGTACCCATATTCCCCAACTATCCAAAAAGTCAATATGAAAAAATGATTGCACATTGGAAGACTGCTAAGTTTAAGGTAATCTCAGTCTTTAATGGTTGACATATAAAATTTAATTCTTATTACTGGTATTGGAATTTTTTTTAGGAAGTTTTAGAGAAAAACATAAATAATAAGGATTCAATGACATATTTGCACACATTGGGTGCACTATAATGCCCAATCATGAAAAGCACCAGGTACTTTAACTAGGTATTGTGATGTTATACAGGATGTTCTACTAAAAATATTATTGAATAGACATAAGTCAAATTTGTGCATTTATCATATATGGTACTAATCTATATTTGTGTAATTCTCATTTGAAGCAAGCTAAATTGGGCATCAAAGGTCATGTACCTCGTGCCAAATTATTTTTTCTCCATTATAAAGAAAAATGATGGAAGTGTAGTAAATGCACATACACAAGAAAAAATTGTAAATTTTTTATTTATATTGTAAATATTTGTACGAAATTTATAATTTAATATGTTTATAATTTCAATAGTCTGCCTTTTAGGGCCTCTATGGTAAGGAAGATGACAACTTCGGGCCACATGATCATTTAAGTCAGGTATTATGTGAGGAGCACCCGGGGAGAGTACGATGTCGACTAGGTAAAAACATCGTCCCCTCTAAGTATTGGTCATCACCGGGATCCTATCAAGACTCCCAGACCTCTGAGCTAGAAATTGCTCATGCTGAAGTAGATGAGCCAAAGAAAATAGTTTTAGAGGATCGATAAAGAAGTAAGTCGATGACCGAACATTTCATGAAAGTTATTTCAGTTTTGAGTCAGTCACTTCCATTAGATGTTGTTGCTAATTTTGAATCATATATGGTGTAAATGCGCTATTAAAATGATGTATTGGGTGATGCCAATGAGGTTCATAGTGTCAATGAAGGCGGTGTCAATAGAGCTATTGGTGATGAGGATGTTGTTGATGTTATTGATGCTGTTGTTGGTGATAAGTCCACTGACGATGTTGCTGATGATGATGATGATGTTGATGATGATTGTCATGGACATGGGGATGGGGATTTTGGTGATGGGGGGGATATTAATCCCCTCCTTTTTTGACTTAGAATGGAGACTTATTTATGTACTTTAAGAACTTGAATTGAATTTTTGTATGGATGATAATGGGTAATTTGTTTTCTTCTAAAAAGTTCTCCATAAATTTTTGCATGCATTTACATAAAGATAACATTAGAATTTATAGTCATGCATATGGGTAAGTGATTCCCTTACTACCATAGGATACTTAGCTCTAAATGATAACCCATATAGTGACATTGGATTCCATTTATTATCTCTTTATTTTTCATAAATTATTGAATTGAAAAGGCTAAATTAATGTAGGTAAAAAAGGAATATATTCCTCAGTTGTTATTTCTAAAATTTGCATTTTGTATAATCTAAAGTTGTTATATTGATTGAACTGTTTGGGTTTTTAGAGATCCCAATTACATGAATGATATGGTGCATGCTAGAGATTTTTTTGGGGTTTATAGGTAGATTTGTAAGAAGGATTAAGGGGGGAGGGGTTGGGTGCAAGGGGTGGGGATGGGTGTAGGGGGTGGGGTTGGGTGAAGGGGGGGCTAGGGGGAGGGGGCTGGGTGCAGGGGGGAAGGGGGGAAGGGGTAGGGGGTGGGTGCAGGGGTGGGTGTTTGGGGTTGGGGCTGGGTGCAGGGGGTGGGGCTGGGTGCACGGAGGGGGGGTTGGGTGCAGGGGGGTTGGGTGCAAGGGGTGGGGCAGGGTATAGGGGGGTGGGTGCTGGGGGTGGGGCTGGGTGCAGGGGGAGGGGGAGGGGGATGGGTACAGGGGGGTGCTTCATGTTATTTGGCTACGCAACTCAGTGTTCATGGAAATTTTATAATCTCATGTATGACTAGAGCTTTGAATGTGTTTGGTTTCATGACATTATTTTCATTTGGGGTGGCAGGTATGGGATTCCATGGATCTTGTCTTTCCTGAAGGTATGTTTCACTAAGGTGTGTTTTTTACATGTGTTTTCAAAGAATTATCATGGTTGTTTTCTGTCTATGATTGTATTTAGTAATATATGTGTGTATATTTTTCAAAATACAATGATTATTACGTTCAAACTGATCATATCACCATAAAAGAAACACCTTTCAATTTTTATTCAAATGAACGTGTATGCATAATGAAATCTACAGCCAGTTTAAACTATGGAAATGAATTATGCATACAGTTTAAACACCTTTTAATTTGTATTCGAATCATATTAATTATATTCTATACATGTGCAGGGCAACAAGAAGACAAGGGTGTGTTGATATCAACATATATGACTATGTCATGCAATATTTTCTTAGAAAAGGAAAAGAAGACCATGGCTTTAATTTCCAAATAATGATGACTGAAAGTGGATTTACCCCAGGTAGTATTACTTGTAATAATATTATAAAATGTCACAAAAAACTGAATCAAATTGCAGTGGTGTCATATTTCCTTCTACTACTTCTATCTGTGGGTCAAAAAACAAAATTTTCTTTCATTTAATCTATTGATTGCTACTTACTATAATGAAGGAAGGCTGGATGAGGCTCTCGTGTATTAATTAGCCTTGAATTAATTTCTATAGGATACTATTGTCAATCCTGAAATTTCAACTAAGCCATCCCACATTGGTTCTAAAACCATCATTGTTTCTTCTGATAATAAAGTGAAGCCCAACAGAAGCTTTGATTCGTCAAGCTCTTTCGAAAGTGATTCTAAAGGGGTGAGCATTTATCAACTGTGAATATGAGTGGTCTATGGTTCTCATTGCTTGGTATTATTCTAACAAACCAATACCAACCTGAATTTTTTTGTTTCATTCTTTTTAAATGATTATTAAACTATGTTCTATTTTAGGAACCTCCTGCTAAAGATTCTCCTACTTTTAATGGGCATTCTACTCACTAAAAAGGTCATTTTTTCTACCGCTAAGGTTTCTAAGAGTTATTCCTCTGGTTCATATAAAGTTATTATGATGAATATTTGAGGGATCTTATTAATGCTCATGCATTATATAAATAGTTCTAGTGGTTTTTAGTTTGATATATTTTATATAATCTTTGCAATTCTGGTCACTAATTATGAATTTAAAGTTTTTTGTAGGAATAATTACCTAAGAAATCACTTGGAACTGTGATAAAAAGTAAACCATCAAGTATTCATGAATCAAAATTAGAGTCCAGTGATGAAGAAGATACAGATAGCTTTGATGATGATGCTTATAAGCCAGTGAGTACAGATGATTTTATCTTTATATGTACTAATATTTAATTTAAAGAAATCATTCTCATAATTATTGTGCTTTTATAACATGGATGTTTAAGGAGCTTTTTTTATGAGAACATAAAAATTAGTTAGTTATTACCCCTATATTATTTAATATTTAAATTTCAATAACATAAAACATCTAATATTTTTTCCAATCTTATTATGTAGGATCTGTTATTTTTAGTAGCAACATTAAATGAAAGGAAATTGATGATCAATCCCAATATTCCAATATTTGACACCATCAAAAACATGTTCAAATTCATATTTACATTATTATAACTAGAATAAGACTATGGGTGGTTAAGTATCATTGCTTATATTAGCACAGATTCTATTATAACCTTTATATTAGGATTTCTTACACTAGCAGCCCATACTAGCAACAATGTTTACACTGGAAAAGATTACATATTTACACATTTGGCTTCATTATTAGCAACATTACACTAGCATTTCTTATAAGAGTAGTATTCACAATAGAAATTTTTATACTAACATCATTACAGTAGCAGTGCTTACATTATTAGTTCTTAGACTAGAAATGCTTACACTGGAACTGTTCGTAGCAAAATTAAATGTACAAACACATTTTCATAATGCATATGTCTGGGAAATACAAGGGTGACAAATCTAGGAAACATGGGAATAATCCTACAGAAGATCTGTTTGCAATGACATGAGCATCCCACTCATTGGTGTTGGGGAAGAGGACAGAGGGGGTGTGCCGGAAAGGGGGGACTGGTGCTAGGGAAGAGGGAAGGGGTGTGTGTTGTTGGAAGGGGGTGAGGGGGGAGGGGTGTGATGGGTGATGGGGGTAGGTTTACAAGTATTCAGGGGGGGTTTGGGGAAGAGGAAAGGGTGGGGGTGTTGGGGAAGAGGGTTGGGGTGTGTGCAGGGGGGTGGGGGAGGGGGGAAGGGGTGTGGGGGTGCAGGGGGAGGGGGAAGTCCAGGAGTGTGTAGGGAGGGGGTAGGGTGCAGGGGGAGGGGGCTGTCTAGTAGGGGGTGTCAGGGGGTGTGCAAGGGGGTTTTTTCCAGAGGTGAGAGTGGGGGTGTGTAAAGGGGGAGGGTATATGATGGGGGCTGTCTAGGGGGAAGGGGGTGTGCTGGGTGAGGGGGTTTACAAGTATTCGGGGGGGTTGGTGCTGGGGAAGGGGGGAGGGGTGTGATGGGGGGTCTGTTCAGGGGGGAAGGACCCATGAGGCATTGAAACTCGATCCAAACTGATTATACACCATTAATAGGAAGAGTGATTCATAATTAATAGGACTCTACTATTTTACAATATAATTTTGAAGTTTGGATCTATTTCCCCTTGCTTGCAGGAACATTATTAGACCCATGAGGCGTTGTGGTTCTTATATGTTGGGTGGTGACTTGTTTAATCACAAGAGACATGTATTTTGTTGTTGATATTTTATTTTATTTTCTTTATTGAATCAGCCACTTAGGCCTTTTACTTCTTTCTACGGATAGAGGGTACTTATATTCTGTGAAGGGGGATAGATGGGAACTAGAAGCGGCTACGCGGTTTTCTTTATAGGGGGAGATCGGGGTAGTTCAGGGATTGATAGTGTGTTTAATTTTTTTTCTACTTTTACTGTGTTTCTTCAATTTATTTTTTTCCTTCGGCATGGATGTCTGACATATAGATGGTTCATGCTGAAATTTTATTTATTTTCTACTGTTGTTTTAATTAATTGTTTATGGGGGTGATTTATCCCTTGTTTGAGACACCAAACACATATAAATATCTCCAAATCATGAATTTCATTTCATTATGAAATTCTTATACGCATACCTTCACCCTCGGTCCTCTTCCAAGAAATCTTCTTTATGTTAACACATTGAATTCACTCTTCATATATAAATTTTCAACACATCTTCATGCAATAGATCTTCATGCCATTATTCTTGACAAAGCCCATGCCTATTTAATCAGGAATACCTCATTCATACCTCATATATTTTTCTGAAAATCTAACGAATCTATCCTTGGTTGAAATAACCCCCCCCCCTTTGGATGATCCCTTTTTTGAATTAGTTTTCTCTGGTAGAGAGGTTAGTGGCCCTATTCCTCCCATTCAAAAGAAGGTGAAAAATACTATCTTATGGGATGATATAGTGGATGTGTCTCATCCAGACTATGAGGTAATTTCTTTTAAATATGCTCTATCAATGATTATCTCTGATGAACAACTTGAAGAAGCATCCAAGCATAGTTTAGATGAAATGAAATATGATGTTCAGGATGAGGTGGATTCTAATTAATGGTAAGAGCAATGAATGGTTTCTTCAAAGAACTGGAAAGGTAAGTCAGAGATAGTGGCCGCCACTTCAGGGAAATATATTTTTCTTATTACAAGTTGAAAAATGATTCCTTAGTATACTCGGCATCATCTTCTATACTGTGCACCAGACATCAACTTTAGAAACCCAATTCTAGGTACTTTAGCAACCCAATTTGGATTAATGTAGCAACCTAGTGTAGGAAGGCTTTATTTTTTGCATCCTCTATCAGACTTTCATTGGCTTCAATAAGAGATAAATGATTGTGATGAATTTTCATTAAAAATTTATTTATGACTTTTCTGATAAGAACTTTTTTCTTCTTTGAACATATTGGCCAGCTCTACTTATGTTTTAACTAGTGAAAACAATCCATTGTGGTTTCATTGTTTTTGCATTCTGTTTTTCATTGTTTCACAGTGGTTTCAGAGGGGGTGGGGGCTTGGTGTGGGGAGGGGGGGCTGTGTGCAGGGGGGATAGGGGATGGGTGTAGGGCTAGGTGTAGGTGGTACTGGAGGTGTCCAGGAGGGGGCAGTGGGGGTGCAGGTGGGGGTGGACAGTGGGGGTGCAGGTGGGGGGAGGACATGGGTGCATGGGGTAGTGGGGGGGGGGGGGGCTGGGGGGCTGGTTGCAAAGGGGGGATGGGGGTTGGGTGCAGGTGGAACTGGGGTACAAGGGGGTGTCCAGGAGGGGGCAGTGGGGGTGTAGGTGGGGGTTTGGACAGTGTGGGTGTAGTGGGGGAGGGGGATGGGTGCAGGACTGGTGAAGGTGGTACTAGGGGTGCAGGGGGGTTCCCAGAAGGGGGGCAGTGGGGGTGTAGGCGGAGGATGGATAGTGGGGGTGCAGTGGAGGGTAGGGGGACCTGGGTGTATGGGATAGTGAGGGGGTTGGGGGATGGTTGTAGGGGGTGGGGGCTGGGTATAGGGCTAGGTGCAGGTGGTATAGGGGGTGCAGGGGGTGTCTAGGAGGGAGACATTGGGGGTGCATGTGGGGGGTGGACAGTGGGGGTGCAAGTGGGAGGGAGGGGGATGTGAGTGCAAGGGGTAGTGGGGGGCTAGGTGCAGGGGGAGGGGGTTCTTGGTGCAAGGGGGCAGTGGGGGAGTAGGCTGGGAGGGGTCTGTCCAAGGGGGAAGGGAGAGGCTATAGGGGGTCTGTCCAGCGGGTGGTCTAGGGGGGTGTCCAAGGTTGTCAAGGGGGGTGTGGAAGGGGGTTTTGTCCAGAGGGAGGAGTGGGTTGTGCAAAGGGGGAGGGGAGGTGCTCTGGGGGTTTGTCAAAGGGGGAAGGGAGGGGCTGCATGGGGTCTGTCTAGTGGGGAAGCTATTATTTCTAGGAAAATAATATATACTCACGGTTTGAGAACCATGGGTAAATCTGCTGCTGCAGAACCCTCTATACCGACAGTTTTTAAACCGTGGGTAAATATGCTGCTGCAAAACCCCTTATACCTAAGGTTTACTTAGTCGTGGGTATCTAATTTCTTCTGTAAAAATGTATACCCATGGTTCTATAAACCGTGGGCATAGATCTATACCCACGGTTCACCAGAACCATGGGTAAGTTGAAATTTCAGTGGAATATACCCATGGTTTCTGTAAAACTATGGTTATAGGGCAATCCCGACACCACAGGAGCCCACGGTTCATCAAACCATGGGTATAGCATATACCCATGGTTTAATGGGCAATACCCACAGTTTGAAACCATGGGTATATGGCACTTTTCCAGTAGTGGAGCTAAAATCCTAGTGAGGGAATAAACACAGGAGAGAACATATCAAATGGGTTATAAGGAATAACATGATGACATAAAAAAGAATGGAAAGTGAATAAACATTTGGAAGAATAAAATATAGTACATGGGATCATTTAATCATGTAATCATAGGAATATGATAGCAATATACACCATGACATAAACATGAGTCAGGGCTAACTACCAAGACTATATCACATGGTGAAAAATGTCCCATAAAGGAATTATGTTTACTCACTATCCCAAAATGACATCTCATGAGACCAAATATAACCCAATAAATTAGAGAACTATCTTGGAACACCAAGAATAACATGATCATTCAAATGTTTTCTTTATAAATAATCAAACATAAGGAGTACATATTAGGGTTGCCCATAGGAAGAAATGGGTATCACAATCATGTCATAAAGCATAACCAAGGGGTGTATCATAATGGTGTAAAATAAACAAGTGATTTCAATCATAATTGGAAATTAATAAAGGAAAATGATAATATATCATAATAAATGATGTCCAACTAAAGTGAATACATGTAAAAAATGTTTTAGAAACTCTTAAAATGAGTCACTTCAGTGCAGTTTAAGAGAAAATATAAATGATTATCAAAAGTGGAAAAAGGAATAATTGATTTCATAAAACCAAAAATTAAATAAGATAGTTTTTCATGAAGAAATTAAGGATTTTAGAAAAATAATGGTGTTTTAATATATATTATGGGGTGTATATGAAAAGTCATAATAAATTGGGAATTTCCCTTTAATAAGACTTGGTTATCGGGAAGAATTGAAAAAAGAACCATATAAAACATGTATTTTCACATCAAAGAAAGAATAATTGATCTAGGAACATATTTCTATAGAAAAAAAACAGAATTTATGAGCATTATATGAGAATAATTAAGAATTAAATTTGGGTAAAGAGAGATAAAGAGTAACATGAAGGAAAAAAATGGGCGTTAAGAGAGAATCCCTTATCTTATTTCTAGAAGTGTTATTCACTTGAACTTAATATTCTATATAATAAAATTAGATACATTAATTAATTAATTTAGAACCTATTATACACATATTTTATTTATTACAACTTTATTAAGTTCATTTATGGGCCTTTTTATGAGTTATCAGATTCAATTTCATTATTTTGGGAGCGTTCGTTTTATGATTTTATGATCAGTTCTCTTCAGTTTAATTATGGTAGTTCGTGTCAAATGGAAGGAAAACTACATAAGTGGAATGATATGGTATTAATATAATACGATAATTTTAAATTTTCCCATATATCATTTTATTTTTATATATGATAATGATCCATAAGATAAATAGTTAATGAGAAAAATGATTATTTTATTTTAGTGTTTTTCGATCATCACGAACTAGTTTTGTTTTATTATTTAATATAATATAATATAATATAATATAATATATATATATATATTAGTTCCAGAACATGAAATGTGGTGTATTATCCATGTTTCAATATATTTTAACAATAATAATGGTTTTATGACCATCCGTTAAGGAAATAATGGAAAATGAAAACTCTTCATCCATGAAGGTGGTGAATCGACACCTCATGGAAAATGTTTTCATTTTGAGAATAAAAGGTGAAACAAAGAGATTTAATGGTTTATATCCCATTAAAAAATATCATTCTAGTATATATATATGACACTAGAGTTATCTTGTAAATTTTTATAGTGGGTTAAAGGATGAGGTAGAAGAAATGAGAAATTTATAAAAGAAAGGCGGAAGATTTTTCTTCTTGAATATTATTTCCTTGCGAAACTCCTAAGGGATCTTTATTTTGGTATTTTTTTGAGAAAATAAGGTCATAGATTATGGAATGATTCATTGGATGAAAATTATGTATAATTTAGACATGATTCAAGGCCTTGGAGCTATGAGGAAAAGGGGTGGTATTTATAGTGGGAGGAGAGGGGTGTTTATCATTATTTTAATCATTTTTTTTATCATTTTGTCTCAATAATATCAATAGAGTTGATTACTATGACTAAATATAGTAAATTTTTAAGGAGTGTTTGAACCAATTAGTGCTTACCTAATCCACACATTATTCATTACTCAATAGTTCATGTATTTGTTATATATGGTAAATTATTGTATTTCACTATTCATAAAAAATTAAACCATTTTAGAAAAATCATAAAAAATAAATCTCATAATTTTAATATGTTTACATTTAAAAAATGGACTCTATTTTATGAAAATAATTTTCCCTATATGATAAATTTAATTTTTAATCAAAATTCACATTTATTCAAAAAATATCGATTTTAATATTATAACTGATTTTATAACACTTGGAAAAATTAAATAAGGTCTCCTAAAATTATCTTATAATTATAGGGAAAAATATTAATTTATGAATCTATTTTATGAAAATATATTTTATTTTAAATCATTATATTGATTATAAAATTATAAATAAACATTTACAACTTATAAAAATACCAACATTTAATTTGTATTTTTTGAAAAATTTATTTACATATACCAAGTTATAAATATTTCATATATTTATTTATAATATGACTTAATTTTATTTATACATTCAAAGGTGAGTTTACAGTTCTATTTTTATGGGTTATTATTCTTACCGGTCATATTATTATTCAAATGGTCAGGTTATTATTCCATCGGTATAGGTTATTTAATTTCTATAAATACAAATTATTTAATTACTCATTTATGATAATAATGTTTTTATTTTTATATCTACATGATTTATGTGTTTTATAATATATAATATATTTATAATAAGTGAAATTCCATTGATAAAATGTTAGGTCGTTACAAAGGAGTCTACCTATGACAACCCTGCTCTTTTTTCCACATTAATACAAGATTTGTAACATAAGGTTACACATAATAAAACCTAGAAGAATGATAAGTTTAGTGTATTTTAAAATTAGGTTTTTTAAATAACAACATAAAACAGTAATAACATCATCATTATTGAAAGCATCCTTAACAAGCTCACACTTAAAACTGCATGGAATAACCTGGGGACATAGAAATAATTGGGTGAGATATAAAGCCTAGTAAGGGAATAAAAATGGAATAACATGAAGAGAATAATACATGTTATAAAATAGGAATACAAAATATGATCAAGAATCATAAAAAGTAATAACAAAACATGATATATCATGATAATCATAAAGGTAACATGGAAAATGTGGAAACAACTTAAAAATGCATCAAAAACATAGGTCAAGGCTAACTGCCAAGACATGTTGATGAAAAAAGACCCATAAATGAATTTTGGTCACTCCCTATTCTAATTTTATGTCTAATGAGACTAAACATTACACAATTCATTAGATAGTTATATAATTCAGGGTGTGTCTGTCACTTTCATTGCATTCTCATGCTTATGTTTTCCATATAGATTATACAACATGGATTCATTAATCATCATGTTTTCTTCCATGATAAAGTGGTGTTGAGTAAATATATGACGTTACCATTTTAAATAAGTATATGGGTATAAAGGTGAACACCCTAGATAGTAAATGGGTATGGTATTCACTATATAATTTTTTTGGCATGTAAAATCACAGTGAAATTACGGTAGCATAACAACATCAATTAAAAAATCATAAACTTGATTGATGATAGTGAAAGGGATATCTCATATTTTTTAAATAAAATATTAAATAATATGGACATGTAAAGAGATATAATAACATTATTAATTTTATATAAATCTCATAAGATAATATGGAAAGTTGATTAAAGAATAGAAGGTGAGGATCCCTTACCTTCTGAGTGTGACTCTAAATGCTTGGGAGGAGCTTGTTGAGGGCTTGGGGTCACCATTAGAGGCATCTAGAGATGGTATGGAAGATTAATTACATGATAAAATATTTTTTAATAAACATAAATGGGATCTTGTGTGGAATTTTATAAGAAATGAGTGGGGAATTATATATCATTTCTCAAACTTAGGTTTTGGACTCTACAAAAAAAATAACCAAAACCATAAACCTTCAAAAGTTTATTTTAATGGTTTTATCCAAATGGGATTGGTATTAATTATTTTATAAGGGAAAAGTATGAAATTAATAAAATAATACCCTTCATTATGTGGAAGTGAGTCATAATCTTAATGAAATGATTTTAAAAATATATTAATGGTTTTGGAATATTCACAAAGTAATTGTAAAATTCATCCAATAAATAATAAATCACACTATGTTAAAGTTAAAACAAATATTTGGTTGTATATTCTATTTCTATTACTTATTAAATCACTTGGTTGTCATTATAATGTCATAATACCCATTGTATGTTTATATGGTATTTAATTTTTACCCGAAAATTCGACTGTCTCAGAAAATTATGAATAATTCACCATTGGATAATTTAAAAGTTCCGAGTCCAAAAATATTATTTATTTTTTCCAAACAATATTTTAAATATATGGATTTACACTTTTAAAATAAAATCAATATTTATTGAGAAATGTCAGATTTTTGACAATAACTGTTTTGGATCCCTTTATAAAAATTGCATTTGACCTCATAAAAATTATATGACAATTTATATTTAATTAATGTTATTCAATAATAATATTTTCCTAAAATATTACTTATTTTAAAAAATCCATTAATTCATTAAAATAAATTCCTTAATTGAAAATGATATTACCCAAAATTACTATTTGTATTTTTTTATATCCAAATAAAAATCATTTATAAAGTAAAAATAATTAAGATTAAATATATTCAATATTATATTATAAATAATGTAATTAATCATATTTAAAGGGGTATGATAGATATACATTTAATACACTAGATAACACCCTATGAGTAAGGTGTGTGACTATGATACTTTTATGAGGTAGTTCGGAGTACATGGTTTGGGTTGTGATCCCGATGAGCTTGAACTTCTATTGTAAAAGGTTTATCTCATACTTAATTTGTTAGAAATTGGCTTGCGCTTAGTCATGGGTAAATATCATTAATTCAATCTACCTTTTAATCTCTAATAAATGGGCTTGATACGGTACGATCCTATTGGTTGGGGATACAACTTCCATTTTATATGTCAACTAGATTTGTTAAAAACCTATATTTATATTAATCATGTGATCATTGTTCAATGGATACATTATCAAGGGTAATTATGATTAAAAATCAATTAAAAATGATAGGATATAATAAAACCAAATAATTGAATCTATTTTCAATAACTACAATACATAATAATACATTTAATTAAATCACAAAGGGGATTTTATTTATAAAAGTTTGGGTTATTACAATATTCCCCCATTCATAAATTTGGCCCTAAATTTTTTCATTTCTCATACTAAAACATATGAGGGTAACTCACTTTCATCAATTTCTATGGTTCCCACATCTCTTCTTCTAACATGTGGTTTCTCCAAATCACTTTTACCATAGGTGTTTTTTTATTTCATAGAAATTTTTCTATAAAATCTAATATCTTCATCAGCTGCACTTCATATGATGTATAATTCTCCAATGGTACCACCTCTAGATTTAGTACATGGAAAGGGTATAGTATGTTCTTTCTCAAGAGGGATACATGTAATACATCATGTACTTGATATTGGTTAGGTGGGAAATCTAGTCTATATGCCACAACTCCTATGCGATCAAGGATCTCAAAGGGGTCGATGCATCTTGGAAAAGATTTCCCTTTTTACAAAACTCATGAATTTATTCCATGGATATTTTTAGTGGAATACCGTGTTTCCAACATCAAACTCTAGGTCTAATCAGTGATTATAAGCAAAGATATATTATTGAATCAGAGCATCTATGATGTGTTGTTGAATGGTCTTAACCTTTTCCCCCATTTCCCCAACCATTTTTGGACCTAGCAGTTTTCATTCCCCAACTTCATCCCAACATGCAAGTGTTATACACCTCTTCCCATAAAGGGAATCATAGGGATCCATTTAGATGTTATAGTGGAAACTATTTTTGTATGATAACTTAACATCAGTAAGATTTTGATCTCATCCTGCTTTTAAGTCAATTGAGAATGGTTCAATATGTCCTCAAGTGTCTAGAAAGTCTACTAAGGTTGGCCATCAGTTTGATAGTGATAATTCATGATGACGTTCCATTCAGTATTCGGATCATGTTAGATAATCTTCCATAATATTGAGTTAAAACTCGGGTCTCAATTAGATACAATTGATATTGGTGTTCCATGTATCCTCACCCATTCTACAATCTATATCCTTGAAATTTGATCGAGTGAGAATTCTTCTTGAATTTCAATGAAGTGATAATATCTCATAAAATTATCCACCAAAAACCATATAGAAATATTTCCTCTTTATTTCTTCAGAATACCAATGAAAAATTATATGGTTATGTTTTTCAATTTCCATGTAGGTATTGGTAATGGTTTTATTATACCCTTATATTTTTCCTTTTCTACCTTCATGTGCTGACATATAATACCTGTTGATGTGTATTTCATGATCCTTTATTTCATATTGTCCCACAAATAGTGCTCTTAGAAATATTGATACATATTTGTACTTACAAGATGGATATATATGTTTATACAATGTGTGTCATCAAAAAAATCCTTCTTTAACTCAAGATATGAGGGTACACAAAGTCTCAAACTGAATCTCAGAACACCTTTTTTATTAACATGGGACATTTATGATTTCAATTTTCTTATAGTTTCCTCTTTATTCTAAATTTCCACATCATCTATTTGAACATACTTTATCCTCTATTGAAGGGACGGATTAGAAATCACTTATTAAAGGATTATTTATGCTTCTTCCTTTAGTATTATCATTTCCATCCTTTTGAAATATAAGAAGATCAGGTCCTTGTCAATTATCATCAATGATAAAATTGTCAGAACCTATTTACTTAGAGAACATGTCACTTTATTCACTTTCCCATTATGGTAGTGAATTGAGAAGTCATAGTCCTTGATCAGCTCTAACCATCTTTGTTGGTGCATATTCATATCTTTCTATGTGAATATATACTTGAGGATTTTTTGATCCATATATATTTTACACTTATCCTCAAAGAGATAATTCCACCATATTTTCAAAGATAAGATCACAACAGCCAACTACATATCATTGATTGTGTAGTTCTATTCGTGAACTTTCAACTTCTTTAAATAATAGGCTCTAACTTTTTCATTTTTCATTAATACACAACCAAATACCTTCTTTGAAGCATCGTTGAATACTATGAATTGTTCTCAACTTATTGGTAGTGTGATTACAGTGGCAGTTATTTTCCTCCTAATCAATTCCTTGAAACTCTCTTTACATTTATCATTCTAAAAAACATGACCCCATTCATAATTATTTTGGTTAGAGGGTTTGAAAATCATGATAAATTGCTCAAAAATTGACAATAGTACCCAACTATTTCATGTTAACTATGAATATCTATCATGTATGTTAGCCTCATCCATCCATCAATTGTTTCTATATTTGAAGGGTCCACTGATATCCAATTGCTTGTGATGATATTCCCCAAGAATTATAATTCCTTTAACCAAAACTCTCATTTTTTTTACTCACCATAATGATATTCATTAATCTCTTCTTTATTATAATTCATTGTGATGATATTCCCTATTCATTTTTTTAACTCACCATAATGATTATTCTCAAGCTCCTCCTTATTTTGTGAGAATATTAGAATATCATTTATAAAGACTACCATAAATTTATCACAGTAATATCTAATGACTCTATTCATAAAGTCCATGAAGATTTCTGGACCATTAGTGAGTCCAAATGGCATTACTATGAAATCATAATGCTCGTACTTTGTACGAAAGGCGGTCTATGGGATATCATCCTTCTTCACCCTAACATGGTAATAACCCAACCAAAGATCCACCTTGAAGAAGTATTGTGCTCCATGTATCTAATACAATAATTCATCAATCCATGTAAGAGGATACATGTTATTTATCATTATCTTGTTGAGATCACGATAATAAATGAAAAAGCACATTTACCCATACATATTTTTAATGGAGAGGATTGGTTGACCCCATGGTGAAGAACTTTGGAATATAAAACCATTATCTGGATTATTCTATATTTGTTCCATTAGATCCTCATGTTCCACAATACCCATTATATATATATTCTTAGATAATGGTAACACCCCAAGTATAAGATCAATATAAAATTTAACATCTTGTCTAGGAGGAAGACCATACAATTATTTATGAATCACATAAGTGTATTCCCTCATAAAGGTTATGTCTTCAAGGATGATATTCTCCTTAAAATAAATCATTTTATTCAGATGATATTTCTCATTAGGAAATAATATAAATTCTTTAGATGTTGGTGCTAAAAAAGATTCATACTCCTCCTTTCACTTTTATAGAATCATGGGTCAATTTGAAATACAGATAATGATTTCCTTCCCACATCAATTTATGGTGGATCTATTTATGGAAAGCCAAACAATACCTATAATTATATCAAATTCCATGAAAGGTAGCATGATAAGTATCATTGTGAAGTTAATCTGTCAAATTTTTACATCGGAGAAGTTATATAGTTGAGGTTCAATAATTTCCCCATTTATTGTTTTCACCAAAACATAAAATTCCATGATTTTCTGTGGTATTTGAATAATTTTACTATACATTCATGATATAAATGAATGTGTGAAACCAGAATCAAATATTATATTATCTATTATTTAATGAATAACTAGAATACATGTTTCCCTATTGTTTTCAGGATCCATCTCATTGGGAGTGATGGGAAAATATCATCCCCCGTGCCTTGAAGGTTGTTGGTTATCTTCGAAAAACATTGGCATAGTTCATTGGTTTGAAAATATTGATGGTTACATGAAGTTGAAGCAATGAACAATGAACTGAGGTTTTATTAGAGAATTATTTTCCACCATAAAATTGGTGGGTTTATTCTTTTGTAAATCTCTAGTTATGTTCCCCTCCATCCTGAACCAAAATCATCCCCTTTCCCCCCCTTAAGAAATTTTGTGGGTTCTTCTTTCCACACCATTTTCAAGTGGGATGTTAAAATTTCTTGGTATAATTATATTTCTCCATCAGAACACTTTAATTAAAATCCTCTTTCCAATTTTTATCTATTTTACACCCTTGAGATTCACCAATCTTCATTTTCACTTTGAGGGAAAATCTGAAAATTTTCTCATAGCTACCAATGTCACAGATTTCCAAGTATTTTCATATACTAGGTTTTAGACGACCAAATAAGAAGTCAACCTTGAATTCAAAGGAGAAGAAAAAGTAAAAGGTGCATCATGAAAGTCTTATGATGTTTTCCTCATACACCCTGATGGATTCATTTTATAATTTCTTAAGGGAAAGTAAATCCCTTTTAACTTTTAATAGGATGGTGTGAGAGAAATTTTTATCGAAAAACATCTTCCGAAATTCCTTCCACCCCATCAGTTCAATCTCTTCCTCAAGCTTTATATTCTTGATAAATGTCATACACTGATCATCTTCTCCTTGCATATGATCAATATTCAGTATAACATTCTATTTCATATAACATTGAAGGCTAGAGAGAATCCTCTCAATATAGTTGATCGATTGTTCTGTGATTAAGGGATTAGAAGACCTATTGACAATCTAAGGCCTTTTCGTATAAATATATCAATTCCATAATGTTCTTTATTAGGGGGATTTGGATGCTCCACCAATTCTAGGTTTCTATTTCAAACCTGGGCTAACATAGGGAGTATCATCACAAAGTTTTAGATTCTTACTCCCTTCAATATGGGCCTCTCATTGGGGAAGTCATCACATTTCTCATCACATTGATTTTTTACCCACTTACTACTATTTCCAGTCATTTTATAAAATATTGGGAAATTAGGGGTGATTATTTTCAAAATATTAAATGCATATGGAATCCAATGAAATTATAGAGATAACCTATAAATTACATGTATTTCCTAAACTTATGAATTTTTAGGCTTCAATATATGTTATCCATGATCTATTTCCCAACATATCTTTTATGGGTATTTTCTTGTAACATTAATAATCATTCATAATGATCTTATGAATTTACCAAAGCATATACCCTGGGAGTGTCAAACCAAGTTTGAATAATGTCCCATTATTGTTCACCAGTACTCTATCTAGTCTAGATCAATGTTGTGTTTTTAGGTTTTACATCTATGTACATATATTCCTTAGACACATACACATGTAATATCTAGACTGGGATGTATTTTATTAAAAAACCACAAACTCTAAAATTATGAAAATTTAGGTATTTTTTCTAATACTTATTCTTTCCTTAATTATTTCATTGGATTTTGATAATACTAATACAAAAAAAGAACTAATATTTTCCTTTGATACCAACTATGACAACCTTGATCTTTATTTCATACTAAAACATGAGTTATTACATAAGGTTACACATAATACTACCTGAATGATTGACAATAATAGTGTATTTTCATATTAGGTACATTATATAAAAGTTTAAAATAATAATAACATCATATTTATTGAAAACTTCCTTAACATGGTTACACTTAATGCTGTATGGATAACCTAGGGATATACATAAGAAAGGGGAGAGCCATAAAGACTAGTTTTGGAATAAACAGGGCATAACATGAAGAAAATAATACTTGTTATACAATAGGCATATCAAAAAGGAGAAAAAATTATAAACATAGACAAAGAGACATGATATAGCATGATAATCATAAAGGCAGCATAAAAAATGTGTCAATAACATAAAACACTAAATCTTAAATAAATATCAAGGAAAACTACCAATACATAATGATGGAAAAAAATACCATAAAGAAATAATCTTCACTCTATGTCCATATATGATGTCTCATGACACTTAACATTACCCAATTAATTAGAGTTCTGTATAATTCCTGGTGCACTTTCCACTTTCATTTCATTCTCATTCTAAAGTGTTCCATATAGATCATACCGAATGGAATCATTCATCATAATATTTTATTCATTGATCAAGGGGTTTGGAAAAAATACATTTAATTACAAATTAAAATAATTATAACTATATAAAGGTTAACACCCTTTCTAGGAAGTGGGTATGGTATTCACTACACAATTGTTTTGGCATGGAAAATCATGATGAAATTTCAACTGCATAATTGTGCCACTTAAAAATTAATAAAATGGTTGATGAGAGAAAATGGGGTGTCTCATCATTTATAAATAAAATTTTTAATAACAAGGAAATATAAATACATATCCAAACATTATGAATCTGAAATATAAGTTATAATATAATAAGTAAACTTAAATACATAAGATATTGTGAGGACCCCTTACCTTGAGAGTGTGAATCCAAATGCATGAGAGGAGCTTCTTAAGAGCTTGGGGGAACCTTGGGATAACTCTAAAGTGGTAAGGGAATTATAATTACATTCTATAATGGTTTTTAGTGAAGATAAATCAGATATTTGGTGGTTTTATATAAGAAATTAGTGGGTAATTCTTTATCATTTTTCAAAATTAGGTTTTGGACTTTATATAATAAAATAACCAAAACCATACACATTACCATAGTTTTTTCCATGGATTCTACCAAATGATAGTATATTTAAATATTTTATAAGGAAAAGTGTTGATCATAATAAAATGATACCCTTTCTTTTGTAAAAGTGAGTCATACTCTTAAATAAATGGTCTTGAACCTTAATATATATTAATGGTTTTGGAGGAATTACAAAATATTTATAAAATTAATAAAATAAAACTAAAATCACATTATTTTAAAGTGAAAAATATATATTTGTTCTTGGATACCATTTATAATATTTATTACATCACTTTTGGGTCATTTTGATGTCATAATACACACCATATATTTATATGGTATATAATTTTTAACAGAAAATTAAAATATCTCAGAAAATTATGAAAAATTCATTATTGGATAATTTCGAATTTATGATTCCAATAATAAGTTTCTTAAAAAATCATTTTATAAATATTTAAATGTTCACATTTAAAATTAAATCAACATTTATTGTTAAATGATGGGTTTTTTGACAATAATAGTTTTCAAATCCCTATAAGAATTACATTTGACATCATAAAAAATAAATGATCATTTATATTTAATAAAAAATATGTAATAATAATATTTTATTAAAATATTATTTATTTTAAAAAATCCATTAATTCATAAAAATAAATTCCTTAATTGAATTTGAATATTACCTAAAATTATTATTTGTGCTTTATTGTATCAAAAAAAATATAAAGTAACAATAATTGGGAAAAAAATATATGAATTATTATATTGTAAATAATATATGTACTCATATTTCTAGGTTATTGATACATATCCATTTAATACACCAACAAACACCATAAAAGTAAGGTGTGTGACATTGATACTTTCATGAGGTGGTTCAGTGTATCTTGTCTGGGCCTTGATCATGATGAGCTTGAGCTTATCCTATAAATAGTTTTTGTCATGTTTAAGTTTTTGGATCTCATATTGGGATCATTCAAGTGAAAACCCAAGTGATTATATCTCCCTTGAAAGCTCCAATAATTGGGCTTCATAGGATATGATCCTACTGGTTGAGGCCATCACATCCATGGTCTGTTTCAATAGGATTTGATAAAACATAATATTTCTAATAATCATGTGATCACTATTAAATGGATATATTATATATTCTAATTATTATTAATGGTCAATTAAATTAGATAGGATATAATAAAACCAAATAAGTTCATGTGATTTTATATCTATAATACTTAATAAGACATTTAATTAAATCACAAGGTGATTTTTATTTATAATAGATCAGGTCATTACGCTACCACTATGTCAATAGTTGATAAAATAAGTAGTAAAAGTGTTGGATCGCCAATAATAAATCATATAGTGATAAAGAATTCCCAAAACATCTTTCCCATGCATCTAAAAATTCAAGGAAACGTGTTGTAGAGAAATGGAGATCATAACTTTTTGGGAAAATGATAATGGTAAAATGGTTGAAGGAATTGTTTATTGGATTCTTATTGAAAAAAATAAATTCCTAATGTTCATAAGAATCCAATTTCAAGGGGTATAAATCATGAGAATAATTAACATCATAGGTTCAGAAGATAAATTTTTTAGTTTCAAATAGATCTGGATTACCTAATGATATCTATGGTAATTATAGTGGTAGTGTTCATAGAAGTTATATATTCCCACCCAAGCATGCATCAAGAAGATATAGAGAAATAATAAAAAAATTGATTAAGAAACAAGATCCATCCAAGGGAAATAAGTTTAAGGAAGTTATAAATTTTTATACTACCATAAAAATTAAAAAGAAATATTATGATTCATGCTTAGGAAAGAGACCAAAGAAATTTAAAATAAGTGAAATATCTAAATATAATGATATAAATAATATAAACCAAAAGATTCAATGTGGTGAAACTAAATTAACTGTGTATATACCCAAATACTTTTTAGTCATTTGGAAAACTAATTTTGGAAGATAAAAAATGATAGAAGAAGAACAAGATAAATCTTTTCTTGAAGAAGAATAACAGGATCCATAAGAAGATCCAGAATTTCATTGTACACTTTCAATAAATTACAACCCATGTGGATTAGAAAAGTTGTGGGGGGTGAAATAAATATAGACATTATTATAATGAGTGTATAACCTTACGTACATCATAATAAAAATTATAGAAAATAAAAATATTTCCCCATGAGATACATTTTCAATTGTAAAATATGAAAAGATGAATATATCACACAAATAATTTTATATAAATATGAAAAACATGCTATAAAAAAGAGAAAAAAAATTAAAGAAAAATTGTGCAAGCCTGAAATATAGAGAAACATGGTCAAGAAAAACATCTCAACCTCATTGTTCACATAGAGGATCAAAGAGATCCACCTTATTACCATATATTTTTGTATAGTCTTAATTTGATTAAAATGTAAGGAATTTAAGGTGATTCATATTCTCAGGGAGAGAATCTAAGGACGATAGTTGGTTTTTAGAAACTGGATGGAAAATATAAAGAAGATGCCATCTTGGATTGATCCCTCAATTTCCACATGAATAGTTTCATTTTGGAGGATTATCTACTTAGAAATTTTGAAATATATTTAAAGAAGATATATATTTTTATTAATATTTTGTGGATTACCTCTTTTAGGGTGAGACAAATTAATAATGATCAATACCCTGTAATTTTCTTAAAGGAGATTTTATTGAAATGGAATGTATTCTTTAATATTTAATCCTAGGTAATAAGAAGAAAATTATAATATCAAAGGGGATATAAATGTTAAAAAATAAAATAAATAAGAGATAAAGAATAATCTTATATGTTTCCTTGAAAATAAAACCTTCCATTGTACTTGAATGTTTTTTTATCCATGTGTTCATGTGAGTATAAAAAATTTTGATAAATAAATTTGTATCACAGTTTATAATTTAAAAGGTTCCATTAATTGATTCAGTCTAAATTTTTTTATAACTAAATCATAAGGGTAAAGATATTATCATTTTATATGGTATAAAATTCAATTTATTATGGATATATTTGATTTTAAAAAACAAATAGTCTTGTTTTCTACACCGAGCGTGGATCACATGGAGAAAGAGAGGAATGGTTTATAGAACATTGTTTAAGTATGGATTGATACCACATTCCAATTTTCATTGAATTTTTATCAACAAGGTGGAGATGAATTAAAATGTAATATTGATAATAATGGGGGAGATATGGAATAGATCACATATTTTCATATAAATGGGTATTGACAAAAAATACAAAGGGGGAGATTATTGATCCTAATTTATGTGTGTGTTTTATCTGTTGTCAATGAAGTATAAGTATAAATAAGGATATATGTAACTTTTTTGGGAAATAATAATTAAAATAATCTAATTGTAAAATATTTAATTTCAATTTATAATGTTCAATATCCAGAGATTTTAAAATAATACTATGTTCGATAGCATACGAGATATACAAACCTGAGCTAAAAATAACATTGAAATATTATTATTTAAATATTATGGTTATAACCTAGCCATTGAGTTTTCAGATAGGAATAGGATTAAAAAACTAAATATGTATAAATATTATAGTAAATATAAATTTTTTGATTAATTCTTGTGAAATAATCACTCATTTTTTAGTAATGTCATTTTATTAATAAAAAGTATGTTTATTTAAAAAATTGGTTTTATAGATTTTTGGGAGAGATTAATATAATTAGTTTCATTAAAATTTTGAAAAATTATTTTATACAAAGTATATCATTTTTTAAATCATCTTATCAATATTATCCTATGATGTAATTTTGAGATTTTTCTAAAAAGTTTGATTTCTCAATGAATATTGAAAATAAATTTTTTTATTGAAAACTATGTTTTATTTTAAAGAATTTAAAATTTAAAATTAAATTCAATATTATTTTTAAAATTTTATTAGTTCCTTTTTTAAAATAATTTAATTATTATATTTTAAATTAGTTTTATAATTGAATTTAGTATACAAATATTTTCGTATTAAAAAATGCATTTTTTGGAAACCCCATTTGTTATCATGCTTTGAAATTTTAATTTTAAATAACGTTATGAAATTAAATTATTTTAATCTTTAAAACTAGATTAATTATTTGTAATTAATAGTTCCTAGTTTGGTGAATAGATCAATTTTATTTTTAGTAATTTTGAATAGTGACCTAAGAAAATTTTGTTTCCCTTATAAGGGTAAATTAATCAATTAAGGGTTAAAAATAATATGATAAGGACAATAAATTGACCATAAAACTTGAATTATATTTATATTAAGATTCCATTTAATCCATACTAATCAATTATTCAATTATATGATATTTTTTCCATTTTTATGTGATTATAAACATTATAATATCTTGTGTAAAGAAAAGCTAAAAATGTCACACTCTTGTTTTTAATAACTATAAAATTTTTAAAATTGGGATAAATAGAGTCTATTTTATGTTATAAATATTATTTTTAAATATAAATAATTTATATTCATCATGATAATTTATTTTTAATTTTTTGTGAAGAAATAATTACCTCTAATACATACACAATGATGACATGAAAATTATTCAATAAATGGAAAAATAAAATAATTTATATTAGAAATATTAAATATAATATAATTTCAAACTATTAATTTTATCCATAGATTTTATAAATAAATATAAAATGTTAGTTACTTATTAAAATATTTTCTTCTAATTTAAGTTATTTTCTTGATGCTAATAAAGAAAATGTAAATGAATTGTTCTAAAATTGACATTACAAGTATTCTATGAAAATAATAATTTATTAAATGATTTAAAAATCCTAAAAATATTTTATTAATCTAAGTAAAATTTATATTGTTTATATTATCAATCATGGTCAACTTATGGTATATTTTTTTATTTAAAATAACTATCATGACATTAAAATTGTAGAAAACTTTATTTTTGCGATAAATGTGAGAAGTGCTAACGAGGGGTTAAAACTAAAAGATAAGGCTAAATATACAATAAAAAAATTATAAAAAATTTATTGGATTAATTTATTTTGAGTCATAATAATATTTTATTTTAATATTAAAATTTTGATCCATTTTTTAAATCACAATTAATTTATATTAATTTATTAGTTTATGAAATTCCAAAAGTACCCCTCCCCTTTCTTATAAAATGGTACCTATTCTTCTCATTTATTCATATCTTTAGAATAATTTTATTCATCCCATATCTAATCAAATAACATCCAATAAAACCCTCCCCATATTTTATAGGTCTTATTTTTGGGTAGGATACCAACCATAGAGGTATTGAGGTGTAAATAAATGGTGGTTTTCTAAAGAAGAGGTTTAGTTCTTAACCAAGAGTTTTTATTTTATTTATTTTTCCACCTCCATAAAATATTCTCCAAACATTATAATAGTATAAAATCAGAATCATACATATAATTTTATGTTATTATTTTTGTTTCATAATCCATATTCATCTACAACATCCATCAAATGGAATTGAATTCAACGTTCATGTGTATGGTGGACAACTGGATCACAGATCGATGTAATTCCATATCCAATACAACATATTATAGTTAGTTATAATTATGGAGTTAATATTTATATATGATATTAATCACATATTTGTCATTATTAGAATATAATATATCATAAATTTTCTTACATTTCAATTCAATGAAAAATGATAACATTATTTATGTGTACTGTGGACAACCACCTCTATGAAGTGATGTGATTCATTTTTCATCACAACATCACATGGATAAAAAATATATGTTTACATAAAATATTAATGTGGTATATATGATATTATAATAATTTTTTAAATATAAAATAATACTTAAACTCTTTCCATAATTATTTCTAAAAAATGGAAATGTTACTCATGTGTACATACAACCTATTGTCTTCATGATTATGACATAGTTCATTTTTCATAACCATGTTTTATGATTGGTCATAAAAGTAAAATCGATGTATAAAAATGATAATTATTTCATTATTACTATTCTAGATACTATGTAATAATTAACCCTTTTATCTTGTTCAATATGGTGAAGTAATTTTGAAATTTTAAAGTGCACATCCTCAAAATACCTGATGTTAACTTAATTGATTAAGTAATTAAATATACAATTAAAATAAATGAAATAAATAAATTAGGAATTAGGTAAAGTAAAATTTTATTAAGGAATTAAATAATTTATATAAATTAATTATACAGTTGGTAAAAGAGATATATAATTATTCTGGACTTGAGGTAAGAGATTCTAACTCAATTTACTTTCATTGAGTAATATTTTATTATTATGAACCAAATTTCTTTTATATGTAGTATAGAATACCCCATTCACATATTATATCATGAGTCCTTCTTTCTTTATCTTCTTAAAAGGTTCAATTATAATTATTTCATCCAATGATATTTTACTTGAAATCTATCTAGTAGTAAATTATTTATTAATTAAATTTTCTTTCATTGGGTTATAACTCTTCTTATTTGAAGCTTTAATTCCATGATTATGAGTGAAACTATATCCTAATTTCATTATTATATAGCTCTAATTTCTTTGTGTGCATTTAAAATTTTTAAGCATAATTGCTTCATTAATTAGTTATTAATTCAATGATATGATCTCTATATGGGTTATTCATCTCAAATTCATTTTTTATAAATATGAAGGTTAAACCTCTTTTATTAAAAGAAAATAAAATATAGGGTATAATAAGAGTATGGGAAAACAAATAAAAATCCCAAAGTAGGAGCTACTAATTTTGGATATACATTTATAATATAAACCAATATTCATTTATGAGGTGTATATACTGTCCCGCTAACATTTCATATCATGGATATCTTAATGTTCATGAAATTTAAATATTCATTAGTATCTAATATTTCACAAAGTTTATGATTGAAAAGTTACCAAAGTGGAAAAGGGTTTATATTATAATATCATTTCTTTACAATATTTTTTATGTTCATGGTTCTTTGGTGGAATTCATATTGTCTTATTATCTTGAAACACATCTATTTTATTATTCATTCTTTATTAATTTGGTCTACATGTTTAATTTATATTTCCTCCTTTATTGGTTAAAGAAACATTAAAAAAATTCTTTTAAATAATAGTGATCGTGTACCTTATTTTGGATTGGGATTCTTTCTCTTCTATATCCATGTTTTTGAAAATGTTCTCAAAAAAATATTTATTAAACATTAATGTTGTCCTAAATATATTTCACATGGTATTTTACATTATTTAAAAAGGTTTTAAATTGAAATTTCTTATTTTTTCCAAATGGCTAACTTCTAACTCACATTTCAAAATGTCTAAATTGAATTGTTTATTTTTAACATTTAAAACAATAATAAACATTACCACTATCATGACCACTATTTGGTATAAGTAATCATTTAAAATTTTCCATGTTTATTATCAATGGAATGTTTTTTCACAATATTGTTTTAAAAAATTATTTTTTGAAATTGATTTTTTAAATGAAAATGATATCTTCCTCAAGAATTTTTTTTGTGATCTTTTAATGGTATTTACATTTATCAACATCGACAAACCATTATGTTACTAGTGATATTCTATAATGAAACCATCCTTATTCTTTATTGGGATGGATTATTTTATTTTCATAGAACTTATTCCCTTTCCACTAGTAAATAAGTCTATCAAATAATTATTTTTGTTATGATTGAAAATTTAAGGCTTCTAAATGTTTTATTCATGAATGGTTCATAGAAATTATTTATAATAAATTGGTGATCATGAACTAGATTATACAATGGGTTGATCCCAATTATATCTCATGAAAAATAATTTAACTTGATATAGCTTATAAGATGTGACCACCCATATATCACTCCAATTTATTGTGTAGTGTTCTTTGTCTTTATAAAAAAGAAGGAGGTAGTTTCTAAAGGGTTTACCTTATAGACTTAATTACGGTCCAATAATTTCTACCATGGGATTAAATTAAGTTATGGATATAATGTTCCAAAACAAAAACAAATTTTATTTATTCTTTATATGTGTTTTTAATGTTTCTTTGGGTCAAGATTGAAATTACATAGATCATGATTATTAATTCTTATGACTCTTGATTTGGATAAAGAACTATTCAATGTTTAATGTTTTAAAATCCAGATATTGATATCATAAATTATCTCATTTTATTCTCATGAACATTTATTATGTCAACAAACACTTATTCTCATATTATTCTAACAGATGTAATTCAATTTTTAATGCTTATTCTAACCCTTATTGAGCATTTGAGATCAAAATTATTATGTTTACTTTTCACATAGTATTAATGAATGTTGATAAATTATTTTAGGCCAGGAAAGTTTCATATATGAATAATTTTATGGGATATTTTTAAGATGTATTATAGAATATGAAAATATGGGTATTGTGGGAGAGTATTTTGATCTCTATGAACCAGTTAGTTATGAATACAAGTTGTTAATAGTTTATCATAATTACATAAATCTCTAAAACATAATGGTCATTGGGTATGTAATTAGTATAATATTTCCTTTTTATGTTGTAAGGTTTTTATTTCCAAAGTTGGGTCACATTCATTGGTATCAAATCCAGAAATATAATGTTTATATTTTAAGCACTAGATTTGGGAGTGCAGGTTTGGGGTAGTTACCAACGGTTAATTCTAATATTGTTGAAGAAAAATAGTAAAAAACTAAGTCTTTTTCATTTTTATTAAGTGAATATAAATAAGAAAGAAAATTTTGGAAGATATTGGGTTAAATATTCATATCATAATCATTATGAAAAAAGAAGAATTTTTCTTTCCATCATAATTTTGAAGATTCCTTATTATTTAAGTAAAAAAGTGCCTTTGAAGATTTAGAGACCCATGAATTTGATTTTTTATAATGATTAAAAATAAAAAGTGGAATAAAATAATAGAATAGGTGGATTAATGTTCATTCCTCTATTTTTACAACACATACTATTAAGGATATGTGTTGAGGAAAAAACAAAAAAAATTATAACTCATGACTATCCTACTCGAGTAGCCATGGAATTCTATAAAACTATGGGGAAAGCTAAATAGAGAGTGAACCATGAGAAGTGTGAACGGGGTGTAATATCCTATGTGATTTAACATAGTTTTGTGTGAGAGTGTGTGGTTCTTAGCCTGCACCTTGTAGGGTGGAATGACAGGACGCTATAGATAATTGAATCCAATGGAATTCATTCGTAATTAGAAAATAAAACATGAATTATAAGTAATGCAGTAGTATATATGGAAATCTGGTGTGATATTGGGAAAATATAAAACTATAAACTCATTAAAAATATCCAAGTTATGGAGATCAAAATATGAGCATGTATTATATATTTCTCTCATAGTCAAACACACCCCAATCCATTTTTCTTATATTGTTTCCCAATATTAAATCATGAATTCAAATATCATGAAATTATGTTGGATTTATTAAAGGAAACAAGGACTATATTCATAGTTGTATGATAATTCAAAGTGCACATAAGAACAAAATATAAGCATCATAGAATAATATTACAAGTTGAAGAGAGTTGTTGGTGATGTCACCTTATCATAGTGGTTTATGAAAATGGGAATAGTGGTTCTCTAGGAAGTAAAAATAGAGAGCTACTCTAAACATGAGTTTTTTAGTCTAAGACTTCCTCCTATAAATGATGGTGAATAATGACTATACTATGGAGGTTGTTGTATTGAATGTGGAATATTTGGGTTGATGTAAGGGAATCAAAATGGGGATCTCTGCATGGTAGTGAAACCATGGTGACTATTTTTGAGTTGAAATAAAAATATTAAGGTGTTTCTCTAGGAAATAATAAATTGGTTTGGAAAAGTTAAAAATGTATGTACTAATCCATGGTGAATATTCAATGGGTGTTTTTGATGGAATTTCAACCGATGGGAAACAATGAGCTTTAATATTCTGTAGTTCACCTTCAATGGTAATTTTTATAAGTCCTTTAAGAATTTTATATTATTTTACATAAGGGGGGAAATGTTTTTGTGATGATTAAAGAAGATATTATTAAGACAAGTGAACCAGATAATTACAAGTAAGTTTGGGATTTCAAGGTTTTCAAATATTAGGATCTAATTATTTTTACTCTTTTTGTATATTGAGGGAAAAAATAATTATTGAGCACTACGTATGAGTGATTTTAAACCAATGTATGTTTTGTTTAAGATTTGTATAGGTGTCATATAATTTTTTCTTACATTTTATTGGTTGAAGGATTTGGTTATAAGTGTTTCGTGACATACATATAATTGATCCAAATATATGTATAATTCATTCATACAACTCTGTATGAGTCTTTCTAAATTATTTACAATATGATAAAGAAAAAAGATGGATTGTATAGTGATTTTCATCACAAGTTAAGAAGAAATGGTCATAGCTATAATATGGAATAAAATATCATGCACTTGTGGAGAGTTAGCATAGAGGATTACTTGTATAGAAAATTAAGGTTGTAAGATTGGAAAATTAAATAATAAATTATATTAATTATGGTGAGTCTTCATCTGAGTCTTAAAGCATGATAAGTTTGAATACTAAAACGTATAGAAATCTAATACAATTTAAAGTATTTATAATAATTAAAATATCATGGATTTTGAAATTCTTATAATATTAATAATTATAAATAGATTGTTATTACATAATTTTGAAGATATAAGAAAAAGAAGATTTTGTAGAAGACTCAAAACCATCAAATCTATTATATATATATATATTATTCTATATTTTATAGAAACCATTTTTTTTATAAGTTTGACACTACTATTTTATGAAGAACAATACAATGTCAATATGGTTCGAAGAACTAACAATAAATTCTAATTTATGTAACTAGGTGTATTAAAGTAAATAAAGAGTAAGTCTTAGTGTTATTAATGATGCATTGAAAAGGTAGAAGGAGAAGGAGGAGTTGGTGTAGAATAGTTTCACTAAAGAAAGAAGAAAAATTAGAGAGAGAAGTAAGTAATGAAAACTGGTGTGTAGGTTTATTTCACGGGAATAATAATAGGAAGAAGCTTCTAAGTTTTCTACTATGAATAAGGAATAAACGTTTTGTGAATAATTGTACACACAATATGATGAGTCAAATTAGCATATGAAAGTGGAAAGGGATAAAAGATAAGTGTGATAATTTCATTTATGAAAGTAGAGGAAGAATAATGTGTTGTGAATTTATATTTTCAAGGATAAAAGAGATATCTTGAAGACAATGTCAGAAAGGATGAAAATAAGAGATAGTTTCTTGTATGATTTTCTAAAAGTAGGTGAACCATAAGAGAATGACCTATGTAGAACATAACAAATAATTAAGACACTCTATTGGTAGAATATTTTGTATTTTTCACCATAATTATATAAATACTATTATAGATGGTGATGTAAAGACCCAGTGAGATGATGATGTATTATAAGGATAGTATAGTGAAATTCAAGTTCATAGATACACATTATATAATGTAGCTCACAATTTTATTAATGTAGGTTTTGTGGTGTTGGGTTTTTCCCATTCTAACTAAGGATTGTCCTTTATTTTTTAAAATGTAAACTTTTAAATCTTGTGTCTCCTTTTTTTGTGTGTGTTTGGAAGTGTTTCATGAACATATGTAGTTAAGAAAAGACAAAATAGAACCTTTTACATTAAAAGGTTATATAGGTTGAAGGAAATAAATAAAAAGGATAAAATGGATTAAAATTAACCATTACTAATTCACCCCATTCTTAGTGTGGAATAAATTCCGAACCCATATTTTCAATTTTGGTTTTTAAATAATACATACATTGATTTTATTCTAATAAATATGACCATAACTATGATAAATGATTATTTTTTTATTATCCCTAGGAAACAAGTTGTTTTTATTTCTACAATATTATTAAACATAAAGTTTTTGTGGCATGATATGGTATTTTTCTTGAGAAGGATCATTTGAATCATGGTGTTAGTGGGAGGAAATTAAAACATGTAGAAGTTTTAGATGAACAAATAGGTTGTGTTCAAGGGGTGGAAGTTGAGTCAGTTCCAAAAATAGTTATGGGAGAATAATTAACTCATATTATATAATAAACTAAAAGGTTTTGTATTATTTTTAAATATTCTAAGATATATGAATTTATTGTTGAAAATTATAGTGAATAAATTCTCATGGATAAAGAATAAACCACATTCTAAGAGCCCATTGAGCATCCCAATTATATGGAATGGATAAATTCATGTAAATATAATATTTAATACATTTACACTAACCATGTTTGGAATATATTGAATTCACCTTAAGGGGTTACACCCATAGGATAAAAGTGTTTTTTCCAAAAAGAAAACTAGTGTGGTTGGTAGAGTGTCTACCTATAAAAATCACTTAATAGATAAATGGTATAAAACATTCATGGTATTAACTATTAAAAAGTTTTTTATTTAGTTTTTATGATAAAATAAATTTGTATATTTCTTTCTATAGAACCTAATTATGATTATTATATATTTCAAATGGTTGAAAAAAACACTTCCCTTAATAGTAATTTAGTCAATTTTGTGAATTTTATATATAGAAAAAATTTTAAATTACCAAAAAATCATTCTAATATTTTTGAGTTTCAATGTTTTATATACAAACCGAATCAATATTATTTATTTCAAAACATATTTTTTATTGATGGGATCAATGAGTTTGGTTTCGTTAAGAATATGGATGATTCTTGTGTATACAAGCGGGTTAGTGGGAGTGTTTTGGTATTTATGATATTGTATGTGGATTAAATACTACTTATTTTAAATGATTTATTAACTTCAAATTATATAAATGTTTTTTGGAAAGTATTTCTTGATTAAAGTATTGGTGAAATAGCAGATATACTATAGATAATGATTAATAGAGATAGATAGAGGTGGTTTCATGTACTAAGTCAAAACACATATATTGGTAATGTGATAAAATTTTTATCATGAAGAACTCTAAGAATTTTACTTTCTATTTTTTAAGAAATAAATGTTAAGAAGATTCAAGATTCTTCTAAATAGTTTTAAATGATGGGTAGGATTCACTATAGGATCTATCATATATACCATGTTATGTAATCGACCTAATGTCACTTCTGCTTTGAGAATAACAAGTGTATACTGATCCAATCATAGTGAAATTCATTGGATTACTATAAATAATATACTTATGTACTTGAGAATAAGAAAGGATATATTCTTGTTATTTGGTGGTATGGATGAACTCATTGTAAGTTGTTACACTAATTCTAGTTTCCATTTTGACAATGATGATACAATATCTTAATCTAGATGCATGTTTTTTTCAATGGTGGATATATCATTTAGAATAGTTCTAAAAAATCCTACATTGTGGACTCGACAACATAGGTTGAGTTCGTGATTATATCAAACAATACAAAGGGAGATATTCAGATCAATAATTTCATTAATAAACTTATGGTGGTTTCCTATATTAAAGGATTAATTGATCATTATTGTGACTATAATGAAACTATTACTCAGCACAAGGAACCTTGGTCTCACCAAAAGACCAAATGCATCCTTTTTAAATACTATCTCATTTGAGAGATTATTTAAAGGATGATGTGAATATATATTGTGTGTCTAAAGAGGATAATGTATCAGATCCATTGAAAAAACCATTATCACAACAAAATCACGAGGTTCATGTTTAATCTATTTTTATAAGATGCATGAGATATTGGATGTAATGGTTATAAAATATATAATGGTTTTATAATAAAGGTGATCTACATTTATCATTTATTCATGTGTTCTATATATATTACATGAATAGTGTAATGATAATACCCTATTAATATAAGGCCCCATCCTTAAACATTACTTAATATTGATGTATATCAAGAATTCACATTAAGGATCTTTTCATGTTTAGAGTTTTAGAGAATTAGATCATAAATAATGCATTTCATTCCACATTTAAACAAGGTGGTTACATCAAAGACAGTATTCATTTTTTTCCATTAAAATGAAAAATATTCAAAATAAAACATGGATTCTTTCTTGACACTTCCTCGACACTATCATCACATCATGTACTTTTACCTTGACCTGTGAAAAACATTTCAAAAACTTGGGATGAGCATAAAAAACTCAGTAAGGGATATAAAAATATGGAAAGGAAACATTAGTCCATGTATACATAAGAATCAATGAAATCATACTTTACTCATAAAACATAAGCACATAACATACCTCATGAAATCATAAGATTTATGAATAACTCATAGAAATAATAATACATAAAGGTAACTTGAGGCATTCATAACATTCTTACGTAGGGAGTAACCCTCATGGTTACATTTGGAATAACCATCACAGTATATTCCCTAAATCTCTTCATAGAAACCTTAGAGTTTAACTCCTTCACGTTACCCAATGCATTGGAGAGATATCTCGAGGTCACCCACCCTTACTTTATCACAGAACCACCCAATTTCATAAACATTTCCCAAGAACCACAAAATAATAATAACACATAACTTAATCATAAAGGAAAGATAACATTCCCACATTGAAATAAGAATATAACATTTTAAGATATTTAAAATCCATTCTTAAAAACCATTTTCAATACCAAAATACATTAAAAGAGTGTATGGTATTTAGTTTTCTTTTGAAAACATTACGGCTTGTTAAAGAAGCCATAGATCAAATAATACTCATGGTGGAAGAAAAGGTAATTGTCACCGCTTACGTTAAAAAAAGAAACATTCCATTTTTTCGTTTAGTAAAACGCTTCGTAGAGAAAATATTCCCTTTTAATGAAATGAAAAGTCAAAAGGGTTTTATACACCATATAAAATAAAGTCATGTAGAAATCAAAATATGCCTTAATGAAAGGAGATTGAGATGAAGTCCCATACAAAGATGGTATCCTTAGATTAAGGATAAATCAATTACATAATTATGTGTGAAAAATATAAATACACCCAATATAATTGGATATTAAGTGTAAAACAATAAGAGGTCATACACACATATTAATATCACGGCATAATCAATAAGTAGAGGTTTAACCCAAAGAATTGAAATTGGGTTAAGAAGTTCCCTTATAGAAATTCGACAGTCTAACGGCGTCACTTTAAAGTTCAGAAAATGAGTTGATGAGAGATAAAAAGTGTATCATATCACTTGGACATAACATTTACAGTAATAAGGATATATAAGAAAATATCCCAACATAAGAAGATTTAAATTAAAATACCTAACAAAAAGAAGTCTTTTAAAAAGAGGAGGGTGAAAGGTTCCCTTACCGATTTGGGTAACTTTCGAAACGTACACCCCAGGAAAGAAAGACTATACAAAGTTGATGTAAATACCCATAAACTAAATTATATTATACAAATATTATAATTATGGGCAGTATATACACCACTCAAAGGATATAGTGACAAATATAGCATGAATCTCACGGGAATAAATCGTGAGATAAAAACCCCTTACCTCGTTGTAAAAAATTGAGTCATATGAACAAAAGATAGTAAGAACCAAATGAATCACATAATACCATGAATATAAATAGAATCATGATAATATATATCAAATGGAAGTATAAAATACACCACATGCAATAAATAATTGGCGTATAATGGAAATCTCACAGAATTAAAAGTGAGATAAGAAATCCCCTTATGAAATTTCGGCAGCCTAACAGCGCCACTTAGAACTTCTAAAAATGGATTAATGACATCAAATAGGGTCTCTCATCATATTAACATAAAAATTATAGTAATATTAATATAAAATAACATCCCCCAACATAAGAAATAGTATTTTAAAATAAATTACATAAAAGAGAGTACTTAAAAAGAAAGAGAGAGGTAGGATCCATTACCTCAAGTCTGACTAGTCTTGTTAGTTTCTTTATATTCCTGAATAATAAACTTTGGTCAATTTATAATTTCTTAATTAAATAATTTAAATTTTATTATTCAATTTGTATCACATATTATCATTTTATAATAATTACTTAATTATGTGAGTTCATATCATACGTTTTGTCGATGTTCGGTACATGAGTCAAAAATGAACTTGTTGAAAAGAATTTTCAATGTAGTTATAAGTACATCATATCCAGAATTTAATGATTTAAATATCATTTATATCTAGTATATATTATTTTTATACTATTATATAACATTTGGAGATAAAAAAAAGAAATGCACCGCTCATGGAGACGGTAGGTCGTACGTACGCATTAACACTACTTTCATTTCTTTTTCATATTAATGGAATTAAAACTAAATGAGATATATATATATATATCATAATTACAGTATAATATATATGTTATATAGGTCACATAAGTTCATTAATTTCATTCTTTATACAATCCATGTATTGCATGAACGAGTCACATCACTTGAGGGGGAGGTAGTCCACACTTCCCCAAATGAAATTATCGCATTTGCACAACATGCAAAGCATAAAGGTATGTTTTAAAGATAAAATACAGAAGCATATAGAGAACATAAATATAATATATATCATATATAAATATATTTCCATCATAATGGCCACCATGATAGGTGGTAGGAGACGATTGAACAATCATTGTTTCGTGAGGTAGTAATTCGCCTTCCACAGAAACAGTGTGTTCATTAACCATTAGACAGAGGTGTGTGTAAGTGTAGCTCTAATACTTATTATAAAAACATTCTAGTATATTGAATATACTTGTTTTGTTACAAAATAAATTAATAAAAGAGTTTATGGAGTTGGAGAAGCAAAATAAAACAAAATAACATAAAAGAATACATTACCTTTAAATCGGGTAACTCCCCTTTGTTTGAACCAAAAGGGTTTCTTGAATAGATTTCTGCCTAAGGTAAGGCTTATAGGATGAATAGATAGATCTTGGGAGGTTATTTTAGTAGAGTTTAGATGAGCCAAATCTCTTTAGAAGTGTGAGAAATGGGTAGGAAGTGGGGTATTTTTATAAGAGAGAGGAGGGGCTCTTTTGGAAATCTTGAAACTATTATTTTATTATAAAATGACATTCAGTTTCTAAAGCTCCAAAAATCAATATAGTAAAGGATAAGGTGTCCCATGTTTTAAATAAAATAATCCAATAAGTATTTTACAAGTTTTGGATATTGTTTTAAACTTTATCCTCTTATTTATTTAATTTATTCATTAATGACGTAAACATTGCATCATCATTGTGTCATAAATAATATTAATTATTTAATGTCTAAAAATTATAAAAAATTACTTTGTTGTAGGAAATATTTTTACATTTCTAATGAATATTTATAGTCGAAAATATAACATGTATAACCCCTTGAAAAAAATGTTTTAGTAAAAAAATACATGTTTGTGACATTTTTATTTTTACTTTAAATAAAAAGGTTTTAATGTCATTATCATACCCAAATGGATCCATGGGGCCCCCAAATTGACCCATGGATTTTCTTGGTCATCCATGACTCATCCAATAAGGTTAGGACATGTTTCAAGGTATTTATATATTTTTATAATATTATTTTTACCTTAAATTACCCTAATTACCTCTAATCGTAGTTAATAAAACTCAAAAATTACTATTCACCAAAAATTATTTTCAACCAATTGAACCAAATTTTACTTACTAATGACAACCATGTATGTTGTATTTTTTAAATTCAATTCACAGAAGCGGTAAAATTTTCTTTAAACAAAAAATCAGTTTTTTAACTACCACTTAGTGGTTTCACTATTCATCAAAAATTGATGTTTTTCAGAAAAATACCAAAAATTCACCCTAAGATATACTTGATATTACAAATTCAAAAATGATGTCCATTTTACCAAATTCAAAACATAGAAGTTTCATTAATTAATCTTATAATTAATTTCCGTTGTCAAAACAAATAGCGTGTTTTTAAGAAACAATATCTGTCAAAAGATTGACACTTGTTTATGTCCAATTTCAAAGTGAAATTAATTCCAATGCCCACCATTAGATTAAATGGTAAAAATATATTATAATTACACTTTAAAATGAATTAAATAAGTAATATAACCATATGAATAAATTATATTAAAAGGTGGTTTTGAATTAAAATACAGCATTTTTCACTATTCATTAGAATTAAACTTTATCGGAAAAATACAAAAAATTTACAAAAAGTTAATTTTTATGACTTGATTATAAAGAATGATTTTATTTTTTCAAATATTATATATGAGAGTTAAAAAAAGTAGATTTAAAAAGGTTTCACCATCAAAAGGCGGTTAATCGACCTTTTAAAGAATATTAGAATATTTATGCTTAAAATTGGATTCTTTCGTATTTTAAGCCTATAAAATATATTGGGTAATTGTTAAAATATTTAACAAACATATATAATAATTTTGTAGTTAGTTCTGTTCATTCCTGCCATTACAACAGCTAGGCGTTAACTACTATTTAAAAATATATTATTATATTATTAGTGAGATTTCAAAGAAACTCGTTGTTGCGTATTGGGTACGCCATCGAACATAGAATACCCTTTAAAGTAATATTAATATTTTATTCACAAATATTAATAAATATGAAAATGTCATATTCCTTATTTACCTGGGATGTTACATCCTTCCCCCCTTTTGGGAATTGTGTCCTCACAATTTAAAAAAAATTAGGCTCAGAAACTTCGTTGAAAGCCCCACATTGGAAAAAGAGTCAATAAAACTATAACTTTAAAAGAAAGAAAAAGATATACAAAGGTTACCCACAATAACCCATATTAGGATTCCATGTAGGGAAAACATGGATATGGAATAAAAAACAAAGTGTCATGTTCTGATGGAGAGTGATAGAAAATATTATTATGAGAAAGTTAACCATTAGAAAATCAAAAACTTATGATGGGTTAAATAGTGTTTGATTCCCCAGTAGGAAAATTTAACAGACAATGTTTTTGTTTTAATTTACTTTTCATTGAGTAATTTATTTATGGGCTTAACTGAAACTTAAGGAAACATACTTACTTCTCATGTAGACTACATCTTTTACTAGATTTCTAACACAAACTCATTTTTTCCCAAACAATGAGTATTTAGGATGACTTGTTCACATTAAGAGTGATAAAATCATCTTCTTGAGAATCACCTAACCCACAAAAGATGCACTATATAATTCCCATGTCTTTGGACCTTACGCAAAACCAAAATGGTTAGTTCAAGATCAGATAATCCCCAAAAAGTATAATTTTTTAAAAAAAGAAAAACTACTCTTAATCTCTAAAATTTGTCCAACAAAACCCAAAGTTCACCAAATACCATTCAATTAACAACTGTCCCTAAAATTCTTCAAATTAAACCAAACTAAGATTGAAACCCAAATCTATGAAGGATTTAATCACATAATATTTCAAGATAAATCTTAATATTTATCTCCAAATAACATTAGTTACTCTTAATTAACTTAATCACATATCCTTTATGACAGGTCCATCATTTCCATAGATAACCCAAAATCAACTTATTCTTGATTCATAAAATCATATAACTAAAAAATATTTTGTCATACTAACCAGGGACTTCACGTAGTCCAGTGGTAGGCGATAAATACCAGTCGCACTTTTGTTGTGGGTTTGATTCCCACAGCTTTTTCTGACGCGACGGGTTTCCACACGGTCTGCATGTTTTCCTTTTTTAAAACTATATAACTTTATAAAATTCCCAAAAAGAGATAAATCCATAAAAAATAACCATAACATATTTTAACCTCAAGTTTATCTCATGCCTTTCATTTTCCATCATAACATATAGTAACCCATAATTACCTCAAAAGTAAGGATCATATAAACCCTAATGGTTACCTTTATAACTATTACCTGAACTTCCACATCGATTTGGTTCTCTCGTACATGATGCATTAGAGAACTCACCAAGGTTCAAGTGGTTAATCATGACTCCTGATAGTCAGTTTAGAATAACCACAAGATTTTTCATTGAATCCCCCATTTCATCAGGTCTCTTAATCAGAGAACCACCACAGTTTCTTTCAAACCCATTGTCACTTTGGTTCCTGCTAGATCCATCCATTTACTAAAACCAAAAATGTTAGTGTGAGTATATCAACAAAATAATCATGTACTGATGAGGAAGATAAATACTAAGATATACTTATCCAAGTTATCTAAAACTCATTCCAACATTCAAAAATAACAATGACTCCATCTAATATACAAACCATTTTGGTTATACAGAACCTATCACTTATGCTTAATGAATACCCTAGCCTCCAAATTTATCTAAACAGACCTCTAATACCAACTATAGGGACCCAGCCTTAAACATTACTTAATCTTGAGTTATATTAAGAATTCATATTGAGGATCTTTTCAGGTTTAGAGTTTTAGAGAATTAGATCATAAATCATGCATTTCATTCCACATTTAAACAAGGTGGTTACATCAAAGACAGTATTAATTTTTTTCCATTCAAAGGAAACATATTTAAAATAAAACATGGATTCTTTCTTGACACTTCCTTGATGCTATCATCACATCATGTACTTTTCCCTTGACCTGTGAAAAACATTTTAAAAACTTGGTATGATCATAAAAAGCTCAGTAAGGGATATAAAAATACGTAAAGGAAACATTAGTCTATGTATACATACGAATCAATGAAATAATACTTTACTCATAAAACATAAGCACTTAACATACCTCATGAAATCATAATATTTATTAATAACTCATAGAAATCATAAGACATAAAGGTAACTTGAGGTATTCATAACATTCTGACGTAAAGAGTAACCCTCATGGTTATGTTTGGAATAGCCATCACAGTATATTACCTAAATCTCTTTAGAGAAATCATAGTGTTTAACTCCTTCATGTTACCCAATGCATTGGAGAGCTATCTTAGGCTCACACACCCTTTTTTTATCACGGAACCACTCGATTTCATAAACATTTCCCATGAACCATAACATAATCATAACACATAACTTAAGCATAAATGAAAGATAACATTCCCAAATTACAATAACAATATAACATTTTAAAATATTGAAAATCCATAATTAAAAACCATTTTCAATACCAAAATAAATTAAAAGAGTGTATGGTATTTATTTTTCTTATGAAAAAATTATGGCTTGTTAAGGAATCTATAGATCAAATAATACTCGTGGCGGCGGAAAAAATCGTTGTTACCGCTTACATTAAAAAAAGAAACATTCCTTTTTGTCATTTAGTAAAACACTTCATAGAGAAAATATTCCCTTTGAATGAAATGAAAAGTAAAAAGGGTTTTATACAACATATAAAATAAAGTCATTTAGAAATCAAAAGATTCCTCAATGAAATGAAATTGAGACGAAGTCCCGTACAAAGTTGGTATCCTTAGATTAAGGATAAATCAATTACATAATTATGTGTGAAAAATATAAATACACCCAATATAAGTGGATATTAAGTGTAAAAAAATAATAGGTCATCCACACATATTCATAGCACGACATAATCAATAATTATAGGTTTAACCCAAAGAATTTAAATTGTGTTAAGAAGTTCCCTTACAGAAATTCGACAGCCTAACGGCGTCACTTTAAAGTTTAGAAAATGAGTTGATGAGAGATAAAAAGTGTATCTCATCACTTGGACATAACATTTACAACAATAAGGATATATAATAACATATCCCAACATAATATGATGTAAATTAAAAGACCTAACAAAAGAAGTCTTTTAAAAAGAGGAGGATGAAAGGTTCCCTTACCGATTTGGGTAACTTTTGAAATGTACACCCCATGAAAGAAGGACTATACAACATTGATGTAAATACCCATAAACGAAATTATATTACAAAAATATTAGAATTATGGGTAGTACATACACCACAAAAAGGATATAGTGACAAATATAGCATGAATCTCACGGGAATAAATAGTGAGATAAAAACCACTTACCTCGTTGTAATAAATCGAGTCATATGACCAAAAGATAATAAGAACAAAATTAATCCCATAATACCATGAATATAAATAGAATAATAATAATATATATTAAATTTAAGTACATAATACACCACATGCAAAAAAAAATTGTTGTACAATGGAAATCTCACAGAATTAAAAGTGAGATAAGAAATCCCCTTACGAAATTTCAGCAGCCTAACGGCGCCACTTAAAACATCCAAAAATGGATTGATGAGATCAAATAGGGTTTATCATCATATGAAAATTAAAATTACAGTAAGAGGAATATAAAAGAACATCCTCCAACATAAGAAAGAGGAGCTTAAAAGAAATGACATAAAATAGAGTACTTAAAAAAGAAAGAGAGAGGTAGGATCCCTTACCTCAAGTCCGGCTAGTCTTGTTCATTTCTTTATATTCCTGGAAAATAAACTTTGGTCAATTTATAATTGCTTAAGGAAATAATTTAAAGTTTATTATTCAATTAATATCTCATATTATCATGTTATAATAATTATTTAATTATGTGATTTCATATCATACATTTTGTCGATGTTCGGTACATGAGTCAAAAATGAACTTGTTTAAAAGAATTGTCCATGTAGTTATAAGTACATAATCTCCAGAATTTAATGATTTAAATATCATATATATCCAGTATATATTATTTTTATACTATTCCATAAAATTTGGAGATAAAAAAATGAAATGCACCGTTCATGGAGACGGTAGGCCATACGTACGCATGAACACTACTTTCATTTCTTTGTCATATTAATGGAATTAAAACTAAAAGAGAGATATATATATATATATATTATAATTCCAGTATAATATATATGTTATATAGGTCACATAAGTTCATTAATTTCATTCTTTATACATTCCATTTATTGCATGAATGAGTCACATCACTTGAGGGGGCGGTAGTCCACACTTCCTCAAATGAAATTATCACATTTGCACAACATGCAAAGCATAAAGGTATGTTTTAAATATAAAATACAGAAGAATATAGAGGAAATAAATATAATATATATAATATATAAATATAGTTCCATCATAATGGACACCATGAGAGGTGGTAGGAGATGATTGAACAATCATCATTTCGTGAGTCAGTAATTCGCCTTCCATGGAAAAAGTATGTTCATTAACCATTAGACGGAGGTGTGTGTAAGTGTAACTCGAATACTTATTATAAAAATATACTAGTATATTTAATATAATGTTTTTGTTACATAATAAATGAATAAAAGAGTTTAGGGGGTTGGAGAAGCAAAATAAAACAAAATAACATAAAAAATACATTACCTTTAAATCGGGTAACTCCCCTTTGTTTGAACCAAAAGGGTTTCTTGAAGAGATTTCTTCCTAAGGTAAAGCTTCTAGGATGAATAGAGGGATATTGGAATGTTATTTGAGTAGATTTTGGACGATCCAAAGTGCTTTATAAGTGTGATAAATGGGTAGTAATTGGGGTCTTTTTATAAGGGAGAGGAGGGGCTCTTTTGGAAATCATGAAACTATTATTTTATTATAAAATGAAATTCGGTTTCTAAAGCTCCAAAAATCATTAAATTAGAGGATAAGGTGTCCCATGTTAAAAATAAAATCATCCAATAGGTATTGTACAAGTTTTTTATATTGTTTTAAACTTTATCCTCTTTTTTATTTAATTTATTCATTAATGATGTAAACATTGAATCATAATTGTGTCATAACTAATATTATTTATTTGATATCTAAAAATTATAAAAAAATTACCATGTTGTAGGAAATATTTTTAGATTTCTAATTAATATTTATAGTCTAAAAGATAACATGTATAACCCCTTGTAAAAATTGTTTTAGTAAAATAATACATGTTTGTGACATTTTTATTTTTACTTTAAATAAAAAGGTATTAATGTCATTATCATACCCAAGTGGCTCCATGGGGCACCCAAATTGACCCATGGATTTTCTTGGTCATCCATGACTCATCCAATAATGTTAGGACATGTGTAAATGTATTTTTATATTTTTATAATATTATTTTTGCCTTAAATTACCCTAATTACCTCTAATCGCAGTTAATAAAACTCAAAAGTTACTATTCACCAAAAATTATTTTCATCCCATTAAACCACATTTCACTTACTAATGATATCCATGTATGTCATATTTTTGAAATTCAATTCACAGAAGCAGTAAAATTTCCTTTGAACCAAAAATCAGTTTTTTAACTACCACCTAGTGGTTTCACTATTCATCAAAAATTGATGTTTTTCAGAAAAATTCCAAAAATCCACCCTAAGCTATAATTGATATTCCAAATTAAAAAATGATGTACATTTTACCAAATTCATAACATATAATTTTCCTTGATTAATTTTATAATTAATTCCCGTTGTCAAAACAAATAGCGTGTTTTTAAGAAACAATATCTGTCAAAAGATTGACACTTGTTTATGTCCAATTTCAAAGTGAAATTAATTACAATGCCCACCATTAGATTAAATGGTAAAAATATATTATAATTAAAATTTAAAACAAATTAAATAGATAATATAACCATATGAATAAATTATATTAAAAGGTGGTTTTGAATTAAAATACAGCATTTTTCACTATTCATTAGAATTAAACTTTATCAGAAAAATACAAAAAATTTACAAAAAGATAATTTTTATGACTTGATTCTAAAGAATGATTTTATTTTTTCAAATATTATATATAAGAGTTAAAAAAGTAGATTTAAAAAGGTTTCACCATCAAAAGGCGGTTAATCGACCTTTTAAAGAATATTAGAATTTTTTATGTTTAAAATTGGATTCATTCATATTTTAAGCCTATATAATTTATTGGGTAATTGTTAAAATATTTAACAAACATATATAATCATTTTGTAGTTAGTTCTGTTCATTCCCATCATTACAACGGCTAGGCGTTAACTACTATTTAAAAATATATTATTATATTATTACTGTGCAACGTAAGATTTCAAAGAAACTCGTTTTTGCATATTGGGTACACCATAGAACATAGCATCCCCTTTAAAGTAATATTAATATTTTATTCACAAATATTAATAAATATGAAAATTTCATATTCTTTATTTACCTGGGATGTTACAATTAATATATGACATTAAGTTGTCCCTAATTGATGGTCTTCATGGAGAATAATGGCTAGTGATGATATGTTAATATTATCAAGAGTATAAATTCATATTTGATATATATTAGACTCATGAGATAATAAATAGACTTATTATCTTTAATGGTCTATAAAATTATATCACATGGAATTTCAAAAGGTTATTGATATATGTAGGGGTTTATTCTTAATATGAATCTTTATTACCTAATGATAGGAAGTGAAATGATTCTTTAATTTCAAGGAATTATATTCTCTAAAACTTATATAATTTAAAAAATATTGATGAATTCTAGTTGTATCAAGGGTTAGAGGGGGATCGAGAGTAGGTTTTGGAGAACTGGATGGGTTTGAAGCTAAAATTCCATTGCATGTAGGTAGTTACAACCAGGACGAGGGGTGTCATGCATGACATCTAGATTGAGGGAGGATCACAATGTAGAGGTTGAGGAATTAAAATAGGGGGTATGTTTAAGAATCATTGATGGTGTGACCCAGATGGGTCTTTCTATTACTATTCTTTTTGGGTTGAGCCCTATGTCTGGAGGAGGTCACATTGTCGCAAATCTAGGAAGGTGTGTTCAATGGAATCATCGCTATAGTCACATTATGACCATGTTTCTAGATATTTTTTTAAGGGGAGTATTGGTAAATTTACCATGGACCCATTTAACTCTTACCCATACATATCCCTTGATCCCTATATGATTTTTTTATAGCCTAGAAGCTTCCTATTACTTTTTTTTCTCCTCCTCTCTTATAACTTTTCCATTTAATGTTCATTTTTTACAGATTTTATTTTGGTATGTCTACACCCATCGAGAACCTTGATCTCTTATTCTTTAATTATTTATTCACTCCATATTAAAAAACTATAATAATGAGGTTTTATGGATAATTTCATGGTTTTGATGGATTGTATGTAAATCAGAGGGTGTGGCATTACAAGTACACTACATTAAGATTGAGGTAGGATTCATTTACCATGTTACTACTTTTGTATGAAGTTGTATAGATTACCTTTCATGTGTGTGTCTATGTATTCCAATGGGACTCTTTTTTTGGTATTAATAATATTTTGTATATCCCAATGGATTTTTTTGACCCCATAAAGTGAGATTTATATCTTAATGAATTAGGAAGGGTGGAACATGCTTCGATTCATGGGTAGATATAGGGTCTATCTATTGGGGTAAATTTGGCCTATGGGTTATCATTCAATATTAATTAAGTCTAGAGTGTCCTAGTAAAGTGGTTATTTTGTACCAATGATGAGTCCCCCACCTTGAGATAGTGTCAAGTTCACAAATGGAAATGTGTGTAAACTATATAGATGATATACTTAGTGAATCCTAAGGGATAGTGTTCATTTAATGAATATTTTTCTACTACATGCCTTATAACCTTTTGAAATTTATGATTTCTAGGAACACCATGAGTGGGAAAGTCTATTTTGAGATGGATTGAATGAAGAACCATGAGGGATAAAGTAGGGAAATAGTTATGATATGTGGTCCATCCTTGTGTGGGAAGGCATGGCCTGAGATGTGATATGAGGCTAACATTGAGTGATAAGGAATGCTCAGAGACACTAGGTGCCACCAACCATGAGTGAGAATTTTTCTTTAGATATGATGGTGACCTAAATTGAGTGAGAATAACATATATGGGTTCTTAATGTGGGGTCATTCTATGAGTGAGAAGCCACTAGTCATGTGTTGAAAGGTATTTGTGGTTCCATGAGACACTTCCTTCTAGAGTAATTTTGAATCAGGTAGGTTTGAGGTTTTTGGTATCCTAATTAAAACATGATAATATTGTGGGAGTTTTATATTTATTTATTTACTTACATCCATTTTAGATCCTTTATATGACCATTTCACTTATGTCAAGGATGTGATGGTAGAATGATACAAGTTCTTATTACTGAAACCTTTCATAGGAACCTCGGTGCACATGAAAAATTTATTATCCTAGAAATGGATTAGGGAAAGGCCCCTATATCAAGATTTTTATCATGAGAATCTTGTTTTGAGTGTGTTTATATTAATACATACTCCATGTTCTTATACTATTATGACATAGTTAATAATTTTTTTCCTTTTTTTAATTATATATATTGATCTAATATATGTGGTGATATTTTTTTAATTAGATGTACTAGTGATTGAATTAAATATGTTATCACATATGATTATTTTGTTATCTATGAGATTAAATTATATTTTTTTATATTTATTAAGTATTATTTAATTTAGTGTATTTGTAACGACCCGAAATTTTTTTTTAAATAAAATTTGTTTCCTAATTTTATGTGTTATTGTTATACTCAACAAAAATGTTTTATTGGATAAACATGATTATAATTAAAATGATATCAGTGGGTTTTTACTATTATATAACCATTGGTCAACATGACCACTGTGAACAAAATGTTTTGATTATTGTCTCTAAATATAAGTAATCTTGGTTAATTATTATAGAAAGAAGATTCGATGGCCTCACCTAGTAGTCTTGGACCGATCGAAGCCCATCTAACAGAGCTTGGGAAGGAGGTAGCACCACTGGGCTTTGCTCTGGATCAAATCCAAGCCGAACTTCATCATGTGAAGCTGGAACGAAATCGCCTTCGTGAGAAGTTCAAACTGATAGAAATTACTACTCGGGCAATGTTGACTGAGCCGCCCCAAGCTTCTATCACCCTAGCACACCTTACTCTTAGGTCCTATGCTGGTATTATAAGGGGTTATGTAACGAGACCGTAACTACCTTGTGTAATCCTTGTTTTAAATAAAAATTGGGATTTCTTCTTATGATGAAGTTTATGAATTTTGAAATGACCGGATAAATATAGTATGCATATTTTGATGAATTTTAGAAAAAGGATATTTTAAATATGTTTATGTAAACCCTAAATAATTTAAAATGTGTAATGATTTTCAAAAAATGGTCTTCTGCAATTATGTTCAGTACTAAATTTAGAGTCTAATAAGATCAACTTGATTTTTGATGAATAGTAAATTATGAATAGTGATTTTATGATTAGGATTAGTAATATGACCAAATGGATTAGTAATCTCACTTAAAGAAAGTTTTAAAATAATCTAGGCACCTTGATTTAAGTAATGTGATTCAATAAAATAGTTAAATAACAGTTTCATTAATTATTATTCAAGTATTAGTTTTTAAGGGTGAATAGTGTTTTTTAATTAAAAATTTAATTAAAAATAATTAGAAATTTTTTTTTATAAAAATGACTTTATTTTTGAACTCAGAGCATCGATATTATGTTATGGTAATTTTTGGGGTTTTTTCTGAAAAAAATGAATTTTTGATGAATAGTGTTTTTATTTAAAAATTAAATTAAAAATATTTAGAAAATTATTTTTATAAAATGGATTTCATTTTTGAAATCAGAGCATTGATATTTGGTTAATGTGAAATTTTGGGATTTTTCTGAGAAAGTTGAATTTTCAGTGAATAGTAAAAATACAGTTTTAGGGTTTCGGTATGTTTAATGACATCATAATGGTGTCATGATGATGTCATGAGATCTTTTGAGGGTTGGCCGGCCAAGGGTGATGAATTATTGTTTTGGGGGCCCCATGTGGCCTAACTCCATGATAAATGACAAGGGAGAGCACATGGGTTTGAGAAAAGCACATGTGAGGTGTCCCTTGGCCATTAATGCCTTGTCCCCTCACTTTCCCTATAAATACCAAGCCCTCCTCTCATCCATTCGACTCCCCACTCATTCCCAACGAATTTCTGGTCTCATTACCTCCCAAGGAGTCCTCCCAAGGTTCCCCCAAGCCCTCAAGGTCCCAACCTTTGAGGTTTAAGAGTTACATTTTAAGGTAAGGGATCCGACCCCTCTCTTTCTTTTCAAGTAATCTCTTTTATGTAATTTCTTTTATACTCCATGTTCTTATGTTGGAGGATGTTCTTTTATATTCATCCTACTGACTATTTCATGTTCATATGATGGGAGACCCCCCTTTCTCTCATCAATTCGTTTTAAGAATGTTTAAGTGGTGCCGTTAGGCTGCCGAATTTTTAAGGGATTCTTTCACCTTCCTCGTTTTCAAGTTCTATTTTCATTCAAGTCTTTCATGTTACTTTTTATTATGTTGGGGTATGATCTCTAAATTATCATACTGATCTTTTATGATCATATGATGAGAGACCCCATTTGATCGCTTCAATTCAGTATTTTGAAGTTTTAAGTGGCGCCGTTAGGCTGCCGAATTTTTAAGTAGTTCTTCACCCTTCTCGTTTTGAAGTTCTACTTTCATGTCAATTATTTCAAGTTCCTTTTTGTTATATTTGGGTATGATCTCTATATATATCATACTGTACTCTTATGTTCATATGATGAGAGACCCCATTTGATCTCTTCAATTCAGTATTTTGATGTTTTAAGTGGCGCCGTTAGGCTGCCGAATTTTTAAGTGGTTCTTCACCCTTCTCGTTTTGAAGTTCTACTTTCATGTCAATTCTTTCAAGTTCCTTTTTGTTATGTTGGGGAATTATCTCTATATCTATCATACTGATCTCTTATGATAATATGATGAGGGACTCTATTTGATCTTGTCAAATCATTTTCTTTTGAAGTTAAGTGACGCCGTAAGGCTGCCGAATTTTCATAAGAGAAATCTAATTTTTTTTCTTCCATGTTTTTCATTTCAAATGGTATGTCCCTAAAATTTCATTACCATGTCCATATTTCCTTCTTATTCTTTCACCCTACTGTTTTATGGATCATTTATTAAAGGGTGACCCATGTCCCCTCTCATTTCAATGTTTTCTAAAACCCCGAAACTTAGCCGTTATGCTGCAGGATTTTCCCCTCAAAATGCCTCTCTCTTTTCTCAAAAATTATTTTATGTTATAAAGTGAATACTAAAAGCTCTTATTTCTACAAGGGTATTCAAATATATATCAAAATGTTCCATTTTAAATTCTGGGATTTACATACATGAGACCCGCTTTCCCTTTCCGTGGGTTTAAAGTGACGTAAAGATCATGTCTTTAAAGCAGTTTTTAAAACGTTATGATTATGAAATGAAACCCATTTATTTTATGCTATATGGGTTATTTATGAAATGTTTGATGATGATATATGTGGCTCACATGAAAATAAATACAAATTTAAGGGTGCGCCCTGATAGCGCTCCAATTCATTGGGTAAAGACTTAATCTCTAGAGATGACCATTTTAACGACGCCTTGGTGAATAACCTTGGTAATTTTTAACGACACCTTGGGGATGGACCTTGGTGAAACGAAACGATTGTCAATATTAAATGTTGTAGCCACATCTTCAAGTTATGAAAAATGATTATTTTTATTACGATGTATCTCATGATTTCTTTCTCATGCCTTAAAGTTCTTTTCATGTCCTTATTGAAGTATCTCAAGTTCACTTGTAAAATGTTTCTCTTGTTTCCCTTACTGGGCCTTCTGCTCACCCTTTCTTTTGATGTATGTCCCCAGGTTATGAGATGCATAATGAACATAGGATGAACTAAAGGAGAAGCCTTTCAAGTGTTTAAGAAGAATGTTTTTATGTTTTTTTTATGTATTATGATCCTTGTTTCCAAGACACTAAACCTTAACGATCCTCAGTTCCATGTAATGAAATGAAAGTTTATGTTATAAAATGGCGGGATGCTATAGTTGGTATCAAAGGATGGTTTAGTTATTTGTGGAAATTAGGATATGAAAACTCTAGGAGGAACCCTATAGAAAAGTTTAATATAGGAAATCTTCCTGGTATTTTGGTGAGTATTGAGTAAGGGGTTGCCAAGCAAATACATCCCTGTCTGGATACGAGCAGGTAGAGGTGGCTCTGGCACAGATGTACATAGGGGTAAAACCCGAAAACACCGCTTTGAGCAAGACTCGAACGGGAACTGGTACACGACAACGGGCCTTGCTGCACTCTTGGTTACGACACTCCCGGGGGATATGCTTTGGTAAATTCATAAGCTTGGTATGAACCATTGTTAAAGGAACAAAGATAAAATAAAATAAAGGTTCACATAAGAATATATGATCATTCATAACCTAGATGGGAACCTAGGAGATCACAAGTTAGGGTATACCTTTCATATACAAGTTATCCTTATATGCTTTCAGTTCCTTTTCATGATTTTTAGCTAAGTACTTAAGCCCCTAATTATGCTTTCTCTTCTTAGTTAATGGTGGGAAATGGAAGAACATGTTCCGACAACCAATGTGATAGGAAATGCGACGATTTTCGTATTAATATGACAGGGATGATTAGGGGATTAAAATATGATTATTATTTTTGAAGACGTTCATTATTTTGGGAACCATATTTGATCGAGGTAAATAGATTACTACGGTATTTTCATTGAGGAGTAAGGTTGACTTATATTTTGAAGAATCGATGAATTTAAGGTGAACTTATAGTAATTTAGGTTACTTATGGGAATGACTAACCTATCTTGGGTAAAATATGTTTAGGTTAGCTACTTTTTTATAAGATGTTAGGAGTGGTTGATGTTGTCTGGAGATGAACAATGAAGTTGTTTTGGAAGACTATGTTATCAAATCCTTCTTGTATTTGGGTTTCAATCTTAGTTTGGTTTGTTTTGAGGAATTTTAAGGACCGTTATTTATGGAATGGTCTATGATGAACTTTCGGTAGTACCATGGAACTTTGATGATTTAAAAGTTGTTTCCATTCCTATGGGATTCTTTCTTTTTGAAGAGTTGTTTTACCCTAACCTTTCTGTTTTTGGGATAATGTTTAAAGATAGAGAAAATAGATAGTTAATCTTTTGTAGATTACGTGATTCTATAGAAGATGATTCTTGTGCTTTTATGAGACCAAGTGTTTTTGAATTATCATCATTTGGAGAAAAGATTAGTGTTGGTAGGGACTTGTTAAAGGATGAAACTCTACTTGAAGGTAGGTATATTTTATTATGTTTTTGTTCTATGTAGTAAATGAAATCTTCAAAATTATGAAAAGAAACGTAAAACAAAAATGTTGTTGGTTTACGTTTCCTACTAGGTAATCAAAGACCGTTTACACACATCATAAGTTTGTGATTTTCTCATGGTTAAATTTCTCCTAATCATGTTCTCTATCACTCTCCCTCAGAACTTGACCCTTTGTTTTTTTCCTCCATGTCCATGTTTTCCTACATGGAACCCTAGTGTGGGTTAACTCGGGTGACCATTGTACTTCCCTTTCTTTATTTTAAAGTAATAGTTTTACTGACTCCTTTTCCGATGTGGGACTTTCAATGAAATTTCAAACCCCAATTTTAAAATTGCGAGGACGCAATTTCTTAAGGGGGGAAGATTGTAACGACCCGAAATTTTTTTTAAATAAAATTTGTTTCCTAATTTTATGTGTTATTGGTATACTCAACAAAAATGTTTTATTGGATAAACATGATTATAATTAAAATGATATCAGTGGGTTTTTACTATTATATAACCATTGGTCAACATGACCACTGTGAACAAAATGTTTTGATTATTGTCTCTAAATATAAGTAATCTTGGTTAATTATTATAGAAAGAAGATTCGATGGCCTCACCTAGTAGTCTTGGACCGATCGAAGCCCATCTAAGAGAGCTTGGGAAGGAGGTAGCACCACTGGGCTTTGCTCTGGATCAAATCCAAGCCGAACTTCATCATGTGAAGCTGGAACGAAATCGCCTTCGTGAGAAGTTCAAACTGATAGAAATTACTACTCGGGCAATGTTGACTGAGCCGCCCCAAGCTTCTATCACCCTAGCACACCTTACTCTTAGGTCCTATGCTGGTATTATAAGGGGTTATGTAACGAGACCGTAACTACCTTGTGTAATCCTTGTTTTAAATAAAAATTGGGATTTCTTCTTATGATGAAGTTTATGAATTTTGAAATGACCGGATAAATATAGTATGCATATTTTGATGAATTTTAGAAAAAGGATATTTTAAATATGTTTATGTAAACCCTAAATAATTTAAAATGTGTAATGATTTTCAAAAAATGGTCTTCTGCAATTATGTTCAGTACTAAATTTAGAGTCTAATAAGATCAACTTGATTTTTGATGAATAGTAAATTATGAATAGTGATTTTATGATTAGGATTAGTAATATGACCAAATGGATTAGTAATCTCACTTAAAGAAAGTTTTAAAATAATCTAGGCACCTTGATTTAAGTAATGTGATTCAATAAAATAGTTAAATAACAGTTTCATTAATTATTATTCAAGTATTAGTTTTTAAGGGTGAATAGTGTTTTTTAATTAAAAATTTAATTAAAAATAATTAGAAAATTATTTTTATAAAAATGACTTTATTTTTGAACTCAGAGCATCGATATTATGTTATGGTAATTTTTGGGGTTTTTTCTGAAAAAAATGAATTTTTGATGAATAGTGTTTTTATTTAAAAATTAAATTAAAAATATTTAGAAAATTATTTTTATAAAATGGATTTCATTTTTGAAATCAGAGCATTGATATTTGGTTAATGTGAAATTTTGGGATTTTTCTGAGAAAGTTGAATTTTCAGTGAATAGTAAAAATACAGTTTTAGGGTTTCGGTATGTTTAATGACATCATAATTGTGTCATGATAATGTCATGAGATCTTTTGAGGGTTGGCCGGCCAAGGGTGATGAATTATTGTTTTGGGGGCCCCATGTGGCCTAACTCCATGATAAATGACAAGGGAGAGCACATGGGTTTGAGAAAAGCACATGTGAGGTGTCCCTTGGCCATTAATGCCTTGTCCCCTCACTTTCCCTATAAATACCAAGCCCTCCACTCATCCATTCGACTCCCCACTCATTCCCAACGAATTTCTGGTCTCATTACCTCCTAAGGAGTCCTCCCAAGGTTCCCCCAAGCCCTCAAGGTCCCAACCTTTGAGGTTTAAGAGTTACATTTTAAGGTAAGGGATCCGACCCCTCTCTTTCTTTTCAAGTAATCTCTTTTATGTAATTTCTTTTATACTCCATGTTCTTATATTGGAGGATGTTCTTTTATATTCATCCTACTGACTATTTCATGTTCATATGATGGGAGACCCCCCTTTCTCTCATCAATTCGTTTTAAGAATGTTTAAGTGGTGCCGTTAGGCTGCCGAATTTTTAAGGGATTCTTTCACCTTCCTCGTTTTCAAGTTCTATTTTCATTCAAGTCTTTCATGTTCCTTTTTATTATGTTGGGGTATGATCTCTAAATTATCATACTGATCTTTTATGATCATATGATGAGAGACCCCATTTGATCGCTTCAATTCAGTATTTTGAAGTTTTAAGTGGCGCCGTTAGGCTACCGAATTTTTAAGTAGTTCTTCACCCTTCTCGTTTTGAAGTTCTACTTTCATGTCAATTATTTCAAGTTCCTTTTTGTTATATTGGGGTATGATCTCTATATATATCATACTGTACTCTTATGTTCATATTATTAGAGACCCCATTTGATCTCTTCAATTCAGTATTTTGATGTTTTAAGTGGCGCCGTTAGGCTGCCGAATTTTTAAGTGGTTCTTCACCCTTCTCGTTTTGAAGTTCTACTTTCATGTCAATTCTTTCAAGTTCCTTTTTGTTATGTTGGGGAATTATCTCTATATCTATCATACTGATCTCTTATGATCATATGATGAGGGACCCTATTTGATCTTGTCAAATCATTTTCTTTTGAAGTTAAGTGACGCCGTAAGGCTGCCGAATTTTCATAAGAGAAATCTAATTTTTTTTCTTCCATGTTTTTCATTTCAAATGGTATGTCCCTAAAATTTCATTACCATGTCCATATTTCCTTCTTATTCTTTCACCCTACTGTTTTATGGATCATTTATTAAAGGGTGACCCATGTCCCCTCTCATTTCAATGTTTTCTAAAACCCCGAAACTTAGCCGTTATGCTGCAGGATTTTCCCCTCAAAATGCCTCTCTCTTTTCTCAAAAATTATTTTATGTTATAAAGTGAATACTCAAAGCTCTTATTTCTACAAGGGTATTCACATATATATCAAAATGTTCCATTTTAAATTCTGGGATTTACATACATGAGACCCGCTTTCCCTTTCCGTGGGTTTAAAGTGACGTAAAGATCATGTCTTTAAAGCAGTTTTTAAAACGTTATGATTATGAAATGAAACCCATTTATTTTATGCTATATGGGTTATTTATGAAATGTTTGATGATGATATATGTGGCTCACATGAAAATAAAGACAAATTTAAGGGTGCTCCCTGATAGCGCTCCAATGCATTGGGTAAAGACTTAATCTCTAGAGATGACCATTTTAACGACGCCTTGGTGAATAACCTTGGTAATTTTTAACGACACCTTGGGGATGGACCTTGGTGAAACGAAACGATTGTCAATATTAAATGTTGTAGCCACATCTTCAAGTTATGAAAAATGATTATTTTTATTACGATGTATCTCATGATTTCTTTCTCATGCCTTAAAGTTCTTTTCATGTCCTTATTGAAGTATCTCAAGTTCACTAGTAAAATGTTTCTCTTGTTTCCCTTACTGGGCCTTCTGCTCACCCTTTCTTTTGATGTATGTCCCCAGGTTATGAGATGCATAATTAACATAGGATGAAATAAAGGAGAAGCCTTTCAAGTGTTTAAGAAGAATGTTTTTATGTTTTTTTTATGTATTATGATCCTTGTTTCCAAGACACTAAACCTTAACGATCCTCAGTTCCATGTAATGAAATGAAAGTTTATGTTATAAAATGGCGGGATGCTATAGTTGGTATCAAAGTATGGTTTAGTTATTTGTGGAAATTAGGATATGAAAACTCTAGGAGGAAACCTATAGAAAAGTTTAATATAGGAAATCTTCCTGGTATTTTGGTGAGTATTGAGTAAGGGGTTGCCAAGCAAATACATCCCTGTCTGGATACGAGCAGGTAGAGGTGGCTCTGGCACAGATGTACATAGGGGTAAAACCCGAAAACACCGCTTTGAGCAAGACTCGAACGGGAACTGGTACACGACAACGGGCCTTGCTGCACTCTTGGTTACGACACTCCCGGGGGATATGCTTTGGTAAATTCATAAGCTTGGTATGAACCATTGTTAAAGGAACAAAGATAAAATAAAATAAAGGTTCACATAAGAATATATGATCATTCATAACCTAGATGGGAACCTAGGAGATCACAAGTTAGGGTATACCTTTCATATACAAGTTATCCTTATATGCTTTCAGTTCCTTTTAATGATTTTTAGCTAAGTACTTAAGCCCCTAATTATGCTTTCTCTTCTTAGTTAATGGTGGGAAATGGAAGAACATGTTCCGACAACCAATGTGATAGGAAATGCGACGATTTTCGTATTAATATGACAGGGATGATTAGGGGATTAAAATATGATTATTATTTTTGAAGACGTTCATTATTTTGGGAACCATATTTGATCGAGGTAAATAGATTACTACGGTATTTTCATTGAGGAGTAAGGTTGACTTATATTTTGAAGAATCGATGAATTTAAGGTGAACTTATAGTAATTTAGGTTACTTATGGGAATGACTAACCTATCTTGGGTAAAATATGTTTAGGTTAGCTACTTTTTTATAAGATGTTAGGAGTGGTTGATGTTGTCTGGAGATGAACAATGAAGTTGTTTTGGAAGACTATGTTATCAAATCCTTCTTGTATTTGGGTTTCAATCTTAGTTTGGTTTGTTTTGAGGAATTTTAAGGACCGTTATTTATGGAATGGTCTATGATGAACTTTCGGTAGTACCATGGAACTTTGATGATTTAAAATTTGTTTCCATTCCTATGGGATTCTTTCTTTTTGAAGAGTTGTTTTACCCTAACCTTTATGTTTTTGGGATAATGTTTAAAGATAGAAGAAATAGATAGTTAATCTTTTGTAGATTACGTGATTCTATAGAAGATGATTCTTGTGCTTTTATGAGACCAAGTGTTTTTGAATTCTCATCATTTGGAGAAAAGATTAGTGTTGGTAGGGACTTGTTAAAGGATGAAACTCTACTTGAAGGTAGGTATATTTTCTTATGTTTTTGTTCTATGTAGTAAATGAAATCCTCAAAATTATGAAAAGAAACGTAAAACAAAAATGTTGTTGGTTTACGTTTCCTACTAGGTAATCAAAGACCGTTTACACACATCATAAGTTTGTGATTTTCTCATGGTTAAATTTCTCCTAATCATGTTCTCTATCACTCTCCCTCAGAACTTGACCCTTTGTTTTTTTCCTCCATGTCCATGTTTTCCTACATGGAACCCTAGTGTGGGTTAACTCGGGTGACCATTGTACTTCCCTTTCTTTATTTTAAAGTAATAGTTTTACTGACTCCTTTTCCGATGTGGGACTTTCAATGAAATTTCAAACCCCAATTTTAAAATTGCGAGGACGCAATTTCTTAAGGGGGGAAGATTGTAACGACCCGAAATTTTTTTTAAATAAAATTTGTTTCCTAATTTTATGTGTTATTGTTATACTCAACAAAAATGTTTTATTGGATAAACATGATTATAATTAAAATGATATCAGTGGGTTTTTACTATTATATAACCATTGGTCAACATGACCACTGTGAACAAAATGTTTTGATTATTGTCTCTAAATATAAGTAATCTTGGTTAATTATTATAGAAAGAAGATTCGATGGCCTCACCTAGTAGTCTTGGACCGATCGAAGCCCATCTAACAGAGCTTGGGAAGGAGGTAGCACCACTGGGCTTTGCTCTGGATCAAATCCAAGCCGAACTTCATCATGTGAAGCTGGAACGAAATCGCCTTCGTGAGAAGTTCAAACTGATAGAAATTACTACTCGGGCAATGTTGACTGAGCCGCCCCAAGCTTCTATCACCCTAGCACACCTTACTCTTAGGTCCTATGCTGGTATTATAAGGGGTTATGTAACGAGACCGTAACTACCTTGTGTAATCCTTGTTTTAAATAAAAATTGGGATTTCTTCTTATGATGAAGTTTATGAATTTTGAAATGACCGGATAAATATAGTATGCATATTTTGATGAATTTTAGAAAAAGGATATTTTAAATATGTTTATGTAAACCCTAAATAATTTAAAATGTGTAATGATTTTCAAAAAATGGTCTTCTGCAATTATGTTCAGTACTAAATTTAGAGTCTAATAAGATCAACTTGATTTTTGATGAATAGTAAATTATGAATAGTGATTTTATGATTAGGATTAGTAATATGACCAAATGGATTAGTAATCTCACTTAAAGAAAGTTTTAAAATAATCTAGGCACCTTGATTTAAGTAATGTGATTCAATAAAATAGTTAAATAACAGTTTCATTAATTATTATTCAAGTATTAGTTTTTAAGGGTGAATAGTGTTTTTTAATTAAAAATTTAATTAAAAATAATTAGAAAATTATTTTTATAAAAATGACTTTATTTTTGAACTCAGAGCATCGATATTATGTTATGGTAATTTTTGGGGTTTTTTCTGAAAAAAATGAATTTTTGATGAATAGTGTTTTTATTTAAAAATTAAATTAAAAATATTTAGAAAATTATTTTTATAAAATGGATTTCATTTTTGAAATCAGAGCATTGATATTTGGTTAATGTGAAATTTTGGGATTTTTCTGAGAAAGTTGAATTTTCAGTGAATAGTAAAAATACAGTTTTAGGGTTTCGGTATGTTTAATGACATCATAATGGTGTCATGATGATGTCATGAGATCTTTTGAGGTTTGGCCGGCCAAGGGTGATGAATTATTGTTTTGGGGGCCCCATGTGGCCTAACTCCATGATAAATGACAAGGGAGAGCACATGGGTTTGAGAAAAGCACATGTGAGGTGTCCCTTGGCCATTAATGCCTTGTCCCCTCACTTTCCCTATAAATACCAAGCCCTCCTATCATCCATTCGACTCCCCACTCATTCCCAACGAATTTCTGGTCTCATTACCTCCCAAGGAGTCCTCCCAAGGTTCCCCCAAGCCCTCAAGGTCCCAACCTTTGAGGTTTAAGAGTTACATTTTAAGGTAAGGGATCCGACCCCTCTCTTTCTTTTCAAGTAATCTCTTTTATGTAATTTCTTTTATACTCCATGTTCTTATGTTGGAGGATGTTCTTTTATATTCATCCTACTGACTATTTCATGTTCATATGATGGGAGACCCCCCTTTCTCTCATCAATTCGTTTTAAGAATGTTTAAGTGGTGTCGTTAGGCTGCCGAATTTTTAAGGGATTCTTTCACCTTCCTCGTTTTCAAGTTCTATTTTCATTCAAGTCTTTCATGTTCCTTTTTATTATGTTGGGGTATGATCTCTAAATTATCATACTGATCTTTTATGATCATATGATGAGAGACCCCATTTGATCGCTTCAATTCAGTATTTTGAAGTTTTAAGTGGCGCCGTTAGGCTGCCGAATTTTTAAGTAGTTCTTCACCCTTCTCGTTTTGAAGTTCTACTTTCATGTCAATTATTTCAAGTTCCTTTTTGTTATATTGGGGTATTATCTCTATATATATCATACTGGACTCTTATGTTCATATTATGAGAGACCCCATTTGATCTCTTCAATTCAGTATTTTGATGTTTTAAGTGGCGCCGTTAGGCTGCCGAATTTTTAAGTGGTTCTTCACCCTTCTCGTTTTGAAGTTCTACTTTCATGTCAATTCTTTCAAGTTCCTTTTTGTTATGTTGGGGAATTATCTCTATATCTATCATACTGATCTCTTATGATCATATGATGAGGGACCCTATTTGATCTTGTCAAATCATTTTCTTTTGAAGTTAAGTGACGCCGTAAGGCTGCCGAATTTTCATAAGAGAAATCTAATTTTTTTTCTTCCATGTTTTTCATTTCAAATGGTATGTCCCTAAAATTTCATTACCATGTCCATATTTACTTCTTATTCTTTCACCCTACTGTTTTATGGATCATTTATTAAAGGGTGACCCATGTCCCCTCTCATTTCAATGTTTTCTAAAACCCCGAAACTTAGCCGTTATGCTGCAGAATTTTCCCCTCAAAATGCCTCTCTCTTTTCTCAAAAATTATTTTATGTTATAAAGTGAATACTCAAAGCTCTTATTTCTACAAGGGTATTCACATATATATCAAAATGTTCCATTTTAAATTCTGGGATTTACATACATGAGACCCGCTTTCCCTTTCCGTGGGTTTAAAGTGACGTAAAGATCATGTCTTTAAAGCAGTTTTTAAAACGTTATGATTATGAAATGAAACCCATTTATTTTATGCTATATGGGTTATTTATTAAATGTTTGATGATGATATATGTGGCTCACATGAAAATAAATACAAATTTAAGGGTGCGCCCTGATAGCGCTCCAATGCATTGGGTAAAGACTTAATCTCTAGAGATGACCATTTTAACGACGCCTTGGTGAATAACCTTGGTAATTTTTAACGACACCTTGGGGATGGACCTTGGTGAAACGAAACGATTGTCAATATTAAATGTTGTAGCCACATCTTCAAGTTATGAAAAATGATTATTTTTATTACGATGTATCTCATGATTTCTTTCTCATGCCTTAAAGTTCTTTTCATGTCCTTATTGAAGTATCTCAAGTTCACTTGTAAAATGTTTCTCTTGTTTCCCTTACTGGGCCTTCTGCTCACCCTTTCTTTTGATGTATGTCCCCAGGTTATGAGATGCATAATGAACATGGGATGAACTAAAGGAGAAGCCTTTCAAGTGTTTAAGAAGAATGTTTTTATGTTTTTTTTAAGTATTATGATCCTTGTTTCCAAGACACTAAACCTTAACGATCCTCAGTTCCATGTAATGAAATGAAAGTTTATGTTATAAAATGGTGGGATGCTATAGTATTTTTGTTATATGTTTACCTGATATTGAGGCAATAGTCACTTTATTTCATTACATAGTCCCTCAATTCTAGTTGAAACCCACTTTTGTATAAGAATACATTAATGTGGTCATGTGTCCCTCTTTCTTATATCCAATTATCTAGGTTGGGGTGCTAAAATGGTATCAAATACTATTCTATTTTGAATATGTATTTGGGGTTTGGTAGAATATAGATAAGATGGTTGGAACTTTATTGAGAAGTTAATATTTTACTTTGGATCACATGTATAGTGAATATTTATGTTTCTATGATAGTATGAATAATTTTATTAGTTATGATGCTATAGCCTCTTATTTTTCTTAAAATACTATTATTCTATTATGGTTTATGGGATTTTTTATCCTACCTTGAGTGGTGAGAGAGGGTAAGTTCATACATCATGTATAGTCATGTAGGTTCACATGTAATTTGGTTTTTAAATTGTGGTTGATATAGGTTTAAATTAATTAAATACAAAAAATAATATATTTACCATTTTATTAAATATATTATTAGTGACATCTAATTGATTTGAATTGATCATGTTAAAATTTTATTTTATATCTCTGCGACTAATGGACAAGTACCGATCACCTAGGATTAGGACTTTGGTGAGTGTTAGGTTATTATACCTATTAATTGTGGGTATACCCTTATATAATCTTTTCTAGGGATGTTTCATTAATATGTGCATGTTAATTGATTAAATTATTCTGATTTTTGAGTTGTTGATGGAGTTTATGATACTCTACTTTGACATTTCAGAAAAACATACCACCTTGATGCTATGATGTAGTGCCACCCAAGGAATAGACTAAGTATGGTCCTAAAGTATAGAATACTCCTATTATGCCCCATTATATATATGAGGGTGAGGTTGATCATGCCTTAAAGTCTTCTTGGGTGGAACCAAACATGGATCCTATTCATCCGATAGTTTTCTATTTAGAACTAGTGTGGGTTAAAGGTTCCCGTTAGAGAGTACCATCCATGGTGTATTTTTAAGGGGGATTACAAAAGTATCTTTCACTAGAAATATAGGGCATAGTGGTTCCTTAGAATACTGAGGATATTATCAAGATTATATAGGGTGTTTTCATGATTTAGAGGATCAGGATGATCAGAAGGGTACATGCATCAGGGACCATCCATGAGATGGTTGGAAGTGACGATTCAAGATAGGTTTCATAAAGTCCCAACATGGTTTTACTTTAAGGATATAATTACCCATAAATTACATATCTTAATAAATACATTATATTACAATACATTCCCAATACCTTTTAGTTTATAGTTTTTCAGAATCAAGATAACACATTAACAAAGAAACTCATGTATTTTTCAACTAATGAACATTTTCTCAAATATATAAGAAACTTCTTAATCCACAACGACCCTTAAATGTATCTTAACAATTATCCATATAATATACTATTAAATAAATTTCATAATATTATTATATTCTTAACTTTGGGAAATAGAAACATAAGAAAGGAGTGAGCACAAACACCTAGTAAGGGTAAATATAAGAGATGAAAATAAAATATCATAAGTTAGAATAAGATGAGAATATGAGTTTAATCAATATACACAATAAAATAATAACCAATAAATATTATATCATAAAACATGGTTCATTTCATATAGAATGGTATAATATAATAAATGAATCAAGAGTGTATGGAAGCATGATTCAATAAATATAATCCTTGATATCATAACATAGTCAAAATAATAATCATAAGACTATGGAACAAACAATATAATTTTGAACCAATACATTCATGAGTCCCACACTTTCACCCATGATTGAGAGAAACTATGTTTCACTTGAGTATACATATCTTGTGAGATATAAACTATAAAATATTAAATTGAAGGGTGATATAAGAAATTTCTCATCATCAAAAATACATATGAATACTACTAAAATAAATCATCATCATATCATAAGAAAACCATGGAAAAAATGGTTCCATATCCCTTTTAGATGGAATCATATTAGGAGAACATTCATAATTCCATCAATAATAATGCTAAAATAATTAAATATAAATTAGTATCTAGTGAAATTAAGTAACTCTCTATATAAATAATCCAAAAATATGATAATACATGGTATTTACTCTATATAGATAAATTTTATATCATATATTCCATAATTTCCTCAATCAATTGATGAATAGAATCTATGTTAACGCCCTTCAATCAAAGGAATTAAAAGTAGGGTATTTAAAAATGAAAGTCATTAGAATTAAAATTATAGTTATACATTGAATATGATTAGGAGATACAAAGGTAAAAGTGGATCATTTCATTGATATAAAATAAAATTACATAATCCATATAGAGAAATAAGGTGAATAGATTCATTTTAGGAATATCCTTTATTAATAATAAGATATTTCAAAGGACAATTATTTTACTAAAAAAAAATTTATGAGTTTTAGAAACATCACTTTGGAAGTAATAAATATCCTTAATCCTAGGAGTAATTTTAAAAGAAATATTTCATAAAATTGGAAGAAAATTAATTTTTTTTTAGAAAATTGGAAACATAAAGATAAATTTTCCTATATATATTTTCATTGGTGGTAGATAAATATGTTCACATGGAAACACTAAAAGAGCTTCTTTCATTGAAAATAGCCCATATGTAAAATATTAAAATGATTTTATTTTAAAATAGTTATAAGTAATGTCATGTTAGTTGAAAAAAAACAATTTTAATTTTTTTCTAAAATATATTTACATCCACAAAATGTGGAGTCTAAGATAAAACATGAGTGAAAAAATAATTTCCATTTTATTGTATTCAAAATACCATTATTGAAAACCACATCTCTTAAAAATATTTTTTACTAACAAATTTAAAAGAAGATAAAGTGAAATAAAATATAACCAAGGTTAACCAAAGGGATAAATTGATTTTTATATTTGAAAAAAATAATATTCAAATTCCCTAGATGGGTTATCACACTTGACATATCTCAATTTTAAAATGATGTTGGGAAAAGAAACCAAATGTCTTGTGTAACATTCAGATCAAAACACTTGAGTGGAGAATATAATAAAATTTAACATAAAATATCATAACCAAAAGATATTTCATGAAAAAATATATCAAATGGGTAGTATATATAGCATAAAAATTAAATTAGTTCATAATAGTAAATATGTCTCGGGAAATAGGAATTGAGACCAAACGACCCTTTCAAGTAACAAAATCATTGTGGTATAAATAATTTGATAATGATGTTATAAGAAGAATATTGAAACTATAGAATATATGGATTAAATAATTAAAATTATTAGGTAAAACATATCAAACATTGAATAATAGATTTCAATAAGAAATTTGGTAACTTAATGGAAGAAAAATGAGTCATCACAAACCCTTATTATATAAGAAACTTTTGAATCAAAACACCTTAAAGGATACAATTTCAAATGTAACTTTAAATTCCATTAATAATTATTGTATAATGATACAAAATATTAAATGTGAATTATATACACCCTTAAAAAACATGGTGTATAATAATAATTATGCCACAAGGGATTGAAAATTGGGAGAAGAAACCCTTATCATGGTACGGATTCGCTCTATTCATGTTATTAACTTCCTAAATAATAAAATTAAGATCATTATATACCTTATTAGAATCCTTATATATATATTTCATTTAATAAGGTCCATTTATTATCACATTACATCTATTGTATATATCTATATATATTTATATTATGTTTTTTATTTTGCATGAAAATTGAATCTGTGTCTACTTATTTCAATAATTTTAGTGATCAAAGATGATATTTTAATAATAAGTTAAATATATAATATATCATTTATAGAAATATAAAATAAAAATTATTTTATAATTAAATTATAATAATATTAGTATTTATGTTCCTATAGTCATCCTTTATAGATTTTTATATCATTGTTCATTTAGGTGGTTAAATCGATCCAAACAAGAACACGCTATAACTCATTGGTTGAGTATGGTTAAAGAAGTGTATAATATCATTATAATTGAATAATTATGATTTTATGTAGACACTTTTATATTTTTGGATCTTATTTTAATTGGTTTGTATAGATAATAAATGTAATGATGGAAAAATGTTACTTCATAGATATAGTAGTTCGACAACACGCGATTAATGAATTCATTTACCAAAGAAAGAGAGGGAATGAAATTGAATTAAAATTGTTATATTAATAATATTAATTATATTATATATATCAAATTTATTATTTAATTCTACCCTTAATACTAGTGAGTATTGGTGATGGTGAAAAATGGAAGACGTCGCTTCGTAGAGGCGGTAGTCCCTACAAAGCATGATCGTCATTCTTTTGTTTTTATAAGTGGATGGGAAGGAAAAAATAATCATTGTTACATTAATATTATAACACATAATTATAATATTGATAATAAGTTCATTGTATTACTATATTTATAGTATATTTGGATTGTAATGATTAATAAGAAATAGAAAAGAGTAACTAATACTTACGGTGAGACCTTGAACTTCCTCTTGATAAACTCATTATAATTGAATGACTTCAGATAACTTTTAGTGAATAGGGGATTTATGAAATTCATAGTACATATACAAGATAAAAATTGGGTATTTTTTCAAGAATATTTATAATTGAAATTGGATCATTTAAAGGATGGATGTTATCCTTTTTTATAAGTTGATAAAATGGAACTTTTGGGAATACCCATTACTTTTATAGAATTTTATTACACTATTCAATGGTAAATGACTCCAAAAGTTCAAAATATTGGAATTTTGGGTTATATTGGGTTATGAAATCAAAAATCAATTATTTAACCACATATTTTAAATATTTTTTATATCATTCGGTATTATTTTTTTACTTTTACAATTTTTTTATTTTACCAGTGTAACTAATTTTTACCCATGTAACTTATGTTTTACTAAAAATATAAAATAACCCCTCTTAAAAAAATTAGGTTATTTAAAAAAAATTAATCTCTATTTAATATAACTAATATTATAAATTATTTAAAATTAACCTATAGATTAATACATTTTATATATAGGAAAAACTATTTTTTGTAGACAATCGAGTTTTTAGCCATTTTGTGTTATTAATATTATTTATTATTGATTACAAAATAGATGTGTGTTAATATAACTGTACATATTTTTAAAAATAATATTTCAGTAATTATATAAGATATATTAATTTCATTATTAAGATAAAAACTATTAGGGTTTAATAATAAATTCTTTAAAAAATATAGTTTTATCATTATCTTATTAATTAACTTGGATTCAAGTCATCAATATTTTATTCCTAAAATTGAAATTGAAATTAAAATTATTAAATAATATTTAAATTTTGATCTAAAATATGAAATCCATTTTTTATATTTAATTTTTTTGATTTATGAAAATTTATTTTTAATATAAGTGAATAAAAACTTTTTTTTAGAGTTAAAATTTATTTAAGTTTCCAAAACATTAAACATTGGTTTTTTTAATTCAATAAAGAATTTTATTAATTATTTTTTAAAATTTATATATATATATATATATATTATCATATAAAAAGGATTTAATAATTTTTACATCATAAATATATCATTAGAAAAATTGTGATATTTTCACTATTCACCAAAAAATGTATTGTTTTTAAAAAATCTAAAAAAACACCTTAAAATAATTTTGAAATAATAAACTCAAAAATGAAGTTCATTTTAAAAAATAATAATTTATTAAATATATAAATTATTTTTCTATATGAAAATATTATATATAATGAAAACTACCTTTGTTGAAAAAAAACCATTTTAAAACTCTAAGTGTTCTTAAAACTATTTTGTAAGAATTTATAACCACTAATTATATTTTTATCTATAATAGGCTTTATTATTTTTTAAGTTATTACTTAATAATTCATGGATCATTTCTGTGATTCTTGTTGAATAATCTATTAAAATAATATTTCTCTTAATAAAATTCATCGTCAAATATTAGGGTGTTGCGAAGGAAGAGTTTTGCATTAAGACTATGATGTTAGACCAGTGTTAGGAGTTTATGGAGTTGAAGCAGGTTTGATGTCAGTGGAAGACTATACTACCTTATATGGGGAATTGATATTGTTTTTATATTATTGGTTGGTAATGGGGCTTATAAGGATGGGAGGCTTGAGATAACTCTACAATTAGAGGGGAAATGTTAGGTTCAGGAATTCAACTAGATCACTTACTCTAATGTGATATATAAGTCCCAATTATCATGAAGGGCTTGACAGAGGATAACACAACATGATTTATTACATTATTTAATATCCCATGTGGTGTCTTCACCAGTGGATTTTTTAGTTCTTGTTTTAGGATTATAAAGTGGGGGTTGAATGAGATACACTATAGTACTAAGAGACAGTCTAGGAAGGAAAGACATTTATTGCTTTTAACTTCAAGAAGGGTTTCCCTTGTGTGTTATTAGTTATTATAGAGCTTTAATTTCCACATATTATGTATAATCCTAGTGAGGGAGTTCCATACATGCATTAGGATGGGGAACCTCCAATGGTTTTACTCAATGGTTCCTAGATTCATATGCAAGTAGAGGTTCAAGACATATGTAGGACTTGGGGGATTGGTTAAGAGGTTCTTAGAAAAAAAATATAAGTGTGTTTGGTTGGTCATGTTATAGAGCATGATGAGGATATCATGGAGATAAAAATGTTTTAAACACATCATCGGTCATTTTCATAGGTCATATAGTTATTTTGGGGTCAGTTCCTCATATCTAATGTAGCTAGAGTATATGCTTTTGACCAGGTCCCAACTAATGGGGCATAGGGTCATTTGACTACTATATATATAGTTTTCATTACTTTGATTCTCATTGATTATTTATTTGATATGATGAATTGATATATTGAGTGTATTAGATGAATTTGGGCTCATGATAAAAATATTATCTTATCATTTTATTCATATTTATTGCTCAGAACCAAATTAATTAAATATTAGAATATTCCTAAACATTATCATTTTACATAAAACACATAATTTATCTATGTAAAAAATAAATACCTTGACTTGTTATTGTTTTTATGCTTTCAAAATGATTAGATTTTCATTTTATACTATCATTTTTATGAAGGATATAAGGGTATAATTCCAATAGAAGTATCAATACATACTCCAAAAATCTTAGAACATCATCATTGGATCTTTTAGTTCTAGAGCTGAGGATCCAAACTAGTTACATCATTCGTCATTGATCGTAATAAGAATTAATTGGGGGGAATTATTTCTCTTATTAAATTCATCTAATGACATAGAGAATAACTATTTTATCCATTATTATTGATAAATTTCTTGATAATATATCTCTATGGTTTAAGATAGCTCTCTAGAGAGAAATTTTGTTCACAAAAAAATCATTATCCTCAAAAATGAAATAGCCTCTTACAGAGTCTCTCTATATTATATACTCTATTTGAATAAATATTTTATTAGGATAGTTGCATAATAATTTTCATCAACCCAAATTCTTGATTTATTTCTCTTTGATGTCTATAAATGAATAAATCAATATCACACCGTAAACACAGATTTATCAAAAATTTGAATTTCAATCAAAGGTCTAACAATATCCCCTTTAATTAAATGTAATGGATAAACACATTCTTAAATTATTCATTAATTAATTAAGATTTACACCCCAATATTTTTTCTGAAATATTTCTCCTTAAATAAATTTATTTCTTCGATAACTTGTGATACACGCAACAACGAGTTTAGAAGAAACACATAACATGATTTAAATATTATGTTTCTTTTATCGTCTCACCATTGGATTAAAATGCATGAATGTTAATAAAAAATTTATGAAAACTATATGTTTTACAAATTTATCAAATCAATTCATTAGTAATAAAATTATTATAATTAAAAAAAATATTGGAAAATAAAAGTGAGTTTTTTTCTGAAGAACTATTTTTATGTGTGCATTGTATTTTTACATTAATAAAGTAAAATAATCACTATTTTTGAATTATTTTAATTAAATTAATATATTATTTGTTGAAATTATTTAAACATTCAATAAATATTTTTTCTATCCATAAGATGTGATTAAATGTAATTTTACACATAAAAAATTATTTTATTTCTGAAATGCAGTTTTTGCCTCATTTTTCACACTTTAAAATTATTTTGTGTGATTTATTGGTATATAATTAGATAAAATGAATTACATATTTATAATATTAAGGTTATAATTTCATAAATATACCCCTTTTTTCAATATTAATATTAACTGTGGTAAAATTTATCACCTCAGTAAAGGGTAAATTGCGATAATCTAGATTAAAAATAAGCAACACTGCCATATTTTTCATCATAATTATTATTGGATGAAATTAATTATACTCTATTACCTTAGGTTCTAAATTTATTAGTTTAATAGACAATTTTAAATGAAAATTATTTATATGTTATTTAAATCAATTAAATTCAAAGAATGTCATTCTCTTAGTTTTAAATATTCGTTATGTGTTCACATAGGGAAAAATTATTATGAATTAATCTTAATAATAATTTTTTGAATATTTTAATTATTTTTATTTTGGTAATTTATTTTTATTTTTTATAAATTATATAATTTCATTACATTCTTACACAATGTAAAAACATTATTTATTTAATTAACAAAGAAATAATATTAACGATTTTGAAAATATTAAAAGTGATATAATTTGAGTATGTTATTGTGTTCCATAAATTTTACTATTGAATATGACATATTAGTATTTTGTTAAAATATTATATTTTAAATTAAAACTTTTTATTTATGTCTTGTAAATCAAATTAAATGAATGGTGTCAAATAATGATATTTTATCAAAATAATACTTTATTAAAAAAATAAAAAAAAAATTTAAAAAAAAATTCATGTTGCATATTATATGGTTGATAATTTCTTAAATTTTCCATTTATGGTCTAGTTATTAATTCCAATGTAAAAATTAAAAACAATTAATATCAAAAAACTTGTTATCGTACTTAAATTAAAAATTTGTTAACTAATGGTTAATCAAAATGATAAGGCTTAAAATGATTCCAAAACATGTCTAAATTCTATTAGATGATGAGATTACAACCCTATACAACCTTATATTTTACTCCCTATTAATTTGGAGGAATTTATTTTATATTTAATTTATTATAATTTAATATTTTGAGATACTTTAAAAGTGCCCCTCACCACAATTATAAAGGGAACCTCCTCCATCACTTATTTACACAGCATTGAGCCTTCTATATTGAAAAAAATATAACCATTTATATTATAATATTTCCAATGAAAATTATATAGGTTATTTTTTCCCAAATGACCAACCCCAGATCCCTTTATATGATTTCTATAGGATTCACTTCAAAGAAGAGTGAATCACAATAAACGATAACTTTTCATTTATACTATTCTTCATATCCCATAAATATGTTGTGTTTATAATAAAATAATAAATTAAGTATCATAAATATGTTGAAATTTTATTATTATTATGATAACACAATTATAAAACCTCTTTCCTATCAAATTATAAGTGAAAGTATCGCTAGTGCATATGTACGACTTGTTGTCTCCTCGTAGCGATACAATAAATTTTTCATCGCCGTATTTTAATGATGGTAATTATGATAGGTTTAATGTTTATATATGATATTTATGAAATAACTATAGTTCTATTATTATCATTTCACATATACCCACTTATCATCTAATCCTTTGGGAAATTATAACCTCATTTGTGCATACGTGTGGACTACAAACTTCACAGGGTGATGTGATTCTTTTTCATTTATATTTTACATGGATGGTAATGAATAATAATTTGAATAATATATATTATATATATTATATAATAATTATACTATAAAGGTTAATTAATATTTACCTTTATTTTTTCTTTCCATCAAAAAAATAGAACAACGTTCATGTCTACGTACCACATACCATCTCCCTGAATGGTGTAATTCATTTTTCTATATTTAAATTTTATGGGTGGCTATAAATATGTATATAATTAATATATATGGTATTTATATAATGATTAATATTTTTGATATGATGGAACAAAGATAAATATTCAAGGACCATAACTTCTGAACAAATATACTCATGACAAACAAAATAGTTAACACCCACAAATATTGATTTTAATAAGGAATTATTAATAAAAGGGAGAGTTGAAATGTTATAAAGGGATGAAATATGATAATATAAGTTTGAAAATGAATCTATTATTGAATTATAATAAATTTATATTTATTATACAAGAGTTTAGGGTGCCTTCATATCAAAGGGAATTCATGGTAAGCGGTTTTATATTACAATCTCATTCTTTATCATGATTTTTCAGGATTATGTTTTAATGATGAAATATTATGATAGAACTCTCAAAATACTCATGAATTTTCTTCTAATATGGTTATTTAGTGAAAATACAAGTTGAAATTTCATTTTCCTTACTTTATGTAATCAAGAAACCAAAAATATGATTTTAAGGAAAATCTAAATCATTTCACTCTTCAATTAAAAATACATTTTCTTCCATATCCATGTTTACTAAAAAACATAAATAATGTTTTCAATATTATCATATGATATTTAAAAGACATTTTTATCCTATTTTTACTTTTTACAAAATCATCTCAAAGGAATATTTTTTTCATTTTCCAAACAATGTTCATTGTGACTTTTTTTAAAAAAGTATTGAAGGATTGATTTTTTAACTTATACAGCATGAATGACTTTTCCCACCATCATGAATAATTTTTTACTTGAAGATTCACCTACTAGTTTATATGGTTCATTTAAAATAAAAATTTTTCCTTTATAATTACCTAGTTTTTTTATATAATTTTTCTCAAAATAGAAAGAATATCTTCCGTAAGAATGTTTTAATGATATTTTTATATTATTTATATTCATAAGTGAAAAAATAATTGTTTTTTATGATTTACTTTGAATAAGATCCAAGTATTCCAACCTTTTTTCTTTCTCTAACATCTTTTTTATAATGGAATGATTAGTATAAAACCCATTCATTTTCCACAGGTTATGCTATAATGAAATTTTTATGAAACCCATATCATTTCATGGGTTTTGATATGATAAATAGTTTATGAAATTGTATCACACATATGTATAATTTTAATTATTTGATGGGTGGTACCTATATATCCCACTAATGCATTTGGTAAAGATTGAAATATCGTGAGATAAACTAGAATGGAATGAGGAGTGAACCCATTTTAGTCAGGGATATTGTCCACTATGATAGTTTTGGGAGTGAACCTTTACTACTATGATGTTTTGAGAAGTGAACTCATTACACTATGGTAGTTTTGGAAAATATCCTTAAATACATAGAAAATTATTTTTTATGCTTATGTGTATGCCACAATTCCATGTCTTTTGTCAACTTATCCTCTCATGACACATGTTCTTTGATTCTATTGTGATTCATGTTTTATGAATTTCCATGATTTATTCTAAGACTTATGATTATGACCATTTATATAAAAAAAATGGTTTTAAAATGATAAGATAGTGTTATTATACACTTATTCTCATACTATTATTATATGACCAACTGATATCTCCCTTTTTTACCTTTATTGAGAATATATGCTCACCCTTTTATTAGAATTATATTCCACATGTTATAAAGATATGTATTAAGTATTATATGTCTAAGAAGGGTGGTAGCTATGAAGAAATAAGTGGGTGATGATGTAGATATTTTTTAAACCAATTGTTTATGTTTCCTTATTTCCAAAGATACTAAACCTAAGTGATTGCAGTCTATATTGAAATGTAATTTGAGGAATATTTATCCATTAGATATGTAATATAGATGAATTAAAAGTATGAGTTACTATAGTTGGTATTAGAGTAATATTTAGTTAACCTTTTGTAACTAGGATGAGACAACCCTTGTAAGAAATGAATGGATAAGTATAAGAATAGAATAGAATCCCAAATTTTTTTGTAATGATAATGAATGAACTAGTTTAATCCTAATGTTTTGTAGAAGAATTTGTTACAATTTAGGCATATTATAAATGATTTTTCATTATTATTTGGTTTACCATTATGATAATTATTACTCAAACTATGACTTTTTTCATCTTTGGGTGAAACCTAAAGTAACCTTGTTATCTTTGAATGAAATGTAAAATGAAATTATTTTCCTTCTGATAAACCACATGTTATGGGATAGCAAATGAAACATCTTGTTTCTCTTCTCTCACAACATTCTCAAGATATGAATCACACTCAACTTCCAAATGAAAAAAGAATGGAACAAAATTATTTTGAGTCTTTAACGAGTCAATTTCCACCTCCTTTTAGTTGTTCCAATGATCCAATAGTAGCTGAGAAATGGATGAGTACTATTGAAAATATATTTTCATTTATTTTGTTTTTGGAACATGATAAAGTTATTATGGGTTTTTATCATTTGGAAGGCGAAGTAGATTAGGGGTAGAATATTTTATGTAACACGTGATATTAAGAATAAATTGAATATATAGTGTGGGATGAATTTAATAAATTATTTTAAAACAAGTAATTTTCTTTTATTATTTTTAAAAAGATTGATAAATAATTCATTTATTCAAAGAATAAGGATGGTGAATTTGTTGTTACTTATGATGAAAGCTTCATAAGACTTGTGAGGTATGCTTTTGGTGTGATCATAAAACATAGATGTAAGGTTGATCGATTCATAATTGGATTAACATGAATTCTTTAAAGCGTTTTATCCATAAGGGACTTCATTATCTATGAATAATTTTTTTGATCATCTTTTAATGTGGATATAGAGATTGTATTTACCCATCAATCTCATGGTTTTGATATGAAAATAAAAAATGAATTCAAAGAAAATTATAAAAACCATAGTGATAATAATATTATCATTTATATATACTCAAAATGTGGATGGAAACATTGGAGAAATTATTTTAAGGGAACTGGTAAATGTTTCAAGTGTGGAAAAAAAAATTTCACACATGGGTTTTAATTTTTTCCTTTATTTCTTATCAGGATAAGTTTTTTGTTGTTTTCTCAGCATCTGGGTGTGACAGTTTGGAATTTTGGAGTATTCTTACCTTTTTATCATTGTTTTAGCTTTCCCCCTCAAGTTTCCTTGGAGTTTTTATGGGAAATGTATGTTTTTTAGTTGGAGAAACTAGGTTCATGGTATGTGAACTATTATTAGTAGTCGTACGCCAACCTAGGAAACTATGTAGTGGGAGACCGAACCTACCACATAGCCTCCACATAGTTGCGTGCCTTGGCTGAGGTAAGAGTGCGGATACCTTATTTCAAACATAATTATTTTCATGGTTACCGCACAGTTTACCAAACCATGCAGACTAAGGTGGTAGGGGTGTCTAGGGGGTTGGGGGTGGTGTCCAGGGGGTGAGGGGGCTATCCAAGGGGTTAGGGGTATCCAGGGGTGGGGGTGTCTACGGGTGGGGGCCTTCCAGGGGTTGGGGGCTATCCCTAGGTAGCCCCCCAACCCCCTAAACAGCCCCCACCCCCCACCCCGGACACCCATATCCCTTGGACAGCCCCCTCACCCCACGGAACAGCCCCCTCACCCCCCTGGACACCACCCCCAACCCCTTGGACACCCCCTAGACACCCCACCCCCTTGGAAACCCCCACCCCCCCCCCTGGACACCCCCGCCCCCATAGACACCCACACCCCCTGGATAGCCCCCCACCCCCTGGACACCCCCACCCCCATGGACACCCCCCACCCTCTGGACACCCCCCCCCCCTCCCACCCCCCCCATTGCAATATATTATATACTAGAGATTGTATGCCAACGGTTCTTGAACTATTGGTATACATATATCCCAATGGTTTCCATGAAATCGTTAGAATAGATTATATGTTTGGAAGCATGTATACAAACAGTTCTTGAACCATTGGTATATTTATATCCCAACAGTTTCATTGAAATTTTTAGAATATATTAACTTCAGGCATTCTATACCAACGGTTCTTGTAGAACCATTGGTATAGGGTTATTGAAACAGCCAGCATGCCAATGGTGTGTGAAACCATTGGGATATTCTATCCCAACGGTTTCAAGGGCTATCCCAATGGTTTCAAATCATTGGGATAGGTGTAATTTTCAGTTGTGGATGTATACATATTTTATTATTTATACTTCATATTTCTTGTTTATAGAAGGGTGAATTTGGAATCCAGTTGCACCAGGATGTATTTTTTGTGTACCTTAAGAAGAAAGGATCCAAGATGAATTTATATTATTATTTCATGATCCATATGAGAGAGATGTAATCCTAAAATGATTTTCATATAAATATATAACTATTATATCTAGCTATATTTTCTTTTTAAAATCATTTTCATGCATATCTTTTTCAAATATGCATATATTTGTTTTATATTTCAAAAAAAAATTACATTCAAATTATAATATTTTTCATATAAATATTAAATTGTCTTATCTTAACAAGATTTATAATTTTGATATTTGTTATAGGTAATAATGAGTCAAAGTTGGATTACGGAACATTGAATGAGTAATGAATATGAGGAAGGTGTTGATTCCTTTTTGGAATTTTATAAATGAAATTTTCCAATCAACGCCATTTTTTTGTCCGTGCTTGAAATGTTTAAATTTAAAGAAGTTGAAAAGTAGATAGATCAAAGATCATCTGATTTTTCATGGTTTTAGTCCTAATTACAGCCCTTGGATTTGGCATGGTAAAACTAGATAGAATTTCATATCTATTGATGATTATGATTAGCAAGATGGTAACTCCAATCGAATTGAAGAAATGATTTTTGATATTGTAGTAAAACAAATTGAGATAGAACTGATAGTTGTGCGTCTATATGGTGATGCTAAAAATCCATTGTATCATGGTTGTATGGATTTTACAATTTTTTGGTGGTGTTTATATTGATTAACCTGAAGTCGACCCATGGATGGAGTGACAGAAGTTTTACAGAGCTGCTACAATTGTTGAAAGGAATTCTTCCAAAATACAATGATCTTCCAAATTCACTTTATAAGGCCAATAAAATATTATGTTTGATTGGATTGGGATACAAGAAAATAAATGCATGTCCAAATGAATATATGATATATATAAATGAATATAAATTTCTATCAGAGTGTCCTAAATGTGGGACATCACGGTATAAGTTGAAATAAAAATCACAGGTTGATGTAGAGATTACAGAGATCCCTACCAAGATATTTTGGTTATTCCAATAATTCATCATTTGAAACGTTTATTTTCTCATTCACATGATGAAAAAAAGTTAATATGGCATGCTGATGATCATATATGTGATGGAAAAATACATCATCCAGTTGATTGTCCACAATGGAAGAAAATTGATTAAAAGTATCCTACATTTTGAAATAAAATTAGAAATCTCAAACTTGGGTTGTGCACATATTGAATGAATCCATACCGAACCCTCAGTAGCACGCATAGTTCACGGACAATTGTATTGTTAATTTACAACCTCTCTCCTGAAGTTTGTATGAAGTGCAAATATGTAATGTTGAGTATAATGATCTTTGGTCTGAAGCAACCCAAAAATGATATTGATGTTTTCTTGTCACCATTTATTGATGATTTGAAACTTTTATGGGAGTATGGTATTAGGGTGTATGATTCATATAAAATGGAATATTTTCAACTGAATGCAGTGCTTATGTTCACTATAAACGACTTCCCAGATTATGGAAATGTTTCTGGATAAAGTGTTAAGGGGCATAAAGAATGTCCAATTTGCAAACAACAGACTTCATATTATCAATTGCATAATGGGAGTAAAACAGTATACATGGGTCATCTAATGTTTTTTCCTATGTATCACTCTTATAGAAGACAAAAAAGGTATTCAATGGATCACAAGAATTTGATATTTCTCAAAAAAAACTTTATCCTCTGATGTGTATTATCAGAGGGTAAAAATCCTTAATGTGACATTTGGAAAAACACATATATATGGTAATGATAGACATATTTGGAAGAAAATGTCAATATTTGTTTAGATACCATATTGGACATATCATGGAGTGAATCATAATATTGATGTCCTGCACATGGAGAAGAATATCTGCGACAGTTTGATTAGAACATTGTTATATATTAAAGGAAATACTAAAGATGAGTTTAATACAAGATTATACTTACTATCAATGGGAATATGTTTAGAGTTAGCTCCCACTCCTAATGGAAGATGAACATTTCTTCCCATGGCTTGTCATACATTATCTAAGAGGGAGAAAATTAGATTTTTTCAGTGTCTTCATGATATCAAAGTACCTCAAGGTTATTCTTCAAATGTAAAAAAATTTGTCTCTTTGAAGGATTTGAATTTGATAGGTATGAAATCTCATGATTGTCACATCATAATGCAACAACTTCTACCAGTAGCATTGCATAGAATATTTCTCATCTGTTTCAAAAAGACTATAATGAAGTTGTGTTATTTTTTCAATTCAATTTTTAATAAGGTGATTGGTGTGAATTCTTTGAACATTTTGGAAAAGAATGAAATTTCTATACTTTTTCAAATGGAAATATATTTTCCTCCATCTTTTTTGATATAATGGTTCATCTATTTTGAGAAATAAATCTTTTTGGATATGTATATAATCATTGGATGCGTCCTTTTGAATGATATATGAAAATATTAAAGGGGTATGTTAAGAATCCATATCGACCTGAAGCCTGCATTATTGAAAAGTATATTTCTGAGGAGGTTGTGGAGTTTTGTACGAGCTACTTGGCTGCAGCAAAGCACATAGTTTCTCCTCCATCCCGCCATAAACAAGTTGATAATGAGGGAAAGGGGATTTGTGGATTGAAATTCAAATCATTTTCAGCTAAACAGATAATGAAGGTAGAATTATACATATTGAATAACATAGATGATGATAAATTGTATATCATATTTCATATTAATGAGTTGAAACAATTTCATCCAAAAAAGAAATAAATGTGGATTTTGAATGACACAACAAAACATTTTTTCCATGGTTTAAAAAGACCTTGCTTGGTAGATCAGATGTATCAGAGACATTAATATTGTTAGTGGGTGATCCAAGTTTAAATGTGAAAACATGGTATGGGAATGACATTAATGGCTATACATTTCATATGAAAGCTTAGGACAACAGAAGTGTAGTTCAAAATAGTGGTGTATTGGTGTTTGCAGAAGCAATGCATTTTTTTAGTTTTAAAGACAAAAACCCAATTTCTACATCAAGTTCATATTATGGATTCATTGAAGAAATATGGGGGGTTAATTAATTTAAAATTAAATTTCATGTTTTTTACTAAAAATTGTTTATTGGTAACAATAGTGTCAGACACAATGAATTTGGAATGATAGTTGTTAATCTAAATAGATTGGAAGACACAGCAGATTCTTTTATAATGACAACACATGAAAAATAGATTTTCTATGTAATTGATCAATCAGATATGCAGTGGTTTGTTATTTTTCAAGGGAAAAACAATATTTTGGTGAGGATAAACTTGATAAAGATGCTAATTTATGTGATATCTCTACTTCCATGGAATGATTGGAAGAAAATAATGATGAGCATGTTGAAGACACTGTTTGTGTTATAAGGAATGATCATGAAAAAGTAATTTGGGAAAAAATTCATTTGTATATTCCTAATATTACAAGTATAATATGTTTATTTCTTTTTTACATTTATTATTTTTATAAAATGTTATTGTAATTTTTTTCTTTATTAAAACGGGTATTAAAATAAATAATTATATTTTAAAAAAAAAATTGTTTAGTTTAGTTTATCATGTTTACCATTACGTAACTTATATATCTATTGGTTTTGTTTAATGAAAATTACTTTACCATGTTTACCATGTTTACCATATTTACCATGTTTACCATGTTTACCATGTTTACCATGTTTACCATGGTTTACCATAGTTTACCTTTACGTAACTTATATATTTATTGATTTTGTTGAATGAAAATTACACTACCATGTTTACCATCTTTACCATCTTTACCATTGTTTAACATGCTTACCATATTTAATGTGTTTACTATTACATAACTTAGTTCAGTTTTCCTTTTTTTTACATTAGTATTGTAATATTTGAATTTGTATATTTGTGAAATAATGTTTGATTTTTTGATTTGAAGGATAATGATAGATCAATCAGTTGATCAAACATAATTTTAGAGATGAGAATCATGATCATACCTCTGGGTATGAACATTCATATGCTCCTCTTGATGTTCCCTAATCTTCCTCATGTTCTCCTGTAATGACAAAGAAGAGTTCAAGAGTTGGTAAACATGGCTGTACACACTTATCAAAATTATCAATTTCCCATAGCTAGGACCAGAGGATACTCATTGATTTTGATGAGAATGATATTCCTAGAGGTCCAAATGAAAAATATTTTAATATTTTTTTATCAACTCAGGGTAAAATAAAAGTAATCATTTTGTATGATGATTGGGTAAGTGTGGACAAAGCGATATTATCTCAGTTGTGGGAGATGATTTTGGTATGATCTTTTGCTATTGTTTGACTAATCTTTAAATTTTTATAGTATAATATGTTTTCCTCTTCTTTATCAGATGAAATATGATATTTCTGACACTGGAGGAGTTAGGAGGAAATGTTTATCGATGGATTCTAGGAGATGGAGGGATTTCAAATCAACCCTCACATCTGATTTCATTTTTTTTCATAGGAATCATGACAATCCATGTCATATATATCCTTTCATGAATGAAGACACATGGAGATAATTTGTTGAAAGTAAAAAAAAAGAATCATTTTTGGTAAGGGAAATGTAAAATTTTATAAGATTTATTATATAAATGATCTTATTAATGTTTTGTTAATGATTTATTATTATTAATTTACAGCAAATAATGACATCTCATCAGGAGATCCAATCTAAAAATTTATACCCTCATAGTTTATCTTGGGTAGGGTATACATTATTAGAATAAAAAATGATGGTGGAAAAATTAAAAAAAATTGAGAGCTGAGTCTTCAAGATCTGGATAGGTTTCCCCTCCATCCCCTCCATCTAGACATGAAAAATGGAATAGAGCTTATATGGGAACAAAATGGGAAATATCTTTTAGAATAATCAAGAATCTTATCTGAGAGGATTGAAAGATATTTATTTTATTTATTTAAGTTAATTATATTCTTTATATAATTTGAATCATTACATAAATGTTCAATTAATTAAAAAAGATTATCTTGAGGATCATAACTCACAGGGGGTATTTATAGCTACTGGGAGGCAAGATATCTTATTTACAGCATTAGAAAATCCCAAACACCCTAATTGTGTATGAGGATATCCAATGGGTGTATTGGTAAGAAAAGTGTTTTCGTATTCTTAAACTTATTTCATTGAGGGTGTTTATCAAAATAAATAGAATCCTTGGAGGCTAAAGTTCATAATATTAATGCAATGATAGAGGAAAATATTAGAGTATCAGTACAGTCTATGTTTGCAGACATGCAATGATAATTTCATACTACAACTCCCACTCCTCCACCTCCCCCTACAAACCCCATTATTTATCCTCCACCTCCGCCAGTAGCTCCCACTCCCCCACCTCAACCAGTAGACCCCATTTTTTATCCTACTCCTCTGCCACTGCTTCCTACTTATTGTGATTTGTATGTTGATGATCCTCGCCATTATATAGTTTCATATGGGCTGGTGTATTGTATAAGATATATAGTTCATCATCAACAGTTAGAGGTAGAGCATCATAGGGTCACTGTGGAGGATATTATAGATAAATCAGATTGAGTACCATTACATAAAAATGAGGTGACGACAGTTGGACATAGTATCGACCACATTTTAGTTTGGCCATCTAGACTTCTGTGACTCATTACCATAGAGGTATGTATGTTATATCTTTTATTTTATTTTTTATTAAATTTGTTTTAACATTTGAAAACTAATATATTTTTCTATTTATTTATAGGAATACTTCAAAGGTAAAGAAATATTGTATAGACAACAACAAAGACAAATGGCTATGACATCAGATACAGATTCTAGATGTCATGACAGATTTTCAAGATATTCAAATTTGTTGTTGGATCATTATGAGTTTCCAATGGAAGCTCATTTTTGTGGACGTGCAATAAATTTGGGGATTATAAAAAATGATATCATGGAGCTTGTTACTGGAGATAAGTTGGGCATCGATGTGGTGCATATTTTTTCCATGTAAGTCTTAACACCTTTCCCTGTGTTATATTTATTAAAAATGTATACTTATGTTTGTTTTGTATTAGGTATATTTTTAACATGTGTGATAATAATGAGAAGAAAGATGTATATGGATTCATGGACCCACATATTATTTCCCTTCAAGCACATGCATTGGATGAGGAATAAAGAACATTTTATATTACTGAAAGATTTGAATAGAATATAATCACAAGGTACTGGATGATGCCTTTTTATGATAGGTATGAAACATATATCTGGAAAAGTGTTCTTTATCTTTTAACATAAAAAACCACTAACCTTAAATTTTCTTATATATTAGTGATCATTAGATGTTTGGTGTTTTTTGTCCAAGGTATAAAAAACTTTATTGGATAAGCTCTGTCCATGGCGATGTGTGCATAAGTTTTAAGAATATGTTGGAAAAGTAAGTTTAAATTTATTAATAGTTTTTTATATTATAATGAATTTTAAATTTATCCCATTAATATTATTTTATAACAGGGGATAGGCCTACATTCGACAAAATAGAAAGAAAAAAAGTGCCAAGATCAAATATGTAAAAGTAAAGATAAATAACCATTAATAATTTGTACTTTTAAATGTATTACATAAAAATGATATTATGAATTAACACTCATTTAAACCAAATTTTCATGAATGAAAAGGCATCATCGAATTCGGATATTATATGTTAAGATTTATGTATGAAATAATTACAACTGGAACAATAATGAACTTTGACCAGGTTAGATTTCCTTATAAAATTTTCCATAATATTTCATTTGATTTATTCATTATACATGTTAACTACTTTCCTTTTAATTTTTAGATATTTTATGAACCTCAACCCTATAGTTCTCATCAGTTCAAACATTTACAAGTGGAATGGTCAAATTATTTTACAGGTTTGATTGGATTTTAGTTTGTTTGTAGTGTAAAATGTAATTTTGAATATTGTAATTTTAATTGTGTATTTGGTAGTTGTTTTGGTTGGATTTAGAATTTTTTTTAGTTTACATTGTATGTTTTGAATTTTATATATATGAATGTTTAATTTTGATTGGGGTATTTTTATTTTGGTCTAGTTCTGATGTTTTTTTGGTATGGATTTTGGTTTGGTTTTAGTCTGATTATGGTCTTATTTTGGTCTGGTTTTGGTCTAGTTTCTGTTTGTTTCAAGTCTCATTTTGTAGATAATATTAATAGTATTATATTTTTATTAAAAAAATGGTTTTTAAATCGGTTATTTTATAACCGACATAATAAATGCATGTGTATAGTTTATTATATCGGTTGTTACATAACTGACGTCGTATGTCCTTTTCCATGTTGGTTATTTAAGAACCAATGTGAAAAAACCCTCCAGAGGCTCAATTTATCACATCAGTTGTTAAATAATCAACGTGGTATATAGTTTATTATGTTGGTTATTAAGTAAACGACTTAATAAATCAAGCCTCTGAAGGGTTTTTCACGTCAGTTATTAAATAACTGATGTGAAAAACCCTTTAGAGGCTCTATTTAGGATGTCAGTTATTTAAAAACCGATATATTAAACTATATATCATGTCAGTTATTAAATAACTGGCCTGATAAATTGATCCTCTTAAGGGTTTTTCACATCGTTTCTTAAATAACTAACATGAAAAAGCCTTCAGAGGCTCGATTTATCACGTTGTATATTTAATAACCGATGTGAAAAACTATATACCACAATATTTATAACATCTCCTTTAATAACGCCGGCTAAAAAATGACATAAAAAAATAAAAAATAACCGAAGTAAAAAACGTTTTTTTCACTAGTGGATCCTCCACTATAAAAAGTTACTCACCCCTCCCACTTATTCACACCTCTAAATTCATTTGTCTCACCCAAACTCTACTAAAATAAGCACAAAAAATCCCTCCATTATTCATTTAATCCTCCCTTTGGGAATAAATCCAACCAAGGAATCTGTTTGGTGAAAACAAAAAGGAGTTACCCAAGTAAGAGGTAACATCCTTACTTAAGTAGCTTTGTTTTATTTTCATTCTCCACTCCCTGAAATATTATTATTCTATGCTTACATAATAGGCTTAGTATCATAAATATACTGATATTTTTTAATATTAATGGTTCTATATAAACATATATACACTTCCATCAAATGGGTAATGAACTTACTGTTCTTATGTATGACGAACTACCACCTTTGTAAATACCCTATCTGAAATAACCCAAATTCAAGCCTTAAATTAATACATTAGAATAAATACAAGAAAAAATCATAAAAGTATAGATTAGTTTAAATGTTTTTGAATATAGATTACATACATGGACTTTTCATTGCAACTTGAAAGAGAAAAAAACATTTCAACTACATTAGAAACACCTATAAACTCCTAGATTATTCCTACATGTCATTCATAATATACATCTTCACATCTTGGGGGAAAATAAAAGACAGTAAATGGGTGATATCATATGATCAGTAAGGGTAAGTATTACAGTGGAAGCATAAATAATAAGGCATGGTGAATAACTAAAAGTATACATGCCATTAAAACATAATCTTGAACATAATATGATAGGAATAAAAGCTTGTTAAATAATTCCATAATAAACATTACCATGGAAATTTGACTATTATAGTAATAACAAGGACTAGAAATTATTAGTTTACTAATGAGGTAATGCATAATGTTGTACATCATAAACAAACTTTCATGGCCTCAGCCTAGACACCATACCTAAGAGGTAAAAACCCGGTCTAGTTTGACTCATGATACCTACTGATGTATCAAGGGGCTATAGTGGGCCCCAAACATCACTTAATATGTCTAATTAATTCCTAATATGAATGGTTATAAACAAAAACAACATATACATATGAAATGTTAATAAATTTCCCAAATTTATAAACATAATCACTAACCATTCTATGATGTTTTGTGAATGGTATCAAGATAGCACATCCATAAAAAATGATCATAAACCTTTTAATAAAAGATGTTATATTATAAACATAATTGATCAATCTTAATAAAGTATAATATTTTATAGAGGTGTTGAAATAAATAAAAATATATAACAAAATCATCAAGTAATTCTTGATATAAATTCACCTTTTAATTTGTAAAGAATCATCCTTTTGGAAAAATAAATTGAATTTTTCATAATTGTTTGTATAAAAAATAAAAGAAAAGGTATACATTTTAATGAAAAAATTAGTTAAATATGAAAAATAATAGAGTCTTAAAATATTTTATGTATTTTACTTAAAAATGGGTAAGAAATCAATAAGTTCCCTTTAATCAAGCTTGCATATTGGAAAGAAATGAGAATAGAACCTTGTAAAACATTTTTTATCCCATCAAATAATAACAGACTAATCTGGATATATGATTTTAGAACATATATATATATATATATAATTTATAATAATTATATAAAAATAATGAATAATTATAATTTCATATAGAGAAGTAAATCATAACCTAAATGAAAATGGAGGTTCGGGAAGAAAACCCTTACCACTTTACTAACAGTCGAACCATATGCCCCTTAAAATTAATGATCATAAAATAAGATTTTGAATACAATAAAAATAAATATATTCATGGTATGATACATAAATAAGTTGTATAAATACACTATACACAATATATAGTGGTGAATAAGGCATATCTCATGGAATAAAAGTGAGTTGAGAAAACACTTACCTTATGTCTGAATGTGTTCTACACATGAAATTAATTACCTGGATAATCAAATTAAATCCATTAATTTATTAATTAGGAAAATTTTATATATTTATTTGATTCATTATAGTTTTATTAAGTTTACTAATGGACTTATTGATGAGTTATAACTTTTAATTTCATCATTTGGGGGTATTCGTTTTCTTGATTTTCATGATTGGGTTTCTTGTTTATAAGTAATTAATTTCATATAAAGTGAGTATAATTCTCCAAAATTGGATTTATAGGAAATTAATTAACATACATAAGTTTAATTGTTTTTATATATTTTTTTATTCCTAGATATGGGGATGAATCATTAGATAACATGTTAATGATAATTATTTAGGTTAATTTTTGGCATTTTTAGAACACAGTGAACTCGTTTTGTTTTATTATTTAGTATTATATAATATGTTATTTCAAGAACATAAAAAGTTTTTTAATATAAATTTTACAATATATTTCATCTATTAAAATTTTTTTATTAACATCCTTGAAGATAGTGAGGGAAAATGAAAATTTTTCTTCCTTGAAGGTGATAAAATAACACCCTCACAAACAACATTTCCATTTTTAGAATATATGAGAGCGGAATGGGTTTGATGATGGATTATTATATTATCATAATAAAATTATAGTATATATAAGGTATAGTAGTTATCAATATATTTTTATGAGGGGAGGTGATGAGAGAATAATAAAAGAAATTAACTTGAAAAGAAAATAAAATGAAGACGAAGAGGATTTTAACCTCTTCAATTCTCCTCCTTGAGAACCTTCTTTAGGGGATCAGTTTTGGTATTTTGATTAGAAAAAATGATCATAGGCAGGTGGGAGAATATTAGGAGGTGGATTAGAAATAAATTTTGTAATGCACAAATTTTGAAAGGTGTGAGTCGAAATGGTGGTGAGGTGTGGTATTTATAGTGGATGAGAGGCGTGTTTCTTGAATAATTTATTTATTTGTTTATTATTTTGTCCAAAGAATATGAATAGTTTGAGAATTATTAGAAAAAATATTAAAATAATTAAGTGAAGTTATAGATTATTGTTCTTACATCATTCATGACTCAATAAATAGTGTATTTAACTTATAATGTATTCATATCCTAAATTATCGTATTTTACTATTCACTAAAAATTCAAGTATTTTAGAAAAATACCAAAAAATTTACCCTAACCATTTTTCAACATGTAGAATTAAAAAATAAACTCCATTTTATGAAAATAATTTGTTAAATATGTTAATTTAACTTTTAATTAAAACTATTGTTTACTCAAAATAATATAAATTTTAAATTAATAAATTATTTTATAACACTAAAAAATTAACTAAGATATTATAAAATTATCTTAAAATAATAAGACAAAAAAATGTTAATTTTGGAATATATTTCTTGAAAATAAATTTATTTTTAAATCATTTTATTAATTATTAAAATTTAATTAAGTATTTAAGACTTATAAAAATAACAACACTTAATTAATAGTTTTTAAAATACTTAGTAACTTATACTATTATATAAAAATATCATTCATTTATAAGATGCCTAAACATTATTTATAATTTCATAGTTGAGGTTACTATTTATTTGGGTAATTTATTATTCATAAGGGTCATATTATTATTCATAAGGGTAACATTACTATTCAAAAGGGTCAAGTTACTATTTACCAAAAAAATAAGTTGATTCAATTAGAATCTAAATATCTTACTGATCATAATATTGTATATCCACTTTTCAAAATTCAATTCATTGAAGCAGAAAAATTGTGTTTAATGCTAATCTCACAGGTGTGGTGAGAAGGCGGGTAAAAAGAACGTTCAAAAGTTCAATAAGTATTTATATCTAATTTCAATATAAAAATGATTCCAATGATCTACAATAGATTTATATATTTATAATTGATGAATTTAATATATAATAATTATTTAAATGAAAAACACAGTTTCTAACTACAATAGAATATTTTTCATTATTCATCAAAAATGAAGCTTCTCAGAAAAATACTAAAAATTAAACCTAAGTTAATTTTAAAAAATTGATTTTTATTTTTTAAAAAATTATATATTTCATTATAAATATGTTTTATTTATGTGAACCCATTATAAATAACATTTAATAGTAGTTATTACTATTAATATTACTATGTTTAATGGCTAGGTTATAACTATCTTTTTAAAATAATTATACTAAAATTTGTTGTTTTACAGAGACTCGGTTTTTTATGCATTATATTATATATTAAATTTATTTTTAAATCCTTCGGGTGTTACTTTCTCCCCTACTTTATTAAATTTCTTCCTCAAAATTTAAAATTTCACTTCAAAAGTTAAAGGTTGATACTTGAAAATATCTTTTGAAAAACCCAAATCAGAAATTGGGTTAATAAAATATCCTCCTAAAAATAGGTTAAGGTAAATGAGGTGGTTACTAAAAAATTATTATTTCAAATGGAATGAAATTAGTTTGAATTCCAAACTTGTACATGGAAGAAAAATCAAACTATGGTGTTCTAATGTAAAGAGATAGAGAACATGTTTAGATGAATGTTGATTGCCACAAAACTATAACTATAGTAATGAAAAAGTTCATTGATATCATAAAAATTATAATAATATGACAAATTTTCTGTTTAAGACTTTTTTCCTGGAGTTGAGGAATTATTTTACCCTATAAGAGAATAAATATAAGTTTCTATTTCATAAACACAATCTTACCCTTTTATTTATCCTTGAACTATTTATACATCATATCTTAGCATAGGTTCCATTATGTGTTTAAGTAATACATTAACCTCTAAAATCTCATATAATGGTCAACATAAACCATTTCATAAATTCTTAAACATTTCAAAAGATCATGATCCAACAATTTAGATTCATTCCCATGGTGGATAGTATAATCAAATTTACTTTATCCATATTAACAATCTCTGTATCCAACATCATTATCTTGTCACCAGGAACATTATAAGGTTGATCATTCCCTTAACCATGTGTTTTCTGATGTTTAACTTTATACCAAATAATTTTTTTTAGTACCATTCAATATACGACCCCAAATACTTAATGAAATAGTACTGCAATACTATCCTTATATATTCCATAATTCTTATAACCAGTAAATACCTGATAAAATACTCAATTCACATAATTCATTAATCCAATAATAATCTCATTAAATATTTACTATTAATATGTGGGAGTAGCATAATCTTGACCATGATCCATTATCATCTTTTAGGGTATATTACTTTGATGTATGGGACATTGATTCGCATAGTATCTCATCTCTTTGAAATTAAAACATTGTATATTAGAAACATTTTTTATATCCTTGCAATAATGAGAATGGTTTACTTTTTCTCTACACTTCAAGCAAACTCTTTTTCCTCTTAATCATATACTAAGTTGTTTCCTTCCATAGTTATCCCATGTGGGAAAATACTTCTTTCCCTTCTTCCCTTTATCCATATTTTCCCTCCTTTATCCTTATCATGCTACCTTTTGAAGCCTTAATACATAAAAAACACTTTATCCTTATTTTAAGAACATGATATTATATTCTCATATGATGCGAATGTTTGAGAAGCTAGTTCCCTTCAAAATACTGGCTTAAACTCATTGAAGAAATGATCATTCTTAATCTTTTCATTATTTGCATTGATGTGGTTCTTATTCCTTATAGTAATAACCATTTCTAAATAATGTAATACACTATATTAGATCATAACATTATTAATCATAATTCATAATCCCAATGCTATAAAAATACATAACATAAATTGAATAAAAAATATGCGTAGCTAATTTCATAATCATAAATATGGTTTCTTTGTGGACATATTTACTTTTAAACCCTTCATAATGATTTTTAATGAAAATATAAAATATCATAAGCATATTCCCTAGGAGATTCAAACAAAGTGCATAGTAAGGCCCATTGTAATGTGTCGGGTTATCACAAGTCAGGCCCAGAACACCTTGTCAGAGTTGTTACCCTAAGGTCATCTGATCCAGAACCAAATCCACTTATAGTATCTAGATTTGGATGTATTTCTTAGAAGACCCACATAATATCTACCTTACTAAAATTATAGGATGTTATTCTATGGTTATCCTTAATTTCTATATTAGGTTTATGTTCCCTAATCTATGTTTTTAAACTTGGTTTACTAGGGCTCTACTAAACATCCTCTAATACCAACTATAAAGACCCCGACCCTAGTAGCCCCGAGTCAGTGCCTTATATTAATAAATTAGCATATATACATGACAAAAATCCCAAAGTATCATTAAATTTATAAGTTTTGTAAGATTAATTACATATATGAACTTTTCATTACAACTTGAAAGAGAAAAAACAACATTTCAACTCCATTAGAAGCACCCTTAAACTATTATTTTATTCCTACATGTCATTCATAATATGAATCTTTACATCCTGGGGGGAAATAAAACCTAAGAATGGGGTGAACTTAGATTATCAATAAGTTTATGTAATATAGTGACAACATATATAATAATTCATAGTGAATAACTAAAAATACACATGCCATTAAAACATAATCTTGAGCATAATATGGAAGGAATAAAACTTGATTAAATATTTTCATAATAATAATAACCATATATATATTCTACTAGTCAAATAGTCACATGGATTATAAATTACTATTTTCATAATAAGGGAATTCATAATTTTAGACATCATAAATATATCGACATGGCCTCATCCAAGACACCGTACATAATGGGTAAAAATCTGGTCTAGTTTGTCTCTTGAGACCTACCAATGCATCGAGGTCCTATAGTGAGACCCACCCATATCTTAATATGTATAATTCATTCTTAATAAGAATTGGGATAAACATAAACAACAAATACATTTGAAATGTTAATAACTTTCCCCAATCTGTAAACATAATCACTAACCATTCTGCATAGTATGGTGAATGGTATCAAGATAGCACATCCACAGTCAAACTGATCATATACCATTTAAAAAAATATGGTGGATGATAAACCTGAGAGATAAATCTCAATAAATCATAAAATTAAATAGATGTGTTAAAATAAATGAAAATACTCTAATAATATCATTGAGGAATTCTTGAGAGAAATACACCTTTTAATTTGTAAGGAAGATTTATTTTGGAAAAATAATTTGTATTTGTCATAATTTATTTTATAAAACTAGAAATGAAAAAGTGATATTTTCCATGAAAAAAATAGATAATTAATAAAAATAGTGTATTATTAAAAAAAATTATTTATTGTACTTGAAAATGGATAATAAATCAGGAAGATCCCTTTAATCGAGATTGTGTATCGAGAATAAATGATAAGGGTACCCTTTGAAACATTTATTATCCCATAAAAAATGAAACTAATATGGATATATGATTTTGGAACATATATATAATTTATAATAATTATACAAAAAAGGAATAATTACATTGGTTTATAGAGAAATAAACCATAACCCATATGAAAATAGAGGTTGAGTAAGAAAACCCTTACCACTATGCTAACAGTTGAACCATATGCCCCATAAAATTAATGATCATAAAATAAGATGTAGAATACCATGAAAATAGATAGATTCATGGTATTATACATAAATGTTTTGTACACATACACTACACATAAGAAATATTGGTGAATAAGGCATATCTCACGGAATGAAAGTGAATTGAAAAAACCTTTACCTTATGTATGAATGTGTTCTGCACTTGACCATAATGTCCAGGATAATCAAATTAATCAATCGATTAATTAGTTAAAAACCTTTTATATATTAATTTTATTTATTATAGGTTTATTATGTTAATTTATGGACATATTTATGAGCTATAGAGTTTAATTTCATCATTCAGGAGTATTCGTTTTCAAGGTTTTTATGATTGGTTTACTTTTTTATAAGTAATGAAGTTCATAAAATGGGTATAATTCTCAAGAAATGGAATTATATTAAATTAGTGAACACCCATAAGTTTAATTTATTTTTTATATTGTTTTATTCCTTGATGTAATGATTAATCATTAGATAACATGTTAATGTTAATCATTTATATTAATTTTAGTGGTTTTAGATCAAAACGAACTCGTTTTTTATCATTTAGTGTTATGTAAATATGTTATTTCTAGAACCTAAAAAGGGTTGTAATAAATATTTTAAAATCTATTTCAACCATAAAAATGGTTTTATGACCACCCTTGAAGACATTGCAGGAAAATGAAAACATTTCATCCTTGACGGCATTAAAACAACACCTCATGTACGATGTTTCCATTTTTTACAATAAAAGAGAGGAGAAGGATTTTGATGATGGATTATTCAATTATAATAATAAAACTCCATTATATGTATGGTAATGGAGTTATCAATACATTTGTATGAGGGTAAATTAAGATATATTAATAAAATAAATGAACTTGAAAAGAAAATAAAATGAAAAGGAAGAGGATTTTTACCTCTTGAATTCTCCTCCTTGAGAACCTACTTAAGGGGATTGGTTTTGGTATTTTGATGAAACAAAGAGATCATGTATATGGGGGAAGGGATTTTTAAGAGTATTTGGAATAAATTTTACAATTCTCAAATTTTTTAAGGTGTGATTAGAAATGTTGGAGAGAGGTGGTATTTATAGTAGAGGAGTGGGGTGTTTTTTGAATATTTTATTCATTTGTTTATTACTTTGGCTCAAGACTATGAATCCTTTTAGAATTATCAAAAAAATATATTAAAATAATAAAGTTAAGTTCTATATTATTTTCCTTATATCGTTCATGACTCAAGGAATAGTTTATTTAACTTATAATGTATTTATAATGTAATTTATCGTATTTTACTGTTCACCAAAAATTCAAGTATTTTAGGAAAATCCCAAAAAATAACCCTAAAATTTTTTTTATGTGTAGAATTAAAAAATGGACTCCATTTTATGAAAATAATTTTATAAATATGATAAATTTAATTTTTAGTTAAAACCATCATTTACTTGAAAAAATATAGATTTAAAATCTATAACTCATTTTATAACTCTCTGAAAAACTAACTAAGGTCTCATAAAATTATCCTAAAATTATAAGTCAAAAAAATTAATTTAGGAATACATTTCATGAAAATAAATTTTATTTCAAATCATTTTATTAATTATAAAATTTTAATTAAATATTTTTAAGTTATAAAAATACCAACACTTAATTAATAATCTTTTAAATATTCATTTACATATACTATGATATAATTATAACAGTCATTTATAAGATTCCTAAATTTTATTTATACTTTCATGGGTGAGGTTACTACTCATTTGGTCGATTTACTATTCATAAGGCTCATATTACTATACATAAGGGTAACATTACTATTCTAAAAGGTCAAGTTACTATTCATAAAAAAATTAAGTTGATCTAATCAGACTCTAAATATCTTAATGATTACAACAATGTATGTAGGTTTTTTGAAATTTAATTCATAGAAGATGAAAAATTATGTTTAAGGATAATCCAGCAAGTGTCACGAGAAGGTGTGTAAAAAAAGAATTCAAAAGTTCAATAAGTTTTTATATCTAATTTCAATATAAAAATTATTCCAATACCTTAAATTGGATTAATATATGTGGAATTGATCAATTTAATGTAAAATAATTATTATAAAAATTAACAAAAATGTATTATTTTTCACTATTCATCAAAAAAATGAAACTTCTTGAAAAAATAATCAAAATTCACCCTAATTTAATTTTGAATAAATGTTTTTTTATTTTAAAAAAATTATACATTTCAGTTTAAATATGTTTTATTTATGTAAAACCAATATAAATAACATTTAATAGTTTTCATTACTATTAATTTTACTATGTTTAACGGCTAGGTTATAACTATATTTTTTAAATAATTATAATAAAAAGGTGTTACTTTATAGAGACTTAGTGTTTCATGCATTAAATTATATATTAAATTTATTTGTAAATCCATGTGGTGTTACAGCCTCACGAAACGATGTTGTTAATATTTTCTTTACCACCTCTCATGGTTGGGAATTATTATGTAAACACTATTTTTATATGATATACAGGATTTTTATTTTCTATTTATTCTTCTATAATTGTTATATATAACATACCTTCATTATTTATATATTGTGGATATATGATAACTTCATTTGTGGACCTGTGGCCTACCGCCTCCTCAAAGCAATGTGATTCGTTCACACATTACAGGGAATGTATTAAGGATTGTTTTAGTGAAAATATATGATATATATGATATAATAATCCTATTTCAATGATATTATATATTCATTTACATTATTTTTTCAATACGATAAGAAAATTGAAACTACTTTCATGCATATGTGCAACCTACCTTCTCCATGAACAGTGTACTTTATTTAATATTAATATATTTTATTTATTATTATAAAAATAGATATACTGAATATATATGATATTTAAATCTTTTTTTAAATTCTTTAAATAAGTAAATCATGATCTATGTAATAAGATCAATGGTAAAAATTCAAAACGTATACGAAAAATAAGCAGATATTACCTGAAACATAACACTAACAAGGAATTGTTAATAAAATGGTAATATAAAGTCATAATCAAATAATATATGGTATTATATATAATAAAAGAATTTTTAGATTTATAATAAGCTTATACTTATTATATATGAGTCTTAAACATGTACGAAGAAAGACAAAACATAAGGTAAGGGTTTTATCATCTCACATTTTATATCCATGAGATACAAGTCATGTTCACAACTCATTTCTTTTGTGTGTTGTATATAATTCCCATGACTATAGTCTATGATACGTAAACATAAATTTATTGGTACTTACATATCCATTTAATTAACTTTTTTAATGGATTTTATGGTTCAAAATTTACCAAATCAGTAAACTACTTTTGTCTAAATTTTACTTCTTTGACACACATGTCATGTCATGCACCTATATTCTTCTAAGAAGTGTATATAATTATCTTTTACATGTTATATCTTGAATATAATTATTTTCATTATATTTTTATTCTTAATTTAATTTCATTTTCTTACATGTATAATATGATTCAAAGTTACGAAGTGGTAAGAGTTTATTGAAAAAATCTCATTGTTTATCAGGATTGTTTATTACTATGATTCCATTAATCAATCATTATGATTCATCTCTCAATAAATATCCTGAATTTTATTAACCTATTTTTATTCATGTTATTTTAAAGTAATGGTACCACTTTTTCACACTTTGGTACATAAGATAATTTAAAATATTTTTTTATAAAATTCTAAAATTACCTCTCCCTTCGGCTGGAAATTTGTGTTCTTTCAAAACCATTTTTTCTAAAAATGTTCAAAAAATTACATATAAGTTTTCAAATTTTTCCAAGAAAAAGGTTTTAAATTTTTTTCAAGATTTATTTATAATAATTCAAATTATTTTAAAAAAAATATTTTCAAGCTTCTTTTATAAGTTTTCATGTAAAAATTTTTTCAAAATGTTTTCAGTAATTATTTATTAGTTTTAAAAGTATTATCAAAGAAAATGGTTTCCAAAAATGTTTTCATAAATTTTTTATAAGTATTAAAATTATTTCGAAAGTAAAATTTTTTCAATATTTACTATAATATTTCAATGTATTTTAAAATATATGGTTTTAAAAACATTTTCAAGATTCTTTTAGAAGATTTCATGGAAAATATTTTTCAAATATTGTTCAATATTTTACTATAGTTTTTCAAAGAAAAAGGTTTTCGAAATGTTTTCAAATATTCTTTTATAATTTCTATTATTGTTTTCAATAAAATGGTTTTCAAAATTTTTATGTTTTAAAGATAATTTTTCAAAGAAGAAAGGATAATTTACTCATAAAATGTTTTTAAAATATCTTTCCAAGTTATTTTATATCTAAGATAACATAAATTGGTGTTACTCATTCATTTCAATGGAAATCATCTAAGGTTTAAATTCATATTATTTATCTGAAATTTATATGTATTGATGGAATTATTTTTAGGAAACCTATTTCTCTTTCACGGGTTATATGCTTGTGAAACCTACTTCCTTTCAAAGGTCTTGCTTTGATTAAATGATTATGAAACCTATCTTTATTTGCACTAGTTATGATTTTATTACATGTTTATGATACCCATTTCAATTCAGGGGTTATGATATGATTTTTTATGATCTTATGTCACACGTATGTATGATTTCATTATGATATGGGTAGGACCTATATATCCCTCCAATGCATTGTGTAAAGATTTACATATCATTGGATATACATGGATGGAACGAGGAGTGAACAAGGTTTTGTAAAGGACTTTTTAAGCTAATATGGTCTTGGGAGTGAACATTGACTACTAATATTTTCATGGGAGTGAATTTTTACTACTAATATGGTATGGGGAGTGAACCTATACTACTAATATGGCCTTGGAAATAATCCTTGACTACAATGGAAAACATTTTTATATATTTATGTGTCTACCAAAAATTATATATCTTATTCCTATGTTATGATTTCATGGATTATAATATTTTTTCATTATGATTCATGTCTTATGAAATTTCAATATTTTTTCCATGACTCATGTATATGATCTTTGATATGTAGGGTATGATATTTAAATTTTTTTTATCAGTTTCTGATACTGATACGCTTATGTTATTCTTTTATATGTCATTTTTTTACCATTATTGAGCATCTGAGATCACCCCTAACTTATTTTTCCTTTCCCCATGTTATTAAAAAAAATTTAAATAGAAGTACTAAATGGGAAGATCTTTGTGGGAAATATTGAGGATCTTTCACTATGTAAGAATATTTTTTCCAAGTTTCCAAAGACACTAAATTATTAAGGTCCCCAAACATGTATTTTTTTAATGTGATGAATATTAATATAAAATTATGTAATATCCATATATGTTACATTTGGGTCTCTATATACAACCATCTCCAAATCCATCAAATGAGTTACTAAATAATGTTTTGTGTGTACAGTAGACTATCGCCTCACGAACTGATGTCATTCGTTTTTTCATTAACACATATAAAGGCTAGAAATAATTATAGATTTATTATTTATATATTATATATATGTTACTATTATACTTCTATAATTATTATACCAAACCTAGATTCATACTATCATTTTTTTGGATAGGATAATTCCACTCATCTATACAACTAACAATCACTTTGTAAAGTGATGTGATTCGTTGGAAGCTAATAAAGATGAGTTTAATAAAAAAATGTTTTATATATGAAATTAAAATGATCCTATAATTATAATACATCATTTATATTTTTTCCTTTAAATATAAAAAGAAAATGGAAATAGTGCTCAAGCGTACGTACGACCTACCGTCTCCATGAATGGTGTATTTCATTTTATATCACTAAATTTTATGAATACTTATAAATACATAAATAATAAGTATATATTATAGTTATTTCATAATTATCATTTTTTAGATGATAAAATAATGATCAATGTTATAGGACCAAAAATAAAAAATAAAATAATATACAAAAAACAAAGCACATATTCTCTAAAACAAAACTTTACTATGGAATTGTTGATAAACGGGTAATAAAAAGTCATAAGAAAATCATATGTGGTATTATATATATCATGAAAAAAGCTTAGACTTCATCCAAACTAGTTCCCAACATTGTCTATGGCATGATCAAAGGGAGTTCCCTATCCCCACGGGCTGGCAGAAGTGCTTGGGTATCATAAATGAAGATTGGGAATGATTTAACTGAATTTGAATGCATTAAACAACAAACGATAATCAATAAACCAAATCTGAATATTCAAACCAAAAAAACCTTAAACAATTTTAAGAATTGAGTTAAAAGGTTTAAGTAAAAACCAAACAAGGCTACAACCAAAAATTAATGACAATTCTATCATAAAAACCACCACATGGAAAGGGAGAACCACCTTCAAGCCATCTCCACAACACCACATCAAGATGAACCTCTAGCAACCCAAACCACCATCCCCAAAGACCTTTCCCATACCCGTGTCAAACATTACCGTGTATACTTGCACCCAAAGGTGTAAGTATGGTGTATTATTAAGCCCTTTAAGATGCCAACCAATATAATATTCCATGCTATAAACATTATTATACAAATAGGTTTGTAGGTTTTTATAAAAAGAAGATTCTAGTAAAAATTTTAACGAAAAAAATTTGAAATGAGAAATAACATTAAAGAAATAAACTTTAAATAAAACACACTTGCTTCTAAAATTACCAACCAAACATATCATATGTTAACATTAAGTGAGATATATCCAATGATTAATAGTCATGGAAAATACCCCTTGTTACTATCTAGAAATGGAACCCTAGGTACCTCAAATCTCTTTGAAATGTGGTATAGAAACCACAACCAATAGTGTTCTCATACATGAGACACTAGATAAGAGCAACATACAAAATTCTAGTGGTCTCCAATCATTATCCATGTATAATTAGTGTTTTTATCATCAATAACGGTATGTGAAATAGGGTCATAGACAATTTTGAATCAATAACATACTAGTCCTATTCCTCCCACTTAGATACTCGCGCATCCCTTTTGTGATCAATAAAGTTTCACATGTCACATAACACCACTTTCACATCCAAATTCCATTTGAAAATCATACACACACCAAAAAAATATACAAATATTTTTCTCATCTCTTACTTAATTCAATAAATCATTTAAACAATTTATAAAATAATTTCATGAATCACTGCAAATATTTTACACCAAAAACACACTCAAAATATATTTTAAGATAAACCAAACACTAAATACATATCAAAAAATGATTCACAACCCTTACATAATATAACAAACCAATTTCATAATTTATATAACACTTCCAAGTGACACAAAAAAAGGTTTACATAACAAACAAACCCAATTTCATAAAGAAATGCCATTATAATATCAAACACATATTTAATCCTTTCAAAAACCACTTTCACACCACACAAAACAATCAAATAAAATTTTAAATTACTAATTCAAGAAAAATAAATTCTCCAAATAATGTTTATACATGTAACTACCTATCTTTTTGTATAAATCCCAAAATATCATTCTGAATATCTAACTGCACCTCAATTGCACCAGAAATGCGAAAAAATGAACCCTACTCATGAATATCAAACCCAAAAACTCAGTATTTAACCCTAAGGACGAAACCCTAGCTTTTAGAAAATTGTAACCCCCAAGAAATGGGGAAAACACCTAAAAGGAAATAATAAACAAGTGATAAACCCACTTACATTAATAATATTGAAGTTTCCCCACCAAATCCTCTTCAAAAATGGGTTCCCAAGGGAGATTGAGGGATCAAGGAGGCCTTCTATGGATGAATATCTTGAGTGGGGAAGAAGAGGGAGGAATAGGTTTTAAATATGAAAAAAGAATAATGGTAAAAACACATTTTTTTTAATGAGCTAGACAGTGCGCAATGTTAGTCTACACGATTTAATAAACCGTGCATAAAACCGTATTGCGCGCTCTTTCCAGCCACACAGTTCTAGGTTGGGGTGCAAGACTGTGTGGTTTCCATGCGGTAAGTTCTACTTTCTACTACACAGTTACCTGGGTTGGGCACATGGTTTGCACTAATCGTGTGCCAACCGAACATCAGGGTCTTCCCATCAAAAAATTCTTCATTTTCTCAAAAATTAAAAAGGGAACCTATGGGGAAATACATAACAAAAAATAAAACAAAAAAAATCTTGAAAATAAAGACGTGGATGTGACAATTCTCCCCACCATGAAAACTTTCCACCTTTGGAAATTCAACTCAAAGCTTGATCAGAGATTAAAAATGGATACACATACTCAACCCACAACATTTTCTCCCAAGTCTCATGCACATCATTCCCATGTTTCCAAAGTACATGGACCAATAGAATAGACTTCCCCATAAGTACATTCTCTTGGTAATCCACTATTCATCCCAACCACTCAAACACTGAAAAATAAAACTCTATCTCCAACTCTTTCCAGTTCAACACATGGGATGGATTCATTGGAAGACATAAACTATGTCATGAATTGGGGTCAAGTGAGAAGGAAAATCTAACCAATATGCCCCCTTTCCAATCTGCTCGATTATTTCAAAAGGACTAACATACATCGGTATTATTTTTCCTTTATTTCATCGATAACCCATGCGAGGGGACACTTTCAGGAACACCTAATCAACCATGGAAAACTCAAGATATTGACTCCTTTGATTAGTATAATATTTTTGGTCACTTTGAACTATCAATAACCACTACCTGGTCAACTTGACCTTCTCAAACGTCTCTTAGACAAGGCTCAGTCTCAAAAGTGTGGTCTTGCTAACATCATCCCAACATAAAGGAGAATGAAATGGCTAACCATAAAGCGACTCAAACGGATCCATTCGAATTGAATATTGGTAAATTTTATTGTAAGAAAATTCAACTGACCCCAAATGGATATCCTATGATCCTATGAAATCTAAAGAACAATCGCAAATCATGCCCCCTATAATCTGATTTACCTACTCTATCTAACCATCTGTTTGAGGTTGGTATAACATACTCATCATAATCTGTGACCCTAATTCCTTTTGAAGTCCTTTCCCAAAGCATGAGGTGGAATTTGGGTCTCTATCTGAAACAACTGATAAAGGCACACCATGAAGCCCTACCACCTCCTAAACATACAATTATCCCAACTCATCCACTTTAGTTGAATCTATAATTAGAATGGGATGGGATGATTTGGTCAAACGGTATATTACCACCCAAACGGAGTTCCTTACCTGATATTTAAGAGGCAGGACATCAATGAAATCCATGGCGACCTCATCCCACATCCAGGTAGTAATGGGTAATGGCTAAAGAAAACGATAGGGACTTTAATGCTCTATCTTTACCAGCTAACATGTATAACACCTTGATATGAAATAAGAAATGTATCGCCTCATGTCTAGCCACCAAAAGTACGGATGAACGTCATAATACATTTTGGTAGCCTAGGGATGAATGGACCACTATGATTAGTGGCTATCCTACATCACCACCTTTTTTTGAGAAAATGGCACCACGATACGGCCCTTAAAGCGCAAGATTCCCTCAGGAGATGAAGACCAATCAGTAGATGTCTCCCCACCATGAATAGACAACATAGACCACTAAAATTTATCATCAAAATTTTACTCCTACTGAATGAAATCCAAAAGAGAAGGAGACAACTAAATTCTTACCAAGAATGCACCTCCACTATGCTTCTTGGTCTCTAAGTGAATTTGGAAAATGAGCCCCCTAAAGGTCCACTCATCACTAGATTTCCTTAAGGCATGCACTAGTTCTTTTCTACTCAAGGTTTAATCCACCACATTTCCCTTTCCAGGGGTATACACAATATCGATATCAAACCCCTATAGATATTCGATCCAATGGAACTACCTCAAATTAAGATCCTTTTGAGAGAAGAAGTAGGCGAAAATTTTATGATCATAATAGACCAAAAATTTCACCATAAAAAGATAAAAGCACCAAGTCTTTAGGGCATTCATCACCACTTCTAATTCCAGTTCATCAATTGGGTAATTCTATTCATGCAGTTTGAGTTGGTGAAAACCATATTCCACTACATGATTATCTTACATGAGCATACACCTGAGGCCCATACCTGAAGAATCGTAATAAACCATGTAGCCCTTTCCAGACTCTAGAAAGATAAAAATTGGTCTGGTAGTCAACTTACACTTCATCTATTTAAAGGAAACCTGATATACTGAGGGCCATTCAAACTTCTCCTATTTTTGGGTGAGTTTAGTCATAGATGTGACCAAGAGAAAACCTGAACAAACCATCTGTAATAACCTTCTAGGATAAGAAAACTCTTAATCTCAAACACATTCTATGGATGATCTTACAACATAATTGCAATTATCTTCTTAGGTTCCACTGAAATCCATTGTTTTGAAATCACATGACCTAGAAACTTCACCTCCCTGATCCATAAGGTTCACTTTGAAAACATTTCATAAAAGTCCATGAACCTGTAGAGTTCCCAAAACAATCTGATAGTGATGATAATTCTCTTCCTCACATCTTAAGTAAACTAGGATATCATTCACGAATACCACAATGAAGGAGTAAATATACTGTTGGAGCACCTTATTCATGAGTTCCATAAAAACTAATAGAGCATTGGTCAATTTGAAAGGAATGACCAAATACACGAAGTGGTTGTACCTGCTTCAGATAGCCATTTTCAGGATATCTACCTCTCTCAACCTAACTTGGTGGCAACCCAAATACAATTATATCTTGGAAAATCACTTTCCCCACTATAATTGATCAAATAAGTCATCAATTCTTGGAAAAAGATACTTTTTATTGATGGTTTCCTTATTCAGCTTTTGGTAATCCTTGTACAATTTGAGAGATCCATCGACATTTTCAGTAATAGAATAGCAGCGACACAAGGAGAGATGCTCAAGAGAATGAGGCATTTGGATTCCAAATCATATGGTTGTATATTTAATTATCTCATCTTGGTGGGGCCATACTATATGAGGTAAGAGATATCGATTGTGTTCCTATAGCTAAATCAATCAAGAACTCAACATACTACTCTAGGGGTAATCCCAAAAAATCATCTGGAAATACCCCTGGGAACTCAACCAACACATGAGGTAAGACACCCTTAAGAGAACCACCATCATCTTTCGGTGTGAGAAATGATAACTAAGAGACAAGATTTCCTAACTCTATGAGTAGAGGCCCCACACAACCCGACTGAGGATCTCATTCCCCAAGAAATACCTAAGGACTCCCATACAGTTCCATGAAACTCAGTTGTTTCCTATAGAAATATTTATATACTTGGAAGGGCACTAGCCAATCCATGATGAGGATCACATAAAATAGGTTCATATACAAGACTATGAAATCCCACTCCATCTCAATACCTGACATAAAGATCTCACAAGATGGTCACCTGAAGCCCTTCTCCTTCTTCTTACCCAATGACATTACCAACTCCTTTGAAAAAGACATCAACGCGGTTGGAAAGATCAAAATATTCACAAGACGGGAAAAGATAAAAGATACAAATGCACCGATATCAAATAAAAAATCTATTATATAATATGAAATCAGAATTGTACCTCAAACTGTCGAGGGCTCTACATATTATCCCACTGGTGCCTGATCCATATCATGAAGATTCCTGGTCTCTACCTAAGAGCAACTTCTCATCTACGGCTCTTCCCTGAATTGGATATTCCTTGAAGATGTATTGATCCTTCCATAACCACCACCAAACCTATATCCCACCATATGGGATAGCTCTGACTAAACTAACACTCCCCTAGAATCCACTTATCCTTCCCCACTTTGGTATTGGCGTATCTACCTTAAAAATGGTGAATGTTTCCCATAGATCCACTTCGATGATAGGGCCTAAGAGGAGACATATATGAAGGTCGGATGTACCCTACCTTCCCACACGGATGGTACACAACATACCCTATGTTAGAATCTACAGATGAATACTACCAAGAAGGATGACCTAAACTACCAACTCCCTTCTTCCCCTACTCATCTCTTTTCCTCTTCTTCTTGGATGAATTTTTGTTTCCCATAACTGACATGGACCCAGTGGAACTAGAACTACCCTTGCAGTCAATCTATACCATTCAATATTGATCAACTACCTTAGTATAGCTCTTTATCTTGATTAGGAATACCTAATAATAGATCTCCATCCACAAACCCCTTTCAAACCTATGATCCTTCATCTTCTCATTGGAGACTATTTCAGGTGTATATCAGACTATCTCGGTAAAGTGTTTAGCATACTCCATTACTTAATGGTCCCCCTGAAAAAGATCTATAAACTCCTGGGATATATCATAATCCAAGACCTTGGGATAGTACTGGTCAATGAATATATCCTTGAATTCTTTACATATCATCTTCTCATACTTCCCAACTTAAAGCACTGAGTCCCACCCCTTAAACTGGGACCCTCTAGAAAGAACAAGGCTATTTTCACCCCAAATTCCTCAAGAGTATAAAGAAATTCAAACTGGCACTATGTCTTCTCAAGCTACTCCTTAGCCTCCTAAGGTTATGTGCTAACTTAGAATTAATGAGGTTTGTTCTTGACAAAATCCTAGGATTTATCCTTCCTAAGACCAGACTCATAATTCCTAACAGGATCAGGATCAGGACTTGCTCCCTATCCCAGATCCTGAACATAATGGACCATAGATTCCACTAAACTTTGATCAAGTGGTGCATGAGAACTCTCTCCGGATTCGTCCCATAGTTAATAGGGATCTCACTTGGATGGCATGTTACAAAAATAAGAAACAGTCATAAGATAAAAGATTAGTACAATAGTTCTAAAATATTTCTTTAATAACATCAAATATAAATAAATAAAACTATTTTTGACCATGAAATAACCAAACCACATCACCTTCACCCAATGTCCACGTGCAGTGTGTAGCCTACACATCCCATTTGGAATAGAATTCAAACAAAATTTCCAACATCCCATGGTGAATCGAGGTCTGTCACGATGTGTGTTATCCAGGCACCCTACTCGCAACCAAAACTCTATGTCCTAAAAATTCTAGCTTCAGTCTATCCAGACTCATCCCAATTAACATGACTCAAAAAGAAACATCCTCTGATACCATTTTTTCATAAACCAAGTTGGGACGTCATCCAAACTGTCACCCAACTCGATCCATGGCAAGGCCCTAAGAGTGTTCCCTATCCCCACGGGCTGGTACAAGTTCTCAAGTATCATAAATAATGAGTAGGAACGATTTAATCAAATTTTATGGCATTAAACCACCAATAATAATCATTAGACCAAATTATAAAATTCAAACTGAGTAAACCATAAACAATTTTCAAAATTGAGTTACAAGTTTTAAGTCAAAAAAAATAAGGATAAAACCGAAAAGGAACCACAAGTCAGTCACAAAAACAACCAAATAGAAAGGGGAACAACCCTCAAGCCATCTCTACAACACCACACCAAGAAGGACCTCTAGAAACTCAAACCACCATCTCTAAAGGCCTTTTTCTTACCAATGAAAAACATTACCGAGTCTACTTGCACCCAAAGGTGTAATTAGGGTGTGATCATAAGCCCAGTAGGATTCTACCCAATAAATGATTCCATGCTATAAACATTATAAGTCAAATAGATTGATGTTTTCAAAAAAGGGATATGATAGTAACAATTTTAAGGAAAAAATTTTGAAATGAGAGACAACTTTAAAAAAAGTGACTTTAAAGAAAACACAATTTTTTTTTAAATTACCTAACATACATATTATATGCCGACAGTAAGTGAAATATAGCCAATAAGCACGATTCATAGTAAATACCATTAGGTACTAGCTTGAAATGGGACCCTAGGTACCTGTTATCTTGGTGAAATGTGATATAGAAACCATGACCAATAGAATTATTGTGCACAAGCCACTAGAGAGGAGAAACAACCAAAATTCTAGTGGTCTTCAATCACCATCCATGTTTTGTTAATATTGTCTTCATCAATCCCTCTAAGTGAAACTAAGGCATAGCCACTTCTAAATCACTAGCATACTAGTCATAGTCTTCCCACCTAGATACTCGGGCTTCTCTTTTGTACTCAATAAAGTTTCACATGTCACATAACACCACTTGTACATCTAAATTACATTTTAAAATCAAAAACACACCAAAACCTTTCCCAAATATGTTTCAAAATGCGTACTTAATTCAATAAATCATTTAAACAATTTATAAAACAATTTCAAGAATAACTAGATAGCTTTTACACCAAAAACACACTCAAAATCCTCTTTTAAGATAATCCACATACCATAGCCATATAAAAACATGATTTGAAGCCCTTACATAATTTAAAAAACCAATTTCATGATTTATAGAACACTTATGAGTGTCACAATAGAGGTTTACATAAAGAACACACCCATTTTCAGATAGAAATTCCATTTTAAAATCAAATGCATATTTAATCCTATCAAAACCCACTTTGGAACCATATAAAACAATAAAATGACATGATAAATTACCCAAGAAAAAAATTAAACTCACTAAATAATGATTATACATGGAACCACCTACCTTTGGTGTAGAAATTTCAAAAACTCAGTGTTAACCTCCATTCGCACTGCAAATACACTACAAACGATAAAAAAGGAACCCAAATCCTGGATATCAAACCCAAAAACACAATATTAAATCCTAATAACAAAAACCTAGCTATTGGAAAATGATAACCCAAGGAAAGGGGAAAGAAACACTAAAAATAAGAAAGAAACAAGGTATAATTCTACTTAATTGACGAATCTTGAAGTTTTCCCACCAAATCCACATTAAAAATGGGTGCCCAAGGGAGATTGAGGGATCAAGGAGGCCTTCTATAGCTGAAAATTATATGTGGGGAAGAAGAGGGGAGGAATAGGGTTTAAATCCAAAAAAGTAAAAATTGTAAAACCAATTTTTTTAATGAGCTGGATAGTATGGATGGTTATTATGCATGGTTTAATAAACCATTCTACATGCTCTGTCTAGACACACAGTTCTAGGTTACGGTACACAGTCGTACAGTGGTCATTCAGTTGGTTCTGCCTCTTACTACACCGTTACCTAGGTTAGGCGCATGGTTTACACTAATTGTGTGCCAACTGTGTTTCTAGGTCTACCCACCCAAAAATTATCCATTCCATCAAAAATTCAAAAGGGAACCTATGGGGAAAAGATAGACCAAAAATAAAAAGAAAAAATACCTACAAATAAAGACACAAATGTGAAAATATATATCAATATTTTTTTGTAATATAATTATAATATACTTATATTATTATAAAGGAGGTTTGAAAGTGTTTGGAGAAATTAAAGACTTAATGTAAGAATTATTTTTTCAATTTTCATTCTTTGAGATGTATATTATATTATGCGCCAATATTATTTCATGAGGTGTATATACAGACCCTTTGATATGTAATATAAATAATTTCTTTATCCTTGTTATATATAAAGTTCAAGTTTATATAATTCATTCATGGGGCTTATAATTCAAAGTTATTGAAGTGGAAATGGTTTTATGTTACAATCTCATCATTTATAAGGATTGTTTAGGATTATGTTTCCAATGATAAAATATTATGATATATATCAAAATAAAATCAGTAATGTTCTTCTCCTTTGGTTATTCAAGATATTTTCAAGTGACAGTTCCATTTTTCCACTCATTGGAACTCAAAATAACTGAGAAAATGTTTTTAATAAAATCATAATATATTTCTCCCTTCTGTCAGAAGTAAATTTTCTTTCAAAACCATGTTTTCCAAAAATGTGTAAAATTTTTTTTACTATTCTCTATTGATTTTTAAAAGATATTTTTACCCATATTTTACTCTTAAAAAATTAAAAGGAATCTTTATTTTTATTTCTAAATAATGGCCATTTAGATTTTACAAAAAAAATTAAAGTAGCCTTTGTTTTAACATGTATAGCATGAATGATACTTCCCACCATAATGAAAAATATTTACATTGAAGATTAATTTGAAATTTTTCAAGGTTATCTTCATTGAAAAATATTTTCAAAATTTTTTATGATTTAAAAAGTTTTTTTAAAATCAGAATGGTTTTTTTCCTCAAGAAATGTTTTAAAAGATCGATTAAAATCATTTTCCATCTACGATAACATTCGTTCGTGTTACCTTTGACTTACTTGGTATATTTTAACAGGTTAGCATTATTATTCATTCTTTGATTAGTTTATGTTGAAATGATGTTTATGAAGCATTTTTCTCTGCTATGGTTTTTACCATGATAAAATTCTTATGAAATCTGATTCGTTTTCTACAGGTTTTTCTATGTTAAAATGGTAAAATGGTTATGAAACCTATCTATTTTATATAGGTTATTATATGATGAAATATTATTGAAACTCATTTCATTTCATGGATTATGATATGATGAATTCTTTTTTATATTGTGGCACACATAAATATAGTTTTCATAATGTGACGTGTGGGACCTATATTTCCCTCTAATGCATTGGATAAAAATTTTCATCTCATGGGATAGATAGTATTGGGATGGGGAGTGAACTTATGTAAGGTATTTTTTCTACTATAATGGTATTCAGAGTGATCATTGGTTACTATGACGGTTTGGGGAGTGAGGACATTTTACATTGATAGTCTTTTAAATGATCCCTGACTGATATGGAAATTATTTTTATATCTTATGTGTATGAAACAAATCTATGTTTTATTCTAATGTTAAGATCTCATGGTTCATGTCCTATGATTCTCTTATGATTCATGTCTTATAAAATACCAATAATTATTCCATGACTTAATATTATTATCTTTGATATGAAGGGTGTGGTTTTAAAATGTTATCCTCATGTTATCATACCCTTATATTCATGTTATTCATGTATCCCCTGATTATGCTTAAATAGAATTTGTGATCACCCTTTTGTTATGTTTCCCTTTACCATGGTTTTGAAGAAATGTATTAAATATGATATATCTAAGAAGGGTCCTATTTATAAAGATCATGGTTGGAGATTATGTAGTTTACCCATGTTTTAGTTGATTGTGTTTATAAGTTTCCAATGATACTAAACTATTATGGTCCTTATGTGTGTATTAATGTAATGAAATGAATATTTATAAAAATGATGTAATATATATGTATGATTAGTATGGGATCCTATAGTTGGTATCAGATTTTATGTTTTGTTAACCTTTGGAAACTAGAATGAGAAAACATTAGTGATATCCCTAAGGATATGTCTAAGGATAAGTATAAGGACGAGTCAATGTATAGGAAACTATCCTAGAATTTTTTTAATGGATAGAGAAAGTGGTTTCCAAGAAATTGAATCCTTGTCAGGAAACAACAAGTGGATTTGGATGTGGAATAGAGGTACCTAAGGGTACTAACTCTTAAAAGGGCATATTGAGATGGACTCTATCATCACTTGTTTCATGATAATGGGTCTTTCTTCACACCTAGTTTTAAACTCATGGGGGATATGTTTTGGAAATTCAAAAACTCTTTACAAACCATCATGAAGTATTTAAATAGATGATGACTATGAATGACTTAGGATAAACCTAAGGTTTTATATATTAAATAAGGTTTCATTATTTGGACATCATATAAGTTATTTTTTTAGGATTATGTGGTTCCACATCATGATTATTATTTTTTACATTATTATTTTTTGTTTTATAAAATGGTTGTAACTCAAAGGAACCGTGTTTATAATGATTTCAGAGTACAATGCAATTATTTTCCTCATGAGTATCCAAATTCTATGGGATATGGAATGAAAAATATCATCGTTATTATCATGAAACTTTCTCAAACTATGAATTATAATATACTTACAAGTGAACAAAGGACGGAACAACATTCTATTGAGTAATTCATGGGGAAACCTCTTCCTTCTTTCAATTGTTCATCTGATCCATCATCTTTTGAACAATTGATCAAAAAAATGAAAAGATACTTTCCATTCTATAGTTTTTGTAACATCAAAAATCCATTTTTTATTTTCACCATTCTGAAGGAGAATATGATCAATGGATTACACTTATCAAGAATACAAGGAAACATGATAAAGTTGACTCCATGGGTTGGGATGAGTTCATGAACTTATTTTTCAATAAGTATATTACTCATATTCTTTGTATGAAGATGGAGAATGGGTTCCTTGTGATAAAGTAAAATTTTGATGAATATGTTGGCACCTACAGGGATACTTTTACAAGACTTGTGAGGAACCATTTAGTACTATCATCCAACCTAATAGTAAGGCTAATCAATTGTTCAGTGGTTTAAAACTGAGTCTTTAGAGGTAAATAGGCATAATAGACTTCAGTAGATATAAATAGATTGTTCAATGTGGTATCATAGTGGAAATGGTGGTTACAGTTACTTATAAATCTCATTGTTTTGATAAGAAGAGAAAAAATATAATTCAAAGGAAATTTTTTGAACCATGGAGAGAAAAAAATGACATTTTCTTGATTCAAAAAATGTGTGAATAATCAAACAGGAAATTATATTAAGGGATATAGTAAATGTTTTATGTTTGGTTGGGAAGTTCAATGAGAAATTTATTTCATATATAATTGGAAGAAGTTAAATGAATATTTGAATAGAGATAAAGATTCATTGAATACTCTGCCTACACTCTAGTGTTTCAAATGAATATAGTATGGGAATTGTGTTATCCATTTCCAAAATATTAAGGTTAATTGCAATGATCAATGTTAGAAACCTCTAATGTTGAGAGAAAAAAGGAAATCTCATGTGATCACTATTTTTGAAGAGGGTTTGATAATGATGTGATTAAAGTTACACTTACCATCTACTCTATAACTTATAATTTCTTATTTTAATCTAGATCTACCCATTCATTCATATCTAAATAATTTTATAAGGGTATCAGGATTCCACCCAAATTATTAGATATTGAATTATAAGTGAAACCCCATAATGGTACTATGATCACATCTCAAGTGCATGATTCCTCTCTGGTTGACATTAGCTGGAATGTTATTCTTGTAAATATTATTATTCTTCCTATGGTTGAATTTGATGTTATCTTGGGCATGGACTGGCTCTCTCTACATAAATACCACACCAATTGTCAAGAAATGGAATCCACGTTTGATATTCAAAACTAACCTATGATAATATATCATTGTGATGATTAGTAAAAACTTATGATGGATATCACATCCTTTGTATGGGTATTAATTCCCATTCATAAGGGGTGTTTATCTTAGATGGTTGGGGAGAAACTCGAAATCAACAGTATGTCTATTTTGTAGGAATTTTTTTATGCCTTTTTGGAAGAGATGACTAACCTTGCAAAAAAAATTGAAGTTGAGTTCTCAATAGAAATCATACCTAATTACATACCAATTTCTAAGACTCCTTATAGAATGACCCCAATTTTGTTACATGAATTGATGAAGAAAGTCTATGAAAACCTTGATAATGGATTTATTCATAAAAGTGTGTTGCCTTAGATTGAACCATTTATTTTTTTAAAAAATAACAACGGATCAATATGACTCTATAATTATTATTGAGAGTTAAAAAAGATCACAATTAAGAATATTTATAATATATTCCATATTGATGACTTGTTTTATCAACTATGATGGCCTCAATAACTTTCCATGATTGAACTTTGTTCTGTATATCATCAATTAAGGGTCAAGAAGGAGGACATATCCAGGATAGAATTCCATGCAAGGTATGGAAAATATGTATACATAAGTTTTCCATTTAGTCTTACTAATTTCCCCTGCTATCTTCATTGATTTAATGAAAATATTATTTAGATATTACCTTGATCTATTTGTGTTAGAATTTATAGATGATATTATTATGTATTCAAAGGGAAAGGAATTGCCCAAAGACCACCTGAGAGGTGTAATGAAGACCCTAAGGAATGAGAAACTATATTAAAAATTTTAAAATCATGAATTTCAGCTGAAAAGGGTTTCATTTTTGGGTCATGTAAGCTTAAGATGTGGTATATCAGTAGATACATCAAAGAAGGAGGCTATTTAATGTTGTCTGAGACCAACCATAGTGACTAAGATTTGTATTTATATTGGTTTATCTATATATTATTGAAAATTTATATAGAATTTCTCAATAATATATAATCCACTCATAAATTAACTCATAAGGGATCTAGGTTCCTCTATAAAAATGAATGTTAGTAATATTTCATGAAACTAAATAGAATATTAGTCAGTTCCCTAGTTCATACATTACCTTATAGTAGAGAAGTGTTTGTAATCTATAGTGATGCATCTATGGAGGGATTGGGATTTATTCTTATGTAGAAATACATGGTTATATAATTTTTAAAAATTAACATTTTTATTATCAAAACACTTTTAAGTAAAAAGTGATAAACCACAAGGTTCAAATAGATATGACACTAAAGGAAACCAAATAATTATTGGAAGACTAATTGATCATATTGGAACTATTCTCCCTAAATAGTATCTAGGAATGATTGGTTACCTGAAGTTCTAGATCATCCTTTTTAAGGTCTTCATAGTGGATCACCAACTTATTCCAATCTTGGATTTATTCTTCTATACTCATCTTACCTTCATTGAATCCTATTATAATTATTAGGTTATGTTTATTAATCCATGAAGTTTGCTCGTTATTAGTATCCATCAAAATATATCTCCCTATCATACTTGTAGCTTATTTTTGTGCATAACTAATCAAAAGGAACTCCTGCACCATTTATTACTTTGAATGAACAATGAGATCTATGTTTATAGTGCCCTTCGTGCCTGTCGAATTTGAAATAGAAGTCTCCAATAGGACCCCTACTTCTCCATGAAGATCATCCAGCCAATCAAGAGTCTCACTAATAGAAGTATCCTCCACTAATGAGTCTCCCTGTATCCATATGGGGTCTCCCATCATCTTAATAGGAATCACATTTCCCTTGGAAACTCTACCTTCAAGTTCCTTTACATTGGGAATGCAGACACTATCCTTTTCCTTAGACCTCAACTTATATGCAGATCTAATCTCCATTGGTTTGGGGAGGAAAGAATAATTTTTTCTTACTTCATCTTTCTTCCCTTTACAATGATCATAAAAGTTAATATATATATTCACATAGAAGGAGTTTAATATTCACCAAATAATATGGTTAGAGTTGATTAAAAATTATGAATGCTCAATACATTTCCACCCAGGGAAAGTGAGAAAGGTGTTCGATACTTTGAGTGAAAGGATCATGCTAGATTATCCATGATGAGGATTACCAAATATCCAATATTTCAAGATTTTAAAACCATGGATCTGGAAATCAGGAAGAAAGGGGAAGAGTATTATATTTCTCAATTTAATGTTCAACCATGTATCTAGGTAAAGATTAAAGAGGCTCAAAAGGAATATTTAGAGCAATAAAAGAAGGTTTGAAATGTTCATAATCTTAACCTTGAACATGATTTAATAATAAGATTTTAGGAACCATGTATGAATTCCATCCATACTATATTTGATTTATTTTTTAGAAGAATATCATAGTTATTCATTCTCTATTAATCTAGGATGTCTGAATATTTATAGATATTTGAATGATTACTTATAGTGGGATAGAATGAAGAGAGATATCATAGAGTTTGTATCCTAATACATGGTATTTCAGAAATTTATGGTTGAGAGACAGAATTATAATGATTTGTTACATCCATCACCCATACTGCACAGGAAATTGCAAAAAAATCAAAATCGATTTCATCATTGGACTCCTCAAAACGTCTGAAGGGAACAATTCTATATGTTCTGTAGTTGATCACCTTACTATGTCATCACACTTCACCACTATCATTAAAGACTTATCTTTGTATCATATTTCCAGGATATAAATTAAATAAGTGGTAAGGTTACATGGATTACACCATTTTGTTATCTATGAATGGGATTTGAGGCTTACCTCAATGATCTAAAGAGGACTTTAACAATCTCTTAATACATAGTCGAGTTTCAGCACTATGTATCACCCTCAGATAGATGGTTAGTCCAAGAGAAAAATTCAAACCCTATAGGATATGTTGAAATCTTGTTCTCTGGATTACAAGGTTTCTTGGTGTCAATACCTTATTTTAGTTTCTTTGTTTGAAAATATTAATATTAACTCAGTAATTTATATGAATCCTTATGAATTCCTCTATTGAAAGAAATGCATATCTCTAATATTTTAGAATTTAGTTGGAGAATGTAATCTATTAAGACCTCACATAGATGAAAAAATGGAAGAGAATGATAAATCAATTCAACAACACATCAACATGGATCATAATTGGTAGAAATTTTATGCTAAAAATCACTTATGTGATCTATAATTAGAATTGGTCAAAATGTGTTTTCAGGATTTTCTCTATTGAAGATGGTTATGAGATGTGGGAAGAAAGGGAAACTGATCCCTAAGTATGTCGGTCCCTATAAATTTTTTGATCATATCAGGAAAATAGATTTTCACTTGGTATGTAAACTGAACCTCTCTCAATTCCACTATATATTTCATGTATCTCTCTTAAGTAAATACATATATAAACATTTACATGTATGGAAATCATAGGTTATATCATTGGATCATGGTCATTTTTTTAAGAATAACTGGTGGAGATTCTTGATCGTACAGATAATGTTCTATGAAACAAGACCACTCACCTTGTCAAAGTTGTTTGGTGAAACTACCAATTTTAGGAATATAACTTGTAAATTGAGTATATTAATAGGTAGATTCATCCTCATTTATGTATATCATAGTAGTGAATTTTGAGATAAAAATTCATTTTAATGGGGTACAATGTAACACCTAGAGTTCTTATGAATTATTTTTTTCAAATAAATAAAATATCTTTGATTGATTTCGTCACATAAAACCCCATGTTAAGCTTGTGTTCCACTCAACAAGAAGATAATCTCCCACTACATGCAATACTGGGTTATCACATGTTACACACAACACTGGGTTTTAAGACAACCACGATATATTATTAATATATTCATTCAAAAACAACCATTATAACATAAAAGTTACACTTAGTGATATGAATAGTAATAAATAATTTTTAAATATTATGTATAATGGTTTTGTATAAAGGAATAATATTGATAAAAACTACTTAATTATCGGTAGGGTCGTTATATTTTTCACAAATGATTTTTGATTAATTTTGTAAACAATAATAGAAGTAATTTTTTAATCCTTTAGAAATTTAATTTGATAAAAAATCATTTTTTAAATTATCATGTCAAAATTATCTTATGGTTAATTTTTGGATCCTTTTCTTCAAAGTTTTATTTTTTGATGAATAATGAAAAATATTGAATTTTAATTGGAAATTATATCTTTATTTAAATTATTTATAAAGTTAAATTATATTTTAAATTTTATTGAAACTAAAATTTATTCAATTATGAATCCATTAATACAATTTAGGAAATTTTAATCAATTTCTTATTTAATTATGATATAAAACTTTTTACATTCTTAAATATTTTTTCATTAAAACCCTATTTTCTTATCGCTTCTATGGGATTAATTTTAAATTAAAATTTTCCCCTTATATGAATTGAATTTGAAAAAATGGGTTCCATATTTTTAATAACTATAATTTATATTATCTAATAAGGTTGAATTAATATTCTATCAAAATAAATAGTAAAAATAATAAAATTTATTTATCACGATTAAGGTAAAAATGGGTTTAGTATGGGTTAAACTGAAATGGTAAGGGTCCAAATGACTCAAAACTAGTCCAAAACAAATTGTATAGACATATTTGAACCTTATATATTCTATTATTTAGAATTTTATATTATTTAATCCTTTTTACATAAAATAAACATGTGTATAATTATACCTTTTCAAAAGATTACAAGTGTACTATTCACCTCAATTATAAAATCCCACCCCCACTCCTCTCTTATTAACACCATAAAAACCTTTTTGTTCATTAAATCCCTACCCAAAATTATTTCCAAAATCCAAAATATCATCCTATAATCCATATTTTGGACAAAAATCTAACCTAGGAAGGATTTTTCTGAAAACCTAAAGTGGATACCCAAAGAAGAGGTGATGTTCCTCAATGAGGATTTTTGTTTTATTTTTTATTATGCCTCTATTGATTATTATTATATAATTAGGATATAAAAACATAATTATAATACATATAAATATATGTTTTTATGTTAATTTTATGACCTACAACCATATCCACTTCTATTAAATGGGTTACGAAATAATCGTTTGTGTGTATGATAGACTACCACTTTGTGATCTAATGTCATTAGTTTTTACATTACCACATCTCAAGGATTGACTTAATGATGGTTTTATAATTTATATATGATATTAATGATATTATTATACATATGGAATTATTATATCAGGCATACCTTCATATTTTCTATTTTGTCGGAATACGATAATGTTGCTCATGTGTACATCGGACTACCACCTCACGAAGTAATGTGGTTCATTCACACACTAAATAGATGGTAATAAGGATTATTTTTATAAAAATATGTGATATAAATGAAATAAAAATTATTATTTAATGATAATATATCATTTACCTCTCTTTTTTTCAATCTGAAAAGAAAATGGAGATAGTGTTTGTGCTTATATATGGCCTACTATCTCTATGAACAGTTTATTTCATTTTATATCAATTTTAATTTTATAAATTAATATAATTAAATATATATGTAATATATATTATATTTATATAATATTTAAAATTATTTAAATGATTAAATCATGATAAAATTAGGATGACCAAAAATGAAAAATAAAAACATAAACGAAAAACATAACAGTTATTACCTGAAATAGAACACTAACATGGAATTGTTAATAAATAGTTAATAAAAGGTCATAAAAAATGTTGTATGGTATAATATATGTAAATATTGTTCTTTATAGATGTATAATAAAATTATATTTATTATACAATATTATTAAATATGTATGATGGAAGACAAGACTTAAGGTCAGGGATTTTTAACTCAATTTTCCTTTTTTGAGATGTATGTTTTGTTGTGAACCTATATTATTTCTTAAAATTTATATACATCCCATTTTAAATGTAATATATTGAATTTATTTATTCTAATTTTTTTATAAGTTTATTTTATGTTATTATTTCATTGTGAATATGATTCAATGTTACCAAGGTGGTAATTATTTTATATTACAATCTCATCATTTATCGATATTGTTTATGATTATATATGTGATGATAAAATATTATGATCCATATCTCATTAAATGCATGTATTTTATAATTTTTTTGGTTAATCTTGATATCTTAAATTGATAGTAATATTTTTCCACTCTTTTGTATTTAAAATAATTAATAAAATGCCTTTATGAAAATCTGACTTTATTTTTGTATTTGGTTAGAAATATATTATCTTCCCATACCATATTTTCTAAAAATGTATTGAACAATTTTTTATTATTATCCTATGATTTTTAAAATTCATTTTTACCCATGTTTTAATTTTCACAATAAAAATTATAAAATAATCTTCATGTTTTTTTAAATAATTCACATTTTAATTTTAACTAAAATGTGAAATGAATCATTGTTTTAAATTGTACATCATGAAAAAAACATCCCGTCATCATGACCATTATTCTCTTTAAATATTACTTTAAAATCTTTGAATTTTATTTTAAAATAAAAATATTTTCATTTGGTTTTATGCTTTAAAAAGTGTTTTTTGATGTGGAATTGATATTTTCCTAAAGAAATGTTTTAAATGATTGATCAAAATCATTTTCCATGTAAGATGATATCCATTGATGTCACCTATGCCTTACTAGGGATATGATCCAAGGATACCAAAATTATTATTTCTCTAAATGTTATATATTGTTTGGATGTTTAGGAAATCTGTTTCTCTTCCATGTGTTATACCATGATAAAAGCTCATGAAACCTTATTCCTTTACCATAGGATATAATATGATAAAATTATGAAATAATTATGAAACTTGTCTCTTTTCCACATGTTATGATGTGCTAAAATGTATATATAACCCATTTTATTTCATGAGTTATTATAAGATTATTTTTTTATGATCTACTGGAATAAATAAATATAGATTTTAATATGAGATTATTTGGACCTATATCTACCTCCAATGCATTGGGTGAATATTTATATATCATGGGATAAAATTGAATGGAGCTGGTAGTAAACCTATTTTAGTAAGGGAATTTATCCTCTATGATGGTCTTGGGAGTGAACCTTGACTACTATGATAGTTTGGGTAGTTAACCCATTCTACTATCACAACCCTGGAAATGATCCATGACTCATACGGAAATTATTTTCTATGATTATGTGTATTCCAAAAATCTCTATCTTATGACAATTTTATTCTATCATGTCTCATGTTATTTTATTCTCTTATCATTCATGTCTTATGAACTACTAATTTTTATTACATGACTCATGATTATGATCTTGGATATGTAGGGTATGGTTTTAAAATATTATGATCATGTTCTCATGCCCTTATGTTCATGTTATTCTTATATATCTCCCTTATTTACCGTTATTGAGCATCTTAGCTCGTCCTTTATTATGTTTCCATTTACCTAGGTTTTTAAGAAATGTATTACATATGATATGTATAATTAGGGTAATATTTATGATGATCATAGTGGTAGATGATATGGCTTACTTATGGATTAGTTGATTTTGTTTCATGTTTCTAAAGACACTAAACTATTATGGTTCTTATGCATGTGTTTGTGTAATGAAATGAATATTCATAAAAAATGATAAAACATCAATGTATGATATGATTTTTTCATGATAAAACCTATTAAGTTTCTTAAGAAGAAATATTGATCAATGTGAATTTTCATTGATTATTGAGAACTTAACAAGATCAGTATCAATAAAATGTATCCTCTACCTCGTATTGATAACATGTTTGATCAAATATGTAGATCTCAATACATTTACAAGATTAATCTTCATTCTAGGTATCATTAATTGAGGGTTAATAAAATAGATATACCCAAGGTAACATTCCATACAAGTATGATCACTATGAATTTATAGTGATTTTTTTTGGTCTTACTAATTCCCCTGTTATCTTCTTGGATTTAATGAGTATACTATTTTGAGACTACCTTGGTTAGTTTGTGGTAGTCTTTATAGATGATATTCTTATTTATTCATATATAATGGAAGATGTTGAATATTATTTGATAATTTTGATGATGTCTCTATGGAAGGGGAATATTTTTGAAAATTTTAACAAGTGTGGATTTTGGATTCAGAAAGTTTCATTATTGGGTAATATACACTCAAGTGAGGGTATATTAGTAAACCCTTAAAATATAGAAGTTATTGATCATTTTTAGAAACCAAACATTATGAATAAGATCCATATTTTTCTTGGTTTGTCTGGATATTATTGTTTCACTATGGAGAAATTTTCATAGCTATTGAATCCACTCACCATGTTAAACTCAGATGGGATCTAACTAAATTTGGATAGATGAATGTGAGTATTAATGGAACTAAAGACAAGTCTAGTACGAACACATATTCTTATACTATGCTCTAGTGGACAAGTATTTTTGTTCTATAGTGACATTTAAAATAATGGACTGGGATTTTTCATTATGAAGAACAATATGGTTATAGATTATACCTCAAAATAATTGAAATTCAATGAGAAAAAATTATCCAACTCATAATTTGGTGTTAGCTTCAGAAATTTTTGCATTAAAGATATGGAGGAATTATCTCTATGGATAAAGGAGTGACATATATACTGATCAAAAAATTTAAAATTATATTTTTACCTCAAAACTGAACATGTGACAAATAATATGGTCAGATATGATTAAAGAATATGACTAATCAATACGTTACCACCATGGTAAATTAAAAAATATAGTAGATTCTCTAAGTTAAAAGCATCATGCTAGCTTATATATGATGGGGATAAAAAAAATATCCAATATTTTTTTACATTAAAATTATGGATATTGAAATATTGAGGGAATAGGAGAAAAATAATATTTCTCAAATGATTGTTCAATAATCTATCTAATTAAATAATAAAGAGGCACATAAGGAATATGTATAGCTGAAAAAGAAGATGAGAAATGTTCCAAAGTTCAACCTTGATTGTGATGGAATAATAAGATTTAAAAACCATGTATTTGTTCCTTTAGTTCCATATTTGAAGAAGGAGATGATGGATGAATCTTATATTTATTCATTATCTTTTCATCCTCGAAGCATAATGATGTGTTGGGATTTTAAAGAGTATTTCTCATGGGATGACATGAAGAGAGATATTTAAAAGTATGATTCTTGGTTCTTGGTATGTAAGCATGTTAATACTGGTAGATAGAAGTATAATGGGATGTTATAACCATTACCCATACCAGAATGAAAATGGGAAAACGTCATCATATATTTTTTTGTTAAACTCTACAAAACATATAAAGGGAATAATGCTATTTGGGTTATGTTTAATCAGCTAACAAATTTAGAAAACTTTATTTCCATTTGACAATATTTATCTCATAATGAACATACTTAGATATACATTAAGGAAGTGGCAAGATTTCATGGTGTAACACTATAAATCATATCTGGTCAGGATCTAAGGTTTAACTTAATATTTTGGAGAATTCTTCAATAATATCTTGGTATAGAGTAATGTTTTAATATATTTTATCACCCTTAGATAGATGGTTAGTCTAACAAGACTATTCAATCTCTAGAGGACATGTTGAGATCTTAAATTGTGAATTTCAATGGTAGTTGAGATGAACACCTTCCTTTGATGGAATTTTCATATAATAATGAGTAGGAAGTGAATAACTCCAACATTCAAGAACAAAGTTAGATAAAGAAAGCTATTGGGACCTGATCTATTTTAGGAAATTCTATAATAGGTTAGATCCATTCAAAAGCATATACAAGCATATTAGTGTTGAAAAAAATGTTATGCTAAAAATTTTAGGAATGTTCAAGAGTTTGAAGTTAGTGATAAGGAGTTCTAATGAATATCTTCCTGGAATAAGGTGATGAGATTTGGTAATAATGGAATGTTAAGACCTAAGTATATATAGAATTTTGAAATTCCTGATCATATAAAGATGGTAGCCTATCGATTGGAACTTCTATGAAATATCTCTCAAGTTCATGATATGTTTCATGTGTCCCTCTTGGGGAAGTACATACTCGATCCTTCACATGTACTGAAGTTAAAAGTCATTCCCAAGGATAAATATCTTATGTAATGTCCCCAGCCTAATATTCACTAATCTAGTGCCTCGATTCAGTTCATCACATAACCTTAGGCATGCCTCCCCGTATTCCAGCGGCTTCCGACTAGCAGCACTGTTCTATAAAGTTATGTTGGGGGAGACTATACCAATTTATCATAGTGATACCATAATAGAAATAACAACAATAGATAAAAGAACCAATTTGATCCATAAATGGGAAACATAAATCAAAGTCCAATAAGTAGTCAGGTAGCACATTCTATAACAATATGTTGAATACACTATATGTCAAACCATCATACAAATAAATTCCAAAACCAAAACTACACAAAGGATCCTGAACACAGACCCAATCCACAACTTAGTCCTGACCTCCCATGATTTAACTCATCAAACCTTGTAAAAACAAAACAACACATCCATGTCCTGAACATGTACCAAAAAACAAGTACCGTCAACTTGGGTACCCAAGTTCCATGGTAGCCCAATCAGGGTTTGAGTACAACTCAGTAGGCCACCACCAATAGTGTCTAAAGCAATAACCACTTTGTATAATAATATATACATGTAATCAAAGTGAAATAAATAAACAAGAAACAAGGGAGGCATATTTCACATTTAAGTAATTTATTAATTCCCCATTTTTTCATTTAGGATCCCTATGGTCAACCAAAAAACTAAACTATCTCTCATCACACTAGAATCCTAATCCATATTATAAGGGGTACACACTTTTAATCACAAGAGGAATTTAAGAATCAAGAAATTCATCAACTTACATCAGAGACTCATTCTGGTAATCATGCTCTTTCCATACTTTTGGGAAGCATAAATCCTCATTATGAAATCTTTAACCATTCCATGATAATATGTTAGGAATGAATAAAACATCATTCTAACATTCCAAACCATACAATCCATTGGGGTCCTAGAGCATCAGTCATCTCAACAAATATATGGAGCCTCAACCCCTGATTTAGACTCATAGAGCCTTAGTCTGACAACCTAACATGTACAATACATCGGTGGGGCCTAGAGCATCAATCTATCCCAACCCAGACAAGGAAATTCATTATATTATTTTGGATCATAGAGCCTCAGTATGACATCCTTAATCAAAAATCAACACTAAGCCATGTGCACATTTTTTATTTAGCCATTTAAAATATTTACCATTTACCTATCTTAACCCATTTCTATATATATACCATTTACAAACCATAAATCATTAAACACATATACCACTATAATGAATCCTCTTTATTCCATATTAATAAATAGAAAAAATTGACATAAATTTCATTTCATGATCCATGATAACACACAAATAAAAATACTCATTCAAAACCCTCTTGAATCCACCCCTTTAAAGAACAAGTCTTCCTATTTGAAAATCTAAACCATTCCCCAAGGATTAAATTTCCATTCTCAACCATTTCAAATAAACATTAATAAATTTTAAAAAAAATACCACATACTAATTTCATATCATCACCTGAATTCCACAAATAAAACCACTTTCTAAATCACCTTGAGGTCAATTCCTCCTTTGAGAACATTACCAACCATAAAAACAACATATTATTCATTTAAAACCATAACTATAATTAAATTAAAAAGACATTAATTAACCGTTTTAAAAATACTCTTAGGAATTTCACAAAGTTTAACATATAATCAACCCTATTATCCCATTGATCAATCCCAACTGCCAATTTATTATCACATCCCATTAACTTTCATAATTACCCAATCTAAATGTTCACAAATTCATTTTAACCAATTATAAGGGTTTGACATACCACATGGGTAGCACTAGGTTTGGTCTCACATCATCAATGAACCCAATGAGTTCCATGAAATGTCTCTCACCACAATCTAAGGCCCCAAATAACTTCCACATCCAAAATAATTAAAATTTAACAAGGATGAAAATTATCACAACTACACACTATAAAGACCCGGCCTTAAAACATTACATAATCTTTAATTAAATGAATAATTCACATTGAGGATATTTTTAGGTTTAGAGTTTTAGAGTGTTAGGCCATAACTATTACATCTCAAAAGATTACAAAGTAGACACTTCTACACAGTTTCCATTTTTTTTTACAAAACATGAACTCTTGAAAAAAAGAGTCATGTCTGGTTCCATGTTTAAGACAACATGACTTTTCCTTGATCCCATACTTGACCCTATTCCACATTATGTCCTGTGAAAAATATTTCAAAAACTTGGGATGAGCATAAAAATCTCAGTAAGGGATATACAAAGAAGGAAAACTGTTAGTTTTTCAAAACAATAAGTAAACCATGAATACTTTAACATAAGTAATAATTTTCACCTTTATGATGTAGTAAATACTCTTTACTGAATAAAAGATCATTACTTACCCTTTTGTAACCAAAATATTACCATAAAACTCGTATAAAGAACACATAACATAATAAAGGTAACTTGGTACATAATCATACTTAAATGGAATAATCATACGGTCGACTTCCACACATATCACTAAATGGAATAGCCATACCGCTGACTTCCACACCCAATGCATTGGAGGTTATAACGTAACCACCCATCCTGGTATTCACGGCACCACCCTTCATTTGGTTTATCACATAACCACCCATCAAATGTCCAAGTACCAATATAAAATCATAACACATACAACAAATATAAAGGAAAGAAAACATTTCCACATTTCAATCACAATATATCACTTAAATATATTGAAATAACAAATCCATTTTCAAAACCATTTTCAATACCAAAAATATGTAAAATATTATAAGGTATTTATTTTCTTTTAAAAAAATAGTACGGCTTTTTGAAGAAGCTAAAGATCAAATAATACTCGCGGCGGCGAAAAAGGTCATTATCACAGCATGCGTTAAAAGAAAAATTATTTTTTGTAATTTAGTAAAACTATTTGTAGAAAAATATTCCCTTTGAATGAAATAAAAATTCAAAGGTTTTTATATAGCGTATAAAATAAAAGTCTTGTATTAGAACAAAATATGCCTCAATGAAAGGAGATTGAGACGAAGTCCCTTACCTCGTGTCCGACTTGACCCGTTCCTTATTTAATATCCTGAATAATAAACTAATATTAATTTATAATTTCTTAATGACCTTTTTAATGTTTATTATTCCTTTTATATCACTTATTACCATGTTATAAACAATATGTAATCATTTAAGTTAATAACGTTCATTTTGTCGATATTTGGTACTTGAGTTAAAAATGAACACCTTATATTTACAAGTTGTCCATGTGGTCAATAGTCCATTATATCCAGAATGGTATTCATTATTTAGATATCATATATATCATATATATCCAGTATATACATGTATTTATAATAGTTACATAACATTTGGAGGTAAGAAATGAAATGCACCGTTCATTGAGACGGTAAGCCGTACGTACGCATGAATGCTACTTTCATTTCTATTACTTATTTTAATGGAAATAAAACATAATGATGCATAGGTATATTATAATTACAGTATAATATCAAATATAATATCATTAAATCCATCCTTTAAACATCCAACATAAGGCATTAACGAATCACATCACTTTGAGGGGGCGGTAGTCCGCACTTCCTCAAATGAGATTATCGTATTTACCCACTATGGAAACCATAAAGGCATTCTATAAATGGAAAATAAAGAAGCATAAAGAAAACATAAACATAATATATATCATATATAAAAACAGTTCCATCATAATGGACACCATGAGAGGTGGTAGAAGATAATCAAACAATCATCATTTCGTGAGGCGTTAGTTTTCCATCCATAGAAACATTATGTTCTTCACCCATTAGATGAAGGTGTGTGTATTTTTAGTTATAATACTTCTCATAAAAACATTATATTATATTGAGGATACTGTTGTTATTACAAAATAAAGGAATAAAAAAGATTTTAGGGGTTGGAGAAGTAAAATAAAAGAAAACAATTTAAGAGAAATCGTTACCTTTAATTTAGGAAACTTCCTTTGGTTTGAACCAAAAGGATTTCTTGAAGTGCCTTATGCCTAAGGTAAGGATTATAGGGTGAGGAGAGGGATGTAGGGAGATTAATTTGGTAGATTTTGGATGATCCAAATAGCTTGAGATGTGTGAGGAATTGGTTAGAAGTGGTCTCCTTTTATAAGGGGGAGGAGGGGCTCTTTAGGAAAGTGTGAAACTATTATTTTATTATATAATGATATTCGGTTTCGAAGGGTCCAAAAATAATTAAAGATGAATATAAGATGACTCATGGTCGAAATAAAATTATCCAATAGGAATTAGACAGGTTTTGGATAATATTTTATTATTTATAATCTTATTTATTTAAATGATTTATTAATGAGGTAAACACTGCATCATTATTGTGTCATAAATAAATTAATTAATTTTTTTCTAAAAATTATAAAAAAAATACCGTGATATAGGAAATATTGTTATCTTTCTAATGAATATTTATAGTAGAAAATATGACTTATATAACACCATATAAAAATTAATTACTAAAAGATATTTGTTAATGTCAATTTTGTCTTTACATTAAATTAATTAATCTAAAGTGTCATTATCACTTCCAAGTTGCTCAATGGGGTCCCAAAATCAACCCAAATATGACCATGGTAGTTAATGACTCAACCAATAAGGTTTGGACAAGTTTTAAGGTAATTTTGAATTATTATAATATTCTTTTTACCTTGAATTACCCTATTTACCTTTAATCGCGGTAAATAAAAGTCAAAAGTTACTATTCACCAAAAATTATTTTCATCTTAATAAACCAAATTTTACTTCTTGATAACAACCATGTATTTCAGATTTTTTAAATTCAATTCACAGAAGTGGTAAAATATCATTTAAATGAAAAAGTCGGTTTTTTTAACTACCACTAAGTGGTGTCACTATTCATCAAAAAGTGAAGTTTTTCTGAAAAATACCAAAAATTAAGCCTAAGCTATATTTGATATTCTGAATTCAAAAATGATGTATATTTTTCCAAATTTAAAACATAGAAGTGGAATTAATTAATTTTAAAATTAATTCTCGTTATCAAAACAAATAGTGTGTTTTTAAGAAACAATAATTATCAAAAGATTGATACTTGTTTATGCCAAATTTCAAAGTGAAATTAATTCCAATGACCAAAATTGGATTAAATGATAAAAATATATTTTAATTTCACTTTAAAACCAACTAATAATATAATATAACCATATAAATAAATTAGATTAAAAGGAACTTTTGAATTAAAATACAATATTTTTCACTATTCATTAAAAATGAACTTTATCGGAAAAAATACCAAAAAATTACCCAAAGTAGAATTTGATGTCCCAAATATAAGGAAGAATTTTATTTGGTCAAATAGAACATATAAAGATAACCAAAACTTGATTTAATGATGGTTCTCCATTAAAAGGCGGTAAATCGGCCTTTTAATGTAAATTATGCTTAAAATTAGATTCATTCACATTTTAAGCCTCTAACTTTTATTGTATAAAAGTAAATACATCTAACAAACATGTATAATCATATTTTAGTTAGTTTCTTTCATTCCCGCCACTGCAACGGCTAGGAGTTAACTACCATTTAAAATAATAATATTATATTATTAGTGTGCAACGTAAGATTCCAAACAAACCCGTTGTTGCATATCGGGTATGCTATCGAACATAGAAACCCTTTTAAAGTAAAATTAATATTTAATTCACAAATATTAATAAGTTTGAAAATATATTATTCTTCATTTACTTGGGATTTTACATCCTTCCCCCCTTTTGGAAATTGCCTCCTCACAATTTTTATTCACTTATCAAAATAAGTGGGGGTATTTATCCCTCATAGCATTTTCAGATTCCCACATTGCCTCTTCAACCATATGGTTTTTCCACAAAACCTTTACCTGATGAATTACTTTATTCTGCAACACTTTCTCTCTACGGTCAAGAATCTGAACTGGTTGTTCTTCATAAGAGAGATTCTCTTCCAAGTGAACTACCTCTGGGCTCAAAACATGAGATGGATCTAGTATATACATTCTCAACATCGAAACATGAAAAACATTGTGTACGTGGGATAAACATGGAGGTAAATCCACTCTGTATGCAACTGATCCAACTTTCTCCAAAATTTGATAAGGTCTAATGAACCTCAGACTCAAATTTCCCTTCTTACCAAAACGTATCACACTTTTCCATAGAGAAACTTTGAGAAAGACATGATCACCTACCTCAAAAGAAAGATCCTTCCTCTGGTTATCTGCATAACTTTTTTGTCTTCTCTGAGCTATTCTCATGTGCTTATGAATCAACTGAACTTTCTCTACCATTTCTTCTACCAATTCTAGTCCCATCAGCTTCCTTTCACCTACTTAATCCCAAAAATCTGGAGTTCGACAACGCTTTACATATAATGCCTCGAATGGATCCATCTGTATACTAGAATGAAAACTATTATTATATGAAAATTCAACCAAAGAAAGATGTTGGTCCTAACTTCCCTGATAATCCATCGAGCAAGCTCATAACATATCTTCCCATGTCTGAATTTTTCATTCTGACTGTCCATCTGATTGAGGATGAAAAGATGTACTAAAATTTAATTCAGTACCCAATGACTTCTAAAGGCCTTTCCAAAAGTTAGAAGTGAACCTGGGATCACGATCAGATAAAATGGAGAGGGGAACTCCATGCAACCTGACTATCTCTTTAACATACAATCAGGATAGTTGATCTAGAGATAAAGTATCTCTAATAGGAATGAAATGAGCAGATTTAGTCAACCGATCAACAATAACCCAGATTGCATTATTACCTCGAGATGTCTTCGGTAATCCCACAATGAAGTCCATGGATATATTTTTCCATTTCCACTCTAGCACCGATAAAGGATGAATCATTCCGTTCGGTAACTTCCACTCTGCTTTAACCTGCTAACAAGTCAAACACTTCACAGTAAAATCAGAAATATCTCTTTTCATCCCATCCCACCAGTAATACTCCTGAAGATCTCTGTACATCTTAGTACTACTAGGATGAATTGAAAATAGAGAACTATAATCTTCACATAACAACTCATTCTTCAACTATGAATCACAAGTCACACATAATATCTTTCCAAATCACAAAACACAATCATTATCAATGTTAAATTTGGGAAAATTACCCTTCTAAACCAACTCTACCTTTTTTCTGTAACTCACTATCTTATTTCTGCGCTAGCTTCATTCTGTCTAATAGAGTTGATCTCACTGACACCTGATACAAAACAGAAGAATTTTCTTCACTAAAAACTTCTATGAAAAAGTTTATCAAATCAAAAACCAAAGATCTCATTCCAAACGTAACATGGTTAATGAAGCATTACTGTTTCGACTCAAAACATCAGCCACTTTATTTGCTTTTTCTGGATGGTAATGGATTGTGGAATCATAATCCTTGATTAATTCCAGCCATCTTCTCTGTCTCATGTTTAATTCTTTTTGAGTGAATATAAACTTTAAACTTTTTTGATCAGTATATATTTCACATTTTACTCCATACAAATGGTGCCTCCAAATTTTTAAAGCAAAACAAACAGCAGCTAATTCCAAATCATGTGTAGGGAAATTTAACTCATGGGGTTTCAACTGATGTGAAGCATAAGCAATTACCTGATCATTCTGCATTAGGACACAACCCAGTCCTTTCAACGAAGCATCACTATAGATAACAAACTCACCATTTCTGGATGGCAGTGCCAAAACAGGAGCATTCACCAATCTTCTTTTCAATTCCTGAAAACAATCATCACATTCTTTTTTCCAAATAAACTTAACACCTTTTCGAGTTAACTTAGTCATTGGACTAGATAACCGTGCAAAATTTTCAACAAACCTCCGGTAATAACCTTCCAAACCAAGAAAAATAAGGATCTTGGTGATATTTGTGGGTCTTTTCCATTCTTCAACAACTTTTGTTTTAGAAGGATCAACAGTTAGGCCATTTTTTGAAACAATGTGACCAAGGAAAGAAATTTTTTGTAACCAAAACTCACACTTGCTGAATTTCCCATAAAGTTTATTTTCTTTTAAGGTTTGAAAGACAACCCTTAAATGACTTTCATGATCCTATTTACTTTTTGAATAATATAAAATGTCATCAATAAAAACAACCAACCTTTTTCACCTGAGTCAACTGAGCCATCACTGCAGTAAACTATTAAATTCTGATTCTGACCATCTCAGGATGCTAATTTGGAAGGTCATTTCCCTCTGTATGACTTTCCTTCACAACTGCCCTGTTTCCTCTGTGAAAAACCATTCTCAACACAGAAGTACCTTAGGCAAAGCAACCTGGTAATCTGTAAATGCTATATCATTTCAATATTAACCTAAATTAAATTATGGACATTTATTTAACAATACCTTAACTCCTAAAGTTGTCTAAACCGACCTCTGATACCAACTATAAGGACCTGGCCTTAAAACATTACATAATCTTGAATTAAATGAATAATTCACATTGAGGATATTTTTAGGTTTAGATTTTTAGAGAGTTAGGCCATAACTATTACATCTCAAAATATTACAAAGTAGACACTTCTACACAGTTTACATTTTTTTTTACAAAACATGAACTCTTGAAAAAAAGAGTCATGTCTAGTTCCATGTTTAAGACTGCATTACTTTTCCTTGATCTCATCTTTGACCCTATTCCACATTACGTCCTATGAAAAACATTTCAAAAACTTGGTATGAGCATAAAAATCTCAGTAATGGATACACAAATAAGGAAAACTGTTAGTTTTTCAAAACAACAAGTAAACTATGAATACTTTAACATAAGTAATACTTTTCACCTTTATGATGTAGTAAATACTCTTCACTGAATAAAAGATCATTACTTACCCTTTTGTAACCAAAATATTACCATAAAACCCACATAAATAACACATAACATAATAAAGGTAACTTGAGACATAATCATACTTAAATGGAATAACCATACGGTCGACTTCCACACATATCACTAAATAGAATAGCCATACGGCCGACTTCCATACCCAATGCATTGGAGGTTATAACGTAGCCACCCATCCTGGTATTCACGGCACCACCCGTCATTTGGTTTATCACATAATCACCCGTCAAATGTCCAAGTACCAATATAAAATCATAACACATACAACAAATATAAAGGAAAGAAAAACATTTCCACATTTCAATCACAATATATCACTTAAATATATTGACATAAAAAATACATTTTCAAAACCATTTTCAATACCAAAAATACATAAAATAGTATAATATATTTATTTTCTTTTAAAAAAACAGTAAGGCTTGTTGAGGAAGCCAAAGATCAAATAATACTTGTGGCGGCAGAAAAGGTCGTTGTCACCGCGTACGTTAAAAGAAACATTTTTTTTGTCATTTAGTAAAATGCTTCATAGAAAAATATTCCCTTTGAATGAAATGAAAATTCAAAGGTTTTTATACAGAGTATAAAAGAAAAGTCTTGTATTAGAACAAAATATGCCTCAATGAAAGGAGATTGAGACGAAGTCCCTTACCTCGTGTTCGACTTGACCTGTTCGTTATTTAATTTCCTGAATAATAAACTAAAGTTAATTTCTACTTGATTAATAACCTTTTTCATGTTTATTATTCCTTTTATATCACTTATTACCATGTTATAAATATTATGTAATCATTTAAGTTAATAACGTTCATTTTGTCGATATTTGGTACTTGAGTTAAAAATGAACACCTTATATTTAAAAGTTGTCCATGTGGTCAATAGTCCATTATATCCAGAATGGTATTCATGATTTAGATATCCTATATATCAAATATATCCATTATATACATGTATTTATAATAGTTACATAACATTTGGAGGTAAGAAATGAAATGCACCGTTCATGGAGATGGTAAGCCATACGTACGCATGAACGCTGCTTTCATTTATATTTCTTATTTTAATGGAAATAAAACATAATGATACATAGTTATATTATAATTACAGTATAATATCATATATAATATCATTAACTCCATCCTTTATACATCCCACATAAGGCATTAATGAATCACATCACTTTGAGGGGGCGGTAGTCCGCACTTCCTCAAATGAGATTATCGTATTTACCCACTATGGAAACCATAAAGGCATGCTATAAATGGAAAATATAGAAGCATAAAAAACATAATATATATCATATATAAATATAGTGTCATCATAATGGCCACCATGAGAGGTGGTAGGAGATAATCGAACAATCATCGTTTCGTGAGGCGTTAGTTTTCCATCCACAGAAACATTATGTTCTTCACCCATTAGATAGAGGTGTGTGTATGTGTAGTTTGAATCCTTTTCATAAAAACATCCTAGTATATTGAGGATACTGGTTTTGTTACAAAATAAAGGAATAAAAAATAGTTTAAAGGTTGAAGAAGTAAAATAAAAGTAAACAATTTAAGAGAAATCGTTACCTTTAATTTAGGAAACTTCCTTTGGTTTGAACCAAAAGGATTTCTTGAAGTGCCTTATGCCTAAGGTAAGGCTTCTAGGGTGAGGAGAGGGATGTGGGGAGATTAATTGGGCAGAGGTTGGAGGAGCCAAATGGATTGAGATATGTGAGTAATTGGTTAGAAGTGGTCTCATTTTATAAGGGGGAGGAGGGGCTCTTTAGGAAAGTGTGAAACTATTATTTTATTATATAATGATATTCGGTTTCTAATGGTCCAAAAATCATTAAAGATTATGATCAGATGAATCATGGTCGAACTAAAATCATCCAATATAAATTGTACAGGTTTTAGATAATATTTTAATATTTATAATCTTATTTATTTAAATGATTTATTAATGAGGTAAACACTACATCATTATTGTGTCATAAATAATTTAATTTATTTTTGTCTAAAAATTATAAAAAAAATACCATGATATAGGAAATCTTTTTATATTTCCAATGAATATTTATAGTCTAAAATTTGACTTATATAACACCATATAAAAATTAATTACTAAAAGATTTTTGTTAATGTCAATTTTGTCTTTACATTAAATTAATTAATCTAAAGTGTCATTATCACTTCGAAGTTGCTCAATGGGGTCCCAAAATCGACCCAAATATGATCATGGTCGTTAATGACTCAACCAATAAAGTTTGGACAAGTGTTAAGGTAATTTTTAATTATTATAATATTCTTTTTACCTTGAATTACCCTATTTACCTTTAACTGCGGTAAATAAAAGTCAAAAGTTACTATTCACCAAAAATTATTTTCATCTTAATGAACCACATTTTACTTCTTGATAAAAACCATGTATGTCGGATTTTTGAAATTCAATTCATAGAAGTGGTAAAATTTTATTTAAATGAAAAGTCAGTTTTTTTAACTACCACTAAGTGGTGTCACTATTCATCAAAAATTGAAGTTTTTTCAGAAAAATACCTAAAATTAAGCCTAAGCTATATTTGATATTCCGAATTAAAAAATGATGTATATTTTTCCAAATTCAAAAATATAAGTGGCATTAATTAATTTTAAAATTAATTCCCGTTATCAAAACAAATAGCGTGTTTTTAAGAAACAATAACTATCAAAAGATTGATACTTGTTTATGTCCAATTTCAAAGTGAAATTAATTCCAATGACCAACATTGGATTAAATGGTAAAAATATATTTTAATTTCACATTAAAACCAACTAAAAATATAATCTAACCATATAAATATATTATATTAAAAGGAACTTTTAAATTAAAATACAATATTTTTCACTATTCATTAAAAATGAACTTTATCGGAAAAATACAAAAAAAAATACCCAAAGTAAAATTTGATGTCCCAAATCTAAAGAAGAATTTTATTTGGTCAAATAGAACATATAAATATGACCAAAACTTTATTTAATGAGGGTTCTCCATTAAAAGGCGGTAAATCGGCCTTTTAATGTAAATTATGCTTAAAATTAGATTCATTCACATTTTAAGTCTCTAACTTTTATTGGTTAAAAGTAAATAAATCTAACAAACATGTATAATAATATTGTAGTTAGTTTCATTCATTCCCACCACTGAAATGTCTAGGAGTTAACTACCATTTAAAATAATAATATTATATTATTAGTGTGCAACGTAAGATTCCAAAGAAACCTGTTGTTGCGTATCGGGTACGCTATCGAACATAGAAACTCTTTTAAAGTAAAATTAATATTTAATTCACAAATATTAATAAGCTTGAAAATATCTTATTCTTAATTTACTTGGGATGTTACACACACATATATAAAACATCAAGTCTATGGGTAGTTTCTTTAAAAACCACCTACCTTATCTTCATAGACAGCCACTTGTCCAAAAGAAACCCTTGATTAGAAATATAATGGCCTCAAACACCATGGAAATGAACACCATGGAAAACAAGGGTTTAGAGATTTATAAGGAGGGGAAACCACAAAAAAATATTATTCTAGAAAATTGACGGAAACTGAGTTCAATACTTACTCAGTGCATTGATTCTCACTAAACGACACTCCAAACTCTTAGAATCGAAGATAAAACACCCATGTAGGAGGAGATATCTCTTGTATTATCACCCAATAAGTATGGGAAATTATGGAAGATATTTGGGTAGGGTTTATTTAATATTTAGAGGGAAAATGGGAATTTACCCATTTTTAAGTAGCGCACGCTTTGGCCTCACATTTGGAAAAATCATGTGCAAGTCATTAATATCCCACTGTCTAAGAGGGAGCCAAGACACATAGTCTGGTTTTCCATCCACATTGTTTAAAAAACTATGTGGTGGGCATACACTCTCCTCTTTCTAATGGGATCAATCTTCATAGTCTCTTAGAGGCATCCCACATGGTTTAGAAAACTGTGTGGTGCCCGTGCACTAGCCTCTGTCCGAGAGGCGGCTTGGCCACATAGTTTACCTAGCCAGAGACATGGTTAGTACTAACCATGATCCAATAGTGAACTACACACTATTTGGCTTCTTTATTCTCCTCTTGTGTCCTGAACCCTTTGGACACCCTTGTAGCCCCCATGAACTCGGGATACATTTCTTTAACCAAAATTCAAATTGTGATGCAACTTATCTCTGGTTCGAGATCTTACAACCCTGACATCGTATAAAAACTCATCCACAATCCATACACCCCATGAACCTCCAATACCTCAAGACAAATGATTATGCCATGGGGCCCACCAATAAACCTTCATCTGTAAAGTTTCATCCCAAACATGGCCATGAAATCACCACACTTGGACCCAAGAAACAGTTCTATATTGATGAATTTTTATACACAAACTTGATGCTCCTCAAGGATGTATCCACCTCAAACTCATCATTACCAACACCAAACAGAATATAAATGTTTGGGTAACATCACTGAACCACCACACAAGAGCGTATTGACAAAGCAATGCACTACCCTAGGATATCCAATCAAAACAACATCGTTCTTATCCTCTCTATGACTCATGGCCCAAGTCACATGGATTCATCTCGCCCAATTTCCAAAATATTAATGGTGAACCCAGATTATCCTTGCCAAAGGAAGAAACATATTCCAACCTCATTTATCAAACTCCATTGGATCGTAACTCGGTCCCCACTACCTCATTCCATATCTAGAAAACCAAAGCACAACCCAAGAATAACATTCATCTAAAGGTACTCAGCCGATCAAAAACTGAGCCAAGTCCAATCACCAAAACCAAAAACCCATTATGGCTCTTACCTAGGTCTATATAACCTGAAAAAACCATTCATGTCATGAAATAAAAACTTTCTAAATATAGAACTCCCCACAATATGATTTATCTCACCACCACCATATTCTGGTGGTTACACCTCCACACTCAAAGAATAACACCATAACCTCATATCAACCATCACACCATACCCGACATGGTTCCCAAATCATCTCACACAAACACCCATGAGAACAGCATTCAACATTTCAATCCATCCTTTCCTTCAAAACAACCCAAAAAGGACATGCATACACTATCCTTTTGCGGGATAAGAAAAAATTGACCTCTCTTATGTTTTCCCTCATTTCCAAAACATACTTGATATTAAAACATTGTACCAGAGGTGGATTATACTTTCCATTTATTTTACACTTACCATACCATGTCAAACCACTCATGTTTGGTTTGTCCCAAAACTCTCCTCTTCCACTGATAACATGCTACCTTTCTCACTTTCCCATTGTGCCTTCTTATTTATGGTATGCCTCCTTCATCTGACGCACCAATTGTGGTCTTTTCTCGACATTCGGTAAAACCCCACCATCGATTTACTCATTACTCTCCAAGACATCATCATGCCCCTCTTCACCCATAAATATTCTAAACACAAACACCTTTATCATCCCCACATTGACTAAGGACGACATGGTTCACCCTCAACACCCATTTCTATTTTTTGAACGCACCTATCCAAGTCCATTCCTCGCCTCCAATGATATTTTAACACCCATCCTACATTACTATCAACCGTTTTCATGGCTTAACATGCTCGTCAATGGATCAAACTTAGGAATATTAGATTTATTTTCAAACCAGCCAAAGCCCAAATCTATTTCTTGGCTCAATCAACCGCCACATGAAAGGCCCACCTATCCATTCCTAAGGAGTCTAAACATGTTTATATCATGTTTCTTATTGGAATAATGATTCATCCACATAAATTCTACATCATTATGCTCACATCTATGACTTACATACTACTCCCAACCATATGAGTATCATTTTCACCACATTCCTCATGCAATTTCAACCACCGCAACTCAATCTCCAGTCACAAGTTAAACATTAAAAATTGGATGTGTCCATCCAACATCCACTAGGTAAACAAAACAAACATCACCCATTATTAGTTCATATATTTTAATAATGTAACCCATAGAATATTTTGGCATCTGATCCATCCTGAGGACCTCACCTGTAACCAGTCAATGATGTACATCCCACTATATAGCTCCACATATTCCGCTCCATGTGAATAACCTTTAAGTGGCCTGATATCCAAAAAAACACATTCATGTAGCTAGGAATATTTTCAGATTTATCTTAGAATATATAGTATGATGTAAAGATATTGGGCGTGATCATCACTAGTTAAAAGTATGCTAAGAAGTTGTCGATGGACACCACCACAAATTATCTATTAACTATTCCACCTCCAATTATGAGTACACATTTACCTATCAAAATTCATAGGATTACCTACTCACTAACACTACATTAATACTCTATCACAATAACTCAAGTGTGGTTTATAGTGGAACTCACCAAAATTTAATGACTCTCTACCAAGAAGTTGTGAACCAAAGGTTCATGAGGATCTACCGCCACCACACCACTCAAGTTCTTCCATCACAACCCTATAAATTCACAATACAAACACTATGATCCACCACACAAATCAAAAACCAACAGTCTTCCACATAACCACTCTTCCCACTTTGGATTCATATAAATGATAGGCTCTTATCATGAGCTTCCTGTTCACTAATCCTGAATGGCATCGTGCCTCGCTAGTGCATGCCCACATCAGGACCTAATCTGAACCCTAAAGGTCACATACCTTTCTATGTCCACTCACTGAATCCAACTCTAGACTCCATGAGTAAAATATCACCAGGCCCAAATACCCACTTATACAACCAACCAAGACTCTCAGTCCATCAACCACTTTGACCTCTTGTAATTCTCACTATTCTCATACAGCAACCTAACCATTCACACAATCAAGCCTAACCTCAATACCACCCTCACCCTAGGGGTCACTTACATATCAGAAGAAACCCTCCATCTTTGGTAACCCTTATCTTGTCCACTAAAGTTAACATGTTCCTTTATTAAATGTTACCATTCTATTCGGTCATGCACCCTAATGATCCTTCCCACAAAAACCAACCTTACAACAAACCATAAGAACTCAAGTGATTCCATGAAAAAGAAACCAAGGAATTGACATTCCCTTCCACCATAACTTGATGGAACCTACCATGTATCATTTCTATATCTGAATCACCCACTTGTGCTTCATATTCCAAGCCACCTGCAACACTTGGCTAGCCACCCTTTAGGCTACCCCTGGTTTTTAAGGACCACAAATGCATAATCACAACTTAATTTTCATCACTAAAACCATTATCTTTCACAATTATCCCTCTAGGAAAAACCTTTACTATAAATAAATCTATGTGTGCCATTGTCAAAGCCCAAAATGTCCACATATTCCTTATACAACTGAAATAACTAGAAACCCAACTGACCCCTCTTACGGGCCACCCTCAAAGGTCAAACGACATCATCTCCCAAAATTAGAGTCACATATCTGATCCACACACATCAAACATCAAGAAACCCACTACATACATGTGGTGCTCTTGCACCCATGTTTAAACACACTATGTCTAACACAACCAAGAAACCATTTACTTGGGGGTTCACACCATGGTACCCACACACATACATCGGTAATAAGATACAAACACCCACTCTAGGTTCCAAAACATTAGTCACATGGTCACAACCCATGAAAGGTAACACACCCACCTTTCTGATAAATGTCTCATAACCCAGTAGCTACTACCCTACCTAGGGTATAATAATAAACAACCCTCTAGCCACACATAAAAACCCAACAAATCCTCATAACCCATAACCAAGGTCTTAAACTAGGTAACTCTCACTACCCAAACCACCCATACATAGGGTCCAAACACAAAACTAGGGACACCCACACTTTCATCCCTAAATGTACCATCATTTTCAATTTCCCTTCTTAATTAAACATTAGAATTTTTAAATTCTAGGATTAACATTTATATACCTTCCATTTTTTTAAAAATTATAAGTATTTACACATTTAAAATCATTTTTATTAACCAAACATTTTGAAAATCTCTCTCTTTGTTAAAATTTATATTTCAAAATATTTTCATTAACAATTAATTATTTTTATACATTTTCCAAAATTATCAGATTTGATTTTGATTGCACAAAACAATCACAAGAAACACATGGATATCCTATCAATCCTATGTTCCTATCATGATGTATAAACCAAAACACCCTATCTTAACATACCTAGACAAGAGATAAATCCTTATAAATCAATATAATAACATCCAAGTTCACTAATTGAGGTGGAAGTATGAACCAACTGTAAAAGAAAAAAAATAGAATATCAATTCCCACCCCTAGAAACCTGGGTTCTCCCTCATACATAGTGCTACAAGAACCCATAAGTGGTATCATTAACAAGACCCGGCATAACCCTAGTCTCCCATATACCATACCTCAAATAGTGAGACAAAATAAAATCCTCTAATACAGAATTTTAATGCCCCTGGCCTAGTAGATACTATATCTTGTTCCCCAAGTTAAGTCTTCACATGACCTCGGAAACACCCCCCAAACACTAGAGGTTACCAACTAGTATTTTAGGTATATAGGGATATGTTGGGGATAATATACCCATTTATCAAAGTGATACTAAAAAATAAATAACACCAACAGATAAATGAACTAATTTGAACCATAAATAGACAACAAACAACAAATGATAATAATTAACCAAGTATAAAATTATATAATAATATGATGAAAACAATACATGTTAGACAATTATGATATTAAAGTCTAAAACCAAAACTACCCAAAGGATCCTAAACACAGACCTAATCCCAAACCCATTCTTGACCTCCCATGCTAAAACTCATGATCCCGTGCATAAAAAACACGTGATCCCTATACTGAACCTTTACTAGAAAAAAATTAGTATCTTCTCAGGTACCCACGTGCCGTGATAGCCTGAGAATGGTGTGAGTGAAACACAGTAGGCCACCACCAATGGATCTTAAACTAATAACCAATATGTATAACCATATATACTGGTAATTTAAGTGAAATAAATAAACAAGTGTCAAGGGAGGCATGTTTCACATTTAAAAAAATTATTAATTCACCATTTTCCTTTAAGATCCATAGTTTCAACCAAACAACTAAACTAGATCTGGTCACACCAGGAGCCTAGGCCATAGCATAAGGGTTACACATAGAAGGATAATTTACTAATAAAACAATTAATCAAATTACATTAGAGTCTCATTACAGTAATCAATCCATGTCTATACATTTGGGAAGCATAGAGCTTGAGTTCGACATTTTAAATCATGCCATGTCCATTTTTTTGGGAAGCATAGAGCCTGAGTCCAACATCCCAAACTATAAAATCCATCAATGGAATAGAGAATCTTTATGTCCCAACTAAAATATAGAGCATCAATCTGTGAGTTTACTACATAGAGCCTCAAACTGACTTCCTAACTCATACAACACATCGGTGGGGCCTAGCACATCTATCTGTTCTAACCCAAAAAAGGAGAATCATTCAATGATTTAGGAGTTGATATCCTCAACCCTACATCCCAACTCAACAATTAAAAAATAATCCATGTTCATATGCTGCTTTAACCATTTAACATATTTACAATTTACATACCATTACCCATTTCAATACATGTACCATTTACAAACCATAACTCATTAAACACATATAGAATTATACCAAATTCCCCTTATTCCATATTAAAAAATAGAAAAAAAATTAACATACATTTCATTTCACAATCTATGATGACACACAAATAAAAATACTCATTTAAAACCATCTTGTATCCACACATTTAAAACATTATTCATTCACTTTTAAAAACTAAAATATTCCCCAGGGCTTCCATTTCTATTCACATCCATTTCAAATAATAATTAATATATTTTTTAAAAGAAGGGTACCATACCCTCATTTCAAATCATCATTTGAAATACATAAAGAAAATAAATTTCTAAATCACCCTGAGGCCAATACCTCTTTTTAAAACATTTCTTACTTTTAAAACATTATATTATTCATTTAAAACCATAATTGGATAAAAATCCAAAACACACATTTAATCCTTTTTAAAATCCTCTTAGGAATTTCACCAAGTTCAACATAGAATCAACCTAATTATCCATTTAATCAATCCCACATACCAATTTACTATTCACAACCCGTCCACTTTCATAATTACCCTATATCAACATTCATCAATTCATTTTTACCCATTATAAGGGTTTGGAATACTGCATTAGTAAACCTAGGTTTATTAAAACATTATAAATGAACCCAATGTGCTCCATGAAAGGTTTCCCACCTAAATATAAGTTCCAAATTACTTTCCATAACCAAAAACATTAAAATGTAGCAAGGTATAAAATTATCACAACTACACACACATATAAAACGTCAAGACTATGGAAAAATATTTAAGACCAACTACTTCGTGTTCGCATACAACAAATCCTCCAAAAGAAACCCTTAATTTGAACTATAATGACCTCAAACACCATATAGATGAACACATTGGAAAACAAGGGTTTAGATAATGGGATTTGGGAGAAACTACACACCAAACCACTTCAAGAAAATCGAATAATATATAGTCTATGTCTTACCCATAGCTTTGATTTGCACTAAAAATAACTCCAAATTCCATAGAATCAAAGTAAAAACATCCATGGGGGAGGATAAAGGTCATGCTTCATCACCCAAGAAGGATGGGTCGATTAGGGTATAAAGTTGGGTGGGATTCATTTAAACTCGAGAGGGAAAATGGGAATTTCACCATTTTTATATGGAACATAGTATGGTCATAAGGTTGGTCAAACCAAGTGAAAACTATGCATATACCTCTATCCAAGAGGGATCCAAGTTGCACTGTCTAGCTTTCCACCTACATAGTTTGAAAAAACATGTGGTGTTTTTGTGCTTTCAACTGTCTAAGGGGATCAAGATGCACAGTATCTTGGAGGCTCTCCATATGGTTTGGAAAACTATGCAGTGCCTATGCTCTAGCCTCTATCCAAAAGGAGGCTTGTCTGCACAGTTTACCTTACCAGGTGCACAGTTAATACTAATCATGTGCCAACCGTAAACCACACACTTTTTACCTCTTTTCTTCTTATTTCATATCCTAACCCCTTGGGACTCCCCTGTGGCACCCCATGTGCTCGGGAAGCATTCTGTTAATCAGAATTCAAACTGAGAAACACATTATATCTGGGATGGGATCCTACATATTACTTGTGAAGAAAAATAGTTAGAGATTTTTAATTATATAGAGAAAGTGATATGAAATAAGGCCACTCAAATGGTCAATTTTTTGATGAAATCGCCAATTTGAAGAAGCTATGTGGGAACATGAGGATGCGATGAGGTAGAAGTGTTTAAATTTGTTCATATTAGAGTGGTGAATTTCTTGGTTGAAATTAATTTTAAGGGGGTAAGAATTTAACACAAAAATATTTTTTATGAAATTTTTCTCCTTAAATAATTTTATTTCTTTAATATCTTGTGTTACATTCAGAGTGATTTTAGACGAACCACATTACATTATTAAGATGTTATGTGTATGTTTTCAAAAGGTTGTTGGATTGACAAGTACGAATGGAAATATCTAAATTATGAAAATTATATGGTCTAAACATTTATAAAATTAATTAATTAGATATAAAATTATTGTAATTAATAACAAAAATTATTAGAGAATAAAAGTTATGTTTTTTTTTTGAAAAATAGTTTTTTTGTGCGCAATGTATTGTTTATTAATAAATTAAATTAATTTCTATTAGTGAATTATGTTAATGATATATATATGCATATTATTTTATTAAAATTTTTAAACATTATAAAATATATATTTATATGAATAGTATAAGAATCAATCCATTCTTACACTTAAAATGTTTTTTCCCCAAAAAGCTATTTTTATAGAATTTTTCACACTAAATTTAAAATTATTTTTTTACATTTATAGATATTATATTAGAAAAAATAAATTAAATATTTATAATAACAAGGTTCAAATTGTTTAAATATGACCTTTTTATTTTTTTTCAATATAAATAGTAATCGTGGTAAAATCTGTCACCGCCGTAAAGTGTAAATTGAGTTAATCTACATTAAAAATAAGTTACAAGTCCATAAGGTTTAATCATAATTTTATGGGAGGAACGTAATATGACCATTATCACTTATGATTTATATTTTTTAGTTTAATGAACTATTATCACTGGAAATAATTTATATAATATTTAAATTAAATAATGTTACAAAATACCACTCTCTTAGTTTTAAATATCCATTATGTAATCACTTACAAAGTAAGCTAGTCATGAATAAATATTAATAGTAATTTGGAGAATAATAAAGTTATATTCAAGGGGATAATTTAATTATAATTTTAATAAATTATATAATTAGCTTAAATTCTTACACAATACCAAAATAATATTTATTCAATTAATAGAAAAATAAAATTAATGACTATTAATATATATAAACTGATATAGTTTTCATAAATCATAGTTTTACATGGATTTTCTATGTTAATATGACATATTATAATTATGATATAATACTATAATTTAATTAAAACTTTTCCATTATGTCTTTTACATCAAACTAAATGAATAGTGTAAAATTGACAATACTGATAATTATCAAAATAATATTTTATTAAATTATCTAAAAAACATAAAAATCATGAAATAAGACAAGGTGGATATTAAATTGTCTATAATTTTAAAAAAATTCCATTTATGGGCCAAATTTTACCTTATAATAAAAAATTACAACCCTTTAATATTGAAAAAGTTGTTATCATAGATAAATTAAAAATTTGTAAAAGATGGTTATTCAAAATAATAAGGTTTAAAATGATGAAAAAACATGACTAAATGATATTGGTTCATGGTATTACAACTCAATATGACCTTATATTTGAATCAGAATCCATTTTGAGGAATTTCTAGGGATAATGAATTTATTATAATTTAATATTTTGAGAAATTCCAAAAGTGCCCCTCACCACAATTATAAATGGTCACATCCTCCCTCACTTATTTACACAACATGGATCCTTATAACTTGAAAAAATATTCCAAATTATCTTATAAACTTATAGAGACACATTATATAGGTTATTTTCTTCCAAAAATATCAACCCTAGATCTTTTTAGAGAAGATCTAAAGGCGCCATTTCAAAGAAAAGGTAATCACCTTAATCGATCACTTTTCTTTACTATTATCATTTTTATCCTTTAAATTTATGGTATTTATCATAAAATAGTAAATTATTTATCATAAATATTCTGAAATTTTATTATTATTATTAAAACAACATTATACACCCTCTTTCTAATCAAATGAGAAGCGAAAGTATCACTCATGCGTACGTACGACTTACCATCTTCAAATAGTGATGAAATTTATTTTATATTACCATATTTTATGGATGGGTATTATGATGAATTTAATATTTATATATAACACTTATGAAATAATTATAAATTATTTATTATAATATCACATCTACCCACTTACCTTCCAATCATTTGTGAAACGATAATGTCGTTCGTGCCTACATGTGGACTACCACCTCCACAAAGTGATGTGATTTGTTTTTTCATTTATATTTAAAATGTATATTAATGTGTAATAAATTAATAAATATATATTATATATATATAATATAATAATTATCTTAAAATTTTTAATTAATATTTACCTTTCTTTTATTTCATCTGTCAAAAAATAAAAATATTGTTCATGCGTATATACAGCCTACCATCTCCCATAATGGTGTAATTCATTTTTCTATCTCTAATTTTTATAGATGAATAGAAAGATGTATATAGTGAATATATATTATATTAATATCCTGATTAATATTCTATATATTATTTAACCAAGATAAATTTACAAGTATTGGAACTACTAAAATGAAATATTTATGATAAACAAAACAATTAACACTTGAAAATGATGATTTTAATAAAGATTTATTAATAATGGGGGGTTATGAAATGTCACAAAGGTATAATATATGATATTATAAGTATAAAAATTACACTTCTATATAAGTATAATAAATTTAAATTTATTACATAGGATGTTATATTTCATTTTAAGAAAGTAAAACTCAAGGTAAAGTGTTTTATGTTACAATCTCATTATTTGTCGAGATTGTTTATGATGAAGCTATAATGATGAAATATTTTAATAAAACACTCAATATAATCATTTATTTTATAATAATTTCTTTATTACTTTAAAATAAATGTTTATCTTTTATTTTCTTCACTTTATGTACAAAATAAACCAAAAATATATTTTTAAAGAAAATTAACTTCATTTCTCTCTTCATTCGAAAATACTTTTTCTTCCATATCCATGTTTTCTAAAAATATTTTAAAGAAGTTTTTTACCATTATCCAATGATTTTTAAATTCATTTTTTCCTATATTTTACTTTTAAAAATGTGGTTTGAAGTGAATATTTTTTTCATTTTCCAAATGAGGTGCCCTGTGACTTTTTTGAGAAAATTATTGAAGGATTGTTTATTAACTTATACGGCATGAAAATATTTTCCAATCATCATGAATAATGTTTTATCTGAAGATTTAGTTACAATTTTACATGTTTATCTACAAATAAAATGTTTTAATGTATAATTATGAACTTTTTAATCAATTAATTTCAAAATGGAAAGGATATTTTCACCAAGAATGTTTTAATGATCTTTTAATGATATTTATATTCATAAACGAAAATAACCATCAAAGTTACTTATGATTTACTTATAATATGATACAAAGATACTATATATATTTATTATTTATATGATTTATGTTTATGATGGAATATTGTTTATGAAACTAGTTCCATTTTCACAGGTTATGCTATGATGAAATGTTATGAAACCCATTTCATGACATGTGTTCAGATATGATGAATGGTTTGTGATCTTGTGGAACACATATGTATTATTTTAATCATGTGATGTGTGGGGCCAATATATCCCTCCAATGCATTGGGTAAATATTGATATCTTAGGAGATAATTAGGACTCAAATGGGGAGTGAAACTATTTTATAAAATGAATTTTTCCTATGTGACAGCCTTGGGAGAGAAACATGACTACTCAGATGGTTTGGGGAGTAAACTAATTATACTATGACAGTCCTAGAAAAGTTAATTTCCTTCTAATGAAATTATTTTTTATTCTTATGTGTATATCGTAATTTCGGGTCTTATTTCAATGTTATACTCTCATGGATTATGATATTTGATTTCCTTATGATTCATGTCTTATGAACTACCAGGATTTATGTCATTATGTAATATAATGATATTTGATATATAGGGTTTGTTTATAAAAAGTTACAATCATGTTATTATACCCATATGATCATGTTATTCTTATATTATCATTGATATCTCCCTTGTTTAAAATTACTGAGCATATAATATCACCCTTTTCTTATGATTCTTTTCCCCGTGTTATGATGAATTTTATTAAGTATGATATGTATAAGAAGGGTGATAGTTATGGAGAAATAAGTGGGAGAAGATGTAGATATATTATAAACCATTTATTTATGTTTCTACATTTTCAAAGATACTATACCTAAATTATTATATCATAGATCAAAATTTTATGTAATGAATATTCAATAATTAAGATATAATATCTAAGTATGCAAATGGGATGCTATATATTCACCCAATGTATCTTACCTCACCATGATTATATGGAATAAGGGTTTTATTCAATACATCTAAGTACATGACTTGTGATATGAATTAATAATAATGTCAACTCTAAGGACCAATACACAAATCAATAAATATCAACATCTAATGAGACATATGATATGTGGAATTATAACATGCATGTATGTTCCCATAACCTATTTTATTCGAGATTTATAAGTTTGAACTTCATTATAAGAAGTCTCAATGTATTATGAGACTACTACACCTGATATCCTAAATAATTATTGTTTTTTTATATATTTCATGCAGGAATGGAACATATATATTAGAATACTATTATATAATTTCATGGTTCTCGTCAAAGTGGTTAACTGTTATGACCATTTGATGTGACATGAACCTATAGGACATTATCACATTGATTTAATGTATAATTACAATCATAATTTCATAATACATTAACCGATAATCAATTATTTGAATATATGTATAATCAAAATAACAATGTAGTTTTTATAGAGAACTAATCCCTACAGTATCAAAATTTTACTTCAGAAAACTCTAAAAAAACTTTTCAATATGCTAATTATCACATTATATTCATGATTCTATTGAGATATATATATATATATTGCAAAAAAACATGTTGTGGTTATTTTCTAACTTACTTCGACATCACCTCTCTAAGAAAATCCCTCAAGAGGTGACATCACTGAGTATTAACTATTTATCCTTAGTCAAGACTTGACCACTTAGCTAATCACCATAGAATATACTAAACATTTTGCTAAACCCACTTCTTAAAATACATAATAACTTTTGGAATATTCTTTCCATATATATATATATATATAAATCACAGGTTGTAATAAGTTTTAGTCTTTTATATTAACTTTTCATTTCAACCATACTAGTTCAAGGAGTTCTAAAATAAGAAAATTTGTGTATTCCCTTGAAACTAATATTCACATTTCTCCAATAACTGAGAACTCATCCTCTTGACTTTCTCAAGTACCATTGGATAGTTCAGACTACAAACCTTTGTAGGTTACTTAGTTTTGTTTTATATTTTTTCTCTATAATTTATGAATGAGAAATATCAAACATAAATAAATATTTGGTCATGTGACATATATTTCCAAATTAATCTTATGAATATATATTCTATTTATCACAATAATTTCTTCTTTTGTTTTCACACATAATAATGGAGAGATTTCATATCATGTGACACATGCAATAATACCTTGTTAATTTGTGTTCTATGACTTAATCTAAGAAAACCCATAGATATATGTATACAAATATTATTTCCAAGGACATGGATTGATACTCAATTCATTCATTGAAAAATTATCTTCTATAGTGTATAAGGCTAATAATTTGTTTTTGATATGTTTTAAACATATATATCATGTAAAACTATAGTACTCTAACTAATTTCTTGTAGGAAACTAACATACTTTCATTCCAAAATGAACATTTTGTAATGATGGAATTTTCTTTAAACTATAAATTAATTTCAATGAATTTCATTACTTATTAGATTTTTTTGGTTCCACTAACCCTTTTTGGTTGCATCGTATAGACATATTCAGTATATTTTACTCTAATGAAGGTTGTCTTGACATCCAATTAACTAAATAATGATAATATAAAGTTGTCAAGACCAGCATAATTATAATAGCTTTTAAAATGAAAAATGATGTTGGGTATATTCATAAACTATGTATAGACATCTCATAAACCTTCTATAACTTGTCAAACATTATTGGTTTCATATTATACTATCCATTAACAGTTTCTATTAAATACTCAAAAAAATTACATAAACTTGAGAAACTTCCAAAATATAGAGCTGGATTATTGTCATAAAATCAATTTATGAATTTATATGTATATTCCAATCATATATAATTCTCATTTACTAATTCCTTATAGGATTCATTATTATCATCAAATAATGTATCATGTGTTTTGGTAAATATACCTATTAGAATTTAAATGTACTACACAATATGAATATCTATAATAATTCCTTTTACTAATACTTATGGAGCTTAGTGTTCCAATTCCAACTAATGTACAAGAGCATCCAAGATTTCCTTGATGTAAAGATTTAAATTTCTATCTCTAGAGAGATGTTCTTTCCCCATAAAAGTATAGTTGATATTGACTATTTACTTTCTATATTGGGGATGTTATTATCATGAGTGGCTATATGATAATTAATTGATATTTATATTATGTTTCATTTGATATAAATTTATAGATATAAAAACATTAATTGAATGGTTCTAATAATTCACTTGAGGATGTGACATTATAGAATACCATCATATCATAATTTTTGATATCCATTAGTCAATAGAGGGAATATGGTTAGCTGATATAATACAATTTTAGAAAAATGTTTTGATAGACTATAAAAGACTAGAAATTCATATTAGACTCATCGTAGATCTGCCTTGTACTGACATCACATTTCATGTGAATAATGTAATGTGAGTTTGGGAAAACCTTTACCCTATATTTAATTTCCTTATGAATACTTTATTAATATATACTCTAAAAATATTTCCCAAAGTATCCTTTATATTTTACCAAGTGTACACATTTCTCAACTAATCATTACTAAAATTTTTAAAAGTGTCTTTTGAGGAATAATAATTTACCAATAGCATATCCCTAGAGTAGTCCATGTGGTCAAGCAGAACTAACTCTTGAATCTTTTGGGATACCTTTATTTTTAAAGGTTTATTTTTCTAAAACTTAATAAGTAAGAATGTAAAAAATTCATAATGATTTATCTCTAAAGAGCCTAAGTGTCCTTCTTTATATATACATAAAATATAATTCTATTTTACTTTTAAAATATTTATATTTTCACAAATGGGTATGGGTTTTATATTTTATATTCATCATTCATTTCAGATGATTCAATGATTAATAAACTATAAATTCAATATGAAATACAATATCAAAATTTATTAGAATAAATTAATGTCTATTTATTTCTAAAAAAGAAATAAGATAAATATTTTGGTAGCATTAATTAAAAAAATAATGATAATCAACCCACATGTTAAACTGAAGTTATGTGTTTCTGAAAGATTATATAGGAATCTCCCTTCCTCGGCTACTAGGATATTTCACCTTACTTCTTGTAATGTTTCTAAAAATCTGTAAAATATTGTATTTAATAACCATGAAGTAAAAATAAAATAATAAATGAAAATATTAATATGATTTAAGTATAATATTTTTCTCACTTCTTCTTCAATCCATTTCAGTTCCACTTTCTTTGAACTTTTTCCACATGAGAATAATATAGACTTCTATTCATTGATTTTAATTTGAATCATTTGTATCTTTGAAAGGGTTTGTAAAGGAACCATCAACTTTGAACTAGTCATGGTTTTTTTAACCTATTATTTTAGATCATTCATCGTCAGGATTGCATATTCATGTTCCCTCTTATCCTTATTTATCAATGAATAATATTAAAAATCTTCATGAGAAGCTTCTCCACACTATTCATCCAACTATCCTGGATGGATATGGAGTATCTTAATGATAAATAATATAATATTAAATTAATGGATAATTTAATATTGATGTAGAAGCCAAACATATCTAATTAATAAATTCACTTCAACATTCAGAGTGCATGATCACTAGTGAGGTACCTCTCTTCCAATTTATTCTAGTTTAGTGTAGTGACAATATCATTCATTTTAATCATCTCTTTCTACTATCTCATGTGGTATTATATGACATATTATAGTGTATTTATCCATTTTATTATGATTCATCTTAATATATCTAAAAATAGCTGATAGAATGATGAAACCTAAATTCCAAGAACCCTCCATTAAACTCTTATAGGAGTCATTCATATTTTCACTCATTGGATAAGGTGGGATTCTAAGAATAGGGGAATCCATCAAACAATTTAAATTTTATTGTAGTGGTGGATTGAATAAAAAACTATACCACTAATAGAAATTTATACTAGTAAGGACATGTTCTTTTTCTTAAATGATAGCAGTATTATGGTGGTTTCACTTATTGTTTTTTACATTGTGTAAAAGATGATTTTAGTACTTTATCTTGATTATGAGAATGTGAAGTAATAAATTTTATTTATTAGTCTCTCAATATTTTATCAAATATAAATCTCCCTCACCATTGGATTCATGGTATCCTATCACAAGGATATTAAAGTGGCATGGATCAATATTTCCCTTCTTATAACCCATACAATGACCATGAAATTTACTTGAAGGAATATAGGTATGCGGTCTTGTCAAAATAATTAACTCATAGTTCCATGATCCATTGATCAAACTCCCTGATATTGAAATACTAGAATTGGATTTCCTTGATACTTACCTCCAAATTTTATTGAATAGACTATGTCCATGAAACTCACTTCAAATTTGGTTAATTCAACCCTATCTCTTTATTAAGACTCATTAATAATTGATAGTGTCCCCAACTATGGAATGTCCAACACTTTTACTATGGAATTTTCTTAACACATAATATGGAATAAAATGTATGAATTAATATATTTTGAGTGGTTATATCAATATTATACAAAAAACATTATTTATTTTATCCATTTTCATGTTTTTAATATTATGTGGATTTTACATAATTTATTAACCATGCCATGATAAAATAATTTATGTATTACTTATTTATTTTATTACATATTGCATTCTTCTTAAGTCATTTATTTATGAAATCACATTTTATTTATCATAAAAAAATATTTAACCACACACTAGTGAGAAACAAAAATAAATACATGGAATGATCATGAGCTTTAATGTTGGTTGGTTTATTGAGTAGAAGACAAACTAACCCTTCAACATTTGGGAATAATTCCTGGAACCATGCTTGGAATGAGTTATAGTATTCCACCTATATCAAATGGATATCCTTAGTTGGTTTCACCTCGACTCAGTTTCATAACTTCCTATACTGATTGGAGCATCATCATATACATGTATTTAATCACACACTGTTTTTTCCTACCAGACGAATGGGGATACAAAAATTAAACCATCGCCATGCATGACCATACATAATAAAGGTGAGTAGGATGACTCACATGGAATCATATTTAACTTAATAAAAAATTTATCACATAATAAACATATAAAATAAATATTAAATTAAATATAAACCCAAAATGTACATAGGTCATTCGAGCTCATGATCATCCACACATGGAATGAATATTAATTTAATAAAACTTTATAGTATTCATTTTTATACATTCTTTATTAAGATAAATCACTCAAAAATAATTATCTTATTAGTTAATTAATTCAATTATCTTAATTTTCCATCTGAAATGACCTAAACACACCCATCCTTTAAAATCTTAAGTAAATTGAATAAATTAGATTTATTTATAATTAATACATACACAACTTGTACTCATAGGGTACAGAACATGTGCTGATCTGGTCAGTTATAATTTTTTTCAATAATTTAACATTGTATGTATAAGAGTAAATGTGCAGTATACCCTTCTACACTACTTGATGTGTACATTCGCTCGATTGGATTTTCATTTTACTCAATATTGTTCATTTTTTATACCATGTACTAGAATGACATGTATCACACATGGAGTGTCCTGATATACATGGCATGTTGTACTGTGAGTCAATTCATGTATTCATCATGGCGTTTATGCTACAAAACACTCCATTAATATAAACCCATTTTCCACTATAAATGACTATGAATTATATAGTCTATACAATATCCATGCACATTGTGTATTAGTATAAAATGTGGAAAATAGTTATTTCAAGAATTTATTCCACATAACAAGCCAAAAAACCATCAGTGTGTATTCTATGAGAAAAAGCTTGTCATGCATCATGTACACCAACTAGACACCATATAGTTTGATTTTTTGTGAATTGATTTTTACATCCACAATCATTTACTCGCATGGAACATCTATAAAACTATGTTCCTAGAATGATTTGGCATGAATTACATGTCATGTACTCTAGCTACACAGTTTTTAATTAATTTCTAACCTACCCGAGGAATGTGTCTAGGGGATTTCAATATAATCTATGCAAGTAATAATGAGTAACATAGAATATTCAACTAGATACATGTCTTGAAATCTCTTCTATATTGTGTTTCTCAACTAGAAGTCAATACACAATTTGTGAATTAATATTATTCCATGTTCATTAACCACATAACCACCATATCAGGTGGGGTTACATGACATCTGCACCAACTACACATCATGTAACACTATAAACTACATTTCATCTGGTTTTCCATACATGACGTGTAATTATAAACACAGTATAATAGACCCCACAAGATGTTCTATAATAATCATGATACATCTTGTTTTGGTTCAATGTACTACACAACCTATACATTTTTTTTACATGACATGTAACTCTATCAACTACAAATAATCTCCTCGAACTTTAAATTATATCTATGACTGTTCTTTATTTTTTCTTTTCATGTTCTTTGTCATATGATAGTGAATAAACAAGTTATATCAGCTTTTTGATTAAGAAAAATTAAACTTGAAATGAAAAACTAATATCAAATTTGTAAATCAATCAATGAATGATAAATAATTATAAATTGATTTTTGACCTCTTTGATGCCACTTTGAGGTTCTAGGGGCGTCAAAAGTGTTCGGACCCATGACCAACAATGTTTTCAATCGGTTTCTTTAGAATAAATCCTTATAATTAAAAGAATAAAATATGAGAATATTCAAATAGATGATCTTATCATATATAATTAATATAAATAAAAATTAAATTAAATTATAATTATTTCTTTATTATCAAATCGATTGACCTTTCTCTCTATACCATTGTATCAATTAAGTATCCAAGGGTATAATACCACTAGTGATATCCACACATGATCCAAAAATCTCAGAATGTTATCATTGTGACATTCGGTGAATGAATAGAGGATTCAGAAAAATTATTCCCTTATTTATTGATCACAACAAGAATTATTCATTTAAAAGAATTTTTTATAAATCTATATAAATATATTGAGAGAGAGGATGACCATTTCTCTCCGTTCTTGAGAGTATTCTTCAAAATATCTCTATAGTATTTGTAATAATTATCAATAGATAATTGTAATTCACAAAAAAAAAATCTTTATATAAATGACATAAATTAGGTTATATACTCCAAATGGTTTAGTATGTAGGCAAGATCAATCCTAAAATTTATTAGAGAAAATTAAAAATAGAGTGTTCAGATGTTACAAGGGGTTTTAAAAAGTGAATCTATCTCTATATATTCATATCTATAAAGGATGTAAAAAAATAAAGTATCTAAAAGGACCACATTGAGATCATTTCCATGTTTTATTTTTTTGATTGGGAATATATAACTTGATTGTATTCTTTTTATACATGTGAGACAAAAAATTGAGATAACTAGTGGCATGAATATATTCAGTCCATTGAGGGAGTAATTTTTAGAGGACATTCATAGACCTAGAATTCATGGCTTCATCAAAAAAAATAGAGACTGATTCAATCCAAAGATAATTCCATTCATGATTGATATCAAATTTTATAACATTAACCATGGTCAATAATTCAGATTCATATATAATGCCAAGCCCAATGTAATGGAAGTAAAACCTTTGACGAAGCCTCAATGTCTCCAAAAGACACCCCCACAACCAGATGGTCATTATATACCAGATGTAGAACCATCAATATTCACCTTTATACATGAGGTAATTAGTGGAATCCATCAAATAGATTTGGAAACCAATAGTTTTTTATCATTCCATTAATATCCAACATCTGAAGAATATTCCAGTAAGATATTTTGTTTTCCATCACACCTATTTGTATCTTAGAAGACAAGAAGACAAACCTTTGTATAGTCATCATTACTATGTGAAAGGAAGGAGTTTGACTATCAAAAAATAGCTTATTATGTGGCATGTGGTAGAAATAGTGGCTTCTAGAAAAAGTTTTTAAAATATTCACTCGTGGGATCAGTAGCAATGGACTAGAAGATATTCTGCACCTATTCATTTGTGTAGATTGTAACTAAAAATGGGTTCTAAATATAATCCCCAAAATGGCCCTAAATTGTCATCTAATGAAAATATATTGATATTTTTTATCATTATACATACATAGATGATAGACCGAGGAAATCTAGATTCCATCCCCTTGTAGTTGATATGTAGTATGCATGTGGTCACTCCAGATTATCTAGATAAGCAACCATTTAGAGTCATGGATGAAATGAGTTTCTAGTTTCAATAGCCAAAAGGGGTGTAAATGCTTCCATCAAAGTTCAGTCTGTAGTGTTTCTTATTATTGAAGGGTCTAACTCCATTTTGTATCCAGATAAGGATATTTTTATCAAAAAATATATATATCTTTTAAAATAATTGAATAAATGATACGGAAATAACACATTCAGGTTATTTATATTGTGAAGGAATTAATTTATATACATATTCTATAGGTTTAGTAGAACATATATGATGTATTCAAGTGTCCTGTCAATCTAGGTTGTACTCTAGAATTTCAGGTTGGACTATTTTCAAACCAACCATTTAGAATTTATCATAATAACATTAAATGATATTTTTTGGATGGTCTATATAAATGAGGAAAGGTGCTAAGATGATCAATTCATAATAATTTAAATAAACCTATTTGATAAAAAATCATAAGAAGATTCATTGAAATTTATAATATTCCAAGAAAAATTTCCACAAATTGAATCATTGACGATCTTAAGTTCCTTGATTCCTAGACCCCCACCCCTATGTAAATTGGATTTATGAACTCTTTACAGGAGACAGTTATAACCCTCTTTTCATGGAAATAACCAGTCCAATTGAAATTCCTAATCATGTTTTATAGATTATTGAGAAGACACCTTGGAAATTTGTATAATGAAAAGTCATATAAAAATATGGATGTGATCATAGAGTTGAAAAATAAATTCTTCCAAATTGGGATAGGGATTTTCCTTTCCATCAACCAAGCTAATTACTGATAATGAAATAACCATTTTCAAGTTAGTTTTTTTATTTTTCACCAAATCTAGGGAATTTCAATATAGATAAATGGTATTATTCATATTTTAACACAAAGATCTTCATAAATTGTTTTCTTCATGGTCGTGATAATTCCATCTCCAAAGAAAATGAAGGAATTTCCCCCCCCCCCCCAATGGCCTGGCCTGAAACTTATTCACAGTGATTAAAGTTCACATTGATGTAAGACACATAATTTTTGGGGGCCTTCCCAAAGAAGAGTATATCATCATCATAAATAAGGTTTTAGGGAGTTTATAAGTCTCTACCAGCCATTATAATTCATTTCATCTATTTTTTTAACTTGAACCATCAATCCTCCATGGTAATTATTTAACCTTGAATAATAAATATTACTTAAATAAATAAATATCATTTTATTATTAATTCATTCAATAAATTACTAGTATATTCACCAACTATATAATAAATATTTATTTATTATACATGTAACAAAATAAATAATTAGTTGGTACCTTGAGAATGAATAAGTGATAAATACATATTGTATATTCATGTTATTATTAGCTAAATTGAAAATGAATATTTATTTAATATTCAACTAAAATATATATTCTTTTTAATAATAGGTGATTAAATCAATGCAAAAAATACATAATGAGTAGTTATTTTACTGCATGATAGGAGTAATGTTTAATCAAACTGGTAAATTAAAATTGAATTTAACTGAGATTCTGGAAACTTTTTTTGTTTGATTCACTATGCCTCTTTATTAGTGACATTAGATTATCTATTATAAAGTACAAGATCAATATCTAGAAATATTTCAAGTCACCCATATGAAAAGATGTTAATGTTAAATGAAAACAACCTCCTATGGGAACTCACTGTATAATATAATCTATTTTTCACGATATCTTAACAAGAAGGTTGCATAATATGTTTCATTAACCTATATGATTGATTTATCGTTATTTTAATTCCTGAAATCAAATTTTGAATATCCCACCATGACCATGAATTGATCAAATAGTTCTATTTCAATCCAAGGTTTACCAATTTATACATTTATTAAATAAAATGTACAAATCCCTTCATGAAATATTCAATAATACCATATCACCTATGAGAAACCCAATGTTTCCAACCTCACCATGAACATATGTTGTATTAAAAAAATTCAATACAAATAATTATGCATATCATGATATTAATTAACAATAATCTCAATTCTAAGGAAAAAATCACGGATCGGTATATAGGAATATCCAATGAAACATACAATATGTGGAATTACTATGGTCATGCATGCTCTCATATCCTTTTCTCTTATATATTAACAAGTGAGAATATAATTAGAAGATGTATCAATATCTTATGAGTTTATTAAGCATGATATCATGCATAATCTATGTATCATTAGATAGATTTCATTAAACCATAGAATATTTATTTATTAATACCTTCATAGCACTTCAAGGTTCTTATCATAGTGAGGATTTGTTATGACCTTTCGATGTGATAAGTACTCAAAGAACAATATCACATTGATGTTAAAAATAATAAGAATCATCATGTGATAACATATTAACTAATATTCAAGTCTTTGAATATATGGGTATTTGAATGTGCAATTATTTGATTCTAGGGCACCAACTCTGACAGGGGAATCCTATTATGTTATTTTGACTAGATTTGTATCAGGTTTGATTTGATTATAGATTTTTAACCTATGGTATTGGTGCCTGATATGAAAATTTTAAATATGTTAGAAAATTTTCATAGGTCCTAAGATTTTTCCATATTATTTGGAGTCTATGAGAGTGTTTTTTTTTGTGTGTCCTTGATATAATGAATGTTAATGTCATATTTTTTATAGGATGGTTGGCATGCTTATGGGATTTAATTTATTGTTTCCAGTGGTAGGATTATTTAAACTCTATAAGTGGAGAAGTGTATGACCATAAGGGAACTTGGGATGTAGATTAAATTATATCTAGTCCTAAATTTATCCTTGTTGGATCCATTTGAACGCAGGTGGTGGGTATGGTTATTATAGAAGATTGAGCTACGGTTCCAACTATATTTCCTATAATGGTGGACCATTTCTTGGATATATTTCTAAATTATTTATTTTTAATCCCTGTTATGATGGATATTGAGTTTTTTATTGTCCTTGTGTTATGTGAATATCCCATATCAATTCTTTTTTTATACAGGATCAGTCGATTTGAGAGAACTAAAGGCATAACTCAACGACCATGAGGTGAAGGGATTTATTCACCTAATTTCCTTTCCTTGGGTTTCTTTGGGTTTATTCTCTAAGAATGTGGATGTTATATTCATGTTATTCATGGACCATCAAAAGATAACCCAATTTATAATAAAGAACATGTATCTATTACCCATGATAAATGGATTATTTGACCAATGGTTCTCTATGATTGACCTGTTGTCTAGTTACCATTAGTTGTAGGATCAAGCTAATGTTATATCAAGGAGGATGTTTAGGAGTGTGTGTTGGTTATATGAGTCCATTGTGATGCAGTTATGATTGACTGATGCATTGGTGGTGTTCATGGATCTCATGAACTAGATTTTCCATCCCCACTTAGACTTATTCATTATGTTGTTCATCAATGATATACTAATATATTCATGGAACATTGAGATAGATTTCAAGAATCTAATAATTGTGTTGAGTATGATTCTAGAACATTGGATTTGTGAAAAGTACTCAAAGTGTCACATTGGGATTCAGTAGGTCTGTTTCTTTGGGAATTTGATCTCATAGGCAGGTATCTCGGTTGAACTAAATAAAGTGGAGGTGTGATGTCTTATGAATTATCTAGGAATGTGTTCAAGATTTAAGGATTTCTTGGTTTGTCTTGATATTATACTAAATTAATTTAGGAAATATCATGCATTGAAATTCCCATGACAGGGATTACCAAGAAAGGGATGAAGTTTGAGTAGACTATTTGGTATGAGGATGCATTCAAGGATTTAAAGATAAGTTCAATGTCTTCTAAAATATTGATTCTCCTAACCCTAATATTAGTTATATGTGTTGGATCGAAATATGTATGTAGATGCCACGGAACAAGAGGGGGGTGAATTGTAGGTTTTAAAATCTGTCATTATTAAACCTAAAAGAAACTTAGTTTGAAAAGATTTAAACTAATCCAATTCAAAATACCTTTAAATGTGATAAAACTAATAATCGATGTAGGTCTTGGTACTGATGAAAAAGATAATTGTAATTGGGTCAGTTACGATAAGTATCATAATCGGATTTATTATGATAATTATTCCACATGTTGTATTTAAAGAACAATCATATCCTAGATGAATACGATGATTAGAGCAAGCGAATAGATGATCACAATTACAATGGTTATGATAATAAGAGTATTACAACAATAGATGATTCTACCATACAATGTATAGAATCATAAGGATTAATACAACGTGAAATGTATGTATTGTAATTGAAACAATTACAATGCTATAAAATATGAATAGAAAGAAAAAATAAAAGATTTGTCTTTATATTACAATTACAGAAAAAATGTAAAGAATACAATTATTTTAACCCAAAGAGAAAGGTATCTTTTAAACTAGGATAGAGGTCCCTTGATTTATACATTCAAGTAATTCTATCTTACCCGCACTAGGGAAATCCCTCAATTCGAAGATCTACTTCGGTCTTTCTGCCTATCCCCATCAGCCCTCAATTAAGCAGGTAATCAACACCTCTATCTTACTAGCCTTTGAAGCCCTTGATCCGCAAAAGATCGGCATCGGTTTGTCTGCCTATCCCAAGCATCCCTTGATCGTAATCACAATTGATTGGTATCTCACAAAGCAAATCAAAACTCCTTGAAGATACAAGTGCTTGGAATAATATATTCATGACTTGTATTCTTCAGAGCTTTCACACAAGGTAGTGATTTTGACAGAGATCTCACAGAGTATCTACAGATCGTCAAAAGTGTTTTGAGCTCAGTCAAATGACTTGGTATTTATATACTTCATCCCAGCGGTTATATTCATGTTCCAACGATCATATTTTTTCAAAAAATTCATAGGGACTTGGACACTTGGCACATCAATGGTCATGTTAAAATAGAATACATGACATAATTTTAATTGAAATACAAAACAGATTGCACGACATCATTTTAATTGAAATATGTAATAGATTTCATGACCTTATTTTGATATAAAAGATTTTCTTTTATAAGAATTAATCTTTAATAGAAATGATAAGGTTAAAACCGATGATTTTCATAAAGAAAAGAATAGGTGGTTATAATTGAAACCACGACATGCACTTACGATTTATATCATGTTTTACAGTTATGATTATACTCCAGTTACAATTGAAAACATGACATGTAGTTATGATTATAAAACCGTTATGATTGAAAGCAATGAATTCGATTAATAATACATGCAGTTACAATTGAATACAATACATGCGATTGTGATAGAATACAATACATGTAGTTATGATAGAATGCAATACATTATAAATCATATTTGATGTGAACACACTAGAAAAAATGACCTGATTTGAAGGGGTTATAACCCCTTTTAAAAACATTAGGGGCAGTTATGAGGAACTGCTACTAATGTGCTCACCTACTCTTGTTAGAGGCGGTTTTGAGGAACCACTGGTAAATTGATGTCAAATTTAGCAGCGGTTCTATTAGAGGCGGAAAAAATCCCTCTAATAACACCATCGAATATCAGTTTAGAGGGGGGTTTTAACCCCCTCTAATATATAAGTCTAGCAGCGGTTGGAAAACATCGCTAAGTGAGTCCTATGTCATATATTAGGGGCGGTTCTTAGAACCGCCTCTATTTTTAGGAACAATTAGAGCCAATTTTAACCACTACAATTGAAAGAATTTGATAAATATTTAGAGGCGGTTTTAGTCAACCGCCTCTAAATATATATTTTATTTTTTAATCTACCACACCACCCTTCCTTGGCTACCCTCTATTTCCCTTCCCCCTCATATGCCCAGGCCCTCCCCTCGGTTTCCCTTACCCCCCCCCCTCCATTTATTTTTTAATCTACCACACCACCCTTCCCTAGATACCCTCTATTTCCCTTCCCTCTCATATGCCCAAGCCCTCCCCTCGGTTTTGAGGAACCATTGGTAAAGTGATGTCAAATTTAGCAGCGGTTTCATTAGAGGCAGCAAAACCCCCTCTAATAACACCATCGAATATCAGTTTAGAGGGGGGTTTTAACCCCCTCTAATATATAAGTCTAGCGGCAGTTGGAAAACATCGCTAAGTGAAACCTATGTCATATATTAGGGGCGGTTCTTAGAACCGCCTCTATTTTTAGGAACAATTAGAGCTGATTTTAACCGCATCTAATTGAAAGAATTTGAGCAATATTTAGAGGCGGTTTTAGTCAACCGCCTCTAAATATATATTTTATTTTTTAATCTACCACACCACCCTTCCCTGGATACCCTCTATTTCCCTTCCCCCTCATATGTTGAAGCCCTCCCCTCGGTTTTGAGGAACCATTGGTAAAGTGATGTCAAATGTAGCAGCAGTTCTATTAGAGGTGGCAAAAACCCCTCTAATAACACCATCGAATATTAGTTTAGAGGGGGGTTTTAACCCCCTCTAATATATAAGTCTAGCGGCGGTCGGAAAACATCGCTAAGTGATTCCTATGTCATATGTTAGGGGCGGAACCGCCTCTATTTTTAGGAACAATTAGAGCCGATTTTAACCGCCTCTAATTGAAAGAATTTGAGCAATATTTAGAGGCGGTTTTATTCAACCGCCTCTAAATATATATTATATTTTTTAATCTACCACACCACCCTTCCCTGGCTACCCTCTATTTCCCTTCCCCCTCATATGCCCATGCCCTCCCCTCGGTTTCCCCTCCATGTACCCAGGGCCCTCCCACTCCCTTTATTTCCTTTACCCCTCACCATTTGTCGAGTGACCTCCCTCCATTTCCCTCCCCCACCATGTGCCCAGACCCTCCCTCAATTTCCCTTCCCCTGCCATGTGCCCAGGGCCCTCCCTCCATTTCCCTTTCCTGCATTCCTACCGCCGCCCCAACCCATGTGTCCCAGCCGCCTCCCTTATCCATGCAAGGTATCACCCGCAGCCCACCACTCGGCCTCAAGCCACTCCAATCGTAAAATTCTGCCAATGGGTTTCAAACCCCTCAACTCACACTTAAATCAAAGTGCCTCTTCCACCAAGCTGCGTGTTTTTTGTTGTTATTTAGACATATTATATATATATATATATATATATATATATATATATATATATTAATATGATTATTCAAATAAATATTATTTGAGTAAATATTTAAATACATATAAAAAATAACCTACATATATATTTATATGAATTAAATTATATATATTTATATTATGTGTTTATGTATTTATATTATAAAAAAATTATATTATATTCAATTCAAACATTTATATAAAATATATGTTTTATATGTGTATTTATATACATTTGACTAAATACATTTTATAATTCTATTTATGTTATGTATATACACATATATTTATTTATTCATAAATATATATATATATATATATATATATATATATATATTATTTATATACTTAAATACATATTTATATATTATGTACATATTTATTAATATAATATATATATAAGTATTTATTTAATATATTTATATAATGTCTTTAAAAATATATTCATATGATGTATTTCAATAAATATATTTATTATTATGAACATTAATATATATTTATTTGTATAAAGTGTGTAATACTATATATAATTTATATATAATTAATAATATATTAAACACATATATGTGAAATAAAATTTATATAAAAATTTATATTATATATAATTAATATTATATGAAATGAAATTTATACAAATATTATATATGAAATAAAACTTATACAAATATTTAAATTAATGATATATGAAATGCAGTTTAAAAAAATATTTATATATATAATGTATTTCAATACATATATTTATTATTATGCGGGTTATAATATATATGTATTTTAATAAATATAATTGTATAATATTATGTTCATTAATATATATTTATTTGTATAAATTGTATATCATATAATATTAATTATATATAATATAAAAACGTAAACATGTTATTTAAAAATATATTTATTATTATTATAATATAAATTATAAAAACTACAAGCTTGAGTTTTTATATGATATATATTTTAAATAAATTATATTTAGGTATATATTTATATAATATGTTTATGCTTTTATGTTATATATAATTAATATTATATGAAATACAATTTATACAAAATAAATATTTATAAATGTACATAAAATTATACAATTATATTTATGTCAACATATAAATACAATTAAATACAATCATATAATTAGAAATATATAATATAATTAAATGATATATATTTACTAAATTAAAATATGATTAATATGGTATACTGAAATATATATATATATATAATAATTATATAATATATATAAATTTATATATAATAAAAATTTTATAATATAATATATATATTTAATTTTAATTTTAATTTTGTCTATATTATATTTATTTGTATACATAATATAATATTAATGTATTTATACATAAATATACAATAAAAATATATTTAATATAATATATGTATAGTATAAATGTATAGTATTTATAAAAACGTATATAAATTTTATATATTTGTATAAATATATTTATAATTACATTTATATTATGTATACCAACCCTCTAATATCATAAATTAAAAGGGGTTCACAACCCCCTCTAATTTCTTAAATCAGATGGGTTCAAAACCCTCTAATGTCATATATTAGAGGGGGTTCGCAACCCCTCTAATTTCTTAAATAAGAAGGGGTTCAAAAACCCCTCTAATCTAAGAGATTAATGGTAGTTCATGAACCCCCTCTAATTTAAGAGATAAAAGGGGGTTGTAAACCCCCACTATTTCCTTTTATAAAATAATTTTCATGTTATATATATATATATAGCCTATAATATCCAAATGAATATTATATATATAGCACCTCTAAAATCCAACCAAACATATAAGGCCACTAATTATTAAATTAGTTGTGGTTTTGACACAACTACCTCTAAAATCCAAACAAATATAAAAAAGAAAAAAATGATAAAAAATTTAGAGGGGGTTGTGGAGAACCCCCTCAAAAATGAATTTAGAGGGGGTTGTTCATAACCCCCTCTAAAAACTCACCGCTAATCAGCTATTTTTTTATATTGATAACCATGTAATGTATTTAGAAAGAGTTTTTGATTTCCGAAACAAAATGAATGGAGAAGTCAAACAAAACTTTTTCCTCAACAATCTCTCCCTTTTTTAAAAGCACAAAATGCAAAGATAGTGATAAAACAGAAACTTATCTCCCCCCGAGTTTTATAACTCTTCTGAGAATAATGGGGAATATGACTAATTCCTCCTTAGGATAAAAATTATCCCTAAGGGTCAAAAGTTTTTATTTTTTTACTTCTCCATTCATTTTGTTTGGTAAATCACAGACTCTTTCTAAATACATTCCATTATTATTCACATCGAATACGATTTATAATGTATTGTATTCTATCATAACCACATGTATTGTATTCTATCGTAACTACATGTATTGTATTCAATCGTAATTGCATGTATTATTTATCGTATGCATTTCTTTCAATCGTAACTAGTTTACAATCATAACTTCATGTCTTGTTTTCAATTGTAACCGGTGTATAATCGTGTAACTATAAAACATGATATCAATCGTAATTGCATGTCGTGGTTTCAATTGCAACCACCTATTCTATTCTTTATGAAAATCACCAATCTTAACCTTATCATTTCTAGTAAAGCTCAATTCTTATAAAATGAATTATTTTATATCAAAACAATGTCATGCAATCTGTTATTTATTTCAATTAAAATGATGTTGTGCAATCTGTTATATATTTCAATTAAAACGATGTCGTGCAATTCGTTATGTATTAAAACGATGTCGTGTATTCTCTTTTCTTATGACCATCAAAGTGTCAGGTGTCCAAGTCCCTCTAATTTTTTACGAAAAATATGACCGTTGGAGCATGAATATGTCTGTTGGGATGAAGGCTATAAATACCAGGTCAATCAACTGAGCTCAAAACACTTTTGATGATCTAGAGAAACTCTGCGAGCGCTCTGTCAAAATCATTGTCTTTTGCGAAAGCTCTGAAGAATACATGTCCTGAATAGCTTGTTCCTAGCACATGTATCTTCGAGGAGTTTTGATTTTCTTTGTGTGATATCGATCAATTGTGATTACAATCGATGGATTTTAGGGATAGGAAGACAGACTGGTGCCGATCTTTTGTGAATTGAGGGTTTCCGAGGCTATGAAGCCAGAGGTACCGATTACCTTCTTAATCGAGGGTTCTCGGGGATAGGCATACAAACTAAAGCTGATCTTCAAATCGATGGATTGCCCTAATGTGGGTAAGACAAACTTACTTGGATGTATAAATCAAGGGACCTATATCATAGGTTAAATGATACCTTTCTCTTTGGGTTAAAATAATTATATTCCTTACATTTCCTTTGTAATTGTAATAGAAAGATAAATCTATTAGTTTTTCTTTCTATTCATATTTCATATCATTATAATTGTTTCAATTACAATACATACATTTCACGTTGTGTTAAGTCTTACAATCCTATATGTTGTATGGTAGAATCATCTATTAATGTAATACTCATATTACCATAACCATTGTAATTACGATCATCTATTTCCTTACTCTGATCATCGTATTCATCTAGGATACATTTGTGCCTTAAATACAAATTGTGGAATACTTATCATAATCAATCTGATTACGATAATTATCATAACCGACCCAATTATGATTATCAATTTTCATCATTACCAGGGCCCACGCTGATTATTAGTTTTATCACATTTAAAGGTATTCTGAATTGGATTAGTTTAAATATTTTTAAACTAAGTTTATTTTAGGTTTAATAACTAATGTTTTTAAAACCTACAATTCACCCCCTCTGGTATTGTGTCATTTACATACATATTTCGATCCAACAATTTGATTTATTGTGATGCCTAATTTGTTTGAATGGAAACTATTATGATGTGGGAAGGATCAGGTGGCTACTGATATACCTAGTCATCTATGACCCAATGAGTGAAAATACCCTACCCAGAGTTTAGATTTATGGGTTTTGTTTCATGAATTGAAGTGTTGGAATCATTATCTCTTTGGTGATAGATTTTTTTCTATATGGACCGTAAGAAATTGAGGAATATTTTCAATCTGCATGACATAAACCTGTGATATAGGTGTTGGTTTGAGTACCTATATACCTTTAACTTTGATATGGCATATTCCTTGGGAAAGGGGAATGTCGTCATAAATTCTCTTAATCGGAAAGCATAAGAGTAGTGAGTTTGGACTTATTATGTGTAGTGTAACCTAATGAGGTTACTTGCTAATTAGTGGATGGATGTGTCAGAGGACCAAGAGTTTGTGACCTATAATCCATTGGTTATTACCTATTCATTGGTGGATCGGTTGAAGGGTAAGAAGGATACTGATTCTAATTTTCTTATGATGTGTGAATGGCTTATGGGAGATTATCAACTCTTGGGATAGTTTTAGGATGGAGATGAGGTTCTTTACATCTATGGAAAGGTGGTGGTCCCTACATCTATGAGAGATGAACTAATAAGGTGCTCTTATGCCTTGAAAGTGGAGGTACATCTGAGGTACACAATGTTGTATCACAATATGGGGAAAATTTTCAGCTGGTCAAGTATGAGGAGTGATATTTAGTGGGGGTTTTATCACTACCTTACACGCCAAAGGGTAAAGGTGGAGCATCAGTGACTAGATGATTACTTCTACCCATTTAAGTGATAGTGTGGCAGTAAGATAAGGTGACAATGGACTTCATCATGGGATTACCTGAGACAGAAAATTCATGATATATACTAGTATAAAAATGACATATAGCCACATACCTTTATCTATGGACAACACTGTACCAGGGTTATATTGAAACTTGTGCTGGAATGGGAAATTTTTTTTATACAGGAAGGGTGTGAGAAGTATCTTATTTCCATGGTTGGTCCTGGAACATGGCTATAGAATGATTCTAGGGGGATATAGCCATGGAAAACATTGGATTGTGGATATAAGGTGAAATTGAGGGGGTGGGGGGCTATAGCCATGGTCAGGCATTTTCCATGGATTTCATAGACACAAACATTGCACCTGTGGATATAGCCCAAATTTTAACTAGTGTTACTATGAGGGGTAGTTGAGTGGATAATGAAATTTATACAGTTATTGCATATTCTAGAGACCTAATTAGGGTATGAGCAGGGGAAGGAGCCGAATTAGAAGGGTCACCGCCATCACTTGCTGAAGGAGCCGATGCCGCGAGGATCTGTTGCCGCCATAGTTGGGATTCCATCACCGAATCAGATCGAGAGCCGCTGAAGAACTGGCGACCACCTGATGAACCTGATCACCTTCCACTGCCGGATCTGGATCAAGATCTAAACTCCATCTGCTGTTGAGATGAGAAGAAGAGCCACTGTAGAATCCCTTTGTCGGCCGAGATCCACCACCGAATCCGAGTTTCACCGCCGTTCGAGGAGGGGGAGCTGATACTGAAGAAGATGGATGTCGCCGTTGTTGCCCGATGAAGCCCGGTCGCTGCCGTGATGCGCCTTCGAGGAGGCAGAATCTGGAAAAAGAAACACCCCCACCCCGCGCGGATAAGGGATTGCAAGGGGGTGAAGAGGAATAAAAAATATAAATAAATAAATAATATAAATGATAATATAAATAAAATAAAAATTAATAATAATAAAATCGAAACTAATAATAACAAAACCTAATAATTCTAATAATAAATTAATTAACTTAATGAACAATTTAATTATAATAACTTTAATAGTAATTTCTAATAAAAATAATTAACTTTATAAAATAATAAAATTTAATAATTATCTTTTATAAAATTATAAAAATATGAACTTTAATAATATTAAATAAGTAACTTAATTAATAATTTTAATTAATAAAAGTTTAAAATAAAATAAAATAACTAAAATAATTAATAATAAATTAAAAAATAATTATAAATAAATACAAATTGGTAATTTAATATTTTTAATCCAATAATTTTAATATTAATTAATTAAATAAGTACATATTTATTAAATCATTTAATAGTGTTAAACAGTGTATTGTTTATTCTCTCTTTTCGTTGAGCAGATTCAAGCAGAGCCTGGAATCGCATCCAGATTCAACCCAAACACTTAGAGAAGTTCATTAGAAGGGGTTTTTTAACATGAAAAAGCTTGTCAGGGTTAATAAAACGTGTTCGGTGGGATGAGAGGACTCCAACCTGAGTCGATCGAAGCCGTTGCTCACAAAGAGGATCACAACATAACTTTAAAAATACAGAGGCAGACAGTAGTATGAGAATGATCTCATAACATTCCCAATTCTTGACAGGGAGAGAAGATAGAAAACTAACTTCTGCAACACACCACTACTGACCAAGGAGCTATTGACTTCGAGCAGGAGTGGAGGCACACCAGGGGGTTTCAAGCAACTCTTCAAAGGGGAGTTCTTTTCCTCAATTTCATTTATACACACCCTTTGTTTTTTGTACTTCAAATGTGTGTTGTGTGCTTTTATTTCTTTTGAATTTGAACATGAAATTTGAGTAATATGCACTCGGGGCATTTCCATTTTACTAGTTTAAAATTTCCACTTCTTTGCATTATTTCTCTCTTGAAATTAGAATTGATTGATGAGATTGATTCTGATTTCAATTTAAAATATTCTTCACTTCTTTCACTTTAATTAAAAACTCCATGATCTTTCAGTGAGATTGATCATGGGGTCATTTATTCAGTTCTAATTTCAAAACATCAGTAACTTTCAATGAGATTGTTCTATTTTCTATCACTTCAATTCCATTTCTTTTGAGTGGTTCTTGAAGTGGCGAACTTCAAGAATCTTTTTTCAGCTTGATTATTCTCTTGAAAAGGGGAACTAATCAAAACAATTTTTTAAAAGTGAAAATTCAATAAATTTCTTTCAAGAGGAAACCCATTTAAACTAGTAGGTTGAATTTTCCCTAAGCTAGCAACACCTTCTATTTTCTAACTCCTTAACACCATTACTGACACCATTAACACTTCATGCACTCCCCTAAAAATCAATTCCACTCACTTTCAAGTATCAGTAAAAGTTTATGTTGTTTTTAATAATTTAGATATTAAATAAACCCTTAGATCACTCACCCTCATTTCCTTAGGTTTGACATTTCACTACTATACTAGTATAGGTTTATAAATAATATTTCTCAGGTCGCGATGACCTCCATCCATATCAAAATTTGGCATCATTGCAGGGGAAGGAATTCACTGAGTGTCTTAGGCTTAGAAAGTTATTAAAAAATAATTAATAAAAAACAAACAATTAAAAAAATATTTGAACCTGCTATATGAGATGATTTTCAAATTTTGTTAGTTCTGATTGAATGTGCGTGTTTATTTGATTCAATTCATTTTTGTTGTTTTGGTGGTGTTCGACTTCACTGCATTTGTTGATTTTTATCAAAACTGCATTGTTGTTGTTTCTGAAATATTATAAAAATGGAACTTGAAGGGGCTTGGGGTCATAAAAATGAATATCACTATGTTTGTTATGGAAACTATGCGCTCACTGCTTGGGAGTGTGTCTATAATGTTCCACAACAACCTTTTCATTATGATGAAAATTTTTACTATCAGTTTCCTCAACCCAAGGATTATTCCATAATTGAATAAATGATGTCAAAAATCATTACAAAATTTGAGGAATTTGATGAATCACACAATTAAAGAACAAAAAAAAATTCAAACTGGATCATGGGAATCATAGGAAATCGTTAAACATAACAAAAATTGAATATAGTGATGAATAAAATAATTATTTAAAATTTGATAATGAAATTTTCATAAAGAATGAGGATGAAAAATAAACAAACCATATACTTTGAAGAATCTTAATCTGATGTAGAACAATATGATGAAATAACCAACTCACTGGATAAATGAATTTTTTTTGATGAATTTGTGAAGAACATAAATGGAGATGAGTTGGAAAGTTTTCAGAAATAATTAAAAGAGATTGAAGAATAATTTCCCATTCTTTACATGGTTCTTACCTATGAAAAGGTTCTTTATTATAGGAGCATTGAAAAAGTGATTTCTCAGGTCGGGGAAAATCAAGAAAATAAGAACTTGAACATTAAAAACTCTTCACCCTTTCTTCGTGAAAATTTTAACATTGAACCTGAACATGAAATTGGGAATATTCTGGAACTGAACTACCAACCTAAAATCATAGACTAGAACAATTTTGAAACTATTAATAAATGCGATCTTCCTGATTTTGAAAGTGTCAACCCAATAATCTCTAAAATGTTGTTGGATAAAGAAGTTGAGGAAGTGTGTTTTGAAGAAAGGTTAATTGATGAACATTAACTACCTTTTCCACACAATAATCATTATTCTGAATACTTGCTTAGTTAGATAGAAAGTAATGTTGATCAACCTGGGGATAATTTTGTCAATTTGAAAATTCTAGAATATGAATTTATTGAAAGTGAATTGAACAATTCTTCCCCTAAAATTTAACTAAAAAATCAACAAACTTTTCCTTTGACAATGAACTTTTTTAATGTGAGCATAAAGGATAGGTTGAACATATACATGATGATTTAAGAAAAGTCAATTTTTTAGAAGCAGTGGTAGATAATTTTTTATTCTCATATGAGAATATTTTGGAAGAGATTTTTAATATTGTAAAACCTGAATCATTGGATGAACAAAAATTAACTCTTCCCAGTTTTTCACATCAAACCACAACTTAATTGGGTACTAAACAATTTTATGAGATTGAGAGTAGTTTGGAAAAGAATCCCTTTTTATTAATAACTTATAAATTGAACATGATTCTCTTGATAATCCTCTTCTTGAACCTATTAGTCAAAACTCAGCCAATAAAACCATTGATTTTGATATTTTTGGGATTTATCTTGATAGATATAACTCTGATAATAATTTTATTCCCCTAGAAGCATCCATTTCACAACTTCCCCTTCAAGAAAATTATAATTTTTTCAAATATTAACATAGTATAGTAGTGGAAAACACTATTCCAATAGTAACTTTGATGTGTCTGAGATTAAAACATTCTTAAATGATCCTGATGGAGTCAATTCATTTCCACCTGCACTTAATTTCTTTGAAAATACTAAAAAAATAAATTTGGATGGTGATTTTTCTTCCCAAATTGAAGACTCCCTTGAGTAGTTCCTAAATGATAAAGGGTGTTTCTTAGGGATGTTTGTTTTTGCGAAGGGAGTCAAGTGTTCCCTTAGTTTTCTAAGAGCCTGAAAATTTCATTATTCTATTAAAAACACATGGGGAAAACACATTTTGTGGTTTATTATTAAAAAAACACACCCACCTAGTGACTTTGGTTAGTTACTAGGGGAGTCGGGCTGGGGAATTTAAAACTAGCACTGCATGGGAGGCAACCCATGATTTTATTACTTTCAATAAAACATTTTTTTTGTTTTTAATAAAGTCTAACTAAAGACTATAAATGTTGTGTCCTGGGCCCAGGATTGTTGGGCCCCCGCCAGGATTGTTGGCGCCTGTGCCCCGGTAACCAATCCCACATCGGTTGTGGAGGGAGATTGGTGGGTGCTTGAAATTCCCGTGCCTACCTTCCCCTCAGCAACGCGTTTTAAAGCCGTGAGGCCTGGGATAGCAACTGGGCCAGAGCGGACAATATTGCTGGGCCGAGGGATCCGATCCATCAATTGGTATCAGAGGGTGGTTGGTCTCGGGACCGGTGTGGGCTTGGGGGGGGGGGGGGTGTTGTGTCCTGGGCCCAGAATTGTTGGGCCCCCGCCAGGATTGTTGGCGCCTGTGCCCCGGTAACCAATCCCACATCGGTTGTGGAGGGAGATTGGTGGGTGCTTGAAATTCCCGTGCCTACCTTCCCCTCAGCAACGCGTTTTAAAGCCGTGAGGCCTGGGATAGCAACTGGGCCAGAGCGGACAATATTGCTGGGCCGAGGGATCCGATCCATCAATAAATTCAGTTATTCATGGGATTCAACCCATGGTTTTTATTTGTTTTTTAATTTTTCTCTTGTTTTGTATAAAATGCTACTTGTTCTGCCTATTGTTCATCTTTTTCTGGATATGAGTTCTGAGACTTCCCAGACTGTGTATTTAGAGAACATTCTTGTTTCTAGTGTCAAAAGAAGAGCAGAATGGTGGAGCCTCATTGAATTAAATTCAATCAAGGATGTTTCTTATTTTAATCTCTACATTTCTCTACTTCTTTATTACTATTGTTGTTGCTTGCTAGTGCTGGAAATTTTTCTACATCTACTTATCTGATGATTTTTTTTGCATTACTCATATATCTTTTCATTCACTGTTAGAAATCATGTGTGGGGGAATTTCCCCAGGTTGATTTTCCATTAATTAAGGTGTTTATCATACCTTTTTCTAGGTTGTTGAAAATCCAATTGAAACACATCATTTTTAAAATTGCCACACCCATTTCACTATGCACTCAAATGTTTTACATGAAATTGATTTAACTTCATTGAGAAATACTATATGCTGGATTTAATCATAATGCATGTGTTTTTATGAATCTATTGTAATATTTTTATTATGGAAATTATACTTTTTGAGTTTATCTATGACCCTAAACATTCCATTAATCTACTAAATTAAAATTTTTTTTTGCACTTTAAAAGTTAAATTATTGTCCTCTCCACCTTTGAATTCAACATTGGGGACGAAGTTGGGTTTTAACTGTTGGGGAGAGGGTCAAATTAGGATGAGATAATATGTTCTTTAATGGAAGCCCATAAAATCTATCTGTCTCTAAATTTCTTGTAAAAAATGGTTAATTTTTTCAAAAATCATTTTCAATATTAGGTTATTTAGGCTTCATACTATACTTAAAATTAGTCTTGCCTAAGGAAAATTACTTACTGGTGGTTAAGAGTTTTTTTTAATCTAATTTTTTTGGGGATGAATGATTGCTGAGTGAATATGATTACTGATTTTATGAATATTATGTTTAGGAACTAAGTTTGTGAGTGATATAAGATACATTTTCTATGGAGTTATGATCATAACCTTAGGATACTAGAAGTTTTAATTTCAACCTAGGGGCTCACTTCTTTAATTTCAAACAAAAACTAATCATCTTAGGGATCCAATTTAAATGGTATTCATATAGATCTTTTGAAACTGGAGTAAAATTGGAATTTGAGAACCCATAGTGAATCTTAAGACACTAGGCACAGTGTGAGTGAGTAAGTCCTGTGTAAAATTCTAATATGTGAATATGAACAGTGTTAAAAACATGTTACATGGCTGGGAAAAATTCAAAATTTTAATAATAATAAAGTTCATAATTTTCAAAAAAGAGTTAATTAATGTGAGAGGAATTTTGAACACCATATGAAGAAGGGTACAATCAGTTTATATGAAATTTATATCAATAAAGTGATTCAAAAAAAAATATTTTTTTCCTTTTGGAACCTAAGATAAATTCAAAGTATAAGGTGCCTTTTGTTAAGTTTTTAATTCTACTTATATTTAACCTTTTATCACTCTTAGATTTAGAACTTGGGCTTGAATTGAAGTATATTAGTAGGAAGCTTCATATATGAGGTATGACATCTTTAGAAGTAGATGATTCATTGCTTCGTTGATTACCCAATGAGTATTTGATTTAGTCAATATTTATTTTGAAACATTCCATTTAAAAGTCCGGTACTCAGTTTTTGTTCCTCTTTTCTTAAATGACTTAATGTTATTCTTTGTGAGCATAATGATTAAAAACATTTTTCTTTGATGTGGCCTTAAAATGCATGATTTTTTCACATCTTCTTATTTGAATTTCAATCATTTAATCAATTAATTTCTCACTTTTTGTTAAATAATTACATCATTTCATTTTTATAATATTTTTTTTATTTAATTGTTTTTTATAATTAATGTTGTATTATTGGAACTTCAAGTAATTAGTTTTGTATTTCTTAAAATAAATTAATTTTATTAGTTAATTCGATCTCAATATTAATTTATATTTTTAAAATTTAATATTTTAATCCAATTTATAATTCATGTTTCAATTATTCTATTCAATGACTTTAATTGATTTATCATTTTGAGTAAATTTTTTATTTTTTAGTTTTATTTTTTTGAATCTTTTAATTTGATAATTGGTTTAATTTTATTAATTTTTGTATTATGTTCACAGATTAATTATAAGATACCACTAGCCTATAACGGTGTCTTAACACACCACTGGACTTCACCTTACATCACCTCTTCCATACCCTTTGCTATACAATGGTGCCTCCCAAACATTGTTGAATTTCTTGACACGGTCAGACTGTCTTGACTTCACACCACTAGCAGTAAAATTTGACACACTTTCAGCCTTCCACCATGATACACCACCACTAAAATGGTGCTTCTTCACACATTAGGCTTTACATATCACATCGCCAGTAGAAACTGCAAGACACTACCAGTAGAAATCCCACGACACCCCACCATCCACACATCGCCACTGCCAAACTCATCACACCACCAGAACCATGACACACCATTGCCTCCACCTTCCACCGCACCGATTCTTCAACAAATCCAACACCGATTATAACAAAGATTCGTAGTCAATCCATTGTCAGTCAAGAATTGAATCCTTGATGTTTTTTGTTTGAGCCTCAACCCCACCCTCCATTGCACATATTTGGAAGAACCAAATCAGAATGGCTACCTTCATCACTTATTGAAGGAGCTGATGCCATGAGGATCTGTTGATGCCGTAGTTAGGCTTCCATCACCGAATTCGATTGAGAGCCATTGAAGAACCACTAACCACTAGATGAACCTGATCTCCTTCCACTGTTGGATATCAACTCAGATCTGAAGTCCATTTTCTATTGATACGGGAGGAAGAGAAGAACTCACACACTATCGCAATAGAATCCCTTTGCTGGTCGAGATCCACCACGCGCCACTATAGAAGCTGAGTGTCGCTGTCGTTCGAGGAAGGGGATCTGATACCGAAGAAGATGGATGTCGTCGTCATTTCCTGATGAATCCTGGTCACTTTGTGATGCGCCATGGAGGAGGTGGAGTATGATGTAGAGGTGGCTTATAGAGGAAGTAACCCCCCGCATGAATAAGGGATATCAAGAGGAAAATAGGAATGTAAAAATTTAAAAAACAACTAAATAATATAAATGATAATATAAATAAAATAATAATTAATAATAATAAAATCAAAACTAATAATCATAAAACATAATAATAGTAATAATGAATTATTTAACTTAATAAATATATTTTTTATAATAACTTTAATACTAATTTCTAATAAAATATTTAACTATAAAAATAAGTAACTTTATAAAATAAAAAATTTAATAATTATATTTTATAAAATTATAAAAATATTAACTTTAAAAATCTTAAATAAATAAATTAATTAATATTTTTATTAATAAATTTTTTAAATAAAATAAAATAATTATTAATAAGTTAAAAAAATAATTGTTAATAAATATAAAATAATAAACTAATATTTTTAATACAATAATTGTAATCTTAATTAAATAAATATGTAAATATTTTTTAAATATTTTAATACTATTAAAAAGTGTATTATTTGCTCTCTGTTTTTGTTGAACATATTCAAGTAGAAGTTGGAATCATGCCTAGATTCTACCCAACCACTTGAAGAAGTTCATTAGAAGGGTGTTGTTAACATGACAAGCTTGTCAGAGTTAATTACACATTTTTGGTGATATGGGAGGAGTCCAACATGAGTCATTGGAGTCTGGTCGTGATCAAGGGGATTAAAATAGAACTTTAAAAATACAAAGGCAGACAACAGTGTGAGAATTATCCCATAACATTCACAATTCTTGACGGGGAGAGAAGGGAGAAACCTAACTTCTACTACACACCACTACTAACCAAGGAGCTCTAGACTTCAAGTAGGAGTGGAAGTAGACTAGGGGTTCAAGAAGCTTTAAAAAGGGAAGTTATTTTCCTCACCCTCTGTTTTATGTACTTCAAATGTGTGTTGTGTTCTTTTATTTCCTGTGAAATTGAATATGAAATTTGAGAAATATTTACTTGGGTAATTTCTATTTTACTAGTTTAATATTTCATCTTCTTCACATTATTTATCTCTTGAAATTAGAATTGATTAGCGAGATTGATTTTGATTTCAATTTAAATTGTTTTTCACTTATTACACTTTAATTCAAAACTCCATGATCTTTCGGTAAGATTTATCATGGGTACATTTCTTCAGTTCTAATTTTAAAACTTCAATAACTTTTGGTGAGATTTTTCTATTGTCTATAACTTCAATTCTATTTCTTTTGAGTGGCTCTTGAAGTGTTGAACTTCAAGAATCATTTTTCTGCTTGATTAGTCACTTGGAAAGAGAGACTAATTGAATCAGTTTTTGAAAAGTGAAAATTCAATAAATTTCTATCAAGAACAAAATCATTTAAATAATTAGGTAGAATTTACACTAATCCAGCAACACCTTCTATTTTCCAACTCCTAAACACCATTTCATGACACCATTAACACTTCCTACACTCCGTTAAAAATTAGTTCCACACACTTTCAAGTATCAATGAAATTTTCTGTTGTTTTTAATAGTTTAGATATTAAATAAACCCTTATATCTCTCACCATACTTCTCTTAGGTTTGAACCTTTACTACTATACTATTTTAGATTTATAAATAATATTTTGAGGGTCGTTATGACCTCCTTACCTATCATGTATAACACCAAAATTTTATGTTTCAATCTAGATGACACCCTTAAGGGATGTTAATGGTAGTCAATGTTTTACATCATTTTTCTAGTTAGAGGAGGGAGAGTCTATATAAATTCATTTTATATTGGAATAGAAGACCACCAAGTGGGTGATATGGATCCATAAGTGGTTTGTTACCACTTAGGGAAGACAATGATCATATGTTTACTGAAGGCATTAACCCCTATAGTTCACCATGTGTGAAGGATTATTCTTTCATGTATCACCTCATTTATGTCATCAATATTTAAGGATTCAGGGAAATATCTCATCATGGTTTATCAGCCCATTTGAGATTGAGGAGTAAATTTTAATAGTAGATTACTTTTCAACTATTCTTCCATCAGATTAAGGTATACATGATGTATTTTACATATCACAACCCCAAAAGTATTATCTATATCCCACATAAGTGATCTATGCTGATGATGACAAGCTAGAGGTAGATGCATCATTTTAGTATTGTTTGATGTGGATAGTGGAATGGAGTGAAAAATTACTATGTGGAAATGTGGTTCCTATCATCTAAGTACTATGGTAACATGACTACATCTTGAAGGAGTATTTTGGGAGGGAATTAGATATGTGGGTGAAGTAGATGGAGATATTTGATGAAGACCCCTAGAGGCACTTCTTGGGTATTGAAATCTTATAGAGGGAGAGTTTTTAATAACCATTGAGTTTCAAGGTGCATTATAATTTATATATTTATTTAACATAATAAAAATTAATGAATTTTTGTTGTTTCAAGGATTTTTGGTGGCTCAAGAGGAGGTTTTAGAGAATGAAATGGGTCATCAGCTGATAGTTTTCTTTAAGAAGGATGTCAAGGCGTGTCATTGGGGTGTCAAAACATGATGCATTAATAAATTATGTCTCATGAATCATAAGATGAGGGAGCCACATAGGGGGGTTTACATAAGGATCATCTATGGATCAACCCATAGGGGTTAATCCATGATTAGTTTCTCCTAGGGTAGAGACCTCCATTTGGGGGAAGTCACATTTCAACCCTTAGGTTTTTTTCCTGAAAAGTATAGGTGGGGGTCTACACAACATGACCACTATCGCCATTCCATGACCATGTTGCTGAAAAGTTATTTTTAAAGTATCATATTGGTCACTTCACCTTGAAACCCATTATCTGCTCCCCCACTTTTTTCATTGACCCTATATGATTTGGATGAGAGTGGGAGCATCCTCATGAAAATTTTGTGCTCCTACCCTCTTATATCACATCTATTTAAAGCATTGTTTTTTATAAAGTTATTCTATTGGTTATCCTAATCCCATCTATATCATAGATATATTCTTCTTTAGTTGTTTCTCTATTCACTTTATAAAACCCAAACTATGAGGGTTTGGGACTGAGTTTAGTGATATTGTAGATTGAAAATAAATCCTAGGGAGTGGCATGTAAAGTAAACTCCATTATTCTTGGGGTAGGATTTACTTACCATGTTATAGTTTTTTATGAATTTGTGTGGATTGACTTACATATATGTGTGTGTGTGTGTCTATGTGGCCCTATGAGACTCTTATTTTGATATCAATGTGATTTGGTGGGCCCATACATATGTGGATGACCCCTTAAATAGGGATATATAGGTTAATGGATTGGGAAGGGAGGAAATCATCCGCTTTCCATTGGTCAACATAGGGTTTTCCACTTGGGTAAATTAGTCCTAGGGAGAGTTGTTCAGGATTTATTGAGTCTAGAATAACCTAGTAATTAGGTTATTGATTTATAATGATGAGTCACCTCATTTGAGATGGTTTCATATGCATGAAAGTTAATTTTAGGGAAACCTTAAGAGGTTGGCTTGGGACCATCCAGTGGGGAGATGGTCATTTCTTATTTATTGTTCATCTACATGCTTTGTAACTTATTGGAATTGATAATTTCTATAACCAAATTGAGTGAAAATGTGTGGTTTGATATAGGATATATTATCACCCTTTAGTGATAGGGAAGGGTAAGAGTTATTATATCTAGGGCCAACCATTATTGAGATGGTGTGTCTTGAGATGTGATGTGAAGCCAACATTGAGTGATAAGGTGTGGTTAGAGAAGTGGGGTGAACCTAACCTTGAGTAAGAATGTGGTCTCGGCTATTTTTTTGAACACCCATGAGTGATAAGGTCATAGTTGGGTGATTTATGTTGTTTTATTACTTGAGTGATTAGGTACTATTTAGGGTTCCCTTTGTTTGTGATCTTATTTTTTAGAGTTTATAAGTTTAGAGTATCTCTTTAGTTGAAGCGTTTTTTCACTATATTTATAGTGTAAATAATGAAAATACATAATTTAGTGAACAAAATGGGTATTCCCATGTTTTATGGGTAGTGTTATCTTATGTGTAAAGATATAATGTTAACTTAAGCATTATCCATCATTTATGATGTATTACAAGTAACAACTGATGTAATTACTTCTCCCATTAAAGGTTCTTCCATGATAGTGGTAAAAAAGAAGAATCTTGAAAATGATGGATGTGATAAAAATGATATATTATTATTCCTTTTATAGAGTGAATTTATAAAAGTAAAAGTAATCAAAATGAAAAAAGTGATATGGTACAATATTTAGAACATTAAAGGATGTAATACTAAAGGAAAGTGGAAAACTATAAATTTGGATTTTAATGTATAATAACATCAGGATGAATGATAATGACACAATTAATGGATTATTCACATGTATAAATGAGATTACTAAAATGAATAGAGTCTTTGGTGAGAATTTAAAATATTTTTCAGTGGTAGAAAATATATTGTGCATATTACCTGAAAATTTTGAGGAAAAAAGTCTTATCTTTGGTGAATAAATATCCAAAAACACTCCATATTGATGAATTACAAAACATTATGATTTCTTATGAGATGAGAAAAGATAATTTCATCATGAATAAGATTAATTATTAAAAAATAAATCTCTTTTAAATCCTTGAATAAAAATAAGTTTAAAAAGAAGTCAGATAAAGTGAAATATAGTTTTTCAAATTTAGAATTATATATAGATCTAAAGTTCGATTAAATAAAATCCCTTATTTATATAAATGGGAAAAGTGAAAATGAAAGGTTCAATGGAAATATTCCACTCAAATATTTTAAGTGTACAATAGTTGGTTATTTTTATACAAATTAATCAAAGTTTAAAGTAGAATAATCTAATGAAGATATAGAAGAAAGACCAAGAAAAAAATTCAACAAGAAGAAAAAAAAATGATGAGATCTCAAATTTTTTTTAAATGAGTGGTAAATAGTTTCCATAAATATAAAAATAAAAATCTCATATAAGTGTTAATATAGTGAGTGTAGTGATGTAGATGGGGATGCTAAGACTTATAGTGACATAAATGAAATGAATCTCATTTCTAGGATGGATGACGAAAATTTCAATAGTGATGAATGTAGAAATTATAGAAGTGAATAAGAATAAATTAATAATGAATTTATGTTAAATATAAAATTTATGGAGTGTATTATAAATATTTCAAAGTTGGAGAAGGATATAAAAATTCATAAGAAAGAAAATAAATTATCAAGTAGAACTGAATCTATCCATACAGATGAAAAATCAAAACTACTGAAAGAAATTGATTATTTTAAAGAAGATACTTGATGATAATAAAAATATAAAAATAAGAAAAGAATAAAAATTAATGTATACATATAAACAACTTGACCATATTAACAATAAATTGGTTAAGGATGAAAAAATTAAATAATTCTAAATACAACTTACATAATTCTATTTTAGAGGTTGTAGAATACTCAAATAAGTATGAATTTGTGAAGGCTAAAAAAATCTCCCTCTAAGATTAAAATAATTCCTAAAAAAGTTCATAAAATATTTTAGGATAATCTTCAAGATAATAATATTAATTTTGTATAAAAAACCATTAACCCATATAAATATGAAAAATTTGTGAACACAAAATCTAAGTCAACAACTACTAAAACCGGTGAATCAAAAATGGATGAGAATATTTATAATTTAAATAATAATATTTTAGGAGTTCACGATAATATTGTTTCAAAAAAAGGATCCAATTCTAGTGATTCAAATAAGGTTGAAAGGCAAGAATCAAATTAGGGACAACATGTTGATTATAATGAAAACTATATTTTATATGGATTATGTTGGTATTATTTTAGATTCAAGAATATAGGAAAGATATATTTTTTTAATTATAAATATCATCATTAGCCTAGGTTTTTTGGGATAAAAGTTTTTAGGAGAATTCAAACCTATTACAAGAAGAAAGTTTAAAAATAGATTACATATTATGAACAAAAAACATAGTCCATGTTTTATGTTATTAAAGAAGTATTTGGAATGTGTGACCAACCTTTTCTCCATGAAAATTTATTCCTATTACTTATACTATCCAATAAAAATATGAGGTGAGATACAAAAAAAAAAATAAGATGAAGGGAAAAGGAAATGAGAAACCTTTGGTTATAGAAGTGGTAGTTAAAGCATAAAAATGGGATAATCCATCAATTTTGGATACTGGATGTTCTTCTCACATTTATTTAGATTTAAAACTTTTCAAAGTTGTTTGAAATTTTAATAAAGGCTCAATGACCTTTCTAAATGACGGGTAACTAAATTTTTGTTGTTGGATTAGTTGTGATAGGGAAAGACCAACTAAAATCCAATAAAACTATATTTATTGAAGGTATAAAACACAATATTCTTACTTTGTGTTAGTTATGTGATGAAGGAAATAAAGTGACCTTTAAAAAAGATAGATTTATGGTGGATATCTTGAAGTATGTAGTTATTTTTACAATATTTTATAAAAAATGGAAATATATTGCAAGTGGGAGATGATGGAAATTCATACTACCTAAGCAAGAAAGAAGGAAGTCAACTATGGTATAGATTGATTAGTCATCTTGGACAAAATAATACGAGTGAGATCATTGAAGGAGACATTGTTTTTTTATTCCTATACTTAATAGATAGATAAATTTGATGTATTTAACATTCAAAAAGGAAAATATTGTTAATTCTTCACTCAAATGGTAAAAATTCAATCAACTCATCCACTAGAAAAAATACATTCATAAATTTGTGAGCCCATGAGGAAGTAATCAAAAATAAATATAAGTATTTTAGTTTATTTTTTGATTAATTTAATTAGATTAATTATATTATTTCTATAAAATATTAATTAGATGCCCTAAGAATGTTTAAGATTTTAAGAATAATTTTATAAAATAAATTTGGTTTTGTTTAGATGATGATATTGATAGATAATGAAAATAAATACCAAAATCAATGATTTGATTCTTGTCTTGAGAAGCATGGTATTCACCATGAATACAACACACCATACATATGAAAACAGAATGGTGTGACCAGATGAAAGAAGAGAAACTTGGAGAAGATAAAATAGACTCAATCTATAGAGCATGGTACATCTCTATATTTTTAGAGACAAGTCATTAAAGAAACAATTTAAATTAATAATTGGTTCTTATATAGGCCAAATTTAGATATTTACCCATATGAAATTTATTATAATAAGTCTCCAAATTTGAATTAACTAAGGGTTTTTGGGATCCTTTGTGTGCTCATAGTTAAATGATAAAATCATTTTAAGTTTATCAAAAAAGTTGTTGATAGGATCTTCCTTGGTTATCCTCCAAATGGAATATGATACTGATGGTGCAAAAAAAATCTAAGGGATATGTTACACACTATTTATGTAAAGGTGATGAAAGAAATGATGAAATTAGAGACATGTGAAGAATAAGGAATTTTGAATTGATGCAGATGAATATGACTTTCTAAAACAACAATAAGTGGTTTTAGAAAATGATGAAAATAAAAAAAACATGTGTAGGATGGAGAAGAATATTAAGCCATTCCATGTGAATAATATGAACCCCACTCATATAATCTGAATATGTTAAGAAAGATATAGGTCTAAAACATTATTGGTGGTCAATTATGGTAACTTCAAACTATGATAAATTTAATTAAAACATCACATAGTTCACTATTTTAATAGGTTTATCCAAGAGATGTTTCAAAGTTTTTTGATCATTATAGGGATTATTCCATGAAAAAATAACTCAACTTGATAGAGAATAATGTGACTTGGGAATTGGTTCTTAAGCCTAGATATAATAATATTATTGGCAAAAAGTAGGTGTTTCAAAAAAAAATGAATGAAAAATATAGGTTGTATGAAACAAAGAAAGGTTTATGTGTAAATAATATTCTCAAGTAGTAGGGTTTTATTTTTATGACACCTTGGAACCAATGGAAAGGCTAGAACCCATTGTAATTTTTAAAATTATTTCAATGAAAAGGTAATATAAGATATTCCAAATGGATTTTATGTATAATTTATCCAATGGTGAATTGTAATAAGAGGTTTATATTAAAAACATGTGGATTTTTACTTAGATAATATGATAAGTATGTTTATAGGTTAAAAAGGAATTATAAGGGATAAAAAAATCCCCAATAGATTGGTATTCTAAGATTGACACTTTCTTGAAGAATTTGAATTGTATAAATTAAAGATAAGACAATAAATTATAAATAATTGATGAAAAATATATCTCTAATTATTATGGTTTATGTACATGATATTATGCATGCTGGTAATGAAGAAAGAGTTTTTCAAGGATTTATTTAAATATGAATAAGTTATTTGAAACACCCATGCATAGTGAGAGGAGATATTTTATAAGTTTAAAAATTATTCAAAAGGAAGGCCATAATTTTATTTCTCAATATAAGTACACTCGAGTGGTTTTAAATATGTTTGAAATAGAAGATTCAAATATAGTCTCTACACCAATATTATAGATAACTGTGTTTTCTAATGATATGTAATGAAAAAAATTGGATCCAAGAGAATTATTAAAGATTATGGAAAGTTATTTACATTATTGATTCAATGAGAGACATTATCCATAATATTATACTATGTTAAAGGTATATATGTTCTCTAAAGAGTTAAATTTTATGGATTTAAGGAGGATTTATAGGTACTAAAAATGAACAATTGACTTTAGGCTGAAATATATCAACAAATCCAATATTAATATTTTTGGTTTTTAGATGTAGATTGGGAATGAAATTTTGATGATAGTAGGTCTACATGCAGTGGATTTTTCTTCCTATGAGATAGATGTGTATGTTCTTACACAAAGAGGAAATTTTTTGTAAGCTTATGTACTTCTAAAACATAATACATGGTTATAAATGATGATACAACTCAAATTATATGAATGAGAACTCAGTTGAAATAACTTAAAGGGGAGTAGAAATTACAACTACTCATGGGTTATAATAGTCAAAATTCTATTAATATTTTAATAAATCTATTTCAACATTAAAGGTTAAATAAAATTGATATAAATTATCACTTTATCAAATATCATATGAAATAGAGAGAATTAAAATTAGATTTTATTCCTATGGAGAAAGTGGATGCAATTTTCACTAAAACATTTTCAAAGGATATTTGTTATAGATTAATGTTTCTAAAGAGAGATAACCCTAATTCATATCAATGATATGGTATGGTGATTAATTCGCATCTCTAATATTATTATTTGGATTCATGTTATCAAATTGGGATAAAAAAAACAACATAAAAGTTTTTATTACTTTATGTAATTAAAAATTGTATTTACAAAGGGGGAGTAAAATATTATTAAATAAATCATTTGATATGTGTTTAAATAATGGGGGTGAGATATATTATTTAGGTGGATCATGTTTTTATATAGATTTATTAAAAATTATCTATTATGAATTCAGCACTACACAAGTTAAAAATATTATATTAGTTAGTTGAAGTGCATATAATAATTTTTAAAATATAAATTCCATGGATTTTTTTTCTTGTTTTAGGAATATTTGATGTGATGATGAAGTATCTATTAAATAAGAAGTTATCAATTATGAGATTATCATTAAGTGGTAACATTTAATCAATAATTATCAAGGGTATTAGGTTTGAAGAAGTTGAATTTGAATCACTATTTTTATGGAAAACATAAAATTATTATTCAATTTTATTTTTTCTATTATGATTCTACTCATGTTTTCTTTAACTTATTGAATGGTGGTTCATTGCAATGTTATTTGAATTTTAATGTGATTTATATTCCTTGGTTTCAAAAAATATTCAAGGGTAGGTATTATTGAGTCAAAGAACTATTTTGAATGTTATTGAATACATGGAGATATTTTTTATACTAGGATTTTCCTATAGTATATGGTATTTCATATAGAGAAGATGAATTGGAGGTGTTAAAGTAGATATGATTAATGGGTTGGATTTTTTTTTCAATACATAAATCATGTTCAAACTCACATGAAATAAATCACTATATGTGAGTTTAAGTCCTTATAGAAAATTAGAATATTTTTAAAGTCATTTGGGGATGTTTTTAAATAATTCAATGATTTTATAAAGAATTATAGAATTTGGAGTTAGATTATTTTTCAAATTAATAGACAATGTATGATTAATACATCTTTTCACATGTTTCATTTTGAAATCTATGTATGATTCATTGACATCATATAATTCATTTAATAGTAAATGAAACATGTGTACAGTTCATATTTATATAATGTATAAGTCATTCTACAATGCATACAATCCATTGAGACCAACATTAAAGTCATTGGAAATTTGTTAAGTGTCAGTTTTTTCTATGTATGAGTGATGGATTTCTATATGAGTCCAACACATAAAAAATTTCATATGTACTGTATAATAAAAATATCAGTTATACATAATTATATTTTCTAGAAATAAATTATTTGGGATGAATCCAAAGTAGTTTGATCATGGTGTAAACGTCACAAAATATGATTTGTAATTTAGGAAAAGTAAAATGAAGGTTTTAAAAGTGAAAATGAGATTTAATTAAAAGAAAATAGGTATTGGGTGAGATAGTTACTATTTTAAATACATGGTCACACTATATTCAGTGTTTCTACTCTGTAGTGACATAGAACAAAGTTTTAATTGAACAATAATAAGTTAGAAGAAGTTATAGAAGTTAATAAATGGTTGAGAAGAAGTTAACAGTTTTAATTTTAATCTTAAATTTAAATTCAAACTTTTTGTTATTCTGTGTCAAATATATATTTCATCATGTATGCATGTTGTAGTATGTTTTAAACTAAGAGAAGAAGAAAACAAGGGTACACTATAAATAATTAATGAAGAATATATTTTGAGATAAAGAACAATAATAATAAGAATAGAATTTATAGTTTTCATAGAAATAAGAGGAAACCTACAATAATACTGGTTAAATAAGATGAGTGAAAATCAAAACTACAATAACTTTAATGGAAGTCCAATCTAGATTGATACTTTCTTATTATTGAAAAACTAAATCATTTATCAATTTAAAATTTCAACAAGCACTCAAATATAGTCAATAGACTTATTATAACATGAGTATATGGATATTCCATAATAATTTTACCTTTATGGTGATAATAGTAGGTCACAAGGTCATTGTGAAACCTATATCATTCCTAGTACCAACATTTCTTTTTTAGAGTCAAAGATTGTAAACCATTTTTTCACGTTTTTGTGTGTGTTTTTATGTGTTAAAAATAAAAAAATTAACATCCTAATAGGTGGTGAATTTTATTTCAAGATGTAACATAAAAATAATTTCATAATCACCAATTTTACCTTCCCCTTATCAATGATTTCACATTTTTTTTGGGTTTTTCACATGGATCTCGATGTGAAATTCAAAAAATATCATAAAATCTGAAGTATGAGGTAAAGAGATTTTAAATTAACCATTAATAATTTTCTATATATAATAAAATAAAAGCTATATATTTTGTAAAATTTTACAATGTCTACAAGATTCAAAAGTAATCAAAATGTATCATGCATGAATGATGCTAAAAAAATCCTAATATATATCTAATTTATAAAATAACTATTAAATAAAAGAAAATATTTATCTATATGTATATATATATATATATATTAGGTTGGGAAATTTACGGAAAAATTCTGATATGTTGGAACATTTTTCCCAAGGAGAACATTTTTCAGTTTTCATTGTAAGAATAAATCAATAGTATCATTGAGAACCACATTTATTTAATATATGGTAGCTACGTGGTCTCATACATAGATGGTATAGATAAAAGAGAAATTATAAGTTCTAAAAGTTTATGTGGACTTACCTCTTAATATTTGTAGTAATAGAGTTAATGACATTAATTTTTTACAATAATCCAATGAAACATCTCATATCCAATCACGTTGATATTAAATACAATTTTATTAAGGAGAAATTGAAAAATGGAATAATGAATCTTGAGTATTTTCTAACATAATAATAATTTATTGATATTTTCACAAATTTATTTTCAAAAGATTTATTTCAAGTATTGAAGCTAAAAATGAATAACCATCCTTCCCCCATCATTATATGATGTATGGGAAATTAATGCAATTTATTATTTTGTTCTTTGGAATATGTTATCAAGGGGGTGAAATAAATATTAACCGAATCTAAATTTTTATTTTTTTCAAATCGATAGAGACATTATAATATTTATCTTATGGTAAATATTATATATATATATATTTATTTATTTATTTAAAATAAATATGGATTTTAATGAAATCATGGAAAAGTGTTGATATTCATTATAATCCCAAAAATTCTTGTTCTTAAGGGATGAATGATTCTAAAAATATTACTCAATCCAATAGTGTGGTGTGATGTTTTTTGATATAATAATATTCTATAAAGTATCTTAAAAGAAAATATAGGTCGAGTTTTTAGGATATTTATATTTCAATATAATGGAGAAAAATTTGAGTTTATTATTTGAGTTAAAGACACCATATTTATAAAGTGAGATAATATCAATCACATTATTAAAGTGGATTTGACTAAGATTTATAGTGTTGATAAAAAATAGAAATGCGGGATTGAAATACCCATTGAATATTGATGTTCTATTTTTTTAAATAATATTCATTTTCAATAATATAAACATTATTGAAAATATAATTTATGTTTTATTGTTATGTTTTATATGGAAAATACTCTAAGTAAGTTAGAGAAACAATTTGTTCTTGTCTAATTCTTTCATCTAACTAGGAAAATAACTAAATATGTTTACATATATTGCAGATATTTGATGAAATTATTTTTGAATGATTTTATTGATTATATGATTTATGAGTGCACTATCGAGAAGATAGTATATAGACTGAAGAAATTTTACACCCTAATAATTTTACTAAGAGGTTATAAACACTCTTCCAATTATTTAATTTTTTATAATCGAATCATGTATATTAGAAATAACAAAAAATTATACCATAAATAGTTAGAAATTTTTACAAAAATTATCCATAAAAAACAAAATAGGTTTTGTAGATTGGATTTGTAGTTGACTAAATGTAGTAAAAAATTCTAATTGATTCCTAAATTTTATAGAGTATATTTGGATTTTATTAGATACAATAAAACTTTAACAAACTCTAAATTTTTTAGAGTAGTGTTAGGGGAAATCACTTTTTTTGTATGTTTCTCTCTTTTCTCTCTCAAACTTTTAGTGATCTTTAGTTTCATTGAAATTAGTGATTCTATATATCAAATATCCATAAAGCTATACTAATTCATTCTTCATTCTTGGGAATTATTGTTTTTGATGATTTTATTGATTTCTTCAAGTATTTTTCTCTTCAATTTAGGGTTTTTTAATCATTGATAATTTTGTTAGATTTTGATGAATTCAAACTCTATTATTTTAGTTATTATCACCTTTATTTACCCTATCCCTATTGACCATGATAGTTTCTTTGGTGTCTAGGGAATTGTGATTAGGGTAGCTTCGATGGTGGATCCAATGTTTGTCTCACATTAGCATGTCTCCTTAATATTTTCTTTATCTTTTTTTGGAATTGGATTTTTGTAGCATTCTATTTATCTCTACACCCTTTTTCCTTTATCCATAGATAAATATATAACTCTATTAGTCATGTTGGGGACTATGGTTGATTGGGTTTATGATGGTTAGGGAATTCTGTTCAACTCTATTAGTCATGTTGGGGACTATAGTTTATTGGGTTTATGATGGTGTGGGAATTTAGTTACAGTTCCCTCATGTTCATCCTACCTCATCTCTTTTTATTTTTAATGATCTATGCATAGTTTTGGATTCATTTGGTTATCTCTGTAGTTTGGTCTTGTTTCCTTTCATGGTGGATGTAGCTCTCAGTGGTAAAGAAGTTTGTGGAGGGATTTGGTTTCTCCAATGAGAATGTCACTAAATAATTTATTTTTCACATTGGTTTAAGTGTATTTATGATGAAGGTTTACTGTTATAGAGTATTCATGGTGTGTTTTTTTCACATTTCTTTTTGGTCAATTATTTTGTGTTGGATTTTCTCTCCTAGTGGATGGTTCATTGGTTGGTTTTGGTGCCCTCCAGTTAGGCTTTGATGATATGTCATTGGTGTTATAGTGGGATGGATTTAAGATGGTGTGTGTTCTTAGGTTTTTATTCTAGGGATGATGGAGTAGGCAATAATGAGACTTTTTAGATAGAGATGATAGACCTCAAGCATCTCAACCTTGGGTCACTTGAGGTGCATGGATCAATTAAAGAATATGTTTTCTGTGGGCTACCTACTTGGTGATGGATCTCTTATTTTTTATGAAAATTGATATTAGAATTTGTGGTTTCTATGAGGATTTTTATTTCTATGAAACTAATTTGGGTTCCCACTACAACCACTAAAATTTTATATTATAAATTTTTTAAAAAATTAATTATATGTGTAGAGTATTGTTCAACTCTACCAGGTGCATTATGGTTATGTAAATATCAAATAGATATATTAAATGAATTTTTAAAATAAATATAATCAATGAAAAGGTAATGTATATCCACCCAACACCAAAAATAAAATATCAAACCAACACAACATTTATGTAAAACTACTATACATGGTGGAAAAATGATTCAATGAATGAAATAACATAACCTAATGTGAAGTAAAGGCATGATGATTCTACTCAATATAGAAACTGTTGGATACATTTATACTTGACACAATACCAAAATTATTTATCTAAACACAATATATATTAAATCAATTTGACACAATAGGTGTGGGATACCAAAAAATATATTTCAAATGAAACAATATTCAGTGAGTCTACCTGATTCAAAAATAAACAAGAGGATTTGAGTCATTTTAATGGACACATCTCAATTGAATGCACCAATAATGATTATCTACTAAATGATGGTATAGTTTAATTGATGTGGAAATTATAAATAACACATTTATTTGATAATTAAAAAAATTTGAAAAGTGATTATAGATTTATTATTACAATCTAACCAAAATACTAACATGATATAAGAGTATGGGTCATCACATGAGCTCAGGTGCATCCCATGATTTCTAGATATTAGTTACTAGAACTGATGGTTTATTTATAACCATTTGAAGATGGTATTCCATAAATACCAAACCAAAATTCATATTTTTAAGATTTACCAAAAATATTGAATGGGGGGTTTAGATCTTTAATAAACCCAACACCTACTAGACAAATAAAACCCTCTCTCGGTAACTATTATGGAGTATATAATCTTCAATATCATATTGAAATATAAATTACATAGATGATGTTCAATTATTAGTGTATGCATTCCATACACAATGGAGTAAAAAAAATTTAATTAATAAAAATCACATCCAAAAGATTCTCTACAATGATATAATGAAAAACTAAAATAATAATAATTAGGATTGTAATTTGATCAATCCCACTAGTCACTATTAAGTCATTACGAGAATCACTATTCAAGATACCATCAAATCATTCATGTTTTAAGATACCTAATTTTCATGGAGGTGTATCATTGTTCAAATATTGGTTAAACTCCACTTTTTTGTCAATGAAATATTTCATGGGTGTATGGGAAGTTTTGGGGGTGTTTCGGGGGTTCAGGGCATGGTAAAGGAGGGAAAGATAAAAATCTATACTGAGAGAATAGGTGGAACATGGTTAGTATTAATCATGTCCATTAACAATGAAACTTGTAGATGGGGGTTCACAATTAAGGAAATTGTGTGGGAGTCCTCCATAAGACTGTGCATCCTAGTCCCCCTTGGATAATGGTGAGCACATGACCATCACATGGTTCGTAAAACCATGAAAAGATCTATCCATACTGTGTGGCCGGGTTCTGTCTCTAATAGAGGGAGATGTATTATTCATTTTGGGATTGACCAACCCTATGGACGAACCATGCAACTCTTAAAAAAGGGAAAACTCCCATTTTTCCTCAAGAGAATAAATTTTTCTTCCCTAGATTTCTACCCCATTTGACACCCTCCAACTTGGATGATGAACCAATATCCTCCTCCTCCTCCAAGGGTGTTTCTCCTTCTATTATAAGGTATTTAGAGTTTCTTTGGGTGAAAATTGAATATATAGGTAATTCTTTGACTCTAATTACTTCCATTTTCTAGAAGAGGCATGGTTGGGAATTTTCTCTCCTTCAAAATCTCTAAAACCCTCACTTTTCCAATATATTCCAAGTGAGGTATTTAATGGTGTTAGATTTTAAATCAAGGGAAGAGTTTAAGTGAGTGATTTCCAACAAACTAGAGGTATGTGGTCTTACATATATTTCCCATAGTCATAATGGATTATATATGTATGTGGTTATTAAAATTCACTGCCTTTTTTTTGTTTTACTGAACTTCACTAAGGGAAGAAATTTGGTCCCTATATTGAGGTGTGAGACCTCTCACAAACCCCGTCGGTTTTGGTAAAGATGTGAGACCGAACCAAGGGTTACCCATGGAATATGTCAAACCCTTGGAACTAGTAATAAGAATCGATAAACATCTAGATAGGGTAACTATTAATGTGAATGGGTGGTAAATGGTAAATTGGTATGTGGGCTTAGTTAAATGAAGGATTGAATGGGTTATAAGTTTGATTTTGTGTAATTCCTAAGAGGATTTTGAAATGGATTTAATGTTGTGTTTTTGGATTTGGATGTAGTTATGGGTTTATAAGAAATATATGATGTTTTTAAAATGGGATAATGTTTTCAAAGGAGGATTTAGCATAAACGTGATTTATAAAGTGGTTTTATTTATAAATATAAAACTATGATTTGAAATGAGGGCATGGTTATCATTTTTTGAAAATTATTTAATGATTATTTGAAATAGTTGGAAATGAAATGAAATCCTTGGGGGAAATGTTTAGTTTTCATAAAAATAGGAATAAATTTGTTTTAAAGGGTGGATTTAAGATGATTTTAAGGAACTATTTTCACTTGTGTGTTATTAAGTATTGTGAAATTAAAATCATGTTAATTTTTTTCTAGTTTTTAATATGTCATAAGCTGGTGTTGGGTAAAATGTGAACGTGATAGATGAGTTATAATTTGTAAATGGTATATTTGTTGTTTTTGGTTAAGACGTGTGAATGGTAAATTTGTTAATTGTTAAAGAATCGTGTGCACATGTCTTAAAGAAAATTTGTTTGAGTGGGGTATTTGATCAAGGATATACTCCCAAGTTTCAGGATATACAAATGCTATAGGCCCCACCAATGTTTTTTAAGTTATGATGTTAGACAAAGGCTCTTTGATACTAAATTATGGACTGAGTTTCCCTGTTTGGGATGGGCTGGACTAATTCTCTAGGCCCCACCAATGTATTATTTGACTTAGGATGTCAGACTGAGGCTCTATGATCCAAAGGTTTCCATGTTTTGGATGTCATATTGAGGCACTATTCTCTTATGGTTAGCAAGGTTTGGGATGTTAGACTGAGACTCTATGCTCCCAAATGTATGTAAATGGATTTATTTTCAAAATGATGCTATGAGGAAAGTTGATTAATGGTTTAGTTGGTGAATTCACCCTTGTGATTAAAGGTGTATAACCATTTATGACATGGGTTAGACTCTTGGAGATATCAGATCAATTTCAGAAGTTAGGTTTACCCTAGGAAACTTACTGAATAAAATAGTTGTTTTTATGATTGTTTAATTAAGATACATGTTCTTTTTGTTTCCTTAATTATTTAGTAAAATTTATTATCTATATAAACTCTTTTAAAGATTATATTTTTCTTTATAAACCATTGGTTTTGGTATACTGAGTTTTACTCACACCTTTCTTGGGCCACCATGGCACATGTGTACCCAAGAAAATGATACTTATATTCTAGTATAGGTTCATGACCGGGACCTAGTGTTTGTTTTGTTCATGGGTTGATGGGTTAGAGCACGGGAGGTTAGGACTGGGTTGGGGATTAGGTATGTGCCCATTATTTTTGGTAGTCTTAGTTTTGTACTTTATTTTTACGACTTCTTTACTGGTAGTGTATTCATCATATTGTTATAGCATGTGCTACTAGGTTACTTATTGTATTTTTTTTGTATCTTTCCCATTTATGGTTCAAATTACTTTGTTTATTTATTGATATTATTTATAATGTGGTATTACTAAGATAAGATGGTATAATCTCCCTAACATATCTCTATAGACCCATGCTTCTAGTTAGTAGCCTCTGGCATATGGGGAGGTGCACCTGAGGTCGTGTGACAACCCAGCTCAGGGCACTGAATATTGCAGATACTATTTTTGGGATGTTAGAAGGTAGTATCAGAGGTGGTTTCTTTTTAATTACCATTTGGGGTGTGGTAGATAAGAGAGTAGGATCTTTTTGGTCTTGGTAATGTGCTTGTACCTAGGTGTCTGTATCCCCTTGTATGAGGGAAACCCAAGTTTCCAGGGTTGGAGAATGGTGTTCTATTTTATGCTTTTATGGTCAGTTGGTATTTACACCTTGATTGGTGAACTTGGATGTGATGTTTTTGATTTATGAGGTTTATCTCTTAGCATGGTATGGTAGGATAGGGCATGTTAGTTCATACATCATGCTAGACACATATTTTTGATGGGTTATCTATATGATTCTTGTAATTTATTGTTTTGTGGGACTCACATGCTGGTAGTATACTTTTCTACATATGGTTTAAGCTAGCTAATATTTTATTAAAATGTTTGTTAATGGGAATGTTTGATATATTAATTTGAGTAAATCCATTGTTTTTTAAATTTTGGTTTAATAAAAAGGGGTTCTAAATAGGTAAATCCTTCAGTTCTGAAAACGGAATTTTTTAATATGTGTAGTATTGATTTTAAATGGTGATTTTTTGATTATGAAGGTAAATAGGAAATGATTGAACCTATGGGGACACTATAAATGTGTATTCATAATGTTACGTTTTGAACCTATGTATGGGTGGCTAGGGAGTTAGAGTACCCTAGTTGAGACATTGATTATGGGTCATGAGGCCTTATTGGGTTTTTGACGTATGGTAAAAGAGATGTTCTTATCATAACCTCGGTATAGTTGTAACCTTTGAATTGTGAGATGTTTTATTTTAATGTGAGTGTGAAACCCATGTGTGTCCTAATAATGTGGGGTTTATGTTGGACCTTAACAATGATACCTGGGTTGATATGACCATTTTTGTTTGTGACTGTACAAATTATGTTTTGGACACTAGAGTGGATGTTTAGTTTAGAGTTCCTATGTGTGTTTGTGTGAGTGTGTGAGTATATTTGGTGTGGAATTAGAACCATTTTTTCTTGGGTGAATCAAATTATGTGTGTTTTGAAGTGTGGGGAGGAGTGTTTCCCATGGGAAGTGAGATGTTTGAGGTTTTATGTGTATGATTTAGAGGGATATCTAGTGGACTTTTCTTGATGTGACTCCAATCTAAGGGTTTGTTACCTTATTACTTTTGATGTGACCTTTGAGAGGGTTCAACTAGGTTTCTTATGTTTTTTTTTGGGGTTGTCTATGGAACAAGTAGATGTTTTGGACTATAGAAGTTGCACACAAAGAGTGTTTCCTAGTACGAGTTTAGCCTAGAGTGACATGTGGGAATGTTAATGGTTTGGAGATGTGACTTGAGTTATGACTATGAGTCGATTGTCTTATAAAATTGAGGGTAGCATCAAGGGGATGTTATCCCAACAACACATGTTCTTTGGAATGTAAATCACAGGTGGATGCTCCAGAGGTGGAATTGATGCATTGTGGGAGCCATTGATTTTTTTTGTAAAAGTACATGTTTCTACCTTGGTTTACTTCGTAGGGAGACACCTGAGTTCTTGTCGTTGGTTGTAAGGTTGGTTTCAATGGGTAAGATCGTTGGTGTACCTGAATAAAGAGTGTTGATAATGTTTAATGAAGGAGTCATGTTAAGTTTATTGAACAAGAAAAGGGTTACAAAAGTTTGAATGGAAGCTTTAGATATGAAGGTGACACTTGAGGTGAGGGGTTTTCAAGCGATTGATCTTTTTTGTATGAACGGTTTAGTTTTTAGATGAGAACATTGATAATGCCTTGATTCTAACAAGGAAGACAAGCTATGAGTCATCGTTAGTTGTGTAAGTGGGTGTTTTGGCCTAGTTATATATGAATTGTGGAACCTATAATTGGGTTTGGTGAGTGTTTGTAGGAATGTGAATGACTAAGAGGGTCCTAATGAGATTCAGATGTTGGGGAATATAATGGAGGGACATGAATCCATTTAGTACATGTGAACAAGTGGCCCCAGATGATTAGCTATCATTTTACAGTGTGGTTATAGTGGGAAGCATAAGTTATGTGCGAGATAGTTGGTTTGTGGGTTAGTTTTGTGGTCATTTTGTTTTTCTAGAAATCACCATTTTTGTGTTGGGATATCTAGATTGGGGTGATGGAAATGGTTCTAATGGGAATTTTGGATCCTGACTACTTGGTGGAGGTTTATGATGTTGTGGTTAGTTTTGGTTGAAAATACCATTCGAGTTATGGTGAATGAGTTTTGATGGGATGTTGATGGGTAGGGAATCCCAAGGCATTCATAATGTTGAGGTGTCTTCAAAGTGGTTGGTGACATTAGGGATGAATAGTTTTTTGGTGGCATTCATTGATGACTTCTTATCATAGTTTTATTTAGTGATAATCATTTCCAAAATCTTCACATCATCTGGGGTTCACTGAGAGAGCTTTGGATTTACACCTAGATACTTGGAAGTGTTTTGGATGGACATGAGACCTATTAAATGTTGTTCTCATGGAGTGGTATGTGCAGAACTAGATGGTTTAAAGTACACCATAAACTGATTATGGGTGAGGTCCACCGGATCGACTGGACTTTGAAAAATTTCATGGGTGCTATTATGATAAACTGATAATGGGTAGCAGTTGATGTTTTTTTGTTCTAGAAAAATCATGATGTCCATATCTTAGTTGTCAAGTTTAGATTTTGATCGAAGAGTGAACCATGGTGGTTGAATTTATTAATGAAAGCAGTTCTAATGATACTTCTAAGGAGAGGAGTTACATTTCAGTCATGGATGTGTGGAAAATACCATGGAGTGGATGTGATGACATCAGTATTCTAATTAAAAACTTGTGAGGAACATGTTTGTATTCCTCAAAAAATGTCATATGGGCCTTGGATGTGGTAGTTGATTGACCAAGCGTTGGCTTCAGGATCAGGGTGGTTCTAAAATAAATCCAAAATTACTATGTTGGAGTCATTGATGGTCATGATATGGCTTGAAATCATCTTGTGGAAATGGAGATTTAGTGCTATAGCCTCATCGAAATTTGAGTATGAACTTGGGAATCTATGTTTAGGTGGCCATGGAATATAATCAAGTGTGAAGGAATCTTGGTCATGTGTAGTGGTGATGTGCCCATAGGTAAGCTGGGTGTTTCCAAGATTAGTCATCTAGGGAAGGCTCGACTCAACTATAAAAAGGGGTGTGAAAGTGGTGCACTATAAACTACCTTCAGTGGATGTTTTGGAATAATAAGGGTGTTTCAAAAAAAATAATGGAAATAGGTTTAGAGGAAGAACCTACCCGTTTTAAGTCTATGTAGGGATGGTGGAGGTGATTGTGTTAGGAATGATGATGGGTGAGATGGAGCATGGTGATGACTCAAAAGAGTAGTAGTTTTTTGATGGTAGAGTTTTATCGGATGTCAGGGAATGACAATGAATGGTGCATATGGTGGTGGTGGTATACGTTCTAAGAAGGAACCATGGGTAGGTGAAGGGGGTATTATTTTAATAGTGGAAGATGAGTGTTTTTGGATAATCCATTCAGGGATGGTTCGACATGATGGGGTAACAGGAACAACTATGCTATGTTATAAAACACCTAAAAATTGATTTTTTAATTATAAGTGAATTTTGGAAATGATGTTGAACACGAGAGAGATAATTTTTTTTTGGTCATCAAATAGAGGGTGGATCCATGTACCTTCTGGGTGGTTTCGATGGAATGGTTAGATGACAATATTGGATGGTGTTCTCATGGCTAATGGGCACAGTGAGTTAGGAAACTCATCAGTTATGTTGTAATAGTAAGGTTGAGGTTATTGTGATTTTTTCACTTGTAGAGGTCCCAACCACTAAAATATGTTGGTGGGGAGATAAAGCCGATTGTGGGAATAACAATAGGTTAAATGAGTAATTAGGTGATGGAATGATCAGTATTAACGATTGGATGGGCTCGGGTAAGATCCATTTTGGTGTTTCAGTTTTGGTGATGGGAGTAGGCTTAGGTTTTGACCAGTTTAGTACAATGAGATGAAGGTTATTCTTGTGATTTTATTTGGATGTTAATATATGTAATGGGTTAGTTGGGAATCAAATTTCAGCCAAATATAGGTCATAGAGTGTGGTTGGAAGCTGTATATTCCTTCAGGTGATGTCGATCCTGGGTCATCGTTAGAATTTTGGAAACTGGGTAAGATGGAGCCAGGTGATTTGGGCCATAAATTGTGGAGACAATTGGACTATAGGTGTTCATATTGGATCTCCCAAGGTTGTGTAGTTCCTTGTCGATGCCTTTTTTTGGTGGATCAGGTATTTTTCCTAGACTTTTCTCTTATGGGTTTTAATGGTAATGGTGAGTTTGGGGTGGATGCATCCTTTTAGGATCATCTAGTTCATGATTGTGGATCATGGTGGGGAAATTTTCTTTGAGGTATGACTCTTTCTTTGGTTCGAGTGTGGTGGGAGCACAACCATGTTCAAGAGAAAATGTGGTAGATGGCAGTTGATAGGTGGGTCCCATGGACCAACCTTTTTCCTTAGAAGCTTGGTGATTCTTCAAAAGTGTGGATTGAGGATGATCTATTATATGGTGGGTAGGTTTTAAGATACCAAACTTTCATAGAGGTACTTCCTTGTTTTAATTTTGGTTAAACACTATTTTTTGTTAATTAAATGGTTATTGGGTGTATGAGTAGTTTTAGGGGGTTCTGAGGATTTTATGCATGATAAATGAGCAAAAGAGTCTAGTGTGTGTTGAGAGCACGATTGAATCATGGTTAGTAGTAATCATGCACCTTCAGTGTGCAGCCTACAGAAGGGATCTCATATTTAAGGAAACTATGTGGGATACCTCTATGATACTATGAGGCCTATCCCCCTTGTAAATTGTCAAGCATACAACCACCTAATGGTTTGTCAAACCATACAGATTTCCAGCCAAACTGTGTGGCCTATTTCCCTCCCAGATAGAGAGAGATGCACTGGCGTATAGTTTTCCCAACCATGCACCAAACTGTAAACCTCTTAATAAGTGTAAAATTACAATTTTACCCTATGAGGATTAAATTTTTCCCCAAAATTTTCCCCCATTTCTCCCCTCCATCTTGGGTGATGAACCAACATCCTCATCCTCCTCTATGGGTGTTTCTTCTTTGATTTTAATTCATTTGGTGTGTCGTTGGATATGATTCAAAGCTCCAAGTAAATATTCAACAAGGTTTCCTTCCATTTTATAAAAGAGACATGGTTGAACATTTTCTCTCCTTATAAATCCCCAAAACCCTCAATTTTATAGAAAATTCTAAGTTGGGTCTTTAAAGGGTGTTTGAGTTTGAATCAAGAGATGAGTTTAAGCAAGTCGTTTCCAAGGAACATGAGGTAGGTGTTATTAATGATTTTTACCATGGTCTTGATTCTTTATATTATTATGTTGTTATTCTAATTCATTTTATTATTATTTTTAATACCCTTGACTAAGGGGAAGTAATTTGGGCCCTATATTGAGAGGTGAAACCTCTCAAAAACCATGTTGGGTTTGTTGATGATGTGAGACTGAACCTAGGGCTACCATGGGGTATTCCAAACTCCTATAATTGGTAATATAATTTTTTAAACATCAATATATGGTAGATATAAATATTAATGGATGTTTAATGGTAAATTTTTATGTGGGATTAGTTAAAGGATTGATTAAATGGGTTATATGTTGGATTTAGTGAAATTCCTAAGAGGATTTTGAAATGGTTTGAATGATATGTTTTGGGATATTGATTTAGTTATGGTTTTAAAAGTAGAATATGATATTTTTAAAATAGGGTAATGTTTTGAAATGTTGATTTAGGATCAAGGTTATTTAGAAAGTGGGTTTATTTATATATTTAAAATGATGATTTAAAATGAGAGTGTGGTTCCAATTTTGTGAAAATTCATTAATGATTAGTTGAAATAGTTGGAAATAGAAATGAAATCCTTGTGGAATGGTTTATTTTTTTTTCAAAGAGGAAAAAATTTGTTTTAAAGGGTGGCTTCAAGATGATTTTAAATGAGTATTTTGACATTTTTGTTTCTAGGGATTGTGAAATAAAACTATTGTTAATTTTTTTCTAGTTGTAAATATAGAATAAGGGGGAGTAGGGTATAATGTGAACGTGATAGATGAGTTATGGTTTGTAAATGGTATATGCATATCTTTTGGTTAAGACATGTAAATGGTAAATATATTAATTTATAAACAAGAAAATTCGCATGGATTAGTGGTAAGATGTATGAGTTGGGTGTTGGACTAAGGCTCTACTCCCATGAGTTGGGCTAGACTGATTCTCTAGTACCAAGCGATATATTATTTTAGATAGGATGTCAGACTAAGGATCTATTCTCCTAAATTATGGAATAAGGTTCCTTGTTTGGGTTGGACCATACTAATTATATAGGCCCCAACAATGTATTGTTTGACTTAGGATGTCAGAGTAAGGTTCTATGCTCCTAAGGCTTCTAGGGTTTGGACGTCAAACTAAGTCTATATGTTCTAAAGGTTAGTATGAATTAAGATTTTAGACTAAGGATCTATGCTCCCAAATGTAAGTGCATGGCTTTATTTTTGGATTGATTCTCTAAGGTGAGTTGATGAATGTTTTGGTTAGTGACTGTACCCTTACTATTAAAGGCATGTAACACTTTATGTCATGGAATAGACTCTTGGTTATTATCTATATAAACTATTTTATATACTTTTATTTCTTTTGAAACCATTTGTGCTGGCCTACTAAGTGGTACTCACACCTAACTCAAGGATACCATGGAACTTGGGTACCTGAGTACATGATACTTTTTTTATGGTATAGTTTTGGGATAAGGAATTGGTGTTTAGTTTGTGCATGCACTATTGGGTTGGATCATGGGAGGTCAGGATTAGTTTGGGGATCAGTTCCATGTTTGGTATTGTTTGTAGTTTTGGTTTTGGACTTTATTTGTATGACTTCCTGACTTGTATTGTATTAATCATATTGTCATAACATGTGCTACTTGGTTACTTATTTTATTTTGTTGTATGTTTTCCATGTATGGTTCTGGTTGGTTATTTTATCTATTGATATTATTACTATTGTGGTATTACTCTGATAAGAGGGTATAGTCTCCCCAAGGTATCTTTATAAGCTCACGCTATTAGTCGGCTACATCTGGCATATGGGGAGGCCTGCCAAAGCTCATGTGATGACCCAGCTTAAGGCACCAAATATTGTGGCTACTATACTTGGGATGTTACAATTGTCAACCTAAAACTCAAGAAAAATTATATATAAATATACACTAAGGTTCTCATGTAGTTGGTGAATACAAGATACTAAGTAAGATATCCTCAATAGACTCTAGGTAATTCCCATGCATGTGTAAATCATGCATGCTTGTGAACATTTTTAATGATTAATTTATGAATCCAACTCATGAAAATTGTATAAAAAAATTAATTCCCTAATTAAAATAGAAAATGTGAACACATTTAAAACAATTAAAAAAAGTAATAGTAAACCAAATAATGTAAATAATGTTAGATAACTCAACACCAATTTAAAATAAATCTACACTCAGTTAACTTTACCAAATAACATTTTATTTTTAAACTCAAGGTTGACCCATAATTTCCATGTTCAACTCATTAAACCTAATAATTTTACAATTTCCAACTTTAGGGACCAAAATAGAAAATTTAAATAATTAAAAAAATAGAAAACCTCATGAGTTAAACCAAATAATTATAACTTGACATTGGTTCATCACCCAAATAAGACACATACCTCAACCACTCTATTTAAACATAGTGTATATCAACCAATGATAAAGATCAAGGTCCTAAATCATCCATATTAACCTGGAGTATATAAAATTAAGGATAATTATAGCCATAACCCCTATAAATATTGATTGCATCAACTCAAGAATAAGGTCATGAAAATAATTTACATTCCCTTAACCAATTCACTATATTGTTTTACCTAAAATAAACAATTCCTAACTATTATAAAATAACCTTGAAGAATATATAATTTTATTAAGCTATAAGTTTTATTTTTTAAACTATAATTCACACCTATTTATTGGTAAAACATATTCAATTTTTATCATATATTTGGTATCATAAATGGTTATACTTTTTATAAACTGTTATACTAATGTTTTTTTGTATAAAAGAGTATACTTGTTTTTATGATGGTAGGATGTTTGTTGGGACATTGGAAAATATTAATCCAAGTATATATCCCATATTGAATGGTGCTAACTATGATTAATGAAGATATTTCATTAAGACCTTCATTTTAAATACTAGAGTTGACAATTTTTTCATGTTAACTATAAATTATCAGATTCCGGATAGGTAAATTACTATCGTTACAAAAGAAGAAAAGTTGGAATACTACTGAATTATTGAGTCGTAAATACTTTTATTTGTTAAATGAAAAGAAGTATATATATATATATATATATTATTTTTTGAAACTATAAATAATATTTGGAAGAAACTTGAGGTTACACACTTTTACTAAAGTTGTAGAAACAAGAAAATATATGCTTAGAGCATATTATAGATATTTTTATTTCTTACAAGGAGAATATAATATATAAATGCATAAAATATTCATGACCACTGTTAATTGTATAGAATATCATGGATATAAAGACTTAAATTACAAGAATATAATTTATAAAATCATAGATATTATTCCCAATGAGTAGGAACATATAAGAACAACACCAGATTATATGAAACATTTGAATAAGTTGTGTCTGGATGATTTGATTGGAACTCTCATTTAGTATGAGGTTAGATTGGAAATATAAATTTATGTAGAGAAAATTAAAAATTTATTATAATTTTCATGTATATCCAAAATTTCTACGAAACTTTAATCAACTGAAAAATCTACCAAATCTTTAAAGAATAAGAAAGTAAATCTTGAAACTAAAAGTAGTTTATTTAATAAGAGTAACAATGAAATTGATAATATTTCCCAAATAATGAACAAGATTTTAGTAAAAATGATTTCTTTCTACAAGTATTAGAAAAATACTATAGAAGGAAGTCATATAAAGAAACTTATAAATTGATATGTTATGAATGAAAAAATACTTGTAATATAAAACCAAATTTTATATGATAGAAGAAAAAGGATAAGAAAGAAAAAAAGTTAAAGAAACTTCTATAAGAACTATATAAAGAGTAGTCTAAAAGTTTCTAAAACTTTTAGTGAGATTTGGGGAGAAAATTATTCTAATAGTTTATCAATAATAGTAGTTAAAAAAATAATGGTTTTCGTGCTAAAATTCTAAAGAGCAACAATTTATTTATGGCTAAGGTATCTGCTAAATCCTTGAACAATTTAACATTCAATGAAAATTATCCAAATCCTAGTGATTAATATTATAATTATTATGAAGATGAAAAACCTGATACATTTGATTATTAGGATTCAATACCAAGTTTTGAGAAAGTATCTAGATATGATACCTTACTTGAAAAATATAATAAAAAGTTTCTAAAAAATGAATGTGTTAAAGAAAATCTTGGAAAAGAAAATTTGAGAATTTCAAAACATTATACATAGATTTTATATCTTACTAAAGAGTTTTAAAACAAATCTAATATTACTCAACTGATGGAAATAATAATTTGTTTGTTAACCTAAATTTTAGAATTATTAGTATGAAAGAACTTCTAACTGATTTTTCTTCTTGTAAAGAAAACATTGATAATATGTATATATTGTTTAAAACTATTATAAATACTTCTAGATTTTTTTACTAATTCAAAACAATATTTTAAAAATAACAACTTTTTACAAAAAAGTTTCCCCTTATGTAATTTTTTTTCTACTGGTGGACACTAGAATAAAAAGTGATATTTAAATAAGATACAATCATTTGGATTTAATAAGGATTGTATTTAAAAATAATTTAATGTTATTTAATATAAAAAAGTTAGATAGATGTGTATCCCTAAATATTTATCTACAAATACATCTAGAAGCATAATTTTTTGGCACAAAAAGAATAAATTTTTTATTTTAGGGAAATAAGAAATGTAAGAACAAAAATATTTGGTATATTTATAATATATGTTTTAAAAATATGACTAAAATAAGAAATTATTTTTGGATATTATCATGATGAAATTTAGAAAAGTCACATTTATAGATAATGATCAAGGAGATAACTATGGTATAGACGATATTTTTATTATTAGAAAATATTTAATTGCAGATGCTTTATTTTTGGTAGGATTTAAGAATTTCCTCATTATCATAAGTAAACTATGCGATGAAGGATATATTGTAAACTTCATGAATGATAAATGTATTGTTCCAAGTTACTAAGTAAAAAATAGTCTTTCTTCTAATAAGAATGAGAATGTATACATTCTTAACATAAAATAAATTGAAAAAAAGATCTGCCATTCATGATTATGATGAAATATTAATCATAGATATGACATAGAATGTTGGGACACAATAATGTTAAAACATTATCCACACATTCTAATAAATGACTAGTTATATATTTACTGAATCTAAGGTTTAATTATTTTAGATTTTGTTTGATTCTTTAAAATTTATAAAGAAACATATGTAAAGATTTAAATATATTATTGATGATTCAACTTTTGATTCTTTACATTTATGCACATAGATTTATTTGTTCCAATATAAACTTGATGTATTTGTAGTGACCCAGCCCCAATAATCCTAGATCTTGTGTCCCCTACCATTACAATAACATGATATTAAGGAATAAAATTCCGAAGTACCAAAGAGTTTAGTAGTATTGGTAAACCATATACATACATGAGTATTGTATTAAAAAAGAACATAGTAATTACAAAATATTTTTTTTTCTTTTTTGGATAACTTTATTCAATCTACAATGCCCTTACATATATTTCTTAGTAAAATTCATGGAGTCATGGGAAAAGAAACAAAATAAGGGTGAGATCAAATTCTTAGTAACTATCAAGAATAATAGAATCAATAATGAATCAATGAGAATAGTCAATATGAAAATATATTAACTGAATACACATTCTATGTAATCAATAAATTGAGAAGGAAGTGAATAAAAAACATGTAAAGGTAAATAACTGAAAACACATGGGATGTTTATAATAAACTAATAATGAAATACATCCATAGACATTGTCATAGTAAAAATATCATGGATAATAAATACTGAATCAAAATGAAGTCAATGATTAATTATTAGATGTCATGTATTATCCACATGAAAACCTCTAATGTCATGATTTATCATCCATATAGCTTAAAACTACACGTGAAAAACTATTTAATTTGTGCAACTAATTTGTCTCATGATAACCCATCGATGCATATAGGGATATATAAATTTTCATCCACACCCATCACTACATGTCCAAAGCATTCCTCATACCAAGTAATCTATTTAATTAATAAACAATACTACTTATAAAATACCCATATTAAATAAAGAATATAGATTTATCAATATTTACCTAGATAATCAAATAACTTTAAAAGTAAACACTATATGTAAAAATGATATATATTTTGGTCAATAAACTTGTCCATGATAAATGATATAGATAATTTTTGGTCAATGTCTAATGATCATAGGAAATTGAATATTTCCAGGGGACTAACAAAGGATTCAAGGAAGTGGATTTCAACACTATTATTTTCCAAATCAATCATAATACATACAGAGGAAGAATAAGGATGGTATTAATCCAAAATATCCTAAATGGAGTAAAAATAAAGTGTTGTTGTCATTAATGAATGGAAATACTATAAAAATTATGTTTTAAAAAAATTCTTGAGGAAAATATCCTTTTTATTTTGATTTTTTTAAAATGTTTTTCTTTGAAAATTACTTTTGAAAACAATTTTCATTAAAAATTAACCTTTTAAACATTCAAAGTAATCTTCAAATAAATAAAAGTGGGTAAATCCATGCATTTTGTACAAGGTAAAAATATTCCTTTTTCATGGTAAAAAGGTTATAAAAATGAATTTTTCAGAAAGTGGCAAGAATATTCATTTGAAAAAAAATGTGAAAAAGGGTAAAAATTTATTTGATAAATAATTTTGGCAAAGTTAAAAACATTTTTTAAAACATTTTTAGAAAAAAGAGTTTTAGAATAAAACATTTCCTTTGAATAAAGAAAAAAATAATATTGGGTTTTCTTAAAAACACTTACTAAAACATTTTTATTAATAAAGTGTTATAAACTAGTAATAATTCTTGGAAAAGTCATTAATAACTATAGGAGAAGTAAATGAAAGGATTTATTAAATAATGATTCAATAATTTCCTCTTATGTAAATTCAAGTGTAAACAATTCCAAAAAAAATTAGATTTGTGAAATAAAACATTATAAATACCATAATGTTGTTGTCAGAATCAATCAATAAATAGATTATGTATGTAAAATTTAAATCCACATAAATCAATTATAAATATAAAAATATATATTAAAAATTTTGGTTACACACATAATCTTAGAATATTAATTACAATGAGAAAGTAATATAACCCAAAGAAATAAACTAGGTTATGAAATTCTTTTCAACTTGGTAATAGTTAATTCAAATCCCATAAATGATATATTTTAAATTAAAATCCAAAATATCATTAATAATGATATTATATGTCAAAGTAGAAATATTTACACTCTATATAAGAAATTTGGTTTATAATAATATATTATGCCTTAAAGAACGGAAATTATGATGAAGTCCCTTACTACTTAGTGACTTTTGAATTATAGTCACCATACAAGAAACACCTTAAAAAAACAATAAATACCATGAAGATAAATTTGTTGAAGATATAAAATAAAATAGGGGTAGTATATACACCACACAAATTAAACAAGTGGTGAAAATGGTGTATGCCTCACAGAAAGAAAAGTGAGACACAAATCCCTTACCCTGTGTATCCGTTTTAGGTTAACATTCTTTAACCTCCTATATTGTGGTTTTAAACATGTAAATAATTTTTACTAGAACCATAATCATATTTATAATATCATATATAATCTTATTACCTATTTTTTAATAACCATTCATTATTTTCAATATTTCAGGTGTTAATGGCCAAGTTTTTCATGTTTGTTTTCACTTGTTATTTTTTTATTCTAAAATTGATCATGATTTAATTATCTCCAGAATTTAACCCATTAAATAATTATCATATATATATCTAGTATAAATTTATTTAAAATAATCCATAATATTTTGAGATAAGAAATGAAATGCCTCTTTCATGGAGACAGTAGGTCATACATATGCATGAACTCTACTTCTGTTTATTTTTCATTTTGAAAGAATGAAAAGTAAATGTAATATATTTATATTAAAATTAATTTTTAATATTTATGTCTTATATGTCACATATGTTTTTTAAATCATTCCTTAATATATTTCATGTATAGTGTAAATGAATTATATCGCTTTGAGGAGGCGGTAGTCTACACTTCCACAAACACTGTTATCGTATTCCCACAAAATAGAAAGTATGATGGTATTTTTTATATAAATACTTAAAAAGAATAATGAAAAAATAAATATCATATATAATATTTAAATATTTTTTAAATCATAATTCTTAACCATGATAGGTGGTGATGGAAGAACGAACGACTTCGTTTTGTGACTTGGTAGTTCGCAGTCCACATAAATGGTAAATTTGTTACCCATTAGATAGAAGTTTGTGTAAGTGTAGGTTAAAAAATTATAATAAAAAAGTCTCAAAATATTTAATATAATGATTTTATTATATATTAATTTAATAAGAATATTTTAAGGGGTGGATAATGAAATATAATTAAAGTGATCATTGAAGAATGTTACCTTGTTTCCAGGTAACTCCTTTTCGTTTATACCAAATTACTTTCTTGGTTATATTTCTTCCAAAGGTTAGGATTATAGGTTTAGGGGAGGTATTTTGGGAGATTATGTGATTTTATTTTTGGTGATCCAAAGGGATTGCGAGGGGTGAATAAGTGGGAGGGGTGGGTGCCTTTTTATTGTGGAGGAGGATTGACATTCTTTTAAATTTTTTAAAAGGAAATTCCACCCACCTTTTCCCTATTAAAAGTGCCTCCAGTAATGTTCTAAATTCAATAAAATGTATGATAGGGTATAAATATGAACATAAAATGTATTTTTTACCAGTTTATAGGCCATTTTTTCCTATATGTTTATAATTTAGTCCCTTGTTAAGATAATATTTCTCTTAATCGCTATAGTTAATTTCAATCACTTTCACTAATATTTTTTTGACAAAAACCAAGTTGAAATTTTTATAAATTATATATTGTGTTTATTAAAAATATTAAATCCATTTGAAAATTTCCAATCATAAAAATTTCAAAAATCAGTTGAAATTTAATCCTATAGATGGGACAACAAAGTAGGTGTTTGAAGTAAGATGTTCAAAATTTTTCTAGGTTTTTTATATTCAATTTGAAATTTAATTTATTATAATAACATAAATTGTATTAATTGATATAAAATTGATTTAATTAAAATCTAAAAATAAAAAAAGTTAACCTTATAAATAAATTAGATGAAAAAGAAGTTTTGAATTAAAATTCAGTATTTTCACTATTACTCAAAAAAGGAATCTGCATAGAAAAATTCAAAAAAATCAACCCAACCTATTTTTTATATTAATATTTCATTTTTTTTATTTTTATATATAATATTTATAAAAGTTCCAAAAATTGGATTCAAAATAGGTTCTCCATTTAAAGGTGGTAAAATTGCCTTTATAGAAATATAGCTTTTTATGTGTAATACTATATTTTCGCTTATCTTATGACTATAAAATATATTGGAGGAATTTCAAAAATATTTTATTGGATATATAACACATATATTTCATTAATAACATTATCTAATTTTAATTAATTTAATTTTTTAAGACAACAGGACTTTGAGAGCATAAAAATATTTCTTTTATATTCAATCGGTTTATATTTTCATTTATAATTAATTGGTATCCAATGAATTAATATAATATTTTTATAGAACGCATATTTCTATAATTTAATTATAATATTCATAATTTATAATTTAATTTCTAGGTTATGTATAATTATATTAAATAATAATATTTTATCAATATATTATTGTTCGGTAAAACTTGGTCTTTCATATAACTTAAGCTATTGAAGAAAATCATTGTTATGTGTGGCATAAGATAACTCAATATCGCGTGCGTTTCAATATATATCATAGATTGAATTTATTTAAAATAGTAAATATATTTTAATGTCTTGATATATTATATTTCCTTATGTGCTTGGTGTTGTGTGTCATACATACTATCGAAAATAATGTTCTTATTTTGAATTTTTGGGCATCACATTCTCCCCATATTAAATAAATTATGTACCCAAAATTTAAACTAGATCCTAGTAATATATTTATCGATATTTCCTATTTATAAATCTGAAATCATGATAATGGATCATAAAACATCCTCTAGAGAAGAGAGAATTAGAATTACAGAGGTCACATGAACTAACATGTAACTATGTCTCTATGTATGGGAATATTAGTGGAAAGTAAAGATATGTACATAGAGGAAAAGTGTAACTATTTATAGGGAGTTATTGAGGCTAGCAATAAAAAACAAGTGAATGATCCATGGAAAGATGATAGTTTCAAAGTCATGTGACTATTCTGATTTACAAGACCATTGGTACAATAAAAATTAAGGTATTTGGACCTCACTTTTTTGATCATTTTCATAATGTTGGGTAATTCTTTTATTGTCGAAGAATATAAGGAAATATAATTACTTGATATATTTATATTTCATAAACACAATTTTCATCCTTTGTTTTTTATTTGATCAATTTCTAATTCATACATTACTTCATGAAATGGATATCCAAAAATGAACTTTGATTCTTGATGTACTAAAATTTACTTTTTATGGATTGTAAGGTCCAAAAAACAAGTATTTATGTTTGTTTCTAACTATTTTTAAAAACTAATATGGTTAATACATTAATATCTAAACCTAAAAAGTAACACTAGTGGTTCAACATTAATATATATTCATTATATTGTTTAACTTAAAATAATGAAATATTAAACATGACTTTTTCTAGATCAATGGTTGGAATTAAACCCTTATCTTCTTTTGGTCATGGGTTCAAGTCCCATAGCCTTGCGGGACTTGATGGGTTATCACCTGGTATAAAATTTTTCCTTTTCTAAAAAAATATTAATATAATTTGAAAATAAATATGATGGAAATCCTTGAAATAAGTTTAATAAAAAAATATACTTATAACTAAGGTTTTTAATACAACCTCAATACGTAAATACTTCATCCATTTAATTTCAATATAAGACCTTCCTTGATCTATGGTTTAACCTGGGCCATTAATTGTCATTATCTATTCAAATCCCTCATAATGGTCTGTAATAAAAATGTGATCTATTCTAAGAATATCCCCTAATACTATTAAACCCAAATTATAGTTCAACCTTTGGAAACCAGGATGATAAAACTTTAGTGAGATCCCTATGGGAATTTTTAAGTATATGTTTAGGGATGTATCTAAGGGTAATGATAACTATGAGTTAAAGTATATAAAAATTTCCTAAAGTTTTGGTAAAGGATAGAGTGAGTGGTTTCCTATAAATACATACCTTTCTAGATACGACAAGTGTATGTGGATCTGGAATAGATGTATATAGCGGTTACAACCCCTAAAACACCATATTGAGGTTGACTCAATTGAGAACATGTTCATGAAAATAGACATTGTTGCAAACCTAGTTTAACACTCCCATGGTATATTCTTTGAGAATTCACAAACCCTTTTCAAACCATCATAAAGGATTTAAATATAAAATTACTATGAATAAACTTAGATAAACCAAATTTTTCATAAATTAAATAAGTGAGTATCATTATTTAGACATCCTATAAGTTTTTTCTTGATTATGTGGTTTTATGCTATGATAAGTGTTTCCCATCCTATTCTTTATGGTTCTATTCAATAATCGGAACTAGAAGGAACTGGGATAACATTCAATGATTCAGGTGTAGAAAGTATGGGCATGATAAAAATCAATTTCCCAAGTGGAAATCTCATAAAGAGATTTAGGAAGGTCCAAAAGTATTGGTAATACTACTGAAGGTAAAGAGATTAAAAATGACATGTGAAAGTTATGATATGTTCTTATAGTATTATTTATATTAAACATAAAAATCATGATTATATTTATGTTGAGGAATATTAATACATGATTCATATTTCATATTCTAGGAAAGGGGTATTATGGGATAAGATTATGAAGCATAAGTAATGGTTTAATAATAAAGTTGAATCATTGAAGTGTATATGTATATGAATTCAAAAATTATGTTATATGAATCCTAAAGTATATTTTTTCCAGAAAGGATTTGAAAAAAATTAAATGGTGCTGATGAACTATAAAATGGATTTAATTGAAAAGTGATATTTTGATTAAGGGAAGGTAACCCTTAATGTGTCCCTGATGTTGAGAAAATTGTGTTTATCTTGTATAAAGAGATTATTGATATGGATAAAGTAAATTAGATATTATTGATTACCCTGGAACTTATTATTTATTTATTGACAAAGTATTTTATGTTATCATGGATGAAGTTTACAACTTCTTGGATTTATGTAATATATCCAGTAATCTTTGGAATAAGGAATCATTCTTGTTTTCTAAAAGGATATATGGTAATTCAGGTTATTAAAATGTTTTAAGAGAATATATAATGAGGGTATCCACATGTTTGGAATATAAAAAACAAGATATACTTTTTTATTTATGGGGGATCAATGTTAAGATGATTTCATGAACTTATTTCTAAATTTTTGGATTTTCATCTTCTAGAAGGGTTATATGGTTAACCATTTATGGATTGGTTTATGTTAAACTTCGAATAATGTTTTAGATATTAATTTATTATCTCACCATATGTGTATTCATGCATATTGAATAAATTTTAATAACCTTTTTTTGTGATATATGGAATGAATTATCATTATATTTATGGATATCAGGATCTATTAATGCTTTGAGAATGAAAAATTCACCTTCATTTCTTAAAATAAGAGATGAAGGGGAAAGTGATCAAGGAACACCAAAAGGGTGAGGTTTTCCAGAAATCATGCAAATATATCTTTTCATGAAAATTCTCTAACTTTTGGAAAATGATATAGAAATATATTTTTTTCCTAATACCCTAATTTTTATTGAACTGATAGCCTTTTAAATCATTACAGATTTGTGACTTTGAGTCCCTCAACTTTCCATTTATAATTAATTTATTTAAATGATGACCTCAAACACTCCCTATAAATATTTATGCTTTTCCTCCAAATCCATATTTTCACTTTCCACCAATTTTCTCCTATGTGGAAAACTATTTATGTGTTACTCTGGGTAGTCGTTATGTTTATAACATTTCTTTTTAAAAGAAAGTTTTAGTATTCATGTTTATGATGTGGTTTTCTATGAAATGAACTTTCATGTTTTATACCTTTAATAAAATAGATGAATTTTTAGGGATAAATTCATTTTATGTGGGGTAGAATCTAACACCCCAGGATTTTGTGAATTTATTTTTTGAATTAATTTGATCTTTTTGGTATTTTCTTCATTCCACATAACGCTAAATATATATTGTGTTATATAAAAGCACTAATATTGACTTGAGTTTCACAAAACACCAAGTTAATATTATACAACACACAATAATTATATTGTCTTGTGGTACACACAAAACAATGTTTGGCTTGTGTTACACGCAATGTCGATTTCCTTTGATAGCTTGCGTTACACACAAGAACAAGTTTTACCAAACTACAACATAATATTAATAGTATTTTTAAAATATTATTATAGTTTCCACCTATCCATTAGGATGGAAGTTATGAATATAATATTATTTAAACTTGTGAATAAAATGAAACCTTTTATATATAAATGAAAGTAAGAACTATTTGAAAATAAAGAAATCCCATTTCTAAGAAAACTAAATTTCTATGTACAAACACCATTTTTATCTCAATAAATTTAAAACCCCACTATTTATTATTTTTTTATATTCACTCAAATATTTTTACCGTCATACAATATATTTTATAGTCAAAATATAAAAAAAAATCCAATTTTATGATTAAAAAGATGTATTTTTTAAAAAGGTAATTTTACCGTGTTTTAATGGAAAACCAATTTTAAATATGATTTTTGAAAATTTTATAATTTTTATTTGAAAAAAATAAACTTAATTTTTGAAATAAAAATATAAAAATTTACTTTGGTTTAATTTTTGGTATTTTTCTAAGAAGTTTCATTTTTTGATGAATAATGAAGAACACTGAATTTTAATTCAAAACTGATATTTCATCTAATTTATTTATAAGGATAAATTATATTTTATATTGGTTTTAATGTTTAATTAGATAAATTATAAAAAAATAATCCAATTTATTTCATTTTAATCAATTTCAATTTAAAATTTGATATATAAACATAGCAAACTTTTGAACATTTTACTTTAAGAACTCGCATTGTCGTCCTGTCCATGGGATTAAATTTAAATTAATTTCTACAACTTTTGTGATTGTAATTTAGAAAAATGGATTCCATATTTTCAATCAGAATAATTTATATGTCTAGTTAGTTCAATTTATTTTTTACCAAAAATATTAGATAATGTTATTAAAAATTAATTAAAGCGATTAAGGTAAAATTAAGCTTAACAAGGGACTAAACCTTAAACTTAAGGGTCAAAATGACCTAAAAACTTTTCTAAAGAAGATTTTATACACATATTTCAACCATATAATCCATTTTATCAAATTTTTTCCATTATTGGATCCACTTTAAATGGGAAAAATGTGTGTGAAATTCCCTTATAAAAAATTTAACAGAATGTCACTCCTCACCACTATAAAAAGGCACTCACCCCTAATAATTATTCACACCTCACAAACCCTTTTTATCACCCAAAATCCACTCATATAATCTCAAAAAATCCCTGAATTCATCATATAAGCCTCCATTTTTTCATAAATTCATACAAGGAATCTCTTTGGTGTAAACCAAAAGGAGTTACCCAAAGAAGAGGTGACATCCTTCCTCATGATCCTTTGTTTTATTTTCATTATCCACACCCTAAAATACTATTATTACATTATTATATAATAAAATAAGTATCCAAATTATACTTATATTTTTTTATTCTAAGTTTTCAACCTAAAATTACACACAATTCATCAAATGGGTAATGAACTTAATGTGGTTGAGTATGGTCAACTACCGCCCAACGAAATGATGTTGTTCATTTTTTCCTTTACCACCTCTCATGGTTGGGAATTATGATGAAAGATTTGTTTTAAAATTATATATATGATATTTATTATGAATTTATTCTTCTATAATTGTTATATAGAACATAACTCCATGCTTTCTATATTGTGGATATACGATAACTTTGTTATATACATAAATTTCATTTACATTCTTTCTTTCAATATGAAAAGAAAATGAAAACAACATTTGTGCATACGTACAACCTACTGTCTTCATGAACAATGTATTTTGTTTAATATTCATATATTTTATAGATTATTATAAATACATATATAATTAATATATATGATATTTATATAATTTTTTTACATTATTTAAATAATTAAATCATGATCTATGTTATAGGATCAATAATAAAAAGTCAAAACATATACGAAGAATAAGAGTATATTACCCGAAACATAACACTAACATAAATTTTTTAATAAAAGGGAAATATAAAGTCATAATAAAGTCATATATGATATTATATATAATAAAATGGATTTGTTTTAGATTTATAATAAACTTATAATTATTATACATGAGTTATGTACATGTATAAATAAATTCAAGACTTAAGGTAAGGGGTTTCTCATAACACTTTTATTTTCTGTGAGGCACAAGCCATATTCACCTCCTATTTATTTTATATGGTGCGTATAATTCCCATATATGTATTATATTATTATTATTCTTAAATTTTTTTGTATTTAATTATCCATTTTATGATAATTTTTTCATGAGGTCTATGTTTCAAATGTTACCAAATCAGTAATGTAATTTTTGTCTCAATTTACCTTCTTTGAGACACATGTTTTCTTACGCATCTATATTATTTTAAAAGGTGTATATAATTCCATTTTAAATGTTATTTCATGAATATAATTATTTTAATGATATTTTAAGATTCATTTAATTTCATTTTATTACATGGGGAGTGTGGTTAAAAGTTACCAAGTGGAATGATTTTATTGAAATAGTCCCATCATTTATCAAGATTTTTATGAGTATTCTTCCATTGATGAAATATTATGATCCATATTTTAAGAAGAATAATGAGTTTTATTATACTCTGGTTATTAATGATATATTTAATTATTGATAACATTTTTTCACTATTTGATACATAATATAATTAAGAAATTGTTTTCAAGAAATCTTGACTTTACCTCTCTCTTCAGTTAGAAAATCTATATTCTTTCAAAACCATGTTTTCTAAAAAGGTTTTCAAAATTTTTTATGTTTAAAAGGTGTTTTAAATTATTTTAATCATATTTTATAAGTTTTCAATGATTTTTTTTAAAATTTCTTTAATATTCATTTATAAGTTTTCAAGGAAGAAGTATCTCAAAATGTTTTCATGCTTATTTTATAAGTTTTCAAGGATTTTGTTTTCAATTTTTTTGAGATTTATTTATAATTTTTCTTATTATTTTAAAAGAAAAATGTTTTTAAGCCTTTTTATATGTTTTTAAATTATTTTCAAAGAAAATATTTTCAAAATGTTTTGAATCTTTCTTTATAAAATATCAAAATATTTTCAAAGAAAAATGTTTTCAAAATGTTTTCAGGACTTCATTATAAATTTCTAGAGTACTTTAAAAGAAAAGGTTTTAAAAATTATTTTCAAGCTTATTTTATAAGTTTTCAAGGAAAATAGTTTTCAAAATGTTTTCAATATTTATTTATAAGTTTTCAAGGAAAATGGTTTTCAAAATTTTTTCATGATTATTTTTTATGTTTTCAAGGAAAAAAGTTTTTTAAAATTTATTCAAATATTATTTTACATGTTTTCAAATATATTTTCAAATAATAAGGCTTTCAACATGTTTTAAAGTTTTCTTAATATACTTTCAAAGAAAAATGTTTTCAAAAGGCTTTATGTTAAAGAATAAAGGATATTTTCTTCAAGAAATGTTTTTAAAGAATATTTCGAAATTAATTTACATCTCAGAATACATATGTAGGTGTTACTCATGAATTTTTAGGAAAATTATCTAAAGGTTCCATTCATATTCTTTCTATGAATTGTTTATGTTTTTATGGAATACTATTTATGAAACCTATTTCTCTTTCACGGGTTATATGTTTATGAAACTCGTTTCCCTTTCATGGGTTATATGTTTATGAAAACCAATTCTTTTCTTGGGTTATATGTTTATGAAACCCACTTATTTTCACAAGTTATGCTTTGATTAAATGATTATGAATCCTGTCTCTTTTCCATAGGCTATGATATGATCACATGTTTATGATACCCATTTCATTTCATGAATTATGATATGATTTTTTATGTTCCTGTGTATCATGTATGCATAATTTCATTATTATATGGGTGGGACCTATATATCCCCCAACAAATTGGTAAAGATTTATATATCAGGAGATAGTCATGGATGGAATGGGGAGTGAACATAGTTCAGTAAAGGACGTTTTCCACTAAGATGGTATTGGGAGTGAAACTTTACTACTAAGATAGTCATGGGAATGAACCATGAATACCAAGATGGTATAGGGAGTGAACCCATACTACTAAGATGGCCTTGGAAGTGATTCCTTGACAATTATGGAAATAATTTTATATGCTTATGTATCTTCCACAAATTCAATGTCTTATTCCTATGTTATGCTTTCATGGATTATCCTCTTGATTCCATTATGACTCATGTCTTATGAACTACCAATATTTATTCCATGAATCATGTATATGATCTTTGATATGAATAATATGATCTCTAAATGTTATTCTCATGATCTCATAAACTTGTGATCATGTTATGATTATGTATCTCATTTTTTTACCCTTACTGAGCATCTGAGATCGCCCATTTATTATGTTTCCTTTCCCCAGGCTATAAAGATTTTTTTAATTAGAAGTAATAATGGGGAAGATGTTTATGGGAAAAATTATATATCATTAAAGAAGTTATAATATTTTGTTCCACGTTTTAAAAGACACTAAACTATTATGGTCCTAGGGAATGTTATTTTTTAATGTACTGAATATTCATCTAAATTAATGTAATATCAATATATGTTAAGCATGGGTCACTATACTATTGTATAATATGATGGATTATTCCCTGAGTTTTGATATTGGGATGGACCTTGAACCAATTTGTTATACTATATACTGGGGTAATTAAGGCCACCAGGTCATTATGATGGTTGGAATGGTCATCATGATGTGTTTAGATACTTTCCAGAGATGGATGAAGAAAATATGGTTGATTACAGTTGTATATCTAAGGATCAACATTGGTTATCAGTTTCAAGGTATGACTTAGTTCTCCTAGGTGGTGGTTTTTCTATTTTGTTTGTTTATTTGTTTATTTCAATCAGTTATGTATCAACTAGGCTGGCAATATTTCATGCACTTGCAATTAACAACATATTATAAGTCCACCATTATTGGTTCCCTACTGAATATTATATTTTCTCCCCCTATATGAGAACCTTGGTGGTTGTTTAGACCTTATGTCAACTTTTAGGTTGATCACAAATACATGATGAATAGAGTAGAGGCCTAATGTTGTATAATTGAGCACTGAATCTTTTGTGGAGTCTTAGATTTGGTTGTTTCATCTTGAAAGATGTTGGATACCAAGTTATGGTATCGATTGGAGTTAGTATTAAATCCCTTGTTAGGTTTATTTTCCTTTTCATTTATATTGTTTGTAGTTCATCCTAATGGTAAAATAGTTATAGTTTCCTTCCTATGTGTTAAATTTCATTTTGTTATAACATGTTTAGTTTAATTACTATCTTTTTGTACTACAATGGGTATGATTCTTGGTTATTTATTTTTATCATGCACTCTGATATAGGGGGTACAGTCTTCTCACTGTACCACCCATAGAACCCCACTACTAGTCAATAGCCTCTGGTGTATAAGAGGTTCCTCTGAGGTCACATGGTGCCACTAGTCTAGTTATTATTTAGAGTGATCAGAGATGGGATGTTACAAAGTGGTGTTAGAGAGTTGTTTTATTTGTCTTACTATTTGGGATATGGTATCTAAGATACATAAGAATTTATCAGAGCCTATGATGGATATCAGGATGGCGTTCATTTAAGACCTATTATGGTAGAAATTATAGGTTACCAGGGGCTTGGTATTTTTGTACTTGGTATGTGTTTTAATAGTTATATATAGATTTCCCTTCATGTGATGTAAACAGAATTTCTAGATTTATGATTCCCATTTGGATTTTTTCTCTAGACCATAGAAGATAGAGGCATCACCTGCATCATTATTAGTAATATATGATTCTCATGACATGTAGACCTTTTAGTTTGATCTATATCACTGATGATATAGGTCTAGCTATTTAAATTGTCAACAATAGATTATATTTAGTTTCCCTATATAAGTTCTTACTTTCATTCTACTCATCTAGAACGACATGAATACATTTACTTATGATGAAATATTATATATATTCTGTGGTTGGATGATTTATGTTGATGATGATGATATATTCCCTCAGTTAAAGGGACACATTATGACCCTAGTAGGTCGACACAAGCACACGATGACTTAGAACTTTACCCCTTGAGGGTGTTTGTATTTTAGGTTTGGTTATTTAAAATGTCAGTAATAACCTATATAATGTTTTCCCATATATTTGTGAATGAAATTATACTTAACTAGACTGTGAGATGAGGGTTCATAGGATACTGATTACCATAGATAAATACTAATTATATGAGTATACCTATGTGATTCCTAAGGTTGTAGTCCCATGTATGGATGCTCATGAGAGTCAATGTTATTTTGTGTGGATGGTTTGGAATGTGATGTTTTATTTTCATATATGTGAAACCCTAGAGTAGTTGGTTAGGCACAATAGATATCATGTTTTTTTGATATTGGAGTATAGATTATGTCCCATGATATTTGACCACACATGATACATAACCTATAGAATAGGTGAGAGACCTAGAGACCCTAAGTTCAAATTAGAATTAGGAGACTTACTTCCTAGTAATTTAAGAAAAATACCCATGAGAGGGGTTATCCTTAGAATGTGAACACCCTTAGAGGGTTTTAATAAAAATTTACATTGGATGACTTAGGTTTTTATTGAAAAATTACCTCAAGTGTTGTAGATATGTTTTTTGATTGGTTTTGAATGGAATGACCAATCATATGCAAGACCCTATTATTTCAGGATGTGTTGTAGAATCATAGTGATAGACTAGGTAAATTATTTTGTTTTTGGTATAGAACTGGGTGGTGAATAAAAATGTGGTTAAGCATGGTATAAGGGTTATTCCTTTTTTTAAGGGACATTCAAGGGCGGACCTAACATGATGAGACTAACATGTTGGAGAAGCATGGCCATTTTCTCTAGTCGTGTTATCCTAGGTCCATTAGTTTGTGACTCAAGGGATAATGGGAATTTGTGAGAGGTTCATGGAGAACCACTTTTTATTGAGGAGGAGATTTGTGGTTGGTGTGACTTTTTTGGATAAATACATAAGAAAAACTAAGTGGTGTAACCATGGTTAAACCAATTTAGGTTGCACTCAATGAGAAGTATATGGAAATTATTATTATTGGGAGCACAATATATGTCATTAGAGGATGTGATCCTCATTTTAAATGGTTTATTGAGTATGTAGGATGTTTTACATGGTAATTCAAGGATGAATGGTGTTTTTTTTTGTGCTAGAACTCTGGTGTGATCGAGTTGGCTATGTCCAATCAATGTGTTCAGTGATTGATAGAGTGTGGGATATAGATCATGGTGTTTGATTACAATGTGATGATAAAAATTTTGTTATATTAAAGAGTATTAGAACAATCATAGTTTAATGTCTCTCATATTGGGATAGAGTTGTGGGTTCTATGGGACTAGTCATGGATGGTCAAGATAGAATCAGTTTTGAATATGCTTGGGGTGTGAGCATTGTGGTTGATTGACCAATGTGGCTTCTTGAGGGAAATAAGGATTATGGTAGAGAGGTTGGAAAGTCCCGTGTTTTTAAATCTGTGAATTTAGGAAAAAATTTAAATTTTGTTCCCATATAGTTTTTAGGGGTAAATGGTTATTTATCATATCATATGATCTTGGATAATTTTCTGAACCACTTTTTTAATCCTAGAACACGTTTTTAACCTTAGGATAGGAGCTTGGTGTAATTATGAACTGTTTTAATTTTGACAGAATACTAATAATTAATTAATTATTTATTAATTATTCACATGATCCCAGATTGTGATATCTTTTTAATGGAGTGTTGTATTAGGATTTTGACTGTAACACCCCGAAATTTTATGAAAAATATTCTTTTTAATTTCACTAATGTCTTGTGTTGTACGCTACACCAAAAGGAGCTTGCACAACACGCATCCTTGACTTGCCTTGTATTACAAGCAATCACGACCTTCCTCGATAGCGTGTGTAGTACGCAATACCGAGTTTCACTAAACAACGATATGCTATTAAAATATTATTAAAACTAGCCGTTATGAATAGTAATAACCACCTTTTAAAATTTTAGAAATTTTATCTCTAAAAATGGACTTCATTTTTGGATTCGGAGTATCGAATTTAGTCTAAGGTGAAATTTTGGCATTTTTCTAAAAAACATCAATTTTTGATGAATAGTGAAACTACTAAGTGGTAGTTAAAAAATTAATTTTTCTTCATAAATCTTAATTTTACCGTTTCTGTGAATGGAATTTCAAAAATCCGAGAGACACGGTTGATGTCAGCAAGTAAAATTTGGTTCAATGAGATGAAAATAATTTTTGTTGAATAGTAACTTTTTTACTTTTAATTACCACGGTTAAAAGTAAATAGGGTAATTTAGGGTAAAAATGATATTATTATTACCCTAACACATGTCCTAATTCTATTGGATAAGTGTAATTCGACCGAAAACAACCTTAGGAATAAAATATGACCATTTATGCCCACTTGAATTAGATTAGGACATTTATTATTATTTAATTCAAAGAAGAGTTAAAAGAGTTAAAATCAAAGTTTATTTAATAAAACATTTTTAATATAGGGTTATACATAAGATAAATTCGACTATAAATATTCATTAGAAAGATAAAAATATTTCCTACATAATGGTATTTTATTTGTAATTTTTAGACATTAAATAATTTAATTTATTTATGACACAATGATAATGCAGTAATTATCTTATTAATGAAATATTGACATAATTGATGTTATAAATACTCAAATAAATATAATTTGAGACTTTTTATGAATTCCATTAATTTTATAGGTTAATATGACATGTTATTATTGATTTAATTAACTTTTTTTGAACTAATAATTCTTTTATGATTTTCACAAAAATAAATTACTAAATAGTGTCAAAATTGACATAAAATAGTTTTTAAAACAAATATTATATTATTAATTGTTATTTTATTCCTAAAAATCTAAGGTTCGTCCAAAGGACTTAGATAAGGTTATATATATTAATAATAAACAATTTTGGGTTCGTTTGGCTTCTTATAGTAAGTTTATTAACCTTATAGTGTAAGAACACAAGAAGACACGGTAAAAGTAAAATTATTTAACTTAATGTTAAATCTAAATGATAAGTTTAAAATAGGAACCTAAACTTGTCTAAATTCTATTGGATGAGAGGATTTGGACCCATCCCCACCTTAGCCTCAAAATAAATCAATTTGGAGCTATTTAAAACCGAACATGACTTTATAATAAAATAATATTTTTAGTTATTCCAAAGGTGCCCCTCTCCTCCCTTATAAAAGGGCACCTCCTCCCTCTCTTCCTCACACAACTTTGAGCCTTCAAGCTCGGAAAAACCCTGCCAAATTCTCTTCTCCACTTCCCTAGAAACATCCCAGAGGTTCTGGTCTTCCTCAAATACCAATTTTAGTGCCCTAAGAGGAGGTCTCAAAAAGGCGCTTCAAAGAAGAGGTAATTTCCGTTACCGATTCTTTCACCTTTATTTCTTCTTCCACTTCTTCTTCTTAGGTTGTTTCATTATGAAGTAATAACATCAGTATCACTCATATACTGATATGTTATTATAAGTATGAAACAATCCTAATTCACCATCTACCCATCCTACGGAAAACGAAATCACCGCGCGTGCGTACGTACAGAATACCGTCTCCACGCCGTGGTGAAATCTGTTTTTCCACCAACACCTTACATGGATGGGTATTATGGTGTAAATAATAACTATACATAGTTATTATAAAATCATAATGATTCTGATATATTGTATCATCCACTCTAATTCAATTCAATAATTATTGAAATGATATCATCGCTCGTGCGTACGTACGGACTACCGTCTCCACGACGCGATGAGATTCATTCTCCATGTTAACCATTTAAGAATGATTATAAAGTATATATAAGCAATAATAATGAAATATATGACATTATAAATATACTGGATTTATGTGTATATATATGTATGTCATCTACTTAATTCCACTCAATTCAATAACAAAAAGAAAACAGTGTTCATGCGTACGTACGGCCTACCGTCTCCATGAACGGTGTATTTCTTTCCATTTATCGATCCATTATATATATGTATATTATGAATATATATTATATATAAATCATGTTTTATATTCTATAATTAATTAATAATGATATAAGTAATCATATGAATAATTACAAGTTAAAACACGAACGACAAATGAGACGATTTTACCCAAAACGCTACTTTAACATGAATTTATAAAAGAACAGGTAATATAAAGTCATAAGTGAACCATATATGATATAATAACAATGAATATAATTTTTTAATAAGTCAATGACATTATTTAAATCATTATACAGGAGGTTTGGACACTTACGAAGCAAATCAGACCTAAGGTAAGGGAAATATCACAATCTCATTTTTATCCGAGATTGTTTATACTTTGGCATTTACTGAGGTGTATTTTATCATCTACATCCATGTTACCTCAATATGTAATATTGTTTCCATCTACTTACAATAGTTTAAATCCAATTTTACCCTTTGGAGAGTTTTTAGTAAAGAATATGAAAGGAATCTTTTTTTGTTTTTTCGTACGAGGTACTTTTTGACTTTTCCGACAAAAGTACGAAGAATGTTTTTTTTAACTTATACGGCATGAATGGATTTTTAAAAAATTATTTCCAAGAAGCTTCCTTTACAAGTTTTCAAGTTTATTGTTAATCAACTTCTTTTAGTTTATAATTTTATGACATTTTAAGAAAGGAAAAGTGTTTTTGAAGTAGAAAGGATATTTTCCTCAAGAATGAAGTTCAAGTGTTTTATCAAAATTATTTTCCATCTAAGATAATAAAGGGTTCTGTTTTCATCCCTATTATTACATTGATTTTATTATGTTGTGATGGAATTATTTTTATGAATTCATTTATCATATATGAATTGTTTTATGATGTCATGATGTTTAAGATTCCCATTTTTATTACATGGGTTATGCAATGATGTATGGTTTATGATTTTGTGGCACACATAAGAATGGTATCATTATGAGATGGGTGGGACCTATATCTCCCTCCAATGCATTGGGTAAAGATTTTATATCTCATGATATAGACATGGATGTAATGGTAGGTTATACCGGTTCAGTGAAACAGGACTGAAACGAGGGTGACTCGGTTCAGAAAGGGACTTTATCCACTAAGATAGTCTTGGCAATGAGTCTTGACTAACAAGAAATGATTATCTATGATTATGTGTGTATTCCACAATGTTTCATGTTTTAAGTTATGATTATTGGGATTTCATTTCACTACTATGATTTATCCCATGTTATGAAATTATGGTCTCTTTTGCAGGTTAAGATTTCCAAAATGTTATGTTCTTATGAATATGATGTGATTTATATTTCTTTTGTTTACCCTTACTGAGCATTTGATCTCACCCTTTTATGTTTACTTTTCCCCAGGATATAAAGAAAGGTTTTAGGTATAAAAAAAGGGAAGATCTTTATGGGAGATGTTGAAGATCTTTCACCTGGATTAGAAGATTACGTTCTGAGTTTCCAAAGACACTAAACTATTACAATCCTTGTGTGTGTGTTTTTTTGTTATGTACTAAGTATTTCGAAAATGTAATGTAATGTCTATGTACGTCAGGCTTCAGGTCTCTACAGTTGGTATCAGAGGAAAGGTTTAGTCAACCTTTGGAAACTAGGATTCGAAAACGTTAGTGAAATCCCTAGAGATATTTCTAAGGTATGTCTAGTGATGTCCATAAGGATAAGTATACGTATAAGATACAGTCTTAGAACTACGGTAACGATCATAGAATTTAACCTAAGAAGTTAGATATTGAGGATACTTCCCCTTTACTATGTTGTTTTCTCTAGCATGATTTTTGCCTCTCACAAAATTATTTTTGTGTTTTAGTTAATGGAGGGAACCAAAAGGAATTCTGTTAACATTAAATCCAATGGACAAATTGGTGACTATGAGAAACAAAATTGGGTAATGCCTAGAGATAAAGATGTTGTGATTATGTCGAATTAGTCATCGCGATATATGATTAACAAGGTGAAATTTAGTGGTATGCCTAATTCATCAAAGAAGAGGAAGATAGACTATTATGCATGTTCGCATGTTGAGGAGCATAAAGAAAGGAAGATTGAGATTTCTAAAGAAGGGAAGAAGAACCTTGAGGAATACCTCAAATGGAGGGACCGATGTTATCTGTGTGGAGAAAAGGGTCATAGAGTGACAGACTGTTATGGAGTTTAATGTCTTATTTGTGGAGAACATGGGCATTACCCAACTCAATGCTCTGACCTAAAAAGTTACTTCTAAATCAAGGAAGGACTTCTTCCAGGACAATCATTGAAGTGGATGGACTGAAGTGTTTATGTATTGGTATTCAGGAATAATGTTGTTGAGGTACTTTTATGGTGTATTGAAATATTTATGTATTGGTCTATTGTGGTTTTCAATAATTTTAAGGTACCGGTAACCATGAAAAGTGATTCAAATATTTTGGAAAGTAGATAATATGCCCATAATGAAGGGATAAGGAGAAAATGAAATGTTTGACAGTATTCATGAGCTCATGATTGATATAAGGACTAAGTGATATCATGGTTTGAGTATATAGAATTTTGAGGATTTTGGTATGAGGAAGGTGTCAACTTTTAACTGCATTCATGTTTTCACTAATTTATTCAAGAGAATACATGATTAAGGACTTTGAATGTTTGGAATGTGACCAACAAGACATATCTTATGATATATGGGGATCAACGATGGTATTAAATCTCTGGTAATTGTTTTCACTATATTATGAGAGTGGACTGCAGTATTTTGGATAAGCATAAAGATTGGAATGGACTATGTTGGACATAGGTTAGTATTGTTTAAGGATAGAAGTTTTTTGATATTATTGATGGGATGTTATAGTAATATAGTTTTAGAAAAAGGACAACCTGCAGGACGGGCGACAGCCCATCGCGCCAGACAAGGCTGTGGGAATCGAACCCACAACCGAATTGCGACTAGCCTTTATTGCCTACCACTGGCCTACAGGAAGTCCTTTTTTAGTAGAAACTAGTTTTATTATATTAAGCAGTCTGATATATGAAGTATAAGTCCATTTTAGGAACCATATATGATTAATCTCACTATAGAATGACTTATGTATATTTAATAATTTTTTCTAACCTTTTGTTTGAGACAGATGGAATGACCCGTCATTCTATCACATGATCTGCTAAAATTTCACGAATAACAAATTAAACTTCATTTATTTAAGATATGAAGTGGAAATTGTTCAAGGCACGAACAACAGTGAGATTATACCAAAATAAAGTAAGTATTTATTCTAATTCAAATTTTCAACTTTAGGGAAATGATCTTGAAAACCAAAAATGTTGTCCTAGTGATCTTATAAATGATGAATCAGATGGTACCTTATATCATCACAAATCTATGGATTTTTGATTACAGGATTTTCCATAGCCATGTTCTCTACCACTCTCCATCAGAACATGATGATTAGATTTCTCTTCCATATCCATATTTTCACCTATGTGTAAACCCAGTGATTAGATTATTTGGGTAACCGTTACGTTTCATACCTTTGTTTTTAAAGATTGGTTTTGGTATTCCTTTTTACGATGTGGGTTTCTATTAAAGAAACTTTCGAATAGTAAACCATTTATAACCCCGATGAATTTCGAGGGCGAAATTGATTTTAAGGGGGGAAGAATGTAACACCCCAAAATTTTATGAAAAATATTCTTTTTAATTTCACTAATGTCTTGTGTTGTATGCTACACCAAAAGGAGCTTGCACAACACGCATCCTTGACTTGCCTTGTATTACACGCAATCACGACCTTCCTCGATAGCATGTGTAGTACGCAATGCCGAGTTTCACTAAACAATGATAAGCTATTAAAATATTATTAAAACTAGCCGTTATGAATAGTAATAACCACCTTTTAAAATTTTAGAAATTTTATCTCTCAAAATGGACTTCATTTTTGGATTCGGAGTATTGAATTTAGCCTAAGGTGAAATTTTGGCATTTTTCTGAAAAACTTCAATTTTTGATGAATAGTGAAACTACTAAGTGGTAGTTAAAAAATTAACTTTTCTTCATAAATCTTAATTTTACCGTTTCTGTGAATGGAATTTCAAAAATCCGAGAGACACGGTCAGCAAGTAAAATGTGGTTCAATGAGATGAAAATAATTTTTGGTGAATAGTAACTTTTTACTTTTAATTACCACGGTTAAAAGTAAATAGGGTAATAAAGGGTAAAAATGATATTATTATTACCCTAACACATGTCCTAATTCTATTGGATAAGTGTAATTCGACCAAAAACAACCTTAGGAATAAAATATGACCATTTAGGCCCACTTTAATTAGATTAGGACATTTATTATTATTTAATTCAAAGAAGAGTTAAAAGAGTTAAAATCAAAGTTTATTTAATAAAACATTTTTAATATAGGGTTATACATAAGATAAATTCGACTATAAATATTCATTAGAAAGATAAAAATATTCCCTACATAATGGTATTTTATTTGTAATTTTTAGACATTAAATAATATAATTTATTTATGACACAACGATGATGCAGTAATTATCTTATTAATGAAATATTGACATAATTGATGTTATAAATACTCAAATAAATATAATTTGAGACTTTTTATGAATTAAACTAATTTTCTAGGTTAATATGACATTTTAGTATTGATTTAATTAACTTTTTTTGAACTTATAATTCTGTTATGATTTTCACAAAAATAAATTACTAAATAGTGTCAAAATTGACATAAAATAGTTTTTAAAACAAATATTATTTTATTAATTGTTATTTTATTCCTAAAAATCTAAGGTTTGGATAAATGACTTAGATAAGGTTATATATATTAATAATAAACAATTTTGGGTTCGTTTGGCTTCTTATAGTAAGTTTATTAACCTTATAGTGTAAGAACACAAGAAGACATGGTAAAAGTAAAATTATTTAACTTAATGTTAAATCTAAATGATAAGTTTAAAAAAGGAACCTAAACTTGTCTAAATTCTATTGGATGAGAGGATTTCGACCCATACCTACCTTATCCTCGAAATAAATCAATTTGTAGCTATTTAAAACCGAACATGACTTTATAATAAAATAATATTTTTAGTTATTCCAAAGTTGCCCCTCTCCTCCCTTATAAAAGGACACCTCCTCCCTCTCTTCCTCACACAACTTTGAAACTTCAAGCTCGGCCAAACCATGAAAAATTCTCTTCTCCACTTCCCTAGAAACATCCCAGAGGTTCTGGTCTTCCTCAAAGACCAATTTTAGTGCCCTAAGAGGAGGTCTCAAAAAGGCGCTTCAAAGAAGAGGTAATTTCCGTTACCGATTCTTTCACCTTTATTTCTTCTTCCACTTCTTCTTCTTAGGTTGTTTCATTATGAAGTAATAACATCAGTATCACTCATATACTGATATGTTATTATAGGTATGAAACAATCCTAATTAACCATCTACCCATCCTACGGAAAACGAAATCACCACGCGTGCGTACGTACGGAATACTGTCTCCACGCCGTGGTGTAATCTGTTTTTCCACCAACACCTTACATGGATGGGTATTATGGTGTAAATAATAACTATAAATAGTTATTATAACATCATAATAATTCTGATATATTGTATCATCCACTCCAATTCAATTCAATAATTATGGAAATGATATCATCGCTCGTGCGTACGTACGGACTACCGTCTCCACGACGCGATGAGATTCATTCTCCATGTTAACCATTTAAGAATGATTATAAAGTATATATAAGCAATAATAATAAAATATATGACATTATAAAGCTACTGGATTTATGTGTATATATATGTATGTCATCTACTTAATTCCACTCAATTCAATAACAAAAATAAAACAGCGTTCATGCGTACGTACGGCCTACCGTCTCCATGAACGGTGTATTTCTTTACATTTATCAATCCATTATATATATGTATATTCTGAATATATATTATATATAAATCATGTTTTATATTATATAATTAAGTAATAATGATCTAAGTAATCATATGAATAATTACAAGTTAAAACACGAACGACAAATGAGACGATTTTACCCAAAACGCTACTTTAACATGAATTTACAAAAGAATGGGTAATATAAAGTCATAAGTGAACCATATATGATATAATAACAATGAATATCATTCTGTAATAAGTCAATGACATTATTTCAATCATTATACATGAGGTTTGGACACTTACGAAGCAAATCAGACCTAAGGTAAGGGAAATATCACAATCTCATTTTTATCCGAGATTGTTTATACTTTGGCATTTACTGGGGTGTATTTTATCATCCAAATCCATGTTCCCTCAATATGTAATATTGTTTCCATCCACTTACAATATTTTAAATCCAATTTTACCCTTTGGTGAGTTTTTAGTAAAGAATATGAAAGGAATCTTTTGTAGTTTTTTCGTACGAGGTACTTTTTGACTTTTTCGACAAAAGTACGAAGAATGTTTTTTTAATTTATACGGCATGAATGGATTTTTAAAAAATTATTTCCAAGAAGCTTCCTTTACAAGTTTTCAAGTTTATTTTTAATCAACTTCTTTTAGTTTATAATTTTATGACATTTTAAGAAAGGAAAAGTGTTTTTGAAGTAGAAAGGATATTTTCCTCAAGAATGAAGTTCAAGTGTTTTATCAAAATTATTTTCCATCTAAGATAATAAAGGGTTCTGTTTTTATCCCTATTATTACATTTATTTGATTATGTTGTGATGGAATTATTTTTATGAATTCATTTATCATATATGAATTGTTTTATGATGTCATGATGTTTAAGATTCCCATTTTTATTACATGGGTTATGCAATGATGTATGGTTTATGATTTTGTGGCACACATAAGAATGGTATCATTATGGGATGGGTGGGACGTATATCTCCCTCCAATGCATTGGGTAAAGATTTTATATCTCATGAGATAGACATGGCTGGAATGGTAGGTTATACCGGTTCAGTGAAACAGGACTGAAACGAGGGTGACTCGGTTCAGAAAGGGACTTTGTCCACTAAGATAGTCTTGGCAATGAGTCTTGACTAAAAAGAAATGATTCTCTGTGATTATGTGTGTATGCCACAATGTTTCATGTTTTAAGTTATGATTATTGGGATTTCATTTCACTACTATGATTTATCCCATGTTATGAAATTATGCTCTCTTTTGCTGGTTAAGATTTCCAAAATGTTATGTTCTTATGAATATGATGTGATTGATATTTCTTTTGTTTACCCTTACTGAGCATTTGACCTCACCATTTTATGTTTACTTTTCCCTAGGATATAAAGAAAGGTTTTAGGTATAAAAAAAAGGGAAGATCTTTATGGGAGATGTTGAAGATCTTTCACCAGGATTAGAAGATTACGTTCCGAGTTTCCAAAGACACTAAACTATTATGATCCTTGTGTGTGTGTTTTTTTGTTATGTACTAAGTATTCCGCAAATGTAATGTAATGTCTATGTACGTCAGGCTTTGGGTCTCTAAATTGACTCCATCATTGAGTCTAAAATGGGTAGTTTTCCTAGATAAATAATAACCTCACATCAAGTATCAAGGCTCAGTTTGAGACCCTTTTCTTTTTTTATTTTCCTTTTATAATATTTTTATTTCTTTTTTACTTTATTTTTCATTAATCGTAAATTTTATATTTGGAAATATCTCATTCCCCTTCCACCCACTTGATGGATCACACTCAACCAATAGATAATAAAGGGAGAGGGAGATGGAGGTGCTACCATGGAGATCATCCAATGCGAGATCAATGTGAGGAAACTAAAAAGTAAAAATACAGATATAGAATTAGTGTTTTACACCCAGAGGTAGTTTATTCTATCATTTTTTCTAAAAATCCCCATTTTGTAGTTTTTTTAAGTTTTAATATTGTTTTTGATTTTATGGAGACCCTAGAGAGCCAATCTGATGTGTTTTGGGGGTGAATTGGGAACTCCAAGTGGTTGCAAGATTTTTATGTTTGGGATAACCCTATCACACGATGTGTAGTTCAAGAACACACATCATTTGTTCTTATTTTGGTTAAAAGGATGAAGAATATGGATATATGGTGTATGTGTTTAGTACACACCATGTAAGAGTGACTCAGTGTCTGGATAAGGTACTCATCCGGACACCCCATGTTCGAGGCATATGGTCTTGTAGGATATAAATATAGAGACTAGGTTTAGTACACAACCAATGTATTGTGGAATATATGGTCTAAATTTTTGTGGGGCATATAGAAAGCTACATGGATAAGAATCCAATGTGGGTGACATGTTGTGTGGGGTAAGTCCATGCCATGTTCATAGTAAAATTACAAGTTAGTGGGTTTTAAAACATGGCTGAAGAGGCTTGATTGAGGTATGAATTCTGTACCTAAGATGCACACCACATACTCCCTCCCTGTAGGTTTTTTCTATTCTTTTTACATTGATATTGAATTGGACTTGTGAGTAGTTCATTCCATTTTGTCCCATATAGATCACAATGGTATAATATTTTCAGCATGAAGAAGCTGTCTGGATGGTGTTTTGGTTTGGAAAATATTCGAAATGACGAATTTCCTTGGAATTTTGATCTAGAATCCTTTTATGGGTTTTGGTTAAGTAAATATGATAAAGTATCCTTTTCTCTAGAGAGTGAGTTAAAATTTATTCTAAATGGAGAGGTAGTTTGAGACCCAGGTGTAGGTGGTAAGAGTGATTAACATCTTGGAAGGGGAGTGGAAAATACCTTGGTTGAGATAAGTGTAGGTTGAGTGTTCCTCTCCCACTAAAGATCATTTATCTTGATGGGTAAACTAATGGAGCTAATGAATGGGTTTGGTTTAAATATTGACCTAATATGTACCATGGGGATTAAGATGGGTTTTATTCTATCTCTATAGAGTGATTCTAGTGTTCCATATCTGGTGAGACCAATGAGATTATGGTATGAGGATGATAAGGTTTTGGGAACCCTAGTAGGTTACTGGTGATGTAAAGACCCTAGGTGAGTATATATTGGGTGATGGGTAGAGACAGTTATAGGTGTCACCTAAGAACTTTTACCTTTCATGTGAGTCCATGGGTTGTAGATATTGATGATGGGTTTTGAAATTTGGATAACCCTTTTTCATTTTCTAAATGATTTTGAAAATTCCTTATACGGTGATCGTGAATTTGTTATCATATTCCTTGGAGGCTGTTATGATGAGATATAATATATTCCCACAGTACACTTTTATGTGAAACTGAAAATACCCCTAGAGTTCTTTATATCAATTGAAATGGAAAACACCCCTGGTTTAGTTTATTTTATAATTTATAATGGGAAAATTTTCTTAGGGTGGTGTTTATATCATTTAAAATGAAAAACACCCTATGGGTGGTCATAAATACCCCCAACAGGCATATTTTGAATATTCCCTATAGGGAGGTAGTGAATAATCCCTACAAGTTGGTCTTGAATACTCTATATGAGGAGGTCATGAAAAAAACTATATGGAAGTCATTGATACTACTATTGGGGATTCCACTGATTTGGAGTCAAGATCAATTCAGTTATGGGGAGAAGATGGTGTTCCGAACATGTGTGAGCTATCAAGGGATTATGGGGCCTTTATTAGGCATTTTCATCCTTTTGAAGGATGTATTTCTTACCACGTGGTATCTATTAGGGGATTTTGGGATCTTCAATGGTTGTGTCCAAGTCTTTTAGGATGTTGGGACTCAACTACTAAGACTATTGAATATTATGAGGGATAATTTTTTAGCTTGTGATATCAGGATAAAGTTGTACCCGAGTCATTATAATGTATAGTTAGGTGGATGATAGCCCCAATTCATTATCTGTAAACTAGGGTGAAATACCCTTAGTTTTTTATGATGGTTGACATGGTCATCACGACATGCTAAGAGACACTCTGGCACTAGCCGAAGCAGGTATGGTTGATCAGGGTCATGAACCTAAGAATCAACACTTATTATCAATTATAGGGGGGGACTTAGTCCCACTATGTGGTTGTTTATCTATTTTTTATTTTTTTTATTTGTGGTACTCAGTTATGAATTAACTAGGTTGGGAATGTTTCATGCACTTATGATAGACCAAAGATTATAGTTTCACCATTAGGGGTGTCCTTAACAGGATTATGTTCCCACTCCATGTACAAGAACCTTGGTGTTTGTGTATAATTTATTCATACTTTCAGTTTGAACATGGATACATGATAGATAGGGTAGAATACTAGTATATTATGATCAAGAAGAGCTACTCATCTGGATTCTTTGATTGGGATGGTGCATCTTAAAAGTTGATAGAGATTGGGTTGAGGTATGGATCGATGTTATTAGTCAAGCCTTTTATATTTAAATTTTCCATTTTGTTTATCTTTTTTATGTGTTTTCCTAATGGGAGACTAACTGTAGATTCCTTATTATATTCTACATTTCATTTTATTATTGAATGTTAAATTGATTTTAATAAATCTACACTCTGATGTGTAGGATTCATGGTTATTTATAATTATTGTGGACTCTAGTATAAGGGGTATAGTCTCCTCATCATACTATAAATATACCCCAACTACTAGATAATAGCCTTTGGTGTATGATGAGGTGCACCTAAGGTATAGTAGTGATCATCGGTCCAAGCACCGAGTAGTGGTCTGGGGAATTAGGATGTTATAATGGTCACATTAAATTTTTATATTCCTATATATAACCTCACATACTTATTTAAAATCATTCATCATAGTCTATTTTTTTTAAATACTATATTTCAAATAGTTTTCATTTTTACAATAGTTATACTCAGTGATATGATTCTCATGGGAGACCATGAGGAAGAGTATTTCAATATTGTATTATTTTTATTTACTGGCATATGAGCCTCATTCCTATTGGTGAGGACTATTCAAGTGCATCCATGAGACCCATCTTCGAATCTGGGCATAAGCATATTTCCCAGTATTGTAGAAGGTATTGTAGAAAGCACTGTAGAAGATATTGTAGTAGCCAGAACTATTCACCTTCAAGCTTCCAGTTTGGGCTTGGAGTCCTTAAGGCCTTCAGACCACCCAAGGACTTCGGAACAGTTAAACCTTTCGGGACACATCAAGGACTTTGAGCCACCTAAAGGCATTTGGGATACCTCATTTAGATCTTGAAGTGCATATACAACCAGACATACCAAAAGATCTAACTCCATATGAGGACTCATAACAGGTGGTTTCACCAGATCAAAGCCGTAACACCCCAAGAATTTAAAAATAGATTTAATATTAAATGCAAAAAACACCGAGTCTATAAAAAACACCACATTGTTATAACCTATATAGTAAATATATTTTTTCCACTTCTATAATTTGAATTTCAAAAAACTGACATACACGGTTGCGTTCAGTAATATATTTAGAGCCTGATAAGAAAAACTTATTTTTTGGTGAATAGTAAAATACCCTTATGAATAGTAACATAACTTTATAAATAGTAATATACCTTTATTAATATAAATTAATACTAATTAATAGTAAATTGGCCAAAAAATAGAAACATCACCCATGAATGTATAAATACAATCTAGACATCTTAAAAGTGAAAAAACAATCATAGTATAAGTATTGGTATTTTTGAATTTCATAAATATTTTAATTACAATTTTATGATTAATTTAATAATTTAAAATGGAAATTTATTTTCATAAAATTTATTTATAAATTTTTACTTTATTGTCTTATGGGTAAAAGATAATTTTATAGGACCTTGATTAATTTCGCAATGTGTTATAAAATGAGTTATAGTTTTAAAGCTATTTTTTGGAATAAATTATGATTTTATTTAAAAATTAAATTAAAAATATTTATAAAAATATTTTCATAAAATGGATTTAATTTTTTAATTCTACACGTCAAAAAATGGTTAGGGTGAATTTTTGGGATTTTTCTAAAACACTTGATTTTTTCATGAATAGTAAAAATACAGTTTTGAGTTTTTTGTATGTTCAATGACATCATAATGATGTAATAATTAATATAAAATTATGGTAAATTTTTTTACAATAAAATATTATGTGAGGTGTCCCAAGTGGCTAATACCATGGTAAAATAACATGGGTAAGCCCATGGTTTTGCAAAAACCACTAATGAGGTGTCTCGGTAAATTAATAAAAAACTCCCTCTCATTTACTATAAATACCCACTCATTACTTCATTTTATTTAATTAAAAACACATAATACTTGAATATATGGTAGTATTACCTACCTAGTAGTCCTACCAAGGTGTCATCAATCCCCCAAGGTCTCAACCTTCAAGTGTAAGAGTTACTCTATAAGGTAAGAGAATTCTCAACTTCTCTTTCCCATCCAAGTTCTCTTTTATGTGGTATGTATTTAAAGATTTCATACCATGTTCTTATTTTCATATTATTCTATTCTTATAATATTTTATGAGTATTTTATTAATGGTTAACCCATGTCCCCTCTCTTTTTAATGTTTTCTAAAACCATGTTGTATAGCCGTTATGCTGCATACTTTTCGTCTCAAAATCTATTTCTTTTTCAATCACTCTTATATGTTATTATCTTTTAATTTAAATTGTTTTATGTTGGGATATGTAATTATATATCCCACTTAATTTATATATTATTTAATAATTATGATATTCCCTTTTTCTCTCATCAAATTATTTTATGAAATTTTAAGCGACGTTGTTAGGCTGCCGAATTTTCATGAGGGATTTCTCAACTTTTCTTTTATTTTGAGTTCCTTTATTTTCTTTTTAATCTCCCCTCATCAAAATTATATGATAATTATATTACCTTACATGAACTGGAATTTTATTATTATAATGTAATATTTAATCATCATCTCTCTTTTTCCCTCCTCTAATACGAAAAATTAAAACACCATCCAAGATGTATTAATTTATCACATTCATGGACGACGGGTTCTCAATTTCTATTAATGTATTCAATTATGATCATTAAACCATTATTATGGTTAAAATAAACTATAATAAATTTATTATGTCTCATATATGGTTCTATAACCTTTTTTACACATGTTTTTTTATTTATAAAGCAACATGATTTCATTGTGTTCAAAAACGACCAATTAACCCAAACAGTTTTCATTAAATAATTTATATAATGATTCATATTCACTCCAAGTAACCAAATAAAATTTACAACCACGTAACCTTCTGGATTTTAACTAATAAAATATAACTTAAATTATGCATAACCATCCTCATTTTAGATTATTATCCGTTCATGTATATAAGTATACTGATCATGAAGAAAACGCTCCCAAAAAAATGAACCTCCTAAACCCATCAAGAAGTCCATGAATAAAATTAACAAGGTTATAATAAATAAATTAAACCAATAATAGGTTATGTAAATATTAATAAATTAATTTAATTTTGTTATATGGGACACTAAGATCAAGTGAAGAACAACATCAGACTTAGGATAAGGGTTTCTTCATCTCGCTTCCATTTTTGTGAGATTTTATGTATTCACTACTAATACTTGTGTATGGTGTATATATATTTACCATTGATGTAAAATATCATGAATATATTTATTTTAATGGTATTAAATTTATCACTTTAATATTATTAATTTTGGGGCCTACGAATCTATTGATTACAATGTGATAAGGGGTTTCCACCCGAACCTCCATTTTCATTCGGGTTACTTTTATTATCTACTCACCTCAATGAAATCCTTATTTATTATTATTTACTACACATATTTTTTTAATGTTCTATATATGTTTACCAACTAGAATCTTCCTTTATTCTATGGGGATTTACATGTTTTAAAAGGATCATTCAAAAATTTTATCACGATAAACAAACCCGATTCAAGGGATATTTTCAAATTCTTACCCATATTTAAGTGTAAATTAAAATATGTTTTAAGACACCATTATTTTTATAAAAACCCTCATTTTATCATAAAAAATTATCTTGGATCATTTCTATATTTAATATAACAAATGTTCCTTTCCTCTTTAAAATTCCCTTTAATACTTTCCTTAAAATGCTCTAAAATGATTTATTTTTAAAGAATATTAAGAAATATTTTTACATGATTTCACTTTATTGGGACATCATGTATGCCTCAAATATAATTTCAATTTACTTAAAATTTATTTTATTGGATATACATGTTTAAAATCTTATTTCATGGAAAATACAAATGATTTTCTAAAAGGAATCTTCTTTCAAAAGTAAAAAGTATTTTTATCGCATCACTTTAACTTTTATTAAGTATATGCCTTGTTCACTACTTATTCCATGCATGTCTTGTATGTAATTAACTTTGGTATATCATATAAAGAGTCTCATTATTATTATGATATTATAAGTGATTATGATTTGAATGTTTCAAGGTGGTATGAGACACTTTGTAATGTTTAAGGATTATTTCCTTAAGAATTTTTCAACGATCTCATTTAAAAGTATCTTAATCTAAGACAAAATTCCTTATTGAATCATGTAATTCATTGATATTTATCTCCTATGATATAATCTACAATATTTAATTGAATTTTTTATTATTAGTTTGATTGTGAATGTGCTATCTTAAAACCATTCACCAATTTATTCCGAATGGTTAGTGTTTATGATTAATGTTCGGGGAAAGTTATTTTCATTTCATATGTTAGTTTCAATATGAATTTTTATATTGTTTATATTTATCCTTGTTCATATGAGGATTTCATTGGATTTAGTAAGTGTCGGGTGGGGCCTGCTATTTCCCCTCGATGCATCAGTAGGTCTCATGAGACAAACTATGGTCTTGGTATGAGGCCTTCAGAAAATGAATATTTATGGTTTTAGCTGAGTCCTTAATAATTTTTAGACATCTTAGCCAAGGACTTGATGGTATATTTTATAATTTCCAATATATGCATTTCTCTAATTATGAATCTAGTAATTTAAAGTTCATGTGGTTATTCAACTAGTAGAATAACCATGGTTATGTTTTATTATGACATTATTTACTCAGCTAATATTCCTTCCATAATGTGTTCGAGTTTATTATTTGTAGAGGCATGTGTTTTCAATTATTCACCATGCATATTGTTTATGTTTATAATATCTTCCACTATATTACTTACCCTTACTGAGTGTTTGAGATCACCCCTTTTTATGTTTCATTTTCTCAGTACATGAAGATGTTTTTTTGCAATTGACCTATAAGGATAATATTTGAGTGGTGGATGTTTCCAATAAAAATTATATGTTGTATTTATTTTCAAGTTGAAATGTTGAACCTATGTATGTATCTGGTTTTACAAAATTACTAAAATACTCGGTCCTTTGGGATTTGATTTCTTGTAATAATGCTAATGTATTAAAATAATGCACCGGATAAGGGATTTTGAGAATGGGGAGTTACAAAAGATATCTAGATTTAGATGATGAGAGGGGATGAAAATTTCCATCGGGACTAGGCCTGTACACCTATGAACATGTATTGCTATCCGAACAAGTGATGTGAAGGTGGGATGCTGACTTCATGATCTAGACACTGGGGAGGGGTATTTCTAGGTAGTCATGGATGGGTTAAATTCCTCTAAGACCTTCAGGTCATGTAATCCACTAAGCCTACCGGCCTTGTAAGGGTTCCCCCTCATCCCTTGAAAGGGAGATTATTAAAAAATATAAATAAAATAAATAAGGCCTTCGGGACATTCCTAATATTATTTTTATTTACTTATTTTTATTGTCCCATTGTATTTGTATTAATATTATATAATTTATTCAACTTTCATTTGTAATGTTATATGTAATGGAAATAAAGTAATGGTTATTTCCTTTTGTGTTGAATATTATTTAATTTATACATGAGTTCTATTTTATATAAAATAAATAAAAATAAATTTCATTATATGAGAAAAAGGATTCATAATAATATCTCGGGTGTTACATTATCCTTATAGAATAGTTTCTTTAGAGCTATAGGAGTTTCATATTCCTGTTTTGTAGAAAGGCTTCATCTAACCTAGCATGCCTTCTTATGGTGATCCTATATTGTTTTAAAACAAGGTTAATATTAATATAAAGATATATATAGACTAGTGGTAGTGAAGAATAGTTATACCATCCATATTATTGACGACTTTTTTTTATCATTTTAAGGTATTTTTATGGTTCTCAAAGATTGATTTTTGGTCTTGATATCATCAGATAAGGATAGATTAAGAGGAAATCCCAAAGACTTCCTTTAGGTGTCACTATATACACTTTGAGTTCTTGTTAATTACTTTTGTAGTCACTAATTCACCAATTATATTAATGGAATTGTTGAAAATGGTGTTTTGTGAATTCTTTAACTATTTATGGTAGTGTTCATTGAAGATATCATATTATATTTGAGGTCAAAGTAGGATCATGATGAGAATTTGTGAGTTCTTTTTTTAAAATAATTTGATGAAATAATTTTCATAGAAATTTGTATGAGTGTAAGTTTTGGAAATGTGGGGTACATTTCCTTGGGTGTTTCATATACCAGAAGGGAGTTTTACTCAATCCTTTAAAATATAAGAAGTAGTTTCTTTGGTAATTACCAACAACATTACAAATGTGTAAAATTTACTTATTCTCTTAGGCTATTACTGATGGTTCATGTCCAATTTCTCTTAGATTGTAGAACCTTTTATAGATTTTAACATGAAATATAATGTATTTATATAGACTTATTAGTATCAAGTAGTGTTTACTTACCTAATGGAAAAGCTGGATGATGTGTTTATCCTTCACTTTCTAGAGGAAAGGGTTATGTTCTAGGTATATTATAATGTTTCTCATTTTGGTTTGGGTCGTGTGTTTATTTGGAAGTGGGAATAAATTTATTATGGGTCTCAATTGTTACATCCACAAAAATTAAATTATTCCACCCATTATATTTAATTATTGATAGTGACGTTTTATTTGATGTTTTGGAATCATTACCTCATTATAGAGTTCTTTATTGTATTCACCAACCATAGGATCCTGCAATATATCTTCTCCTAGTGAGATTTGAATTTGTATTAATGGATATGGATGGTGTTATTCTAGAACTATGACTCCAAGATCTCTTATAATCTAGTGAAAGGAAATTTAGTAGTAAATGAACTGATCAAGAAAATTCATGACGATGTTTTCTAAGATACTAAATATTAATGAAGGATAATTTTAGAGCTTTTAGCTTTGAATATTGATATATAGGAAGTTTATGGTGGAGTTTTCCTATATCAAATGATGGTGAATTATTCTATGTTTTGGTAGGTGGAGGAGTCTCAGATGGGAGATTATTTGGTAAAGGTGTGAATAGATTTTATCATTCATGATGATTCCCTTAATTGATGTTTAGAGGATTGCTAACATCAGTTGTTTTTTAATGGGCAGATGTTAATTCCACCGACCATGTGAGAGGAAGTTCTACATGACTTTCATATCACACCTATGTAATCACATCCTAGTATTTGAAAGTTTTATTACACCTTTAAAGAGAAGTTCTAGTGGTATAGGATGAGTAGTTCAGTGAACAAATGTGTGCCTTTATGTTTAGTCATTTAGTATATGAAAGATGATCATTGAGTTCCAGTTGGTATGTTGCATCAATTAGATATCCCTTGAGGGAAATGGGAGTATATTTTGATATATTTCATGAAACTTTTATCTTGATCTCGAGGTGGAGTTGATTCTATATGGGTAGTTATGTACTAATTAATAAAGTAAACTCATTTATTTAATATCATGAAGTCGTGGGCGGTAGATGTTTTGGTGAGGATTTGTATGAAAGAGGTTGTGTAGTTGCTTTAGGTTCTAAGGATTATCATCTCTAATTAAGATAATTTTTTACCTCATGAGTTTGAAAGAGTCTATGAATTTTTTTTCTCTTAGTCATGTTTTAGTACATATTTTCACCCTCATAAAGATTCTCAAACAAGGCTAACAATCTAAACAATCGAGGATATGTTGTGTGTAGGTTTTCTTGATTTTGGAGGTGTATGGGTGGACCATTTCCCTTTATTTGATCATACATACAATAATAGATACCACTCTACTATTGGCATGGATATTTTCATGGTGTTGTATGGGTGACCTTGTAGATCTTTATTGTGTTAGACCAAGTATGTGGATTCATTGATCGTTAGACCAGATTTGGTGCATAGTATGATAGAGAAAGTATAGGTGATTCATGAGATGGTGAAATTTGATCAATGAATTCTATAAGTCCAATGTGGATCAATAGAGTATAACTGTATATTTTTATGTTATTGTGATGGTTTTATAAGTATAGAATAAAACTTATTCATGTAGAGGAGGACATTAAGAAACCTCAAACCCAATATCACCTTTATATGAAACTAAAATCATTCATAATATAAAATGAAGAAACTTTTCTACCATACATTGATGATGGATGATCCTCTTGTCTTCATTCATATTTTTTATAAATATACCCAATAATAATCTAAAAGACTTTAACCTCTAAGGTGTATCCATAGGATAAACTAAATCACTCAATTCTTTAGTGGGATTATTCTTTTAACCATGATATGCTAGTATCTCAAGTGGAAAAGGATGAAGGAGAAATAGAACCTTGGTGGAATTGGTAAAAGAATATTATACTACCATATTAATGGTATATTTATTCTTTATATAACCCTCAAGTAAAACCCCATGATCATCCATTCATTTACTAATATGTTTATAATGTATGAGTAAATGACATGTGATTACAATGTTAATAACCCTTCGATCAATATACGCTTATAAAATAAATTTATTTTAGAATCACTCATATATTTTATCAAAATAAATGTCCATAATTATATCCTTAAATGTAATATTAAATGAACATCAACACTAAATGTTCCACTACCTTCTAAATTACAAACTATCATGTGAATCATATAATACGATTTGACATATCATAACACTTATTATATAGTCATATGATATAGCATAAAACGAGTTAACCCATCATGGACCTTATCAGGATAGTAGTAAGTTGAGTGTATGACCCCAATAACACATCCAATAATACAAGGGTTGGGTATTGGTATCTAGTAGGAATATCACACAATATAGGAGGACATAACCAATATCAACCTACAACAAACATATATCCCAATTCATTATTTACCATTAAATCCAACATCACACACAGACACGCATATATATATTTGCGTGTGTATGTTTTTTAACAACTGGATAATATAAAATACATGAATAAGATAATAAATAAAATTACAACACTGTATAAGCAAATACCAAAGGAATTCAACATATGAAAAGCCTCCAAATCAAACTAGCACAAGACTCTAGGAAGATCCACCTTGTGTGTACTCTTGGACCAATATATAGTATAAATGGTCACTGGTAATATCAAAAACAACCATGATCAATCACGAATCACTAATAAACCCTAGGTTTCATATTATAACAAGTCACATCATCTCCACATCCACCAAGACCATCTCTAAATGGTGTGTCATCTATACATACACAACACCTATGCGTATAATACCCATGCATGGGTGATTATAAACATACTTAGTAGAATTACCTAAAAACATAATAAATCCAAGAAACATTCCATATAAAACTCCAATAAGGGAAATTATCCAATAAGAGTAAAAATAATAATTTAGATACCCTCATTCACTAGATTCCTTGAGGATACAAATAAGTCTTAGTCATCTCAACTCCAATCCTCAATGTTCTTACCTCATGAGCAACTAGGGATGCTCAGAGAACAAAAACCAAAAAAGTATTTAATTATATAAACCATTTTAGGTGAACCAAGTATAACATACATAAATTCTATATCATTTTAATGAATATTCAAAACATATCAAAATTACACACACCCAAGGACAGTAAATGTAACATCTTAAGATTTTAAGAAATATCTCATTTTAAATGAATTTATTTTAGATCTCACATTATAAATAATTCAAAATTTATCTTCATTTATAAAAAACCATTTTTATCTTTCATTTCATGAAACATCGATTATATTTGATAATGTGTGTTGCACACAAAACCAAGTTCTACATAACAACAATATAACATTAATATTTAATATGATAGTTATCACCTAGTTATTGGAATGGAGGTAATGAATGATATTAAATAAATTATGAGAATATATTTTCCACATGTTTATAAAATTAATTATTTCCAATTTATTATAAATTAAAATAAATACCAATTATATATAAAGGATGTGTTTTTAAGAAGAATTTTTTTATAACTATAATGTAATTTTATCTTAATAAATTAAATTAATCACTATAATTTAAAGATATTAATGAAATTTATATTTCATATATTTAATATTTTTTTAAAATTCATCTAATAAGTTTTATGAGCTTAAGATAAGAATAAATTCAATTTTAATAATAAAAAGTTATATATTTTTAAAAGGCAGGTTTACCACCTTTTAATGGTAGAATTCTTTTAAAACTAAATTTTTAAATTTTTAAACTTTTATAATTTTTATTTGACATAATAATATTCATATTTTAATTCTTAATATCAAAATTTATTTTAGGTGATTTTTTGGTATTTTTCTGAAAAATTTCATGTTTTCATGAATATTGAAAAATACTGGATTTTAATTGAAAACTGTTTTTTCATCTAAATAAATTATAGTTTGGAATTATATTTTTATTTTTTTAAGTCTAATTATATAAATTTTATATAATTTAATAAAATTTAGGTTATTAGAATCAAATTCACATTGAAATTTGATATAAAAACATTTCAAACTTTTAAACTTTTTAATTTAAAAACATGCTTTCTCGTTCCGTCTACAAGATGAATTTTAGATTAAATTATGAAAATTTTGAGATATGAATTTGGAAAAATGGATTCCATATTTGGAATAATAAAAATTTATAATTTATAATAATTTAAAATTACTTTTTGACCCAAATTATTAGTGAAAGTAATAAAAATTAATTACAACGATTAAGGTAAAAATGAGTTTACTTAATGGTTAAACTTTAATATTAAGGGTCCAAATAACCTAGAAACATATAAAAATAAAGTTTTATGGACATTATTAAAAAATATATCCTCCTTTATATAATTTTTATCATTATTGGATGCACATTATTCAATGGATACCTCCCAATAGTGTTTACCTTTTGATATTTACAAAAATGTCACTCCTCCTCCACTATAAAAAGGCACTCAACCCCTCACTTATTCAAACATATAAAGACATATTTCTCATAAAAAACAGAAAAAATAATCTTTAAAAATCCATAATATCATTCTAGAAGCTTCTAATTTCGCAGAATTCATACCATGAAAGCCCTTTGGCACAAACCAAAATGAGTTATCTAAAGGAGAGGTAACATTCTTCAACATGAAATTTTGTTTTATTTATTTATCCACCACTTAAATTATTATTATTACATGCTTATATAATAAAATAAGTATACTAAATATACTTATATTTTTTATTTCATTACTCACACTCCCATCAAATGGGTAATGAAATCCCTATGCATGTGTACAGAGGACTATTGCCTCGCGAAATGATGTCATTCATTTTTCATTTACCACCTCTTATGGTTAGGAATTATGATGTATATAATATTTTTATATGATATATATGATATTTATAATTTATTAATTATTATTTAATTATTATATAACATTTACCTTCATTCTTTCCATCATTTGGGAATACAATAACATCGTTTGTAGATGTGCGGACTACTGCCTCCTCGAAGTGATGTGATTCATTCACACTTTACATGGAATATATTAAGGATAAATTTAATAAAAATATATGATATAAATTACATATTTATTATATTAATGACATAATTATCTATATTTACATGAAATATATCATTTTATTCTTTCCATTTCACACATAAAAAAATTGATAACATCAATCATAGACATGTTGACTACTGCCTCCTCAAAGCGGCATGATTCTTCCTTTTTCATCACCATATTACAAAAGTGATATATATAAGTTTATATAATTAAATAATATGGTATTTATGATTTAATTTTTATTATTAAAGATACGCTTTACTTAACTTCTTTCTATAATGATCATTGAAAAATGACAATGTTACTCATGTGTACATACGACCTACCGTCTCTATGATAGTAACATTGGCTCATTTTTCATAACCATATTTATTATTTTATTTTAAAATTATAATTGATATAAAAATATGATAATTATTTCATGTTAATTATTCTATATATGTTTAAATAATGACCTCATTGACCTTATTTGACCTATAAAAGACAGTTATGACACATAAACCGAATATGGTCAAAACATATGACTTAAACATTATTTATTAAGTAATTATATATAACTTGTTTATAAGTGAAATAAAAGTTATAATAAACTTTAAAAAGGTTACTAATTAGTTAAATAATTAACATAAGTTTATTATTTAGGAATATATAAGATAATCATTACAAATCTGATTCAAGGTTAGGGATTTCTTAACTCAATTTTCATTCATTGGATTAAACTTTTATGCCATTGGTTATATTATTCCAAGAATGTGTGTGAAATCAACTATGATTGTTTTATTATATATTTCCATTTTTATTTTTTGGATTTAATTTTTTAACACATAATTATTTTATTTATTTATTTTCACTCCAATTATATGATCTTTGTAAGGGATTCTCATCTCACTTTTTACATTTGTGAGATAAATGTCATATTCCCCACTTACTTATTTTGTGTAGTGTATCTACTTCCCATTTTGATGTATTATATAATCAATTAATTTATCTTAATGTATTTTAAATGTTTCATTTGATTATTATTAGTTTTTTTTCATCCTATTTAGATGTTACCATAACTGTAAGGGTTTTTCAAGTCTCACTTTTATTTCTGTGGGATTTATTATATATTCAACACTTATATTTATTATGTGGTGTATATAATAACCATGAATTTATTTTAATATTATTTTAATTTAATTTATAGGGATTTATATATCCATTTTATAATCTCTCTTACATGGGTTTTATGATTTCAAAGTTACCAAAGTATTAAAAGATTTTTGTAACAATTTTCCTTCTTTATGACATTCATTATGTTATATAACTATCTTATTTTAGGAGTTTATACTAATACATTGACATGTTATATCATGACTCTCCTTATTAACATGATATTAAAAGTTTCATTTAATGTTATCCCATTCATGGGAATTTTCATTCAAATGTTTCAATGTGGTATGAGACACTTTGGAATGTTTAAAGATTGTTTTCCTTAAAAATGTTTTTAATGATCCTTTTAATGGTGTTTATATTATTTAACATCAACAAACCATGTTGTTACTTATCATAAAATGAAAATATTTTTTATTTATACCATTCTCATTCTTTCTTTGGATGGATTATTTTTTTTGAAGAGATTGTAAGGGAACCCATTTCATTTCGGTAGGTAAGTATTGTTTCTAAGAAATTATTATTGAACCCATTTCTTTTAAATGGGTTAATAATGTTCTAAATATATTTTTATGGAACACAATTATTTTCCATTAGATAATATATTTTCAAATATATTTATATTTAAACCACTTATTTTCATGGTTTAATCATGTTTAAAATAGTTTTTTTATTGAAACTATTTCCTTTCCACAGGTTAATCGTATTTCAAATATATTTTTATGGAAACAATTTCTTTTCCATGGGTTAATCATGTTTCAAATAAATTATTATTGAACCCATTTCTTTTTAATGTTTTAATTGTATCCCAAATATATTGTTATGGAATCCATTTATTTTCAATAGGTTAATCATGTCTCAAATATATTGTTATAGAACTCATTTCTTTTCCACTAGTAAATAAATTTGTAAAAGTGATAATAGTTGTTCCAATGATTTTTTGATTAAATAAAAGATTTAATGTTCTATTATTTTGTTATAGTACTTAGACATTTTATGGGTGATTATATGATAGTCCAATTAAGGGTGGTTCCATGATAAACCAATTATTGGTAGTTCTATGATAAACTAATAATGGGTAGTTATAAGATAAACCAACGATGGGTGGGTCCATGATAGACCTCCAATTCATTGGGTATGGAAGTCGATTGTATGATTATTACATTTGTAATAGTGATTGTAATATTGAAATGATAATGATTTCACAATTATATAAATGTTTTCTTTATGATTTTTATGGGTTTATAATGTTTATAATGGTCGATATTGATATAATGTGGCTCATGGTTATTGATTCTGATGACTATTACCTTTTACTTGTTTTTAAATTTGAATATCCAAGTTCTTATGTGTATGAGTTCCTTTATTATTTGATAATTAACTTTTATTATGTCATCATACCCTTATGAACTCTTATTCTCATTGATTAAATTTAATAGTTAATGATTTTGTTTACCCTAACAGAGCATCTGAGCTCACCCTTATTATGTTTCCTTTTCCCCATGTTATAAAGAATGAGGTTGAATGATTTATGTCTATAAATTATTTCATAATGACGATGTTGATGACCTAATTTTAAATAATAAAATTCAGGTATAAAGGGATTTTAAGTACAAATTTAGGAACTATTTATTTCTGATTCTAAGTTGATATGAGTTGTTTATGTATGAGTTTGTCCTAATTATATAAAACTCTAAACCTAAAAGGTATTTGAGGTTGTAATTTATCAAATTTCTCCTTTTTATGTTGTAAGGTTTAGTAGAAAAATTTGGGTCACAATTATCGACATCAAAGTTAGGAATGTAAAAGTTATGGATTTCAGCACAGGATCTAAGAGTGTGAGTTCTGGGATGTAATAGTTGGTATAAAAGGTTGGTTTAGATAACTTTGGATATTATTATTTTTTTCATGTGATTTTATATTAAGAGTTATGTATACCATCGTATGGTAATGAGATTAAGGTTTATCAATGATGTTTTTAGAGGCATTTTTTTGGGTTGAGGTATTTTTAACCCCAAGGATCAACATGATTTTTTTTATGGAGGATTTGTGTTTTAGGATTAAAGAAAAAATAATAATACAACCCATATATTGGGTGAAAACCCATTGCATCCAGCTAGATGGGGGGGCTTGAACCCATGATCGATGGACGATAAGGGTTTCACACACTACCACTGGCCTACACAATGTCCTCATTAGGATGATTTTTTTATAGGTAATGATTAAGTTTATTTTATAAACATATGATATTTTATTTGAGGAATAATGGTTGATTTATATTGGAAGAATATACGATCAAATCCTTCTAATCTTTAGGTTTCAAACTTATTCAAGATATTTTGAATAATTATAAGGATATTTGTTTATGGAATAATTTCATTTCAACTTTGGGTATTAACTCTAAAGATTAATGTATAATATGAAGGTTTAATAATTTTTGAAATTATCTTACCATGTGATAACCATTTTTGTTTTGGATAATGTCTGAATACAAGTGGAATATCTTGACTATCCCTTTTATGGTTTTGTGGTCTTTAAAGATTGATTTTAATACTTCAAGAATTAAAAATTAACATTGAATATTCATTATTTAGAACAAATATATGAAATTTTGGTAGAAATTTACTAAAGGATGAAATCATACTCATCAATTAAGTATATTTCCTTTATTTTTTTTCTCTCGGACAAGATGGTAAGAGAATTATTTAACTCTAGAAAAGGATCCTGAAGTAAAATGTTATCATATTTACATCCTTTCTGTTGATATCAATAAAATTTTAAATACCTATTTTTACTGTATTTTTTATATCATGTACTTCCTATTAACCACCTTCTCTATCACATTCTATTAGTCTATGGGAATAATTTTTGACTTCCAAATCATTCTTTCAATTTCCCACTAATATCCCCCCTACGTGGAAACATAGTTATACATAACATTATGTAAACTATATGTTTCCCACTTTCCATTTTAAAGTGGATTTTGTATTAACACTTTTTTGATTTTTGTTTTAATAAATGAATTCTAAAAATGTTAATCCTTTAATAACCAAGAATAATTTTGAGGGTGAAATTCAATTTTAAGGGGGGTAGGTTGTAACATCCTAATATTTTAAGAAATATCTTCTTTAAAATTAAATTATTTGATATATTTTATTATAAAAATTCATAGTCTATCTTGCATTATAAGCAACATAAATTTTTTCTTGCATTTAATGCAATATCAAGTCTCTTAAAGAAAGTGTGTTACACGCAAAACCAAGTTTTATGGAACAACAATATAACATTAATATTTAATATGATAGTTATCACCTAGATATTTGAAATTCATGAATTAATGATATTAAATAAATTATTAAAATATAGTTTAAACATGATTATAAAATTAATTCATTATAATTAATTATAAATTAAAAGAAATACCAATTGGATATAAAGGATGTGTTTTTATGAAAAACTATTTTTATGGACAAAATGATTTATTATCTTAATTAATTAAATTAATAAATATTAGTGATAGATATTAATAAAATTTATATCTTATATATTTTATATAATTTTGTTAAATTCATCCAATAAGTTGTATAGGCTTGAGATAAGAATAAATTCAATTTTAAGCATTAAAAAGTTGTACATTTTTCAAAGGCATTTGTACCTCCTTTTAATGTAAGACTTGTTTTTAAACTAAATTTTGAAACTTTTATAAAATTTATTTGAAAAAATAAAAATAATTTTTGAAATAATAATATCAAATTTTATTTTGGGTGACTTTTTTTCTACTTTTCTGAGAAGTTTCATGTTTTGATGAATAGTAAAAAATACTGGATTTTAATTGAAAACTAATTTTTCATATAAATAATTTATAGTAGTGAATTATATTTTTAATTGGTTTTAAAGTATAATTAGATAAATTTTATATAATTTAATCCAATTTAAGTCATTTTAATAAATTTCACAATGAAATTGGATATAAAAACATTTTGAACTTTTGAACTTTTTACTTTAAAAACTAATTTTTCATTTGGTCCGTGGGATTAATTTTAAATTAAACTCTTCCACTTATATGATTTCAATTTGAAAAAAGGATGCCATATTTGAAATAAAAAATTATAATTTATAAAAATTTAAACTTAGTTTTTGACCAAAAATATTAGTGAAAATAATTAAAATTAATTATAGTGATTAAGGTAAAATGAGTTTACTTAGTGGTTAAACTTCAATTTTAAGGTGTCAAATTACCTATAAAAATTTATATAACCCATTTTATGGAAATTATTATACCATATAATATATTTTATATATTTTTTATCATTATTGGAGTCACATGATTCAAGGGAGACCTCCAAATTGTGTTTACATTTTGATATTTATAAGAAAGTCGCTTCTCCTCCACTATAAAAAGGCACCCACCCCCCCCCCTCAATTATTCACACCTATCATGATATTTTTCTCATCCAAACCTATCCAAATAATATTAAAATATTCCTCCTATAATCATATAATCCTAAATTTTGGAATAAAGTAAACCAAGAAATTAAATTGGCGTAAACCAAAAGGAGTTTCTCGAAGAAGTGGCAACATTCTTCTATGAGCACTTTTGTTTTATTTCTTTCTCCACCCATTCAATTATTGTTATTACATGAATATATAAAAACATAAGTATCCTAAATATACTTATATATTTTTATGTCATGTTTTTTACCAAAACTTACACACACATCCATCAAATGGGTAATGAAATTACCTCTCGTGTGTATGGTGGACTACCGCCTCGCGAAACGTTGTCATTCGTTTTTCCTTTACCACATATTATGGTTGGAAATTATGATGTACATACAGTTTTTATATGATATATATGATAATTACAATGTATTAATACTTATTTAATTATTATATAACACATATCTTCATGCTTTCCATTTTTTTGGAATACGATTACATCATTTGGGGATATGTGGACTACCTCTACCTCGAAGTGACGTGATTTGTTCACAATTTACATGGAATATATTAAGGATTTATTTAACAAAAATTTATGATATAAATGAAATATTTATGATATAAATGAAATATTTATGATATTAATGAAATAATTATCTATATTTATAGACATCATATCATTTTATTCTTTCCATTTCACACATCGAAAAAGTGATAATGTCGTTCATGGACGTGTGGACTATCACCTTCTCAAAGCGATGTGATTATTCCTTTTTCATCACCGCATCACAAGAATGATATATGTAAGTATATATAATTAAATAAAATTATATTTATCATATAATTTTTATTCTTGAAAGATAAAATTTACTTACCTTCTTTCCATGATGATCATTGAAAAATGGGAACATTACTCATGCATATGTACGACCTACTATCTCCCTGATCATAAAGTTGGTTCATTTCTCATAAACATCATTACTGTTTGATTTTAAAAGTATAAATTATATATTAATTTGATAATTATTTCATGGTTATTATTATAGATATGTTTAAATAATGACATCATTTACCTTAGTCGACCTATCAAAGTTAGTTTTGACACATAAACCGAATATGATAAAAAAATATGACTTAAAAATTATTAATTAAGTAGTTGTATATAACTTGTTTATAAGTAAAATAAATTTTTTAAAAAACATAAAAAACTCATGAATAAATTAAATAATTAACATGAGTTTATTATTCAGTAATATAGAGGAAAATCATGAAAAATCGAACTCAAGGTAAGGGATTTCTTAACTCAATTTCCATTTATTAGGTTAAACTTATATGTCATTAGTTATGTTATGCCAAAAAAATATTTGAAATTAACTATGATTGTTTTATTAAAATTTAAAATTTTATTGTTAGGATTTACATTTTTTACACATAATTATTTCATTGATTTATTCTCACTTCAATGATACAATCACTATAAGGTATTTTCATCTCACTTTTTACATCTGTAAGATAAATGTCATATTCACCACTTACTTATTTTGTGTGGTGTATCTAATTCGTATTTTGATATATTATATCATAAATTATTTTATCTTCATGGGTTTTAAATGTTTAATTTGATTATTATTACTTTTTGTGCTTCTAATTTAGATGTTTCTACAATTTTAAGAGTTTTTATAGTCTCACTTTTATTTCCATGAGACTTATTATATATTCACCACTTATTTTTATTTTGTGATGTATATAATGAAAATTAATTTATTATATGATTATTATAATTTAATTTATGCATATTTATATATATATTTTATAATATCCCTTACATGGGTTTTACGATTTCAAAGTTACCAAGGTAGTAATGGATTTTTGTCACAAGTTGTCTTCTTTGTGACATTTGTTATGTTATACACCTATATTATTTTTTGAGGTGTATATGCTGATCCTTTTACATGTTATATAATTAATATACTTATTATCATGATATTATAAGTTTCATCTAATGTTATCCCATTCATAGGGATTGTGATTAAAATGTTTTAATGTGGTATGGGACACTTTGGAATGTTTAAATATTGTTTTTTAAGAATGTTTTTAATGATTTTTTAATGGTATTTCCATTATTCAATGTCAAAAACCCTTTTTTTAAATTATTCTACACTAAGGATATTTTTTATTTATACCATCCTCATTCTTTCTTTAGAAGTATTATGATTTTTTGAGGATATTGTTATGAAACTCATTTCATTTCCACCGGTTAGTCTTGTTTCAAAGAAATTATTATTGAACCCATTTATTTTCCATGAGTTAATCATGTTCTAAATAAATTGTTATGGAACCAATTTATTTTACATAGTTTAATCTTAATTCAAAGGGATTTTTATTGAACCGACTTCTCTTTATGGGTTAATCTTGTTTCAAATATATTTTTATTAAATCCATTTCTTATCCATGGGTTATTCATGTTTCAAAGAGATTATTATGGAACCCATTTCTTTTCTTTGTGGTAATCATGTTTTACAGATATTTTTATTGAAACCATTTATTTTTAATGGGTTAATTATCTTCCAAATATATATTTATGGGACCCATTTCTTGTCCATGGTTTAATCATGGTTCAAATAGACTGTTATATAACTCATTTTCTTCCATAGGTTAATCAAGTTTTAAAAGGGGTAATGTTTGTTCCTATGAGTTTTTTATGAAATAAAAGATTTCATGTGTTATGATTTTGTAATGGTACTTGGAAATTTGATGAGTGGTTTTGTGAAAAACCAATGATGGGTGGTTCTGTGATAAACCAATGATGGGTGGTTCCATGATAAACCAATGATGGGTGGTTGCGTGATAAATGAACAACGAGTGGGACTGTGATAGACCTCCAATTTATTGGGTATAGAATTCAACCGTATGGTTATTCCATTTGAAATAGTGATTGTAATAGTAAAATGAAAATGATTTCCCAAGTACGTATATGTTTTATTTTATGCTTTCTATGTGTTTATAATGTTTATAATGATTGAGATTGATATCACATGGCTCACGATTATAAATTTTGATGATTGATTCCATTTCCATGTTTTTATATTTTATGATTCATGTTTTGATGGGTATGAGTTCCTTTATGATTCATCTATGAAATTTTATTTTTCATCATACCCTTATTCACACTTATGCTCAATTATAACATTTAATTATTAATTATTATTTTTACCCTTACTAAGAATCTAATCTCACCCTTTTTATTTTTCCTTTTCCCTTGGTTATAAAGAATGAGGTTGAATGATTTATGTCTACAAACTATTTTATAAGGATGATATTGATGACCTAATGTGAAATTAGAAAATATACCTATATCAGGATATGAATTTCAACTTTATGAACTAGTTGTTTATGAGTCTAAGTTGATATGAGTTGTTTATGTAAGATTTGGTCCTAATTATGTAAAAATCTAAACCTCAAAGGTCCTGGAGGTTGTAAGTTTTCCAAGTTCTCTTTTTGATGTTGTAATGTTTATAGGCAAAAATTTGGTCACAATTATCGGCATCAAAGTTGAGAGTGTAAAAGTTATGGATTTTAGTATAGGATCCAAGAGTACAGGTTTTGGGTTGTTATAGAAAATATTTAGTGTCTTTGGAGACTAGATACATAATCAACATTTTTCATAAGATATCTTCAACATATCCCAAAAAGTTATTCATATTAGTATCAATATATAAATATCATACTAAGAAACTTCCATCAAAACATGGGAAAGGAATGAAATAGTGACATGCGATAATTGATAAGGAAATATGAGAACTATCAATAATAGGATAAAACAAAATGATCAAAAGGGTATAGTTACATAATCTAGTGCATTTTCTCAACATAAAAGATTCATACCCATAAAATCATAGATCATAAACCCCCAAAATCAAGAAATATCCATAGGCATAATTAATAGGGGTGTTAAAGCATTAATCATCATTTAAGAGTCATAACAAAGTCACGTGGAATCATAATCATAGGAAATCATAATCGTATGAACATGGATATTCACAATAATTTACATGTATAATCTTGTGAGAATAGCTTTAAGAAATCATACTCACACATAAAAATGTGAACATAGATATCATCAATCATGGCCATGCATTTTCTTATGATCAAAACTAGTATCAATCATACTCGTGCATCAAAATATGAACATAAATATTTGTAATCATGTCCAAACTTATCATCATCATCTCATGAGGTATCTATATCACATTACCCAATGTAATTGAAGGTATTTAATGAACCCACCAATCACATAATGAAAACCATATATATGTGTTCCACATGATAATAAAAACACTCATCAATTCATCAGACAAGAATTTTTGGTAATCAAAATGGGATTTATAAGCATTCTATCATTTTAATATAGAATAACCCATGGAAAATAAATTATTTTCATAAATATTTCATCATATCTTAAATAAAATATTGGAAATAAATTTGATTCATCGAATCATATTTAAATATATATTATCATAATACATCCAAAAAATTTCATGGTATTATAAGATCATTTCCTATTTTAAGAATTAAAATACTTAAAGGATGTTGAATTATAATGAAAATACCTTTAAAATATCATTTGAACCTATCTTTGAAACATGAGAAAAATATCCTTTTCTTTTGATAACATTTTAACTAAAAATTAAAATAGAATTAAGAAAAATATTTTATTTTAAGATAACCATGGAAAATTTTAAAGTAATATTAAAATAAAATAATATTAATGATGGAAGGAAAAGTTGTATGTGCAGAAAACATTAAAACAAAGATTTATTGCACACTTTTGAAAAACTAATAAATAACAAGTTTAGGAAAAACTTTAAAAATAAATTTTAAAACATTTGAAAAGAAATTATAACATGGATGAAAATGAATTTAAAAAATAACTATATCATATAATGTCATATTCTTGAAAACATTTTAAAAACACTGTCATAGAATAAAAATTTCATCAATTGAAGATGAAATAAGGCCAGTTTTTCTTAAAAATATTATCTCTGTAATTTTTAGTACCAAAGAGAATTAAATAGTAATATTACTTAAAAATTATTGGAATAAATATAAGATAAGAAAATATATGGGGTTTAAATGATAATATATATATAATTTTTCTCAATAGAAATTTAACATAACTAATCACAAAAACAAATGAGATTGTAACATAAATCCCTTACCTCAAGTCTCTTCTCGCATTATAAATATTTAAACCACATATATAATAAATATATATTTATTATATATCTATTATGGAACCATATTCTAATATAAATTACTAATTATAATTCTTTTATAATTTCTAATTATCCTTTTATTAACAATTTCATCATCAAACTAAACATTCACGTAAAATCTGGTATGTTTTTCATACAAGATTCAGTTCAATGGATATCATAATTTAAACTTGGTCAAGGTTTCATTATATAAAAATATAAATCATGATATAAGTATAACATTTTTTCATTATATACACTTTTATAATGATTCATATAAATCAGTGATAAAAAAATAATTACATTATTTTGTGGTGATGGTAGTATTTACGTACGCATGGGTGATGTTTTCACATTTTGATGGATGGAATGAAAGAAATGTTAAAAATAACTCTAATTTATATAATAACTATTATATCATAAATATCATATATATTCATTAAATATATCCTTCTTATTATCCATTTAAATCAAAAATAAAAAAGGAATTGCATTATTTCATGGAGGTGGTAGTTCACATGTACGCACAAGTGATGTTATCATTTTCTAATGGATGAGAATATGTATATCTTATTGGATTATTATGTTTATATATTGTAACTATTTTAAATATTTTTAAGTATAATCAATTATTAATTCAATGAGTAAGTTTTCATTATAGTGCTCCTGATGAATATAGGAGAATGTTGTAAGATACAGAAACACTGTCTTCGACATTGGAAGTTGAAGAAGTAAGTGACAGTAGATAAGAATATTAAATATCTAATAAATTAAATAAACCCATTGTTAAAACCATTGGAAGAGTAATAGTGAAGTAATATAGGATGCTTAGGATAGATGAAACCCACTAAAGATCTGATAAAGTCCCTATGATTCATTCATGATGAATGTAGGGTGATTTCACCTCAAAAAGAGAGTTACTACTATAAATATGGAAAAGTAATGAAGTTATAGTTGAAAATTATAAAGTCTATCTATAGTATAAAATATTTTTTTTCTAATGAATAAGTTAGTGGATACTGATATGAGGTCACTAAAATGAGTCTATTGTAAATAGAATAATTAGATAGATACTTTGTGACTCTAATAGAATAATAGATCATAAATACACTAAACAAAGATGTATAAGATCAGATGATTCCATGATAATACTAAATGTTTCTAAGATCATGATTACTAAAATTTTCTCATGGTTCAAGATGAAGTTTCTAGACACATATTGTTATACAAAGTTCATGACATGAAGTTTTTAAAAAGTTTTAAGTTAAATGGTTTGAATTTTGGATGTAAAAAGTTAAAGAAATAAAGTTAGGAAGTTGAAAAAAATCTTTGAATGTATAACTCTAGAGGTTATTGGACTGAGGGTAAAATAACAAGCTTATTATATGAAGATATTTTGTGAAAATTTTAAATGATGAAGTAAAAAAATTTACAAAGATAAAAGTTATGATGATAAGATGATGTTGTTGAATTGAGGTTACTCTCTGAAGTTTTGATCAGACACATAATGATTAGATAGAGGTGTATAAAGTATATTTTTCACAGAGAGCTAATAATCAATGAATTTATAATGGATAGACTCTAGAGAGTTAATCAGATAAATGATAATCGGATATAGAATAGCATTAGTTCCAAATGAAAATTTTAGAATAATAATATAAAAACGCTCATTCGTACATCAAATAGATATGATCAGATAGTCTCTTGAATGAACCAAAAATAGAGTAGTACTAGAAAAAATCAATTAGAAAAAGGTTTTGAGTAATCCTCTAGAGTAATTTTTGCTTAATTAGATGCAGGATGACTGGATGGATTCATGTCATCTCATTGGACATATAAACATGAAAAAACTTTTGTGAGACCATCAGACAGAGGAACTTTGTGAAGATAATCATACAAATAAAGACTGAGTCTATCAAGCTGAATTAATTAAATACAAATTTAAAAATATCCCCATAAAAAGGTTTTAATATCCCTAAAAAAGATTGAAAAGTAAAACATTGTGATGATACTGATTTGAACATTCAATGAATAGTTTTTAAAAAAGGAAATATCATGATTATTGAAGAGATTAGAGGAATATTTGAAGATATTTAGTGCTGATTTTTTTGGTAACTATGATTAAGTTTAATCCCAAAACCTTCAAAATAATATTAAAGGTAGTCAATTTAAAATTTGAGTTGGAAAGAAGTTTACACCAAAGCCTACATGTTCCTTGAATATATCATAGGATTATTTCCTATATAAAGAGGGTAATATCACTTGATTTTATTAATGGATTTATTTGTTGTAATAAAGTGGAATTTATAATTTTTTCAAGATATCAAAATATGATTGTTCAACCAAGAAACTACTTTGTTAAAGGAGAGGAATTGGATAGAATAGTTCTGGATGAAGAAGTTCCAAATAGAGAGTAACCAGACAGGCGTGTGATGGATAGAGATGCATTAGACCAAGGAACACTATATAAAAGGAGTACTATATAAAGTCACATCATAACAAGAAACATAAAATATTAATCATATTAAGCATACATTTAATTGAATAAAGGGTACTAGACATAGAATAATGGAGAGTCTGGTCCCAAAGAGTGTGATATATGAAAGAACATTCTACCAAAAGGAGGATATGATGACATCCATGATGATTTCAATAGAATAAATTGAGTTAGTCAAGGTTCATACATGAGGTATTTCATGATGAACATATGAATATTGGTGGTTCTAGTATAAAAAATGAAAATTTTTATCAAGGAAAAGGGGGATCCTTTTGGTAGATAGATCAACTGTGGGATACAGTATAAATATCCTTCACTTGTGTAAGGTAGTGAATTATTTTGGTTAAGGGTGATTCATTACCACAAGAAATTTATTCTATAACTGATATATTAGTGGAATAATCTTTGACTTGGTGAGAGTCAATATAGTAAGGAGTTGGTTCTCACATTGAGGCCAAACCTTATAAGAATCCATCTGTGTTGTTCACTTTACTTTTTTTCATATAATTAGGTAAAGTGGTGATGAAAATTTTATAAATATCCATAAATGATAACTAATATTATAGTTTCTATTAACATAAATGAATTATTATTTTAAGTTTAATATAATCAGTAAAAGTTGGTCACCCCTAATTTACCCCCCCCCTCAAGGTGACTACACAATCCATCTGGGAATCTAATAATCTAAGAAGGTAGCTAAGTTTTTATAATTATAGAATAATAAATATGTCATAAATATTATATATAAAAATTAAATATATTCTAATAACCAACCATTAAATATTATGATGGAAAAAGAATCATATCACTATGTGGAGGTGGTATTCCACAAATACACACGAGCGATACTTTCATTTCTCATTTGATATAATGGAGGTGAAAAATGGTTTTCCTATAATCATAATAACATATCATTATATTTAGGATACTAGATTCATTATTTTAGGATGGATTAAATAGATTTATAGGAAGTGGAAGAAGAAGTAATTATTTAAAGATCTGGGTAAGATGATTAACTCTTCTTTGAGAGACCTCCTTTGTCTTTCACCTTAATCCTTCTTAGGATGGTATTAAGATAAGACCAGTAGTACAATAATTAATGGAATAAAGTTATAAAGGTTTTGGATAGGTTTTGGACAAGATATAATGATCAAATTGTATTAATAAGGCAGGAGAAGAGGTGACCTTATATAAGTGAGGGGAGGGACACCCATCAAAATACTTAAAAGGTTTAAATAATAAAAGGAAAATTTCTTTTTAAAGTGGAAGAAAATGGATAGTAATTAAAATTTAGTATAATATAATGTAAAAATATCTTAAACCAATAATAAATTAATTTTAAAGTAAGTTCGCAAAATGCAACGTAACCGTTTTTAGAGAAATGAATTTTTAAGCATAAAACTAAATTTATTCTTATTCATCACATAGTAAAAACAATTATATGACTAATAAAATATTTTATTGAATATATAATATAAAAATTTAATTAAAATAATTCATAAATAGAGATTAATTTATTTTATTATGAAAAATACATTGTGTGCAAAAAACAATTTTTCATAAAAAACATCACTTTTTTACTTTCAAATGATTTTATTTTAATTTATAATAAACTGATAACGAATGAATTAATTTTCTATATGTTTAAAAATAATATTTCATAATTTATTTGGTCTCATTCATATCATCTAATCCACTGTCTATGTGATAATTTTCACATTAAATAATAGTAATTCAATAGTATATCACAGTTCGTTTAAACTCAGTATTGTGTGTAAAGAAATCTATCAAAGAAATTAAATTTATTTAAAGAGAAATATATCACAAAATAGTGTGGTGTTACATTATACCCCCTAATAATAATTTTTCCTCAATATTCTATTACTCCAATACACAAAAGTAAAGATTATTTTACCTCATCACATCTTAAGGTTCCCACATAGCTTCCGCAAATGTATGGTTTTGTCACAAAACATTGACATAGTGAGTGGTATTGTTTCACATCACATTATCTCTTTGATATAGAATCTAAAATGGTTTTCCTATTAATATAGACCATGGTACAGTAATATATCTGAGTTCATTACATGTAAAGGATCAGGTAAGTACTTCCTTGAGAGAGATACATGGAACACATCATGAACTTGAGATAGATTTAGTGGAGGAATAAAATGATAAGAAACCATAAAATTAAAATCAAGAATATATAAGGGTATGATATATCTATGGGTCAAATTTAACTTCTTTCCAAATTTTATAATCTTCTTTCAGTGAGATATTTATGGGAATACCTTGTGAAAAACTTAAAACTCTAGATCTCATCGATTATTTTTAGTATAAGCATCCTATCAACTCTGATCTACCCTAATGTGTTTTTGAATAGATGTAACCCTCACATACATTTAATCATATATCTTAGTTCCCAATAAATTTTATTATCCAACTTCATCCCAACACATTGGAGTTCTACGCTTCCTTCTATAGAGAAATTTTTAAGGATCCATCAGAATGCGTGGGTGAAAGATATTTTTCTATGAAAATTTAACCAGAGAAATGTATTAATCTCAACCAAATTTGAAATACATATAACATTATACCAATATATAATATAGGGTTTGAATTTTCCTCTTAGAATAATCATATTCTTTAGGATGATAGGGAATACTAAAACACATATCCATATCTATATCTTGCTAGAGACTTCTCTAGAACATTGAGGTAAACCTAGGATCTAGATTAGATACAATAGGATGTGGTAATACATGTAACCTTAATATTTACTTAATATATATCAAGTCAAGATAATCAAGAGATAAATATTATCTTATAGAAAATATTTTGAATTCATAAGGTGATAGATTATAACCCAAATAGAATTATGCCCTCTAGATGTGTTGGAGAGTACTGTAATGAAATCCATGGTGAAGTATTACCATTTTCACATATTTATATGTAATGTTTGTAACATTACCTTATAATTATATCACTTATCCTTAACTTGATAACATATTAGTCCTTGAGATACATACTATTCAATATCCCTTTTCAGGTTATCCCACCAGAAACACTCTTTCATATCTTTAAACATCTTTGTACTTACAGGATGAATAAATAATAAAGAACTTTGAGATTCATACAATAGATCCTTATTTAATCCTAGTATTGATGATACACACACTCAATTATTTATCCTTGTCATTCCATCATAAACATGGTTTAACTTGGGATTATTTCTTCACTTTCTTCTATAGTTCAACATCCTCCTTTTGTGCCTCTTTAATCCTCTCATGGATGGATGGATTAAAATTCTTCAAATAATGATCTTATATATCCCATTTACTCATGATTTCAAGGTCTATATTCTAAAAATATATAAATATTGTATCTCTCTCAATCCTCATCATGGATAAACTAGCATGCTCCTTCTGACTTAGAGCATCAGCCACCTTGTTTGCCTTTCCATGGTGGTAATGTATTGAGAAATCATAATATCTAATCAACTCTAGGTATATTATTTGGTTTTTATTAAACAATTCCTATGTGAATATATACCTTAAGATTTTATGATCATTATATATATCACATCTTTCACCATAATATAATGACTCTATATTTTCATTGCAAAAATTACTAATGTTAGCTCTAAATCATGAGTCTGGTAAATTTTCTCATTAATTTTAAATTTTCATGAGGAATAGGCTATCACCATATCAATCTACATAAGGATTCATCTTAGTTCTTTATTTTATGCACCACTATAGATCAGATACACTTATCCATTTTATATTAGTGTGAACATAGGTTCATTAACAAAACTTATTTTCAGTGCCTTAAACTTTTTCACACATTCATCTGTCCATAATAACTTGGATCCCTTCTATGTCGGCTTGGTTAGTGGATTATATATCTATGATAAATTATTCACAAAGAGATGAAAATATAAATCCAATAAATGAAAACTATATATCTTATTCACAATGGTTAGTTTAGGATATTGATAAATAACTTTTTCCTTATAAGGTTCCCCTGATATACACTTTTATAGATTATATGACCCAAGAATGAAACCTTATATAGATAAAATTCACACCTTTTAAATATAGAATACAACTTCCCCTTCCATTGGGTCTTCAACAAAATCTTAAAATTATCTTCAATATCTTCCTTTATATTTAAAAATATAAGAATATCATATTTAAATACTACCAAAAACTATTTAAGGTAATATCTAAATAATATACTTATTATATCTAAGAAGATAATGGGGTAATTGGTATATACAAATGTCATTACTATAAGTTCATAATGATCAAACCTCATATGGAAGGCTGTCTTCAGTATATCCTCCTTCTTAAACCTTAATTGATGATATCTAGAATTAAGTTACATATTTGAAAAGTATTAATCACTATACATTTGATCAAACAATTCTTAAATATGGGGTAAATGATACTTGTTCTTGATATTGATCTTATTAAGTTCTTGATAATCAATGACAAGACACATTGGACCATATTTCTTCTTAACAAATAGAATAGACACACCCCATGGTGACACACTAAATAATATGAATCCCTTGTATAGATTCTCATTGATTTTATTATTTAATTCCTATAACTCAATTGATTCCATTCTTCATAGAGTATTTGAAATAGGTGTAGTACCAGGTATGAGTTCTATTGAAAACTCAAATTCAAAATTCAGAGGAATACTAGGAAACCCTTTTGGAAGGTCATACAAAAATCACATAAAATAATCATATATTCAATGATGAGTTTATCCCTAACCATTAGAGATAAAACCTCTTTATGAATTGGAATTAAGACCCATAAAAAGGATGTAATTTTCATTAGAAGATTCTATTCATCCTTTTGCCAATAAATTATCATAGGTTCATTCAGAATATGAAATTTGACTTCCCTTCCTTTGAAATTGATATCATCTCTATTTAAAGATATTCAATTCATTCCAAAAATCACATAAAATTCAACTATAGGGATAATATCAATATTTTTAGGAAGCACATTCCCACAAAACTCAATCGAAATAAACAATAGACTTGATATGTGATTATCATACTATTAAGGATTTTCACTTATAAATTAGAATCAAATAATTTTGGATAGGGTATAATATTCCTAGATACATTTCATTATATAAATGAATTCATATAAATATACTCAAATAATATACTTCAATATTTTAGCACACCTGCCACCACCTCAACTTCAACATTTTATCTTCAGTCCCCTACTAAAACCAAAATGATTAGAATGACCATTAAACATCATTAATTAAAGTGATCAATCATATACTCAAAAATAAATCCTAATATTTCATAAATTATGACATATTCCTTCAACCCATGACAATTTAAGTTCATCTCATGTCATTATGGATTATCGTAGGTTGTTATATATTCTATTCTCCCATTCATCATAATGGTTCATAAAGAGAATGTGAATTAACCCAAGCATGTCCCTTCAGAGTATCTATCCAATAGTGTAGACTTCGAAAAACTCATCATGAATTATTGACAATTGAATTAATACCCAATATTCCACTTTCATATTTTTTAAACCTAGGTAAATCTATGCTATAACAGCATCCACTCTTCAATATCTAGAAAAATATGTATTTTATAGTAAAAACGCTCTCCTTTATTTACCATAACTTATCATGTTCTTCTATACTTAGAGTTATTGGTTTCGCCCAAATTTACCCAAGTTTTAAGGGTCAAGCGGTCGCTTGTAGTGTAGCTTGGGTTGTCGAATCCTTAGAGACCTAAGAAGAACCTTTAGACACTCAATAAAAAGAGATGTATTATTGGATATGAAGTGGCCAACTTGGGTTGATTTTAGATTGTTTTTAAAGAGCACTAAAAGAGCTATGTGAATTCAAATTATGAGAAAATGAGTTGATCCTAGGTTATTGCTCGGGGTGGATTGAATGAATTCCTTTTTTTACGATTTTAATTTCATTAACTCGAGAAGGATTCATGAAATGAATTCAAACTAACCTCATCACTTACTGATTAAAAACCTTCAAAACATATGATAATCACCTATACACTTGTAGGATCATTTTCATGAGCACTCTAAGGTAAATTATGTAATTAGCACATGAAAGTGGGGTGAATAAATTCAATAAGGAAGAGGAAGAATAAAAATCATTGAATGAAATAAACTCAATTCAAAGAAATTAATAGCATTTAGGGAGTGAGAAATAACACTCAATCCAGCCCCTTTCTACTCCCTTGGATCAACTCATAAAATAGCTAGCCCTCCATTGATGACAAGTTCTCAACGGAAGCGGAAAGTAGACTTATGAGGGTGGAATTGAAGAAGTAAAAACAACAAAAATAACGATCACTCCACTGTTGTGTGAAAAAAATCACAAGGTTTGGTGTGAAAAATTTCACACCTTGAGGCAACGGTATCAAGGTGATATTAATAAGAACAGAATAAGAGAAGAAAAAGAACTTCTATTGAAGACTAAGGTGATTCGAACAACTTGCATGAGAGGGAAGAACATTACAAAGGCAAATTGGCATAATAACATTTCAATGAAAAGAAAGAACCCAACATCCCTAAATCCACCAACAATCCTGACTTAAATAGGAAAAAATGAATCCTTGTACGATCCCCCAACATCCCATGTCCCTTTAATTAATTATGTTGGGGAAAGGTGGGTGGAACATTAATGATGAGAGACTTTTCCACTTCTTGCCCCGAAGTTCCAGCCAGCTTGCATCCACCGGAAGGACGTGCCTAAAGGACATTCTAGAAGGCCGAATTTGAGTGGTATATAGAAGACTTAAATGAATACCCAAATATCCCCTAACATCATGTAAACTTTCAGCCCAAAATACGTTGTGGTTCGGGAGATATGATTGAAATAATGGGATGTTTGTCTGGGCCGCAGACTCTGGCCCAAAATTAAATCTTCAACTTGGGCCGCCTTAATCACCACCATTGACGAAAAATTAGCACTGGATCCATAAGAATGATTTGTTACCCTATATGTCTTATATCATTAAATAAATTTTGGGCATCATTGGGCTTGTATTGTGGGCCCCATAGTCCGATCAGTGGGATGATATCCAATCTGCCTTTTCTAGAATTGTTTCCTTTAATCGCCAAATATCTCCATAATCCTTTATTAATAATCCATTGATCCCTGAATAAAAAATGTTTATAATTAAGTGCATATCCATTTCAAAAAATATCAAATTAAAATATGGATAGTTAAATTCTATAAAATCAGATGAAACATTGGGCCTAAATTGGTGCTCATTAGGCATTAAGTACACAAATGATGAGAATGGGTGTTCAAAATGTAAAATGCACTAAAATGATATTTATGAATAGCAAGGCACATGAAAACTAAATATATTAGAAATGAATATTATCCTCTTACAGTGGCTAATCACACCCCCCAACTTGAGTTTTTCTAGTCCCGAGCAAAATATATCTCACAAAAATGAAATTCGAATGACCTTTTCCAAAAACATTTTAATACACATTTCTCACCCAAATATCACATACCAAACAATTATGAAACCCATAAAAATCATTTAAAACAATCTATTTCCACAGGCATATCTCAATCCCAAGCCCATTCCTTTGTTCAAATTCATTTCCATATTTCATCCAAATTTAATTAAGCATGATGAAGTGTTGTGCGTCACAATAGACATGGGGGTTAATTTACATTTGAGGGAGAAAATATGGAAGCGCTAGGAGAAATAAAATTTTAATAATAAGATGAGTACTAATTTTTTTATTTTCTCTCTTTTTTTGGGTTTTTTTTTGCAATTTTTCCATGGTAATTGAAATTGAACTCAATCGAGTCATCCCATGTAGCAAGACTTTGCCGATGACTCCTAGGCTCAAAGACCTTAGGGCACCAAGTGAAGCTCACATACTCAGGAATCATCTCGAGTTAACTCAATCAAAAACGAATTCAAATTACCACAAATAGAGATAAAATGCCCAACTTTGGGCTAGACAACTATGGAGTCACGATCTCCAAGTGTCGAAAGCCACACATTAGGTCAATTCATTTCTCTACGCGTAATTGATTTTTTTTGAATACTCTTGTTAAAATTAAAATGATCACCAATCCTATGATATTTATTATGGGTCCCCAAGAACTCAAACTAAGACCCCACAATCTAGAGTACGTGCATTGTGTTTTTTATTAAATGGATGAAAATATAACAGTGAAAAATCAGATCGGACAACCGCACTTTCCAATATCTATGCACATGAACATAAACTTGCATTAAAATTAGAATCAAGGCATGCAAAATTATTTGATATCCAATTTCAAAGTTTGTAATGTGTGTTATCATGTTCAAGGTTAATGGCATTTTTCCTTCCACACATTTACATCTCCCCCCCAACTTGGAATACACTGTCCCCAGTGTTTAAAGAATTGAAACATAGAAGTGGCAGGATAGAAGTTCAATGAAGACATTGAAAATGAAAATTATGGAATGAAGTCACCTGGTGGTTGATGTTGAAAATGCATTCCCATGTCTCCCTTCAGTTCTGGTTTATCTCCCAATGTCTTGGACGATTGTGACCATCTTTTCCCAATGACCTATGAGATGCCTTAATTTTTTTTAATATATATATTTTTTTGTATTTTTTTTAACCTAAAAAAAAGTATAAATAACATAAACTGATGATACATTGTATTCCTTATATTTTCTGGGTAAGGTATTACTCATGGATCACACCGCGTGACACGGATGAATACGGTGCTCCCCTTTCATACCCATCCTTACTCATAAAAGAAGAACAGGTCAACAATCTATTTTTTTTAAATACCAACAAAAATATAAAATAAAATAAAATAAACTGATGATACATTGTCTTCTTTATATTTTCTGGGTAAGGTATTACTCAGGGATCACACCATGTGACACGGATGAATACGGTGCTCCCCTTTCGTACCCATCCTTACTCATAAAAGAAGAACAGGTCAACAGTCTATATATATATATATATATTTTTTAAATAACAAAATGAAGAAGAAGGAAAGAAAGAAGAAAAAAAATGATTCACAAAGATTAGAAACATGAATACCACGGGTTGCCTCCCGTGCATCGCTTTTGTTTAATGTTGTTAGCCCGACATGGATCCTAAATCTATCAATTTTTTCCTGGTTCATAGGTTGGCTCTGTTAACTCTACCTCTATTTCCTGTTTATTGAATGATTCAATGAATGGTTTTAACCTATGACCATTGACCTTAAAAATGTTACCACTTGTGGGATCCTGAATCTCTACTACCCCATGGGGGTACACATGATGCACTATGAAAGGACCTGACCATCTAGACCTTAACTTTCCTGGGTGTAAATGATGTTTTGAACTATACAAGAGCACAGGTTTTCCCAGTTCAAATTGTTTGACTTTGACATTCCTAGATTGGTAGGCTTGAACTCTAGCTTTATTTATCCTTGAATTTTCATACGCCTCCATCATAAGTTCCTCAAGTTAATTAAGATCTAACTTCCTCTTTTCTTCAGCTAAAGAAATGTCAAAATTAATTTTCTTGATTGCACAAAATGCCTTATGCTCAATTTCAACAGGTAAATGGCATGCTTTTACATAAACCAACCTATATGGTGACATTCCTAGGATGGTTTTGAATGCTGTACGATATTCCCAAAGAGAATCCAAGAGTTTCTCAGACCAATCTTTCCTAGAGGGGTTGACAGTTTTTTCAAGAATTTGCTTAATCTCCCTATTTGCTAACTCAGCTTGACCATTGGTTTGAGGATGGTACGTAGTGAAAACTTTATGAGAAATTCCATACTTAGACATGAGTGAAGAGAATGGGCGATTACAGAAATGGGTTCCACGATCACTGATTATAGCCCTCGGAATTCCAAATCTATAAAAGATATGCTCTTTTAGGAATCAGATCACAACTTGATGATCATTAGTCTTGGTGGGAATGGCCTCAACCCATTTTGAGATGAAATCAACAGCTAAGAGGATGTATAGGTATCCCTTAGAGTTTGGAAAGGGTCCCATGAAATCAATTCCCCAACAATCAAAGATTTCAACGACTAGAATGGGAGTGAGGGGCATTTGATTTCTTTTGGAAATGGATCCTAATTGCTGACATTGAGGACAACTTTTGCGGTATTGGAAGGAATCCTTAGTGAGGTTCAGCTAGTATAAACCACTTTGGAGGACCTTTGCAGTGGTTTTCTTTGTAGAAAAGTGTCCTCCACATGCCTCTCCATGAAAAATTTTTAGAATGGACTCTTGCTCAGACTCGGGAACACATCTCCTGATGATTTGATCAGGACAGAACTTGAAGAGGTAAGGATCATCAAACACATAGTGTTTGACATCAGAAAGGAATTTCCTCTTAGCTTGGGTCCCCAGGAATTTTGGAATGTCACCCATCACCAAATGGTTTTCTATGTCAGCATACCAAGGGCAATCACTCACTGAATAGAGGTGCTCATCGGGAAATGAATCAAACACAGAGAGGTGGTGTGAGTTGTCTTTGAAATCCATCCTAGAGAGGTGATCAGCTACAACATTTTCAACACCCTTTTTATCCTTAATGGTTAAATCGAACTCTTGAAGAAGAAGGACCCACCTAATCAATCTAGCCTTGGCATATTATTTTTGGAAAAGGTATTTTAGGGCTGAATGGTCAGTGAAGACAATGATGGGTGATCCTAAGAGATAAGACCTGAATTCCTCTAAAGAAAAGACAATAGAAAGCAGCTCTTTCTCAGTTGTGGTGTAGTTTATTTGTGCATCATTTAAAGATTTGCTTGCATAAGCAATGACACATGGAGTTTTCTCACACCGTTGTCCTAAGAATGCTCCTACAGCGAAGTCACATGCATCACACATGAGCTTGAAAGGAATTTTCCAATTTGGAGATTGCATGATAGGTGGAGATATAAGAGTTGACTTGAGTGTAGAGAATGATTCCTCACAGCTTTCTGTCCATAAAAATGTAGTATCTTTTACCAATAGAGCACAAAGTGGTCGAGAAATAGAGCTGAAATTCCTAATGAACCTTCTATAAAAACCAGCATGTCCTAAGAAGGACCTTACTTCCTTAACAGTTTTAGGAGAGGGAAGGTGACGAATGATGTCAACCTTAGCTTTATCAACTTCAATCCCTCTACCAGATACCAGATGACCTAGAACATGTCCTTCCCTTACCATGAAATGGAATTTTTCCCAATTTAGTATGAGATTATTATCCTCACACCTTGAAAAAACCTTTTCAACATTTAGAAGGCATCCCTCAAAAGTATCCCCAAAGATGGAGAAATCATCCATGAAGACCTCTAAACAATCCTCCACCATGTCCGAGATGATTCCCATCATGCACTGCTGGAAGGTACCAGGGGAATTACATAACCCAAAGGGCATGCGCTTGAAGGAAAAAGTGCCGAATGGACAAGTGAAGGTCATTTTTCCTTGATCCTCTAAAGATACTTCGATTTGATTATACCTTGATAATCCATCTAGGAAGCAGTAGAATTGATGACCCGCCACTCGCTCGAGGACTTGATCTATAAAGGGAAAGGGGAAATGGTATTTCTTGGTACAAGAGTTGAGATTCCTATAGTCAATACAGACTCTCCATCCACTACTAACCCTTGTTGGAAGCATCTCTCCATCATTATTGGTTATTACTATGATTCCAGCCTTCTTTGGAACCACATGGATTGGGCTAACCCACTCACTCTTGGAAATAGGATAGATGATACCAGCTTTTAACAATTTCAAAAGTTCTTTTCTCACTACTTCCATGAGATTAGGATTGATTCGCCACTGAGGTTGACGACATGGCTTTGAATCGAATTCTAGAACAATTCTATGTGTCCCAATAAGTGGGCTAATCCCAGGAATATCCGATAGGGTCCATCCAATGGATTTCTTGTGTCTCCTAAGGACATCTAGAAGCATCCTCTCATGATTGGCTTCAAGAGAGGAAGAAATGACAACAGGAAAGGATTGATTGTCCCCTAAGAATGCATACTTGAGTGATGAAGGTAAAACCTTAAATTTAAGATCAGAGTGGTTATCACTTTCCAAGAAAGGATGAGACTTTGTATTGAACTCAGTTTCTTTGTTCACATTTCTTAACAAAATTGGTTCCTTGTGAAGAGAATTTTCATCCACTAAATTATCTAGAGTAGTTTCATGAAGGGATATGGACTCGATGTTATTTATTTCACCCATGGTATCATTGATTGGTGATTATATAAAATCATGAATAGAGAAATCTGAAAGAGATTCAAGATAAGGAGACAAATTTCCCTCATGTGAACAAAGAAAATCAATCTCTTCTTGACTTAAACATCCTTCGGTAATTCCTTGATATTCCTTGAGTTCAATATCAACACTACCTATCCAATTAACCTCATGGATCTCTTCATCATCCCCAATTTGAGAGTTTGCATTGTAGATGTTCAAGTCTAGACTCATGTTTACAAAGGTGATGGTAATGTTCCCATTTCAGACTCGGATAACAGAGTTGATTGTTGCAAGGAAGGGACGACCAAGGATGATTGGGGTTTTCTCCCTAGGACCTAATCTTGGGTGATTTTCTAGAACAATGAAGTCAGCTGGGTAAATGAAATTTTCAACTTTCACCAAAACATCCTTTAAGATCCCCTTTGGAACTCAAATACTACAATCAGCAAGTTGAAGAGTGACAGATGTGGGTTGGAGTTCTTTGAGCCCTAACTGAAAATACATAGCATAAGGAATGAGGTTCACACTGGCTCCTAGATCACACAAGGCTTTGACAACATTTTTCTCTCCTAGTTCAACATTTATGTAAGGGCATCCCGGGTCTTTCATCTTTGGAGAAAGGGTTCCTTGGATTGTTGTGCTAACATTTGCTTCCAGAAGGACTTGGTTATTATGTGAGAATTTCCGTTTAAATGTACAGATGTCCTTAAGGTATTTTGAGTATGTAGGAATGATTTGAATGGCATCGAGTATTGTAATGTTCAACTTGACTTGTGAGAATATTTCCCTCAATGTTTCACCCAATTCAGGCTTGGTTTTCCCCCTCATGCGTTGAGGAAATGGGGCAGGTTGTGGGGTTGTTTTTTGAAGAGTTGTTTCTTTCACATTTTTATTAGTATCTTCAGTTTTTTCAGGTGTTTAATTTGAATTTTCATTAGATTTTGAATCTTTAGGTGGGTTTTGAACTATTTGTTCAGGTTTCTCAATTGATTTCCCACTTCTCAAAACTGTCACAGCCTTTAGTTGTTCATGAGTTGTTTGAGTGCAACTTGTCTCCCCCCTTGATGTTTGTTGTGGAATTTCCTGTGTGGGAATGGGTGCCTTTCCAGTTTTGATGGTTTTAAGTTCTTGTTTAAGGGACAAGACTTCTGAGTTAATCCTTTCCATTTGTTTGCACAGTTGTTCAAGGATTGGGAGAGGGACAGATTGGGAAGGGGTTTGTGTTGGTTGGGTTATCCCAGGGGGATACTTTGGTTTTTGGATGGGTTATTGGTATTGGAATGGAGGATGTTGGTATTGGACTGGTTGTGGTTGGAATTGGTTATGGTTTTGAAAATTTTGTGTAGGGTATGGGTTTGGTCCTTGTGGTTGGCTAGGTTGTTGGTTATCTTTCCATCGGAATCCTGGGTGGTCATTATACCTTGGGTTGAATGTGTTTGGGTATTGAGGCTTTTGAAAGTTTAGGGCATTGACTTCAGTAGGTGTTCCTCCTAAAAGAACATCCTTGATGGATGGAATGGTTGGGCAGTTGTCTGTTTTGTGGTCATGTTTGTCACAGATTGTGCAAACAAGGTCTACAATTTGGATTTTATTGATTTTCCTATGGTCTATCTCTTCAACCTTCCTAGAGAGTGCTGCAAGTTTCTCCCTAAGGCTTTCCTCTTCCCTAAGTGTATTCATTACAGTAGTTCTTTGAGTCTTTTCAGAATAAGGTGATGTTCCCCATGTTTGGTTTTGTTCAGCAAGGATTTCTAGATACTCATAAGCATCATTTGGGGATTTGTTTTTAAAGGTCCCATTACACATCATGTCAATGAATTGTTTGTTCCCCGGACCCAAACCTTCATAGAAAATTCTTACTTGTTTAGGAATAGAAAAACCATGGTGTGGAACCATGTTTTGGGTGTCTTTGAACCTCTCCCATGTTTCATAAAATGACTCTCCCTCTTTTTCAAAAAAATTTTGGATGCTCTTTTTTAGTGCAATGGTTTTGTGATGGGGGAAGTATTTTTTGTAAAATTGTCTTTACAGTTGGTTCCAAGTGTGGATTGATGAAGGTCTTAGATTATTTAACCAGTTCTTTGCTCGATCCTTAATTGAGAAAGGAAAGAGCCTCATATTAGCTAACTCAAGTTGATGTGGTGAGCACATGGTTTCAACAATGTCATTGAACTCCTTGACATGAAGGTAAGGAATTTCTGACTCCATCCCATGGAAGGTTGGAAGGTGGTTTAGGACATGAGGTTTAAAGACATAGTGTGCATATCCTAGGGCAGCATGCCTAATGCAAGAGGGTTCATTGGTCCAGGTAGGTGTAAGTTAGTCATTCATGGTTTGATTGACTACATTCCCCAAATTTGGGGCTGCCTCATTTGGATTTCCATTTTGGTTCCCGCCCGGGTTTATGAGTTGGTTTCTTTGAAGACCCTCCATTGAAATTGACTCAATCTTTAACTTTGGGGTATTAGGAAGGTTAGGATCCAATGGTGTACTTTACTCCCCTATCCTATGACTTTCCACCCTAACTAGCCTGTTTGAGTTATCGCGGGTGAAGGTGGACATGCGCCAAAAGAAAAAAAAAGTGAGAAAAGGAAAAGATACGAGATATTGGGTGAGAATAGAATAATGGGGGTGAGGAAAGAAGGTTTTTGTCTAAGTAACTTACTTGGTCCCCGAAAACGGTGCCAAAATTTGGTTTCGCCCAAATTTACCCAAGTTTTAAGGGTCAAGCGGTCGCTTGTAGTGTAGCTTGGGTTTTCGAATCCTCAGAGACCTAAGATGTAACACCCCAGGTAAATAAGGAATATGACATTTTCATATTTATACATATTTGTGAATAAAATATTAATATGAATTTAAAGGGGACGCTATGCTCGATGGCGTACCCAACACGCAACAACGAGTTTCTTGGGAATCTTACGTTGCACTCTAATAATAAAATAATATTATTTTAAATGGTAGTTAACATGTAGCCGTTGTAATGGAGGGAATGGATATAAATAACTAAAATATGATTATATATGTTCTTAAATATTTTTACATTTATACAATAAAAGATAAAGGCTTAAAATACGGAAAGAATTCAATTTTAGGCGTATATGCCCTAGTTTTCACTAAAGGTTCACTTATCACCTTTTGATGGAGAACCGTCAATAAATATAGTTTTGTTCACTCTTAAACATTCTTTTGGACCAAATAAAACTCTTATTAAGAATCAGGACATCAAAATTTACTTTGTGTAAATTTTTGGTATCTTTCCGATAAAGTTCATTTTTTTAATGAATAGTGTAAAATGTTGTATTTTAATTCAAAACCACTTTTTAATCTAATTTATTTATATGATTAGATTATATTTTTAATTGGTTTTAAAGTGAAATTAGAAAATATTTTTACCATTAAATCCAATAGTGGTCGTTGGAATCAATTTCACTTTGAAATCAGACTTAAACTAGTGTCAATCTTTTGATACTTATTGTTTCATAAAACACGCTATTTATCATGACAGCGGGAATTAATTATTAAATTAATTAATGTGACTTATATGTTTTGAATTTTGTAAAACGGACTTCATTTTTGAATTCAGAATATCAAATATAGATTAGGGTGAATTTTTGGGATTTTTCTGAAAAACTTCAATTTTTGATGAATAGTGAAACCACTAAGTGGTACTTATAAAAACTGATTTTCCGTTTAAATGAAATTTTTCCATCATTGTGTTTTGATTTTCAAAAATTCGACATAAATGGTTGTCATTAATAAGTAAAATGTGGTTCAATGAGATTAAAATAATTTTTTGGTGAATAGTAACTTATTAAGTTTTTAATCGCGATTAGAGGTAATTAGTGTAGTTTAAGGTAAAAATGATATTATAAGAATGTGAAAACACCATGACACTTGTCCTAAACCTATTGGTTGTATCATGGCCGACCAAGAAAAGCCATGGGTCAACTTGGGGACCCCATGGATCCAATTTGGTTGGGAAATGACATAAATAACATTTTATTTAATGTAAAAGTAAAATTGACACAAACATGATATGTTTTGCTAAAACAATTTTTAAGTGGGGTTATACAAGTAATATTTTTGATTATAAATATTCATTGGAAAGCTAAAAAGATTTCCTACATCATATTATTTCTTTTTATAATTTTTAGACATTAAATAAATTAAATTATTTATGACATAATAATGATGCAGCGATGACATCATTATTTGACGATTTAAATAAAATGGAAAGCTAATGTAAAATCTATGAACTACACATGTCCAAAACTTATTGGATGAGTGGATTTAGAAGCCTTATCACCTTATCCACGAATTATATCAATGTGGGACCTTTTGAAACCGAAACACATTTTCAAATAAAGTAATATTTTTTTTACTTTCCAAAAGTACCCCTCCTCTCCTCTTATAAAAGGCCCCCACCTCTACCTCATTTAACACACTCCTCAAGCCTTTGGCTCGGCCAAACCCTGCCCATTTACTCTCTCCACATCCCTCTCCTCATCCTAGAGTATTCCCTTTGGGCATAATCCTTTCAAAGTAAGCCTTTAGGCTCAAATCAAAAGGAGTTACACTTTTAAAGGTAATTCATTCTCTCATGTTCATTTGTTTTATTATGCTTCTACAACCCCCTAAACTCTTTTTATTTACTTATTTTGTAACAACACCAGTATCTTAAATATACTAGGATGTTGTTATAAGATTTATTCGAGCTACACTGTCACACAACTACATCAAATGGTTAAAGAACATACGGTTTCCGTGGATGGTGAAATTCTGCCTCCCGAAACGATGATTGTTCAATACTCATTTAGCACCTTCAAAGGTGGCCATTATGATGTCACTATTTTTATATATGATATATAATATGTTTATGTTTTATTTATGCTTCTTTATTTTTCATTTTTGTCTTACCTTTATGGCTTCCATTATGGGTATACGCGATATCTTCATTTAAGGAAGTGCGGACTACCGCCCCCTCAAAGTGATTTGATTCGTTAAATACCATATGTGGGATGTATAAAGGATGGAAATATGATATTATATATGATATTATACTGGAATTATAATATACCTTTATATCATTATTATCCCATTCTATAAAATACGAAATAGAAATGAAAGTAGCGTTCATGCGTACGTACGGCTTACCGTCTCCATGAACGGTGCATTTCATTTCTTACCTCTAAATGATTATGTAATTTTATAAATGCATGAATGTAATGGATATATATGACATATATGATATCTACATAATGAATACAATTCTGGATATAATAAACATTTGGCCACACGAACAACATGTAATTGTAAGAAGTCCACTTTCGACTTAAGAACCAAATATCGGAAAAACAAATATTATTAACTTAAATGATTACATAATGTTTATGACATGGTAATAAGTGGTATAAAAGTAATAATGAACTTGAAAAAGGTTCTTAAGTAATTAGAAATTAACTCAAGTTTATTATTCAGGAGATTAAGGAACGATCGAGTCAAGTCGGACCCGAGGTAAGGGATCCTACAACTCTCTTTCTTTTTAAGTACACTCTTTTATGTCATTTATTTTAAGCTCATCTTTCTTATGATTGGGATGTTATTTTATATTAATCTTACTTTAATTTTTATGTTCATGTGATGAGAGACCCTATTATCTCTCATCAATCCTTTTTGGGAGTTTTGGGTGGTGCCGTTAGGCTGCCGAACTTTCGTAAGAGATCTAACCTCTCTCTTTCTTTTAAAGTACTATCCTTTATGTCACTTCTTTTAAGCTCATATTTGTTATGTTGGGGGATGTTCTTTTATATTCCTCTTTATTTAAACATTATTTTGATGTAATGATAGACCCTATTTCCTCTCATCAATCCCTTTTGGAAGTTTTAAGTGGCGCCGTTAGGCTGCCGAGTTTTCATAAGATATTTTTCATCTCACTTTTATTCCCGTGAGATTTATGCTACATTTGCCACAATTTCCATTGAGTGGTTTATGTACTTCCCACTATTACAATACTATTTTAATTTAATTCCATTTATGGGTATTTACATATTCATTGTATGACACTTCTTCAATGGGGTGTACTTTTCAAAAGTTACCCAAGTCGGTAAGGGAACCTTTCACCCTCTTTTTTTTAAAAGACTTCTTTTGTTGGGTCTTTTAATTTACATATTGTTATGTTGGGATATGTTCTCATATATCCTTATTGATGTAAATTTTATGTCCAAGTGATGAGATACCCTTTTTTTATCTCTCATCAACTCATTTTGATGTGATGCCGTTAGGCTGTCAAGGGAACTTTTTAACCCAATTTCGATTTCTTTGGGTTCAACATATAGTCATTGAATATGTCATCAATTGAATATGTGTGAATGACCTTTTATTGTTTTACACTTAATATACACTTATATTGGGTGTATTTATATTTGTCACACATATTTTTGAGATTGATTTGTCCTTAATTTAAGGATACCTTCTTTATAAGGGATTTCATCACATTTGACATTTCTATTGAGGGTTCATTGCTGTTATGCACCAATTCACTCTTATATGGTGTATATACTGTCCTTTGGAGTATTATATCATGAATCCTTTTATTCTCATGATATTATAAAGTTCCGACTAAATGTTATTCCTCGATTATTGTATTCAAGTGTCTCTAATTTTGGTAAAACCCCTTTAACCAAAATATCGTTTTAAATGTTTTAATTATTTGTTCTTATTAATATCCATGTTTTCAAAATGGTTTTAAGGATTTATTTATATGGATATTAGTGGTTTAAAATGTTAAAAGCTTCAAGGTGGTATGGGACACTTTGATTCAAAAATCTCTTTATTAAATGTTTTAAATGGTTTTGGAAATGGTTTCTTTTTTAATGGATTAATTATTTCAATATCCTAAAATGTTATATTGTGATTGAAATGTGGAAATGTTATGTTTCCTTTATTCATGTTTATGTGATACGATTATGTTATGGTTCTTGGGCATTGTTATGAAGAACGGGTGGTTCCGTGATAAACTAAGGGCGGGTGAGCCCAATATAGCTCTCCAATGCATTGGGTAACGCGAAGGAGTGAAACGTTAAGGTTTATCCGAAGAGATTTAGGGAATATACTGTGATGGGTATTCCAAACGTAACCAAGAGGGTTACTCCCTACGTAAGAATGTTATGAATGCCTCAAGTTACCTTTATGTCTTATGTTTTCTATGATTTATTCATGGTTTGATGAGGTATGTTAAAGTGCCTATGTTTTATGGGTAAAGTATGATTTCATTCTCATGTATATATGAACTCATGTTTCCTTTCCATATTTTTTGTAACCCTTACTGAGCTTTTTATGCTCATCCCATGTTTTTGAAATGTTTTTCACAGGTCAAGGTAAAGGTACATGATGTGATGATAGTGTCAAGGATGTGTCAAGAAAGAATCTGTGTTATATTTTAAATATGTTTCCGTTGATGGGAAGAATGAATATTGTCTTTTATGTAACCACTTTGTTTAAATGTGGAATGTAATGCAAGTTTCATTATCTAATTCTCTAAAACTCTAAACCTGAAAAGATCCTCAATGTTTAATCTTGTAATAACTCAAGATTAAGTAAGGTTTAAGGCTGGGGCCTTATAGTTGGTATCAAAGGTCGGTTTAGATAACTTTAGAGGTTAGGGTATTCTCTAAGCATAAGTGACATTACCATAATGGTTAGGATTTCAGAAAGAGTCCTAGTTTTAGATAAAGTGAATGAGTAAGTGTATCTTAGTGTTTACCTTCCTCATTAGTACATGATGGTTTTGTTGATATACTCACACTGACATTTCTATTTTTAGTGAATGGATGGATCTAGCAGGCACCAAAGAGACAACAGGTTTGAAGGAAACTGTGGTGGTTCTCTGATTAAGATACTAGATAAAATGGAGGATTCAATGAGGAAACTCGTGGTTGTTCTAAACCAAATATCAAGGAGTCATGATCAACCACTTCAACCTTGGTGAGTTCTATAATGCATCATGTACGAGATGGCCAACTCGATGTGGAAATTCAGGTAATAATTATTAAGGTAACCATTAGGGTTTATATGATCCTTACTTTTGAGGTAATTATGGGTTATTATATGATATGATGGAAAATGAAGGGCATGAGATAAAATTGAGGTTAAAATATGTTATGATTATTTTTGAAGATTTTATCTCATTTTGGGGAATGTTTTAAGAATTATATAGTTTTGGAAAAAGGACAACACGCAGACCGTGTGACATCCCGTCGCGTCGGACAAAGCGGCGGGAATCGAACCCACAACCAAAGTGCGACTGGTATTTATCGCCTACCACTAGACTACGTGAAGTCCCTGGTTATTTTGACTGATTCATTCTAGTTATATGATTTTATGAATTAAGAGTAAGTTGATTTTGGGTTATTTATGAAAATGATTAACCTATCATGGAGGATATGTGATTAGGTTAATTACTTTTCAAAATGAGACTTTAGGAGCAACTCATATTGTTTGGAGATAAATGTTACGATTTAACTTGGAAGACTATGTGACTAAATCCTTCAAATATTTGGGTTTAAATCTTATATTGGTTTACTTTGAAGAATTTTATGGACAAATTGTTTATCGGATGGTCCTCGTTGAACTTTGGGTTTTGTTGGACAAATTTTGGAGATTAAGAATAGATTTTCTTTTTATAAGGGGTTATCCTTTTCTGGATTATCTGATCTTGTACTAACCTTTTTGGTTTTGGTTTTGGTTAAAGCCTAAATACATGGGATTTATATAGTTCTCTTTTGGGGATTAGGTGATTCTCTAGAAGTTGATTATAGTACTCTTAATGCGAAAAATTCTCCCTAAATAATCGTCTTTTGGAAAAAATATGAGTTTGACTAAGGAATCTAGTAAAAGTTGAAAGTCAACATGATAAGTGATTATGATTCCTTATGAATAAATTCCTCAATAAAAAGTAACTTAATACAAAAATTTTGTCTATTAACTTTTCCTACTGGGGAACCCAACACCGTTTAACCCATCACAAGTTTGTGATTTTTTTATTGTTAACTTTCTCCTAAACATGTTTTCTATCACTCTCCATCAGAACATGACCCTATGTTTTCTCCTCCATGTCCATATTTTCATACTTGGAATCCTAGTATGGGTTAACTCGGGTGACCACTGTGCTTATCTTTCTTTATTTTAAAGAGATTGTTTTACCGACTCTTGTTCCGATGTGGGACGTTCAAGGATGTTTCCAAGCGCAATTTTAAAATTGCGAGGACGCAATTCCCAAAAGGGGGGAAGGATGTAACACCCCAGGTAAATAAGAAATATGACATTTTCATATTTATCCATATTTGTGAATAAAATATTAATATGACTTTAAAGGGGACGCTATGCTCGATGGCGTACCCAACACGCAACAACGAGTTTCTTGGGAATCTTACGTTGCACTCTAATAATAAAATAATATTATTTTAAATGGTAGTTAACATGTAGCCGTTGTAATGGCGGGAATGGATAGAAATAACTTAAATATGATTATATATGTTCTTAAATATTTTTACATTTATACAATAAAAGATAAAGGCTTAAAATACGGAAAGAATTCAATTTTAGGCGTATATGCCCTAGTTTTCACTAAAGGTTCACTTATCACCTTTTGATGGAGAACCGTCATTAAATATAGTTTTGTTCACTCTTAAACATTCTTTTGGACCAAATAAAACTCTTATTAAGAATCAGGACATAAAAATTTACTTTGTGTAAATTTTTGGCATCTTTCCGATAAAGTTTATTTTTTTTAATGAATAGTGTAAAATGTTGTATTTTAATTCAAAACCACTTTTTAATCTAATTTATTTATATGATTAGATTATATTTTGAATTGGTTTTAAAGTGAAATTAGAAAATATTTTTACCATTAAATCCAATAGTGGTCGTTGGAATCAATTTCACTTTGAAATCAGACTTAAACTAGTGTCAATCTTTTGATACTTATTGTTTCAAAAAACACGCTATTTGTCATGACAGCGGGAATTAATTATTAAATTAATTAATGTGACTTATATGTTTTTAATTTTGTAAAACGGACTTCATTTTTGAATTCAGAATATCAAATATAGCTTAGGGTGAATTTTTGGGATTTTTCTGAAAAACTTCAATTTTTGATGAATAGTGAAACCACTAAGTGGTACTTATAAAAACTGATTTTCCGTTTAAATGAAATTTTTCCATCATTGCGTTTTGATTTTCAAAAATCCGACATAAATGGTTGTCATTAAGAAGTAAAATGTGGTTCAATGAGATTAAAATAATTTTTTGGTGAATAGTAACTTATTAAGTTTTTAATCGCGATTAGAGGTAATTAGTGTACTTTAAGGTAAAAATGATATTATAAGAATGTGAAAACACCATGAAACTTGTCCTACACCTATTGGTTGTATCATGGCCGACCAAGACAAGCCATGGGTCAACTTGGGGACCCCATTGATCCACTTTGGTTGGGAAATGACATAAATAACATTTTATATAATGTAAAAGTAAAATTGACACAAACATGATATGTTTTACTAAAACAATTCTTAAGTGGGGTTATACAAGTCATATTTTTGATTATAAATATTAATTGGAAAGATAAAAATATTTCCTACATCATAGTAGTTTTTTTATAATTTTTAGACATTAAATAAATTAAATTATTTATGACATAATAATGATGCAGCGATGACATCATTATTTGACGATTTAAATAAAATGGAAAGCTAATGTAAAATCTATGAACTACACATGTCCAAAACTTATTGTATGAGTGGAGTTCGAAGCCTTATCACCTTATCCACTAATTATATCAATGTGGGACCTTTTGAAACCGAAACACATTTTCAAATAAAGTAATATGTTTTTTACTTTCCAAAAGTACCTCTCCTCTCCTCTTATAAAAGGCCCCCACCTCTACCTCATTTAACACACTCCTCAAGCCTTTGGCTCGGCCAAACCCTGCCCATTTACTCTCTCCAAATCCCTCTCCTCATCCTAGAGTATTCCCTTTGGGAATAATCCTTTCAAAGTAAGCCTTTAGGCTCAAATCAAAAGGAGTTACACTTTTAAAGGTAATTCATTCTCTCATGTTCATTTGTTTTATTATGCTTATCCAACCCCCTAAAATCTTTTTATTTACTTATTTTGTAACAAAAACAGTATATTAAATATACTAGGATGTTGTTATAAGATTTATTCGAGCTACACTCTCACACAACTACATAAAATGGTTAAAGAACATACGGTTTCTGTGGATGGTGAAATTCTGTCTCCCGAAACGATGATAGTTCAATACTCATTTAGCACCTTCAAAGGTGGCCATTATGATGTCACTATTTTTATATATGATATATAATATGTTTATGTTTTATTTATGCTTCTGTATTTTTCATTTTTGTCTTACCTTTATGGCTTCCATTATGGGTATACGCGATATCTTCATTTAAGGAAGTGCGGACTACCGCCCCCTCAAAGTGATTTGATTCGTTAAATACCATATGTGGGATGTATAAAGGATGGAAATATGATATTATATATGATATTATACTGTAATTATAATATACCTTTATATCATTATTATCTCATTCTATAAAATATGAAATAGAAATGAAAGTAGCGTTCATGCGTACGTACGGCTTACCGTCTCCATGAACGGTGCATTTCATTTCTTACCTCTAAATGATTATGTAATGTTATAAATGCATTCATGTGCTGGATATATATGACATATATGATATCTACATAATGAATACAATTCTGGATATAATAAACATTTGGCCACACGAACAACATGTAATTGTAAGAAGTCCACATTCGACTTAAGAACCAAATATCGGCAAAACAAATATTATTAACTTAAATGATTACATAATGTTTATGACATGGTAATAAGTGGTATAAAAGTAATAATGAACTTGAAAAAGGTTCTTAAGTAATTAGAAATTAACTCAAGTTTATTATTCAGGAGATTAAATAACGATCGAGTGAAGTCGGACCCGAGGTAAGGGATCCTACAACTCTCTTTCTTTTTAAGTACACTCTTTTATGTCATTTCTTTTAAGATCATCTTTCTTATGATTGGGATGTTCTTTTATATTAATCTTACTTTAATTTTTATGTTCATGTGATGAGAGACCCTATTATCTCTCATCAATCCTTTTTGGGAGTTTTGGGTGGCGCCGTTAGGCTGCCGAACTTTCGTAAGAGATCTAACCTCTCTCTTTCTTTTAAAGTACTCTCCTTTATGTCACTTCTTTTAAGCTCCTATTTGTTATGTTGGGGGATGTTATTTTATATTCCTCTTTCTGTAAAAATTATTTTGATGTAATGAGAGACCCTATTTACTCTCATCAATCCCTTTTGGAAGTTTTAAGTGGCGCCGTTAGGCTGCCGAGTTTTCGTAAGAGATTTTTCATCTCACTTTTATTCCCGTGTGATTTATGCTACATTTGCCACAATTTCCATTGAGTGGTTTATGTACTTCCCACTTTTACAATCCTATTGTAATATAATTCCATTTATGGGTATTTACATATTCATTGTATGACACTTCTTCAATGGGGTGTACTTTTCAAAAGTTACCCAAGTCGGTAAGGGAACCTTTCACCCTCTTTTTTTTAAAAGACTTCTTTTGTTGGGTCTTTTAATTTACATATTGTTATGTTGGGATATGTTCTCATATATCCTTATTGATGTAAATTTTATGTCCAAGTGATGAGATACCCTTTTTTTATCTCTCATCAACTCATTTTGATGTGATGCCGTTAGGCTGTCAAGGGAACTTTTTAACCCAATTTTGATTTCTTTGGGTTCAACATGTAGTCATTGAATATGTAATCCATAGAATATGTGTGAATGACATTTTATTGTTTTACACTTAATATCCACTTATATTGGGTGTATTTATATTTGTCACACATATTTTTGAGATTGATTTGTCCTTAATTTAAGGATACCTTCTTTATAAGGGATTTCATCACATTTGACATTTCTATTGAGGGTTCATTGCTGTTATGCACCAATTCACTCTTATATGGTGTATATACTGTCCTTTGGAGTATTATATCATGAATCCTTTTATTCTCATGATATTATAAAGTTTTGACTAAATGTTATTCCTCGATTATTTTATTCAAGTGTCTCTAATTTTGGTAAAACCCCTTTAACCAAAATATCGTTTTAAATGTTTTAATTATTTTTTCTTATTAATATCCATGTTTTCAAAATGGTTTTAAGGATTTATTTATATGGATATTAATGGTTTAAAATGTTAAAATCTTCAAGGTGGTATGGGACACTTTGATTCAAAAATCTCTTTATTAAATGTTTTAAATGGTTTTGGAAATGGTTTCTTTTTGAATGGATTCATTATTTCAATATCCTAAAATGTTATATTGTGATTGAAATGTGGAAATGTTATGTTTCCTTTATTCATGTTTATGTGATACGATTATGTTATGGTTCTTGAGAATTGTTATGAAGAACGGGTGGTTCCGTGATAAACTTAGGGCGGGTGAGCCCGATATAGCTCTCCAATGCATTGGGTAACTCGAAGGAGTGAAACGTTAAGGTTTCTCCGAAGAGATTTAGGGAATATACTGTGATGGGTATTTCAAACGTAACCAAGATGGTTACTCCCTACTTAAGAATGTTATGAATGCCTCAAGTTACCTTTATATCTTATGTTTTCTATGATTTATTCATGGTTTGATGAGGTATGTTAAAGTGCCTATGTTTTATGGGTAAAGTATGATTTCATTCTCATGTATATATGAACTCATGTTTCCTTTCCATATTTTTTGTTACCCTTACTGAGCTTTTATGCTCATCCCAAGTTTTTGAAATGTTTTTCACAGGTCAAGGGAAAGGTACATGATGTGATGATAGTGTCAAGGATGTGTCAAGAAAGAATCTGTGTTATATTTTTAAATATGTTTCCGTTGATGGGAAGAATGAATATTGTCTTTTATGTAACCACTTTGTTTAAATGTGGAATGTAATGCAAGTTTCATGACCTAATTCTCTAAAACTCTAAACCTGAAAAGATCCTCAATGTGTAATCTTGTAATAACTCAAGATTAAGTAAGGTTTAAGGCTGGGGCCTTATATAAGAAGAACCTTTAGACACTCAATAAAAAGAGATGTATTTTTTGACTATGAAGTGGACAACTTGGGTTGATTTTAGATTGTTTTGAAAGAGCACTAAAAGAGCTATGTGAATTCAAATTATGAGAAAATGAGTTGATCCTAGGTTATTTCTCGGGGTGGATTGAATGAATTCCTTTTTTTACGATTTTAATTTCATTAACTCGAGAAGGATTCATGCAATGAATTCAAACTAACCTCATCAATTACTGATTAAACAACTTCAAAACATATGATAATCACCTATACACTTGTAGTATCATTTTCATGAGCACTCCAAGGTAAACAATGTAATTAGCACATGAAAGTGGGGTGAATAAATTCAATAAGGAAGAGGAAGAATAAAAATCATTGAATGAAATAAACTCAATTCAAAGAAATTAACAGAATTTAGGGAGTGAGAAATAACACTAAATCCATACCCTTTCTACTCCCTTGGATCAACTCATAAAAGAGATATCCCTCCATTGATGACAAGTTCTCAACGGAATCGGAAAGTAGACTTATAAGGGTGGAATTGAAGAAGTAAAAACAACAAAAATAACGATTACTCCACCGTTGTGTGAACAAAATCACAAGGTTTGGTGTGAAAAATTTCACAACTTGAGGCAACAGTATCAAGGTGATATGAATAATAATAGAATAAGATAAGAAACAGAACTTTTATTGAAGACTAAGGTGATTCGAACAACTTACATGAGAGGGAAGAACATTACAAAGACAAATTGGCATAATAACATTACAATGAAAAGAAATCACCCAAAATCCCTAAATCCACCACCAATCCTGCCTTAAATAGGAAAAAATGAAGACTTGGCAGAGCCCCCAACATACCATGTTCCTTTAATTAATTATTTTGGGGAAAGGTGGGTGGAACATTAATGATGAGAGACTTTTCCACTTCTTGCCCCGAAGTTGCAGCCAGCTTGCATCCACCGAAAAGACGCGCCTAAAGGACCTTTTAGAAGGCCGAATTTGAGTGGGATATAGAAGACTTAAATGAATCCCCGGATATCCCCTAACATCATGTAAAATTTCAGCCCAAAATACGTTGTGGTTAGGGAAATATGATTGAAATAATGGGATGTTTGTCTGGGCCGTAGACTCTGGCCCAAAATTAAATCTTCAACTTGGGCTGCCCTAATCACCACCATTGAGGACGAATTAGCACTGTCTTCAGAAGAATTATTTGTTCCCATATATGTATTCTATCCTTCTATAAATTTCGGGCTTCATTGGGATTGTATTGTGAGCCCCATAGTCCGATCAGTGGGATGATATCCAATCTTCCTTCTTCAGAATTGTTTCCTTTAATCGCCAAATATCTCCATCATCCTTTATTAATAATCCATTGATCCCTGAATAAAAAATGTTCATAATTAAGTGAATATCCATTTAAAAAAATATAAAATTAAAATATGGATAGTTACATTCTTTAAAATCAGATGAAACATTGGGCCTAAATTGGTGCACATTAGGCATGAAGTACACAAATGATGAGAATGGGTGTTCAAAATGTAAAATGCACTAAAATGGTATTTATGAATAGAAAGGAACATGAAAACTACATATATTAGCAATGAATATTAGCCTCTTATAGTGGCTAATCAATTATCCTAAGGGTTCTAACTAAATTTTCCTAACCCTAATCTAAAAAAATAACTAAATTGTCATCTGATACAAACTTAGGTGAACCAATAATAACATACATAAATATTTCATGATTTTATATGAGTATTCAATACATATCACAATTAAACACACCTGATGAATATAAATTTTTGGTGTCTTTGGTGACTATATATATATAATCAACTTATTTCAAAAAATATCTTCAACATCTCCTAAAAAGTCCTTCATATTAGTACACTTATAGATATATCATACTTTGAACCATCCATAAAAATATAGGGAAAGAAAACATAAGAAAGTGTGAGATTAGATCATAAATAAAGGTAAACATGGAAGATATCTATCATAATAGAATATAATATGATCATAATAGTATGGTGACATAATCAAGTGCATGTTATAAATGTAAAATATTTATACTTAGAAAATCTAAGATCATAAACTCAAAAATCAATACATATCTATAATCATGATTAATAAGGATGTAAAATTAGTAATCATAATTAAATATTTGTAACATAGTTATGTGGAATCACAATCATAGGAAATCACAATCTTGTGAACGTAGCTATTCCCGCCCATGTTCGCACATAATCATCTGAGAATAGATAGAAGCAATCATACTAACACATAAAAATGTCAACATAGTTATTAAAAATTATGTCAATGTATTTTATTAAGAGAATATATATATTCAATAATAATCATACATTAAAATGTTAACATAGATATTCACAATCATGTTTATACTTATCATCATCATCTCATGAGATAGCTATATCACATTAGCCAATACATTGTAGGGATTAAATGAACCTAGACATTACATAATGGAAACCATACATATGTGTTCCAAAAGATCATAAAAACACTCATAAATTCATCATATCATAATACATGGTAAGTAAAATGGATTCATAATCATTTCATCATTGCATAAATCATGGAAAAAATGGGTTTCATAAAGATTTAATCAAAACTAAATTAACCCTTTTAAAAGAAATGAGTTACATAGAATCATCACTAAATATTTATTATCATAAGACATCCATAAAATTGGATGGTATCATAAGATAATATAACCATTGAATAATAATAATCCTTAAAGTATGTTGGAGTAGATGAAAAATAAATTTAAAATATCATTCAAACCTTTATTTTAAAACATGAGAAAATTTTCATTTTCTTGTGATATAATTTTAACTAAAAAAATACTAGAATATTGAGAAAATGATTTTATTTGAAAATAAAAAAGGAAACTTATAAATTATTCTTAAAATAAATTAATATTTATAAAATTTTAAAAATTATTTCATGTGGTAAATGTTAGAACAAATATTTATTTCACATTTTTTGTAAAAAGTCCTAAATAACCTATTTGAGAAACATTAAAAAAATTAATTTCAATTTTTTTTAAAAGAAATTAAAATATGGTTTAAAATTAATTTAACAATAATATTATCATATAAAATAAAATTCTTGAAAGAATTTTCAATAACATTACCATGAAAGAAAAATTTTGATGATTAAAGAGGAAATAATGTCGATTTTTCATAAAAATATTTTCTCAGTGATTTTCAGTACCAAAGAGAGGAATATGATAATATTACTTGATAAATACAAGAATAAACAAATTATAAAAAAAAATTTGTTTAAAGGATAATAATTATATAATTTCCCTCAAAATAAATCTAGCATAGACAATCTGGGAACGAAATTACATTGTAACATAAATCCCTTACCCCAAGCCTCATCTTTCTTCATACGCATTCAAACAAACATTATAAAAAATATAGATTTATTATAAATATATTAAATATCCATATTCATACATAAATTAATAATTATCATTCCTTTTTAATTTAAAATTATCCTTTTATAAATAATTTCATCATTAAAATGAACATTCACGTGAAAACTAATCTGTTTTCCATGCATGTTTTTGCTCGATGGTTCTGATACTTGCTACTTGGTCATGGTTTCAAATTATTTGGAATCTTAATAATTAAATAAGTAATATCTATTCATTATATAAAATTTTATAACCATTTATATAAATTGGTGATGAAAAATCAATTACATCAATTCGTGGAGATGGCAGTTCTTACATGCGCACGAGAGGTGTTTTCATATTTTAAGGGATGGAATGAAAGAAAGGTAAAGTATAATTTACCTTTATAAAATAATTATTATATCATAAATATAATATTTATTTATTTAATATATCATTATTACCATCCATTAAATAAAAAAGGAAAAAAATAATCACATTGTTTTGTGTAGGTGGTAGTGCACTTATACGCATGAGTGCCGTTATCATTTTCCAATGTATGGGAATGTAAGAAGTATATAATATCCTATAATTCAATAAGAATAATTCATAACAAAATTCTGTGTAATTTATGCAAGTTTTATTCATATTTTTTAATATTAATAAACTTCTTATCATCTCATGATTGTTCTTATGTGCAACATATTATGTAATAATGTCCTAAGAGTAGCTATCATGCAAAAAGGTCATAGCAGTTCCCCACTATGATGAGAACACAAAAGTGGTATGACGTTATTCTTAAATATATGTTCTATATCCTAGTTATGTAAATTGAGGACACTAATGATACATGATATCAGGGTGGAGACTCATAAAAAGTTGAGTCACCTTCTCATGATGTAGGCCCTTAATAATATCCAATGTAGGATATTATGAGATTGAGACCCATCAGTAGGCAACGCACATTTATATGTGTCATTGGATGTTCCTGTATACTAACATGTGTATTTATACTTATACTTTAAGATTATTATTAATGAGTATTATGAGTCATGTACTTTGATGTATTGATAAAAACTGTGATGACCGATGTTCATGGAGAGGCAGGATATATTGGGTGCATCATGAGTAATATTACATTAATAAATAATGTGAGAAAGTATTTGATCTTTATGTTCTTTAATAGATGTTTAAATCTCATTCCATTTTGTGGAAATGATATATCATAAATAAATCCATGTCCATGGTGTTCTATAGGCAAGTTCAATTTACGGGAAGACAAAGAAAGAGTCATCAAGAACATAGGTTGATGGAACCAGTATGAAACCTGCTTGATTAAATATACCATGATAAATTTATTATATTACACAATAATAATCTGTATGAGATATTATGTCATTGTGGAATTAACTTCTTTATCTATGGATTCATTGGCGTGTTGCTAGACACTTACCTTGAACTTTAGGCTGGTTAGGCTAATACCACTAATAAAGAGGCCTAGAGGGTCACACACTAAGTGTATCCATAATCATAGTAAAATGATATATATTATTGTTTTTTATTTAACAATTTGAATAAATATTATTCCCACACACGGTTCAATAATTATTCATGTTTTATTGATCATATATATTCCATCACCAGTTATTTAAGAGAATATAATGTGAGCAGAATATTTGATAAATATTTATTTTCTATTTAGTGAATATAATATTAATTTATTTATTAGTGAATAATGCATTGATGTTTATTTAATAAATAAGTAGTCATTATTCAAGTCTTGATAAATATTGTGTAGTAAGGGTGGATCGAGTTTAATGGTCAAATGAAAAATAATAAATAATGAATATTATTTTATTAAATAATATTTAATTTAATTCACAAGTTGAGAACATTTCTATAAATAATAATAATAATAATATTATTTAACATGGGGTTCTATAGGGATTAAATAAATAATAAATATCACTTGTGAAATTATTTATTTCTAACCCTAGTAATATATAAACCCAATTATATTATTTTCTATGAGAGACAATTCATTTTTTTTGGTCGTGCACAACACATTTGGAGAATCCTATCAATACCTAGAGATATACTTTCTCCAAGAATGCTACCAACAATAGAGAGTGGTATTTCTCCACCTCTCAATCTCAAGTTAGGAGAGATCAAGGAACACACTTTGGAAATGGTTCTCGAGGTGATCAAAGGTGGACAATGCAATCAAAAGGATATGTCATGCTACCACATGGAGATTCCTACTGTGATGTTCAGAGATTTGTGGAACACGTGTGGAACCCTGATAGATGGACCCTACTCTTGATTCCTACAACGCAATGACAGAACAATGCAAATATGTTTTTAGATCCATAAATGAATAAATAATTCCAAAAAGGTAATTCTTTAATTAATTAAATTAATTATAAATAATATGTGATGATTTCCCTCTGGTTTTGTCATTTTATCCATTTTCTATTTTCCTTGATTTTATTCCATTGATCACAATATTTATTATTGGGTAGATCTTAGATTGATCATCGATCATGAAAAAAATAAAAAGTTAGGTATGGCCCATCATAGGATTTTGTTGCGCCTGCAACCTATAAGTGGTATCAGAGCGGTCACATAATTATATATAATTGTTTAATGATTGTTTGTTGATTTATTCATTTTTTATTTAGTTTTAAATTCAAGTTTAATATTTCTTTTAATACCAATTGCGAGATCAAATTCATCCTCATTTATTTCTTATAAATCTAATCAAAATGATTAATTTTATGAATGAAATAAAATCAAGGAACTCATCTGGAGGTGCTATGTATTCTGGAAAGATAACATAAGAGTACACACCATGTAACCAGAGTTACAATCCATGTACCTATTTTCAATTCATTAGGAATTAATTTAGAAGTTAATTAAAACTATATACATTAATGACATGTGGTGTATTTATTTCTTACATTGTGTGTTGAGTGGGATATCATGGTGCATGGTCAGGTAGATTACATGTTATGTATCCCACATACATGACGTGTAGTCCATTTGAGTTATATATGTGCCTTGTATTACCATACATGGAATACCTGACTGGTGACCATGTAACTCAGATACCACATGTCATGTAGTCAAATATACATGTCCTGTAGTCCAATTTTCCAATGCACGGTTTACACACTGAATCCCTAGGTGTGTACCTCATATAAATAGTGAGGTATGTACACATCATGTAACTAACATGTACATACTATGTTTCTTTAAAGGTTGGGGCTGAAGCCTCAATTTATTTTTTTAAAGAAAATACCTCTGAAGTGTGGCTAGAGGGAGACCCGTTACATAGCCCAAAGGCCCAAGTCTAAGTGGCCTGAATACAAGGCTTGAAAGCCCATTTTTTGGCCCAAATGACCCCTTGGTGAATAGTACTGCTACAGTACCCGCGCTGTTATAGTACCAGCTACAATACAGTCGCCACTACAGTACCTGCTACAATGCCTCCTCCGCTACAGTGTCACCGCTGTTATAGTTCCACCGATGCTAGAGTATTGCTACAATGCCCCACTACAGTACTACTACTGTACCACCAGAATTTTTTCCCTACCTGGATTTGATGCTGGGTCTTTTAGATGCCAAACAGGAGCCTGTACCACTTGGGTACAGGCTCATTGGCAACCTGTACACACTGTGTACTTATACCAAATTACATATATTTAAAATCTATTTATTATACTATATAAACCTTATCGACATGTGCTTTCATGTGGTCATTAATTTTATTGGACTTTCCAGGTTATGGGTTTTAATATTTATATAAAAATGTTTAATTAATATCTATGTAATGTTCAGATATTCTTATCATGTATGATTGGTATTACAGTTGTTACTCTATGTGCATTAAAGCATAAAACGTGATTGAAAAATCATGTAATTTGTATAGTCATTAATTTGATATTACACATCATGAAAGTATGTGATATGTTGTGTATTCCATATTTTACAAGAGTAAAATATATACGAGTATAATACATGTTGGGTAGATTCAAACGGGTATTCACTGTGTTTCCTCCAAGGTACATTTATCTAGATAGTTAATTTTAAATAAATTTATTTAATTTGTTTAAAATTATGATAGATGAGAATATCAAGGAAATTTAGATGAGAATTAAGATAAAAGAATTAATTAATTAAAGAAGATAATTAATCAATTAGAGCATGATTTATCTTAAATAAAAATGATCAAGAATTTAATTCTAGTTTTATTAAATGTGTAATTTGTTTCATGCATGTGGATGATCATGAGTATAGAATAGACCTTTGTATGTGATTGATTTCATTTAATTTATTATTAAATTAAATTATTTTCCTATGTGCCTTCTCCCCTCTTATTATATAAGGGTCTATGTACCAATGGTTTCTTTTATGTAAACCCTTTTTCCTCACCTTTGTGTGAGTAAAATCATATGTAATTTATGGACCTCCCAAGATAATAGAGTTGGTTCAATTTTGGAGCCAAGGTGAAACCAATCCAAGAGTGATACATAGGTGGAAAGGTGGAAAGCTGTAACATAAACCTTAATTGGTTCAAGGTTTTTTTCCTAGGTCAATGGTTAGTTTATCAACTAAGAGATAAACTAACCATTAATAAAATCTCATGCTCATACCACTTAATTATTTTATTTCTATCAAGTTTCATGGTTATTTCATTGTGGATGTTTTTTGCAATCACATGATTTAATGAGAATTCAAGATTGAACTAAAATAAATTGAATTATGCATAAATATTATATAAAACATGGTTAATCACATATATAAATCCATATAATATTAACAAGCATGTGATAAAGAAAATAATTGGATTTTTTTGCATAAAAGGATAAAATCAATCAATAATATATATTATGTTGGTACAACCTTCCACTACTTAAGTTAAAATCGAATTGTAGTTTAAAGTGTGTGACCAGCCAAAGTTGGGGTTCTTTCAATTATTAAAGAATTATAACAAGAAGTTTTGGGTTGAATTAACTTAGTTAAAATAAAGGGTTGACTTCCAAAGTAGGACTTGGTGTAACTAAAAGGAAAAGGTTGTGGAAATCCAATTTAAGGAGTTTAGGATTTGAGAGTCCACTCACAGATAATGTGACTGTGAGTTAATACAATTAGAATTTATAATTCCTACCTAAAACCATTTAGGTTGCTTGACTAACCAATGTTGGGGTAATGATAAGGGTAATATGGACCCTTTCCACTAGAATGTTCAAGAAACATGATATTCTGAAGCTAATGGTGAGGGTTATGGGGTTTCAATAAAATAATGGGAGACCAATAAATATAATATTTATTTTTAAAACTTTTATTAGATAAAGTAATAAAATTATGATCATATTATTTCTAGAAATATAATTAAAATGACTTAAAACATCAATTTGATGTGATCAATACTTCAGAAGGATAACCTTCTCACCAACACAAATTTCTAAGAGTGGTAGAGGCTCCTACATGTTATCATTTTCCATGAAATGAAATTATATGTGTAGGATGAACCTATTCCTAAAGAACCTGGTAAATATTCTAGTGATGAAGAATTGTCTCTCTATGAGAAACATCTAGTTGATGCTACAGATATTCACTGTTTCATGTTATCATCCATGTCCAATGAGATTTTAAAGCTACACAAGGACATGGACGTGTACAGCATGACTTCTCACTATCAGGATCTCTATCAAGATAATATGAGATAAGAGAGGTATGATATCTCTAATTCTTGGTTTAAAATTAAGCTTGGAGAGTCTCCACCATTTGGGAAACATGTATTTAATCTTATTAGATACATTGAACTCTTAGACACCTTAGAGACTAAATTCCTATATGATTTGTATATTGATCTCATACTTTAATCACTTACCAATACCTTATCAAGTTTTATTATTAAAAAAATATGATCAATAATGAGAATATTCATTTGTAACTTCTTAATTCGATTCACTAAGTGGATTAGGACATGTGGAATGGTAAACTCATAGTCTTTATGGTGAATAAGAAAAGTAAGAACAAGGTAAAGGATCTAAAGAACCATAAAAAGTCTACATCTCCCGAGCTCCATCCTTTATAGAAGAGGAAGATCCAAATTCAGGGTAAGGAAAAGGATGCATTATGTTTTTTATATGGAAAGTTAGGCCACTAGAAGATTAATTTTTCCTAGAAGTAAGAAGAAGTTAAAGGTGTGTTAGTTTTTAGTGTAATATTTTAATATACGCACATTGGGTATTAGATACACCTTGTGGTTCTCATATCTATATATAAATACAAGAACTAAATAGATTTCGAAAGATTGATATAGGAGAGGTGGATCTGAGAGCTGTTAATAGTGTCAGGCTGGCTTCCCTATCCATTGATGACTATCAAATTCCATTGACAATAGGAATTATTTTGGTTTTAAAAGATAGTTATTATGTACTAAAGGTTTCCAAGAACATAATTTTTGTATCTTTCCTAGATTCAGGTAGGTTTATTTTCATGTTTATAAATAAAGGTTTTTTATTTTATGAGGAAAACATATGTTATAGTATGGAACATTTAAATAATGGTCTTTATGTATTAAATTATGAAAACCAAGTATTGGAAATTGATAATGAATCATGTTCACATGATTCATATAACACCCAGATATGGCATCACTAACTTGTTCATTTAAACAAAAACTATTTGATAAAGCTCTATCAATATAGTTATTTAGACTCATTTGAGAAAAATGCACTTGAAATATGTCATGATTTTTTTATAAGGAAAATGATCAAACCCCCATTTGGTGGATTGGGTGAAAGGTCCACAGAGATTCTAGGATTGGTACACACTGATGTGTGTGGACCATTTATAGTAAAAGCTAGAGGTGGATATTCTTACTTCATAAATTTTACTAATTACTTGAGTATATATAGATATATATACTTGATGATGTATAAGTCATAGTCCTTTGATAAATTCAAAGAATTCAAGAATAAAGTAGAGAATCATCTTGGAAATAAGATAATGACACTTCAATTAGATCGAGGTGGTGAATATCTTAAACAAAATTTTATCAAATTTCTACAGGAGTTTGGGATTTTATATAAAATGACTTCACCCTACACACCATAGTGGAATAGTGTTAGTGAAAGGATTAATTGTACCTTGTTATACATGGTAAGGTCAATGATGAGTCATGAAAATATTTAATTATCCTTTTGGGAATATTAATTACAAAATGCTACATACACATTAAATCGAGTACCAACTAAAATATAAAATGTAATTCTATTCAAGTTATGGAGTGGAAAGAAACTTGTTTTGTCGCATATACATGTATGGGGTTGCAAGGAATTTGTTAAGTCATTTTCAGAAAAAAAAAATAGCACCCTAAGGCACAAAGTGTATCTTTATAGGGTATCCTAAGGAAACAAAGGAATACTACCTATACAACCCCTCATTCAATAAAGTTATTGCCACCAAACAATCCATATTTCTTGAGAGGGAGTACGTACTCAAAAAGGATATTGGGAACAAGATTGAATTCGATGAAGTTGATTATCAAGATACACAATAGTTGGTATAGGAACAGATTCCATAGGTCCCCATGACAGAAGTAATTCCTAAAACACAAGTACCATGTAGGAGTGCAAGAGTGGTAAGAGAAACCGAGAAATATGATTTTTTGGTCACTAAAGATGGTGAATAATTATTGGTTAACAATGATGAAAATCTCTCCTACAAAGAGATAGTAGAGAGATCATAAGCTACAAGATGGAAAGAATCCATGAATTTTGAAATGGATTCCATGTAACAGAACCAAGTTTAGGTTTTGGTCAATGTGCCAGTTGATGTAAATCTCATTGGGTAAAAATGGGTATTCAAGAGAAAACTGGAAATAGAAGGTAAAGTAAATTCATATAAAACAATTCAAGTGGATAAAGGGTTCAAATAGAGTTAAAGAATCGACTACAATGGAACCTTTTTACCTATTTCCATGTTTATATGCATCAGAATAATAATTTCTATATAATCTTACCATAACTATGAGATTTCAAAGATGGGTTTAAAAAATGCATAACATTATGGGAACCATCAGGAATATTTATATATGACACAACTATAAGGTTTTGTGACTCTAGGAGATTCCAAAAGTATTTTCAAGTTATATAGATCTATTTATGGATTGAATAAAGTATCTTGTTCATGGAACATTCAATTCGATGAATCCATAAAATAATTTGGTTTTATTAAGAATGAATGTGAATCATGTATTTATAAATGGTTTAGTGGGAATGTGGTCGTTATCATAGTAGTATATGTTTATGAAATATTACTTATTGTAAATGACACAACATTCTTACATTCTGTTAAAGACTGGTTAAATATGCGTTTCTCTGTGAAGGACTTAGGTGAAGTGACCTATATTCTAGGGATCAAGATCATTTTTGATAGATCCAAGAGGATAATTGGACTAATTCAAAGAAAATATATTGACCAAATACTAAATAGATTTAAAATGGAACAATCTAAGATGGGATTGGTTCCATTGTCACATGGTTTACATCTTTCTAAAAAAATGTGTCCTTAGAAAAAATTGGAGAAAGAGAGAATAAGTAAGATCCCATATTCTTCTACGATTGGATCAATCATGTATGTATTGTTATGTACTAGACTCTATGTTTCCTGTAAATTGAGCTTGGTAGGAATATGTCAATAAGATACATGAGAATAACATTGGTATTCAGTTAAGGCAATCCTTAAGTATCCGAGAAGAAATAAGGATATGTTCCTGGTGTATGGAGGAGATGAGGAGTAGTTCATTAGAGGTTATATTGATTCAATTTTTTAGATATATATTAATAATATAAAGTCATAGTCAAGATAAGTTTTTTTGACTCAACAGAAGAGCTTTGAGAAAGAAGAGTTCAAATCAGCCAGTTGTTGCTGATTCTATACCAGATTTTTGAGTATATAGCAGTATATGATGCATCCAAGAAATCCTTTTTGATATGAAACATTGTACCTAATATTAATGCGGTACCTAGTATAAAATAAACTATTACATTTTATTCTAATAATAATGTAGTGGTGTCTCTTTAAAAGAGTCAAGGTCACACCAATAGAAAAATCATATACTACGAAAGTATCACCTCTTGGGGGTTTTTTTACCTGATGGGTGAAGATGCATTAATTAGAGTAACCATATAAGAGAATGTGGCATACCATTTGACTAAATTCCTATCTCATTAGAAGCATGAGTATCATGTGAGAGATAGCAGACTGAAGCTTGTTAGCAGTTTTCTCTAGTGAAAGAGGGTGTCTGTTGGAGTTGGTTCCCTAGAACCAATTTCTGTGAACTTTATGATAACATGTATTCATAGTTTTTAATATTTATAAACTTATTATAACAATAATATTATTATTCTATGTAACATAGTATGTGATAATGTACTAATAGTAGATATCTTGCTAAAAGGATATAGGAGTTCCCTACTATGATGAGAACCCATAAGTGCTAGAAAAATATTATTAAATGTATTTTTTATATCAGAATTATATAATTTTATGGACACAAATTATATAGGCTATTATAGTTTGAGACTCAAAGGAATTTGAGGAACCTTCTCATGTTGTACGTCCTTGGTAATATCTAGTGTACGATGTTATGAGAACAAGACCCACCAGTTGGAAATCTACATTTATATATGTCATTGGATGTTGTTATATGAGAATGTGTGTATTGATATTTAGACTATATGATTAGTATTAATTAGTATAATGAGTCATGTACTTTGATGTATTGACAAAAACACTGATTACAAATGTTCACAGTGATAAGGATACGTTGGGTGCATCACAAGTAATATTACATTAATGAATAATTTGAGAAAGGATTTTCCCTTCTATTATTTAATGAAATTGGATATCTTAGACCCTTTGATGGAAATGATATAGCCTAAATAAATGTAGGTCTATGGTGTTCTATAGGAAATTTCAATATATGGGAAGTCAAAGAAAGAGACATTGAGCACATAGGTTGATGGCACCGCCATGAAACCTTCTTGATAAGATATATCATGATAAAGTGTTTATATTACACAATAGCCTTCGTATGAGGTATTATGTCATTGTGGAATTAACTTCTTTATCTATGGGTTCCTTTTCATTTTTCAAGGTTAAAACCTTCGACTTTAGGCTGGTTTTCCTAATGCCATTGAGAAAGAGGCTTAGAGGGTCACGCACTAAGTGTATCCAAAATCCCAGTTAAATGTTATATATATTTATTTATTATTCAATAAGTTTAATAAGAATTATTCTCATATGTGGTTCAATAATTATTAATATTTTCATAATATCATATATTCTTTCACCACTTATTTGAGAGAATATCATGTGAGTAAAATATTTAATAAATATTTATTTTCTATTTAGTGAATATAATATTTATTTATTTATTGAAGAATAATAGAGTGATATTTATTTAATAAATAAATATTCATTATTCAGGACCCGATATATATTGTGGAGTAATGGAAGACCAATTTTATTGGTCCGGTGATAAATAATAAATATTGATTTTTTTTATTAAATAATATTTAATTTAATTCAAAAGTTAAGATCATGTTAATAAATAATAATATAATTTATATTATTTGACATGTGGTTCTGCAAGGATCAAATAAATATTAAAGGTCACTTGTGAAATTATTTATTTTTAAACCTAGAGATATATAAAACCAATTAAATTATTTTCTCTCAAAGATAATTTATTTTTTTTGGTTGTGCATAATGGATTTAAAGAATCCTCTCAAGCCCTAGATATCTCCCTTCTCTAATAAGTCACCCAAGAACAGAGAGTAATCTTCCTCCACCTCCCACTCTCATGTCAAGAGATATCATGGTCAATGCTTTGGAATCTGTTCTCAGGTAGATCAAATGTGGATGATGAAAGTGATAGGATCTACCATTCTAGAACCCAGAGATTCCTATAGTAATGTTTGGAGATTTTAGGAACACGTGTTGATCATCACTAGAGAGAATATGCTCTTGATTCCTACAACACAATAAATGTGACAATGAAGATATGTTTTCATATCCATAAACAAAGAAAGAATTCCAAAAAGGTAATTATTTAATTAATTAAATTAATTGTAAATAATATGATATAATCATCTCTTGGGTTCTGCTGTTTTATCCACTGTCTGTTTTTTTATTCAATTCCATTGATCATAGTGTTTATCATCAGGTAGATCTCGGATTGATCATAGATCATGAAAAAAAAGTTGGGCATGAACCATTGCATACTTTCAATATTCCTGGAATCTATATAAACCTTAAATCCATCATAATAACCAACCATTAAATATAGTGGTGGAAAATGAATCATATCATTGTGTGGAGGTGGTAATCCACATGTACATATGAGCGATACCTTTATTTTCCATTTGATGGAAAGCATGTGTAAAATGGTTATCTTGTAATCATGATAACATATCAGTATATCAATGATATTGGATTAATTATTTCATTAATGTTTTAATAGACTTATTCTTAATAGAATATGAAATAAAAATTAAAAGATCAGGGTTAGAAGAATACCTCTTCTTCGAGCGACCTCTTTTGGATTAGACCTTAATCATTATTAGGGTGGACTTAGGGTAAGAATAGGAACTCAAGAATGAATGGAATGAATATAGGAAGGTTTTTAGGATGGTATTGGCCAAAATATAATCCTCAAATTGTGTGGATAATAGAGGATAATATTTTCACTTAAATAACTGAGGGGAGGGACACACATGGAATTATTTAAAATATTTAAATAATAAAAGGTTATTTTCTTATGAAAGTGGAACCAAATGGAAAGGAATTAGAAGGTGGGATAATATGATGTTTAAATATCTTAAAAAATTAAATTTATACAAGTTATATATTTACACTTATCTATTAGTTCTTACCACCCACCCTGATGAACTTATTTTAACCTTAATCGTGGTAACAAAATTTTACTATTTTTACTATTTATTAGGAAAAAAAATTAAGTTGAACATATTAAATTATATTAATTATAATGATTAAAAATAAGTAATAAATTTTATAAGATTAAATTTCTATAAGAGGAACAAATTAAATTTAAAATAAGTTTGAAAAATGCAACAAAACTGTTTTTAGATGAATTAATTTTTAAGCATAAAACTAAATTAAATCTTATTCCTTCCATAATAAAAACCATTACATTAACATTAAAAAATTATTGAATATATATATATATATATTTTACACATTTAATTAAAATAATTCATCAATAAATATTAATTTAATTTATTATAATAATAACACATTGCATGCAAAAAACAATTTTTTTTAAAAAAATAATTTTCTACATTTAAATAATTTTATTTCCATTTCTAACTAGTTGATCATAAATAAATTCATTTTCAACAATTTTATTAATAATTTTTCATAATATAATTAGTCTCATTCATGCCCACTATTCCAATGGTAAGGTGAGAACTATCACATTAATTAATAATAATTAAATAGTATATCGTGATTCGTCTCAGCTCAAGGTCGCATGTAAAGAAAGATATAAAAGAAATTAAATTAATTTAAAGATAAATATATCATTAAACCTTAGGGTTTTACACTAGTTTTATGTCACTTATCGAGGGAAACCAAGGGGTTTGTTAAGTGTCCCATGTTTTGAAGTATCTGATCATCTCAACCTCTCCAACTTCCACATTTCCATAGAAAACCATAAGGGTTGACCCATTTCCCACCAAATAATGTACATAAATCTTGGGAACCCCACACCATTTTGTATAAAAAATCTAATGTCATTCCACTATTCTAGAAACCCATAGTGTAACTTACCTTAACCCAAGATATAAATCAATCAAGGGAATATTAACCCATAATATTACAACTACCCATCTATGATAAAACCCATGTCACCTCTCTAGAATAGTGGTGGAGGACCCTTTCCTCGCTGAGGTATTATTCTCAAACAAGGGAGTAACCAGCTCCATAGATATATGATCACATGTCCCAAGTATTCATGGGGAATACCTATTATCTAAGACATAATGAACAAGTTATCAAGAGGGGGTGAATTGAGTTTTTGTAATTTTATTCACTTTCAAAACAACTCACTTTTAGACATGACTAACTTATAATATTTTTTTAACACAAGTAGTAATGGAAAATAAAAAAATGAAAATAATATGACATAGATATTTATAGTGTTTTTGGGAATATAAATACCCTAGAACACTCTACCAAAACTCAAATCCAAGATCTTGGTGATTTTAACTAAAACATTACTTTTTGGAGGAACTCCAATCCTCCTTCTAGGGACTACATAACTGATTTCAAGTAGTCGATATTTGGTACAATATCATAGGAGATTTGAATTGGGATCCAACAAGTATTTTAAAAAAACATATTTCAAGGCTCATTTACCAAGAACCTTTTAAAATAAAGGAGATAATAAATAGACTGTTCATAGATATAATTCACAGTTGTAAAATAAAACTAATAGAAGAAATAAATATCTTTGAGAAATATAATAGGAAACATTGGATCAAGTAGAGTCTTAAAAAAGGACAAAAAATATGAAAGATAAATCATAGATAAAGATTATAAAGATTCTTCTTATTCTTGATTAAAATAGAGTATCATTTAAGAGATTTGATAGAGAGATTTAAAATCATATTCAAGCACATATTATCTTATAAATAATATTTATTTTTCACTTAAAATGATTTCTTTTGGAAAATAATGAATTTTTTTTCTTTTAAACATAACTACATACCCATAAAATCCACGGTTTTCAATTTAAAAATGTACATTCTTTTTTAGGAAATACCTTAGCGACAATAAAGTATAATAAATTTCTTTTTTACTTTTTTCTTTTCTCAGTACTCGATTTATATTATAATCATTTTTCCATAAATAGTTAATACATCAATTAAATATTGTATTATGACATGAAAATCTCATTCAAGTTCTTCAATGGTAATAAATATAGGTTGTATCATGACGTAGCTGATTATAGGTCTCCATGTTTCTATTATTCATATTCAAATTTATGTATCCAATTTGATTTATGTAACCAAATCATATGCATATCTAAATTCATGTAGGCCTTCTTTACTTAGCCTATTTTCCTTACATAACTAATTTGATCCATGTATATGAATATCACTACATTTCTAAATTGACTCACATGGGATTTTTATTCACATAGCCAAAAATGACTTATCCAATTGGAACCATGTTACCTATTTCACTATGTATCTAATTTATATAGTCATTTAATCCAAGTAACTAACATACATAACCATTTTATCTATGTAACCAATTACTCACGTAGCCTTATGATCAATGTAAGTGAATTCTATGTAGATTTTTTTTGTGATTTAGCTTATTTAAATAGGATAATACTTTGTGTATGGGATTTACATAGCTAAATGATTGACACAACCATTTATCCATGTATCCAAATGCCTTATATAGCCTATTACTCTAGAATTTGGAAAATTTCATCCAAAGTGTATAGATTTAATGATTTAATAGCTAAAACACTTAAAAAGAAAATAAAACCTAATTAACACACTTATAAAAAAATAATCACTAAAATATGAAGGGTATTTGAGATCATAAAAACCTAAGGTAAATGGGATATGTTGGAACAACATTAGTATCCCAACAATATCTCCCTTTTTGATAATCATAAAACCCATAAGATATTAAACATGAAAATTTTAATATGTTTAATAGGATTTTTCTAAAAACTATTATATATATATATATATTGATTTTAAAATGTAGTGTTTATACCTCTTAATATGTTTAATATGATTTTTCAAAAAAATATATTATATATTGAGAAATTATCCTACTTTGATTAGCCTTAGGGTAAATATTTATAACTTTCCTACTTTTTTATGTCATTAAAAAATAAGGGTAAAGAGAAGGAAAAAATTGTTAATGTAGCGCTTAGATTAATTAACAATTTAATTATAGTGTAGAAATTAAATATATAATAATAAAAGGAATAGAATTCAGTAAATAAAATAATGAGATTAAATACATTACATGAAAACAATATATAATAGAAATATAAAAAATGAATAAAGAAGTATTTCATTCATTGTCCATATGTACAAACATACATCCACTCAATATCCAAAAAACACATATATAATATATAAATCAAAATACCCAAGAATATAAAGGGGTTTGAATTGAGTAGGTATTTTGGGTGGAGGTATTTTGAAGGTTGGTTTGGTTTTATAGGTAGTTGGAGTCTCCATTGATGATGGTAACACTTCCTTTCTGGGTGTTGTTGCAGCTCTTCTTCCAAATTTGACAACAAACTTGACTTGTGAGTGCTAGGAAAGACCAAAGATAATTTTTTCAATATGAAATTTAGTTGTTTCAAAATCATAAGATCCATCATTCAGAAAAGGTACATTCTTTAGAGGCTCAAAGGATGAGGGTCCTTCTTTAGAATTCCTAACAACTAAGACTACACCAACCTTGAATTTTTTATTTCTAATATATTTTATAGGCACAAAAATTAGAATATAGTATCTATTTAGATCCTTTATAAGTATTTAGAGGTGTAGGACCTATAGTACTTCTACCTCTTAGATTATATAAGGAATTATCACACATGTCTATCCTTGTGATGATATCAGACTTACAAAATTAAATAATACTCATAGATTCATGCTTATGAATTTTCCCAAATAATGTTAATCCATTATTAAATATTCCTTTAAACAATAAAAGTTGACTTGAGGTAAAAATCAGAGGGGCACCAAAGAATGGATTAGCTTTAAAATTGGTCAGAGAAGACGAACATTATGAAACTAACTTCTCTAAGGTTTGATCAATATTTCCTTTTATATTGATCTCCCTTCCATTTAAGGATTTCATCTTTCTATCCATATTGTTTCCTTACTCTATTAATATTTTAAAAACTTCTTTAATAATAGTAATAGAACATCATGTAACTGGAGAATTAATAATAGAAGGTGCAGTATGTTTAGGTATATGTTCTATGGAAGGAATAAAATAAACTAGAATAAGGACATTTCTTAGATGTATATGGACAACCAACTCCTTTCTTATAGGCACAACTAGCACTTCTGTATATTTTTCATTTGATTCCTCCTATAAAGATTCCAAATAAAACCACTAAACTTATTTGTATAATTTGTTTAACATGGTTAAAAACCTGTAATATTTTCTAGATACTAAGCTAAGAGATCAAAAAACCTTACCTTTATTATCCTTAGAAATATCCAATATTTCCTTTAACATTTTACATATATATTGCTCAAAATAATTAATGGTATCACTCAAAGACATATTTGTTCCTAAACTATGATTCTTAATAGATTATATGATGTCTTGAAACTCACCCATAAGATCCTTCTTCAACTCTTTCATCATAACTGGATTAAGAAGTTCACACTACAGGGGCTTAATCTCTGAGGATATAGAATTCGATCCTAGTAGAAACTGGACAACACCACTCTGAAAAACATGAATAACCGAGGGTTATGAGGTGGAAGATGTATAGGGATGAAACTTCATGATTAATTGAAATTTTATTATTAAAACCCTTCATAAAGTGTTCAAGGTTCAATTCACTTCTTTCCTAAAAGACTTGATTCCATCAAAGACTTCTTAAGAGAACCACAGTTACATTATTGGATGATTTTGAAGTGAGTATCTTTGAGATGAAACCAATACTATAAGTTCATTAAATTATAATTTGGAAGGGAAAAAACATTTCATGTACCTTATAAGAGATTTCATATCCTAAATATATTTAGAACTTACACCATAACTAGCTTGCTGTATAGGAGGAACTGACTAGATATTCTTAATCAACTCTATTTGGGTAGCCATTAACCTAACCATCATGTCAAAATCAACCTTGGAAATAGAGTAATCATTGATTTATCTAATATAATATTTATAATGTTTTAAATATTACTTTATCTCATCATAATCTCCTCAAATTTTATCAAACTTAGTTAGAATAATATAGGATAAACATCTCATTTCATAATTTTTTGAACTCTTACAAAGTGATGGTGATTCCTTATGCACAACAGGTGGGGGTGATGGTTCAGGTTGTGTTTGTTGGTGTTCTCCAGTCTCCATAACCACATAAATATCCCTATAACCATAAAAATGTGATTTAGTAAGAATTATATCCATTTTTAAATCTTTAACATCATCATTAGATCATTCTTGAGCACCTGAAACCACATGCACAATCTCAACGAGCTTCTCCTCAGGTTCTAGAACAATTTTCTCAAACACTTATACCACTTACTACCCAACTTAATAAAATTCAATAAATCTGGAAAATTGTCTCTAAGAAGCTTCTATTTTCTAAATTTTAACTATCTCAACTATAGTATGACTAAAACTAGTACTGAAGGCACGGATCTAACATCCACTATCCCTAGAAAATATATAGAAGATATTTTCTCAGTTGGTGATGCATCCCAAGGTGGTGAAGTTTGGGATGTCTCCCCTTGAGCCACACCTTCTAAAACAATAGTTTTAAAATAATTTTAAATATAGTCCCAAAAGTACCTGATTATATTCAAAAGAACCATAGATAGAGTGTTGATTTTATAACATTTCACTACATCTCCCTCATTAATATCCACTTATTTTCACTTTAGAACTAGGGAGTTCAGCCTAACATAACGAAAATAGTTCAAATTCCCTTTTCCCTTGCAGCAGTAATGCATAAAATTCATCATGTACCATGGAATATTGAACTTAAGGTTGTTAATCAGAATATATAGCAAGTACATTTCTTGAAACAAAACCTTCTCCATCCATCTATCTCACAAGGATATCTTAGTCTGAACAAACTTATAGAGAACCTTCAAATCATATTCTAAGTTCTTTATCGGTTTTTTATCAAAGTCAGGGGTTTTGGACAAGAACTTAAAAAAAAATTAAGACCAATAAATCTTTTTCAAATAGGATTTTTACTAAAATTTAACTCCCCCTCATGTGGAAAATTAAGAAACTCATCCAACTCCACAGATGAAAATAGTATAGCCTTTCCATTGACATTTGAAGTGATAACATCCTCTGTTTTATTTAATTTAAACTTGATATTAATTATAAATTCATCTACCTCTTCTTAAAACAAAAAATTAGACTTCTTTTTATCAAAAATGAACTCCCATAATTGAAACTGAAGAACCTTCTTCAAAAGCATCTCTATAGATTTTATCCATGCCATATCGATGGACTTCTTAGTGAGGACTTTTCTCAGTGCATCAACTTTGGATTTCTTGGAAGAAACAGAACTTTCCTCATCACCAAACATTGAATTTTACATGGAAGGTAGGTCAGCAAATGGTTGAGATACGATTGATAGGTTAAGAGTGATGATTCAGCTTCTAGGAGAAGATACATACACAAATGGAGAATGAGTCAAGTGCCGAATTAAAATTAAGACATGGACCTGGATCCCAAATAGCTTATGTACCTGGTTGTAATTTAGTTTGATTTTAAATAATAAAAGAACTCAAATAAAGGAATTTATCCTTTCTAAAAACCAATAAATTAAAAATAGAAAGAGAAGATAAATTAAATTAATTTCCCTAAAACATTTTACAAAAATCATTAATAAATAGAATTAAAATTAAATTTATCTAAATAAGATAAATTGGATTCACTTAAAATTTAATAAATCCAGTTATCTTTTAATAAAATCAAAAATTTCACATTCAGGGGGTTTAGTGAAAATATATACTAATTGATTCCCAATAAGGATAAAATCAGGAGTAATATCACTCTTTTGAGTATAATATCTCATGAAATGATTCCTTATGTCTATATGATTTTTTCACAAATGATTTATTGGATTCTTTGATAAATTGATAGCACCAGAGTTATAAAATTTTATTGATACTTGTTTATAATTGAATCCAAAATCAATTAACGAGTGTTTCATCCATAATACCTATGAACAAAAAATACTAGTAGTAATATATTTTTATTCGACAGTAAACACTACTGTAGTGTGTTTTTTCTTAAACGACCAAGATACCATGTATTTACCTGGGAAATGGAAGGTTCTTGAAGTACTATTATTATTTAGTCTACAAATTACAAATATGGCATCTGAATATAAATTTATATTAAAATTAAATGTTTTTTAGAAAAAGAAAGAAAAAGGAAATCAATCCTTTAAAATACCATAATTTTTATCATATTTTAAATGATATTCCTTAGGATTTACTTGAAATTTTGAATATATACATACTATAAACATAATATATGGTCTACTAGTAGTCAAATGAAATATACTCACAATTATTCCTTTATAAATCTCGTTGTCAATTGTCTTCCTAGATTTATACAATTTAATCTTTTCATTAGAACTCATATGATTTTTATGCACTTTACCACTCTCAAGTACATAAATTTTAAGTAAGTAAAGTATATAATTTAATTGATTATAAAAATTATAAAAATATTTTTTATAAATATAAAATCCAAGAAAGTAATTTAAATCATTTATCAAGTTCATTTAAAATTCTTTTTCCATGTGTTTTGAAAATTCATTACAGAATTTTCTATCTTTAGTTTCAAAAATTTCCTCATCAACAGATATCTGAACTATGAAAAAATATGTATGTGAAATTTTATTAAATAGAGTAGGATCTATCTTGCATACTGAAAATTAATTTGATAAAAGAAATGAACATAAATTTTTATACCAAGATCTTTTTAATTGTTTAAGTCCATAAAGAGCTCTGGTGATTTTAAAAACTGAATTTAGAAAATGAGGATTTTCAAAACTAGGAGGTTCTTAAACATAAACTTAATCCATTATAAAACCATTTAAAAAAGAATATTTAACTTCCATATGATATAATTTGAAATTCATATGTCATGCATATGATAGAATAATCCTAATAGATTCGAATCTAGCTATAGGTGAAAATGCCTCTAATAATTTATTCCTTATTTTTTATTATAACCTTTGGAAACTATTCTATAATTATTCCTAGTGATCACACCATGATAATATTATTTATTACTAAAAACCCATTTTGTTTATATAACATGATATTTATATGGTCTATCAAATAATTCCCAAACATTGTTCCTTTTGAACTGGTTTAATTCCTTTTTATTACTAAAACCTAAATTTCATCTACTAGTGATTCTTCTGTAGACTTGGGTTTTAGTTGTTATAAAAAGGTAAAAAATTCTATAAAATTTTCTACACTCCTTATAGTCATATCCATTTGTCTAATCTTCCTATAATTGTTTCTAATGGATGGTTATAAAGGGTACTATGTTGTCTTGGTATCACACATTTTGGTTTATTAGTATCCAACCTTTAAGGATTTGGTTCTGAAAAATCAACTTCCAAATCTTCATCCTTTTTAATTTCAAAGATAGGTCCAGGTCTCATGTTTTAAAAAGAATCACTTATTTCAAAAACTTGATTAATTTTTTTGGATCAAGAGGACCACTTTAATTAGATTTTACATGAGTTGATTCTTTAAAAATATTTTACATTTTGTTAAAAACTCTATATACCTTGGAATTATAAGAATATCCAAGGGAGATTTTTTAAACAGACTTTGGATAAAATTTACCAAGATTAACTTTGGTGTGTAGAATATAAACCTAACAACAAAAAACATTAAAGTATATAACTTTTGGATTTCTATTTTTCTATAGACCATAGAGTGTTTTATTCAAAATTAGTTTTATTTGAACTTTATTTATGACACAACATGTTTCATTCACAGGTTAAGACCAAAAATGAGTAGGCAAGTTATATTCACATAACATTGTTCTATCAAATTATTAAAAATTAATATTCCTCATATCAATAAAAACATTGTTTTGAGGTGAAATAGGGGAAAAAAGTATGTTTGATACCATGTTTTGAATAATAGGAATTGAACTCATGGTTTTAAAATTCTCTTCCATGATCACTTCTTAGAGAAATAATTTTGGCATCTTTCTCTATTTGTACCAGCTTGAAAAACTTGTAAAAACATATCTAGATTCACTTTTGACACTTAAAAATTAAACCCAAGTCAATATAGAGAAATCATAAACTAATACATAAACAATATATTTAACACTTAGTCTTGAAACTAAAGATAGAACAAAAAAATCCATATGAATTAGATCTAGGGGTATAAAAGTAAAAAACTCTTTAATTAGTTTAGAAGATGACTTGTGTTTTTTCCCATTAGGCATGCATCACATAACTTAATTTTATTCAATTTACATTGAGGTAAATATGAAACTAAATTCATTTTAGATAATTGTCTCAAGGAATAGAAATTATAATGTCACAATATTCTATGCCAAATATAATATTCATTTGTTTCATAATTTAAATAGTTCATTTTTGTCTAATCATAGATTTAAGATCTAGAGTTTAGAAATTCTTTGTTCAAGGTGCATTAAATTTAAGAATTTAATTTCTAAAAAATCAGTAGGAATTATTTGAAAAAATAACCTTTATCACAAAGTTGAGAAATAATTATCATATTATGTTTTAATACACAAACATAAAGAACTTTATTGATGTGAATAGATCTTATATTAACAACCAATATAACTCTCATAATTTTTCTATTTTAATTGTTACCAAAAGTGATATAGGCTCCATCAACTTTTGATAAGGGTGGGAAATTAAAGAAATATCCACTAATATGGCTTGATTATCCACTATCAATATAACATTTATCATTGATTCTCTTTTACTCCCCCCCACAAAGACAAATCAAATAATAAATTGTTTTTTTCCATATTTTCTTGCATCCAGTAATGTTTGAAGCTAAATATTTGGGGAACCAAATCTATTTTTCATATCTATAAAATCCATCACTAAATTTTGAAAAAACAAAATTGAAATAAAATCATGTTTAATTATACAAAATTAAGGGTTTTTCAAACTAAAATATTCGGTATAATTTCCTAAATCTCCATAATGAAAAATATAATTTTAGATAGGTTATTATTATTAAAACTAAATAAAAAATAGTTTTTATAAAATTTTGGTTTTTCACCTTGGATAACTATCCCAAACTTATTTTTATGATCTTTTTTATTTTCAGGGATTTGTTTTAAATAGTTTTTTTTTTAAAAACACTTCTAGCATCTTTGAAGTTTTGAAATTATTTTTTCAATTTTTCAATTTTATTTTGATGTTCAAGGAAGGATGCATCAGAATTTTTCATATTGGTTTTTAAAATAAAAATTTGTTTATTTAAGAATTTTTTCAATTACCATAACATTAATATATTTTTTAAGATCTTTTTTTCTTTTTCAAATATTAATACATAGTTTCAATTATGGTACAATACTCATTTAAGTCTTTATAAGAGAAATTTTCATTTTAAAATTTAGACTCATTATTAGAAGAATAATATGAATGTACCTCATTAGAGGGTTCCATAAAGAACATGTTTTCCTTATCATTAGAATATTTAGCTTCAAATTTTAAATAGGTAACATCACTATAATCTTCTGAAAAATTACATATGTCTTTCATGGCCTTATTGGCTTTCTTTTTGTAGCCAAATTGCTTGAAGTTCCTTTTATATGACTTTTAGTTGTCTTTCGGCTATGGAAAATATGTTTTGATATGTATAATATTTTTTTATTCATACCATATTACTTCCTTAGATATACCATTATACTTATTATATTTTTTAAGGGTTTCTTAAAACCTATTCTCTTGTTATAGAATTTTTTGAACTTCCTAAAAAAGTGAGAAAGCTCTCTATCTAAAGTGGAACTATCATATGTAACTTCTTCAAATGACTCAACTATTTGAATTTATTTTCATTTATTATCATCTTTTGAAGTTGAAACTTTTAGAGTAACATTCTATTTCTTCACTAATCTATAATATCAATCTTGATCTTCTGTATCTACCTTATATATCATTAATGTTTTAATGAGTTATTTTATTTCCAAATTCTTAAATTTTTTAGATTGTATAATAGTTTCTAAAATCCCACTCCATCTTGGTGAAAGAATACTTAGGATTTTTAGAGCTTGATCTGGATTAGAAATAGGTTCTCTTAAAGTGAAAACATTGTTTAAAACTTCTATAAGTATTTTGTTTAATTGTGTGATGATCTCTCCTTCTATAATTTTGAAGGTGTAAAAATTTAGCTTAGCTATGTTGTATTTGATAGGTCACACATTATTGATACCTTTATAAGAAAGTATTATGTTAGTTCACATTTCATGGGTTTTTTGGCATTAAGAGACTTGGTTAAACTCATATAGACCTTGTATACAAATAATAACATTCATTTATTTTTAATTTAAATAATATATATATTTGGTATTATCATACCATGTTTCTAGATGATTTTATAGAATTTGATAAGTCTATATGTATTTAAGATACATTTTTACAATAACTTTCTTTCGACATATGATCATCCATAACTTGCAGCACCCACAATTCTCGCCATTAAAATAGAGATCTCTAACCATTATAATACCTTCTCAACTGTCTATCATAGAATAAATTTTTAAGAATAATTATAGAATTCAAACTTTGATAAATAAGAACTCAAGATTCATAGCCTACGATACTAATTATTATAAGAGACAGACTACACAAGTTCTAAATATGTGGGTAAATTTAGTTCTTTTAACTTTCTTATCTTGAAAAACCACCCTCTTTTAGATATGAATAAATTTTGAACTTTTACTCAACATAAGTAATAGTGGAAATGAAAGCACAAAGAAAGGAATAACACACAAATATTTTTAGTGGTTCAAAGAACAAAAATCCCCTAGTTCATTCCACTAATTATCAACTCTAAGAGACTAGTTATTTTCACTAGAACAATCATTTTTAGGGACTCCTAGTCATTTTTCTAGGGAGTGCACAAATAATTTCAACCATTAAACACTTGGTAAAATAGAATAATAGCTTCAACCAGGCTCCAACAGGGGTTTACAAACAATATACTTTATGTTTATTTTACCATGAACCTGTTTGTACATGTGCATGCATATATTTATATTTTGTTTTATTACTAATTATTTGATGTTTTTAAAAATATCAAAACTCTTTTATTATTTTATGTACAAAAATATTTTTAAAATATGTTTTTATCTTATTTATAACCACTTTTGTATTGATCAAAATTTTATAATTCTATTTAATTTGAAAGATAACAAGTTAGTTTAACTTTTATTAAACTACTATGTTTTCTAAATATTTCTCTAAAATGTTATCATTTAAGACCAAACTTGATTCATGTTTTTATCTCAAGAAATGTTTTCATTATAATATTCTTTAAATTTTTATTTTATATTTTATTATAACTTATGCTATACTAATTAGATTCTTTTGGAACATATCTAGTTTTAAATAAAACTAATTTATCTACATTTTATTAGTTTAAACATAATTCTAATTCTATTTTTTATGGGGTGCTTAGTTTATCCTAATATATTTCAATAGATCTAAAATTCTGAATTTTCCATAATTGAAACTATTTTTTTCTTTGATATCTCATTTGTTTCTAATTTGAATCACTCTGAGTTTTTTTGTTAGAAATTTAATAAGTTTTTATTCATTTAATTAATCTACATGATACTATGAAAATGTATTTTACATACATTAAAAAATGAATAAATTTTAGAGTTTTTTAGAGTATATATTTTATGTGTTTATAGTATTTTGATCATTTCACATTCAATACTTATTGGAATTAATAGATTCTTAATTTTTGTGAAACACCATGAAATTCTATACAAATAATTATTCTGTATCAATTTATAATTCATTTTTTATATGGATTAGTAATTAACCAAAGTTTGTGTGTTCATCTAGTACATGAAATAATGCACTATTCATTAATTATTTTTTTTAAAACCTTTAATTAATTTTTATTTTAAAACCTTCAATTAATTTTTTTAAACCTTCAATTAGTTTTTATTTTAAAACCTTCCATTAATTTTTTTAAAACCTTTAATTAATTTTTTATATAACCATAAATTAATTTTTTTAACCTTTGAATGATTTTTATTTAAAAACCATTTTTTAATGGTGAATTAGTTTTTATTATAACAGTAAATTGATTTTTACTCTAACTATAAGTTAATTTTTTACTCTAATGATGATTTAATTGTTTACCCTAAAAGTGAATTATTTTTTATTATAAAAGTGAATTAATTTTTACTTTGACAATGAATTATTATTTTTTATTTTAACGGTGAATTAGTTTTTATTTTAATAGTGAATTAATTTATTATTCTAATAGTTATTTATCTTTTTTATTCTAATGATGAATTAATTTTTTTTATAATAGTGAATTAATTATTACTCTAACAATGAATTTATTTTTTATTCTAACGGTCAATTGGTTTTTTTATTTTAACGGTGGATCAATTTTTCATTTTAATGGTTGAAGATTTTTGATACCTTCAGTTAAAATTTTATTATTCTGAAATTTTTTGAGTACTCTATTTTTCATCATTTTTTTGATGAACCACATATTTATCTTAATTTTTTTAGTATTTTATTGATTTTAATAATTAATATATTATATACAAGTTATGTGAAGCATTTTATAAATATCTTAATTAGTTTTTAGATGTGATTGAATTTTATTCTTTATCTATGCATAGACTTACATCATATTTTTTAAATATTTACATTTTAATATTTTGAGTTAATATATTTACATTTTTTATTTTCTAAATTATTATTTAATATAATTGAATTTATTCAAATGATTTTTATGATTTTAAAGAAGTATAATTATTATTTTTTAAATTACTTGCTTCATTAAGTTAAAATGTTTTCAATATTTGAATTTAAATATTCAAATTCACTTATGATTTTTATGGGATTACCTTTGACTTATTATTACCATTTAATGAGGTATTTAAGTCAATTTGAATTGGTCTTGAAGTTTTTAATTCAAATAATTATTGTTATGATTATTATGGACATTATTATTCTCTCTTCAGGAAAATTTTTATTTGAATTTGAATTGTTTTACCCATGGTAAGTGTTTTGTTAGTATTTGAAGATATCTATTTAAAGAGTTTGTTGAGTAGACATGAAACATATTGAACACACCAATTAAAATCTTAGACTCTCTATTTTTTCACAAGAAAAATTTGTGAACGTCTCCAGTGCTACACCAACTAAAACCCTATGTGATGCTCTATTTCATCACCTAGACATTCTCTCAAGGGTCGAATTTATTCAAATTCAACTTTTACTTCCTCGACAAGATGATTTGATCTAATACTTAGTAACCAGTACTAATAATTTAATTCTTTATCTTCTCCTTCATCTAGTCTTGATTCTATAACACTATTTATCATCTTTCATAAGCACTTAGTCTTTCTGTATTTTCTTTTACACAAAAAATCATCATTTCTTCTTCTCTTACTTGAGTCATGTCTCCCATATTCTAAAGTCATGATCTAAGGGTTGTGACTCCCTGTATCTAATTTCAGGACTGTTAGGGTTGTGACTCCCTCTATCTAAAGTCAGGTTTTAAGGGTTGTGACTCTCCATAAAAATTTCATTTTCATGGTTATCCCTCCACTAGAAAATGATTTCACAACTGGGTTATGATTCCCCTATAAAAAATAATTTTTGTGCACAAGTATCTCACACTGAGTAGAAAGATATAATAGTATGGTAGGCCCATGTTGGACTAAACTACTATAAAAAACATCACTATGTTATTTACTTTTTCCACTACTAATTAACTTTAATAATTAACTTTTTCAATTAATTTAATTAATAAATTAATTTGAATAAATTGTTTAATCCAGTCTATTCACCCCCTATAGACCATCTTCTATATCCCTATTAGGACCTAACCAAACCTTTAATAATGAAATATATGATAAACATAGTGTTCACAGATTCATATCACATTAATACAAACCAATTGAAGAAGGGAATAAATATCTGGGATAGAAGATAATAAGAAACAATGGCTCTCAAAGAGTCTTCAGAAATAACATTTAAGATAACATATAAATAATAGTTGAAGATCACAAAGCTTTTTCTTCTTCTTGAGTAAAATATAAAAACATTAAATAGCTTCAAGAGAGATATAGAGAGTTAAAATCATATTCTGGCACTTCTTATTTTCTTAATAATATTTCATTTTCACTTCAAATTATCTCTCTCAAAATCATACGAAAACATCCCTTTAAAAAAATATCCATAAATTCTACTACTTTCAATTTAAAAACACAAGTAATTTTCTTATAAATACCTCAACTGAAACTTATTTTTTTATTAAGGTAAACACTTTTGTGGGAAAAGTGAGAAACCGAAAGGTTCATCATACAACAAAACACCCAAGAAGAAAACCAGAAAAGACCCGACCAAGCAAAGATAACACTGCCAACCCCAATGCAGGACCACTCGGCGATCCCATGCAAGCATGGTCCCTCCTGAAGGCAAAGACCTCCCTCAAATTCAACCAAGTCCCAAATGGCCTGCAAAGTGGAAAGAGGTGTGCTCCAGCCCATCGGAACCAGTCTGGACCTCATCCTTCCCCACACACATCAACGGAGATTTCAGAATCATTGACAAACAATTTGATTCTGCCATAGCCCATATCCCTAAAAAGCTTCCACGATAAGTAGGATACCTGATAGTGTGGTTCCTCCCTTAGTAGATCTTCAAGTGCAGAAGTCATCTTGTTCTATACCTGGATATACTCCTCTAGTTTGATCACCCCCTTGTTGAAGCCGCCAACTAGAATCATATCTTGTTTGCCAACCCATTTATATTGCTCCTCATTGAGATTCACGTCAAAGGTCCGACCCATGATCCTAGCTGCATCCTCCTCCGAAGCATTGAGAAATAGAACCTGCTCTTTCACCTCCTCATCCGAGGACAAAATCAAGTCCAAGGACGGGTCAGACTTACCCGATGAAATTGACTGACATCCAACCCCGCTGCCCAGCTCCTCGGCCACTGCCCTTTTTACTGACTGAGTCCTCATAGGAGGTGGCAGGGAGGAGTAGTTCTTCTTACCCCTCCTCCTCTTGTCACTCCTATTGCTCTTCAGACCTTGTTATCCTTCCGAGTAGACTTTACTGACCTCCAAGGGTTCTTCATGGGGCTCCTCTTGGTACTCTACCCCTACAAGGCTAGCGAATCTGTTGCTCAGATTGACCGGAGTTCGAGTTGGAAAAGTTGTTCCCCCTGCCTGAATGCCCGATTCTGATCCTCCTATTCCCCCAACACTGGTTAAGAGAGGAATTTCCAAGACCACCTCTTGTATAACACCAAATTCTTCTTCCATTATCCCCTCCTGAGAAGCCTGTTCTGCACTGCCAGCATTGAACAGAACTTCCTCCAACCGCTTGTCCCCCGCACCAGCCTCCATGGAGCAGCTGGCCACCCATCCTTCTCCGTTTTCCACACTCTTCAACAACTTGATTGACGGGTTCAGAGTTGGTCTCACCGACTCATCGGGGTTGTGTGTAGCCTCGAGACCCCTTCCCATAAACTGGAAAGCAGTATCAAGTTTCAACACCTTGGAGTGTCCAGTTTCCCTCCTGCACATCTCAGAATTATCCGAAGGGAAAGTTGCAGCATCCTCAGGTATAGGAGCCTTCTCTTTGGACTTTTACAATCCAACCTTCTCCTGGGGTACCCCCAGCCCCATTGAGACATTGACCTCACTTCCCTTTAAAGGGTCCAAGTCAGCATGAGGCCGGCCTGCAAGTGTGGCATGGGCACTGCCATATCCAGCATTAGTGGTGATCACACCACCCCTCGGAGGTGCAACGGTAGACACATCTGTGTTCACAGTGGTCCGGCCACTGCCAGCTCTTCTTCTACAACCCTGCTCAACATGGCCCTGTCTGCGGCAATAGGAACAAAAGTCAGTCAAGGATTCATAGAAAATTGGTTGTGCATACCTGTACTCATCCTCGACAATAATCCATACTATCTCCGGTGGGATTCTAGAGAGATCCATTTCAACACAAATTCTTGCTGACATGGGGTGCGATAAGGATGTTGTTATTTGATCACTGCACACAAAACGACCAATAGAATTGCCAATTGATCTCAGCAGCCCAAGGTTCTGGAACGGGAGAGGAAGGCCAGGAAGCTGGATCCAAATCGCCGTAAAGGGGGAATCGCGGTTCATGTGGACATCAAAAGACCAGCGGAGTAAATGAAAAGGGAGGCCGAAGAAAGATTTCCTCTTTCTCGACCAAGCCCTTCCCAAATCGTCTTCATCAGTAAACATAATGAGAAATTGACGCGGCCCCATAATACCTACCTGCGCTCGATGTTTCAGACCCCAATCCTCATTGAAGGCCTTGGAAAATAGTTCCACCAGAGGTCGCTGCCGCACAAAACGCACAATCAGAGCTGAGGAAAGCAACGCCGATGCATCAGTGAATTCTCTAACCGAAACCGGAACTATCGGCTGACCTGAAACACAGCCAGGGACTTTCGGAGCCACTTGGATTTTAGGAACAAAAAATCCCACGTCCGTCGAGGAACGAGAGGTATCGGGATCTCCTGAGTGCGAAGCTCCATGGAAAAGAGCCGAAGGCTGGGACCCCTCCCCCCCATGGGAGGAGGGGCCTCGTCGGGCAACATCGCCGTAGGGTCAGCTGGCCGCCATCACCATCGCCACCGCCGTAGGGTTTGATATAATATAAATACCTTGAAAATAGTAAAGAAAAATAAATTATCCTTGTACTTGTTTTCTTCTCTATACTTGATTCCTATCATAACCATTTTTACCAAAAAGTGGTAATCCCTCAATTAAAGAATGCATGGATGCATTAAAATATTAATCAAGTCCTTAAATGGTAATAAATATAGGTTAAAAAATGAAATATCTGATTACAATTCACCACTATGTTGTTCTTCATATTTTAATTTATGTATCTAGTTTAATTCATGTAGAATAATTATTTATATAGCTGAATACATGTAGGCCTTCTTTTCATAGCTGATTTTTTACATGTAACCCATTTGATCCATGTAAATGAATATCACCATGTATACAAATTGACTCATGTAGGATTTTTGTTCACTCATTCCAAAAATATGTGGATTATTGGAATCGTATAGCTGATTTTACCACATATCTCATTTACACAATCATTTACTCCATATAACTGATTTATGTGGCCATTTAATCTATATAGATATTTTCTCATGTAGTTGAATGATCAACATAGGAAAATTATATATAGGTTTTTTGTAATATAGATGATTTATGATTGATAATACTTCACATATGAGATTTATATAGTCGAATTCTTGATATATCTATTTCTCCACATAGCCAAATTCCTTATGTAACCAATTTTTCCATAGTTAGGAAAATTTCATCCAAAGTGTCTAGAACTGAAAACTTAAGAATTTAACATCTGAAACACTTAAAAATAAGATAAAACCTAATTAACACACTTACAAACAAAACAATTAGTAAAATATGAATGGAATTTAAGATCATAAAGACCTAAAGTACATGGGATATTTTGGAATAATATTATGAGTTTAACAGTACTAACCCTACTTGTAATGGGGGCGGAGGACCCTCAGCCTCCCAAATATCATATATGGATGGTAACCAACCCATGGAGAGGGGATCCAATGCCTTGGGTATACATGGGGAATACCATCCCTATATGTAATGATTTAGCATACCCATTCCTTAATGTAAACTAATCTTTAGGGGAGTACAAACCCCAAGAATGCTTTAATCACCATACCCAATCCCTGCTATCATCCCTATAGAGATAAGAAGACTAATGAACATGAATCGCCTCAAATATCACCTATAATATTGAAAAGGAGTTCACTATTTTTTTCTTTGTGGAAAAAATGTAAAGTACATGACATGTACATTATTTTTACACGGTATGTATCCCCTTATGAGTTTTATATTCATGTACTACCTCATCACATGGTGTGTAAAGGTTGACCTACATGGAATGGGTCGTGTGTCACACAACATGTGTAACTATTAGGGTAATTGGTGTGTACCACCATAACTGATGTTATGTAAAGAAAAACTACATGGAGTTCCCCATAGGTTATACGATGTGAAATCCCAACTTACTCACTTAGTGTCCACTTCTATGGAGACCATGTCATGTATTCTCAATAAAACACATCATGTGGACCTCACCCACATGATGTTCATAGACAAATAAACACCTAATTATGCACTCCCCATACAATCTATATTGATAGGCTTAGAGTTACATGGCATACCCCCTTGGGATAAATTAAATGAGGTACTTATCTCTAACTAAAATCCTAGTTGTCACAGTTGTGAACTACATGGTGTATGGATCTAGAATAGATGTTGTATTTTCATCATTATGAACCTATATTTTCCAAAACATCCACAAATCACCAATCATTATAATTATTTCTTCTAATAAAGCCTGGAATTATACCAAATGCCTCATCCATGAATTCCATGCCCAAAAAGCTTAATTTATAACCATATTTTTTCAAAAGTAGTGTCTATATTTATCCTGCATAAAACTCTATCACCCTATCTGGTACTACTCTTAGGAAACTTTAACCCACACACCACCAATAATCTTTCACCACATTATAATCCTCCCACACACCATGTTATATCCTAAAAAACACAAATTAGTCACTCATATACTAAGATATAGATCACATGTAGATTTGGACCATGATTCATCAAATCTTCATCCATAGTCATGGATTACGATGAATGGATGAAGGAATAGAAAAGAAAACCATGGAGATTCATAGCTATAAATCAATAGTGGTCATTGAAAATCCTAAACACCAATCATTGGGCGTAAAATTTACCAATGATGAAGAATGTAGGGTAAATAATAAAAAATCAAATAATATAAATTAACAAAGTTTCAAGGACATGAACTGTGTTCAATGGAATTCATTGAATGAATTCCTCTTAATTCAAATCATAAAGAAATGAAAATATCAAAAATAAAAAAGACCTACCTCATAGAACACCATTTATCAATTTAATCCATTATTGATTCCATGGTTCCACTCAGCATCTCCATGTGATAAGATCATATATATCATCACAGATCGAGTCTCATTCCATTGATCTAATGTTGTTTTGTTGTAATCCATTAGTGGATTCTCGAGAGAGGATCTATTATTCTATCTAAATCTCTCTCCCTATCTCTATAGGGTTTCATTATTAGAAGAAAAAATAACCCTAGATATAAATCATAATAGGGTATTTATAATCCATGATCTGGTCTACCAATGTTTTAATTAAAAGACCTAAAAATATCTAGTATGTGACTCTATAGTTGGGCATGTAATTACACCTATCCTAGATAAAACACATTATTTTCAATTTATATGTGGTTTTATAATTTCCATACAATCTTCCATTTAAGATATATAATCATATATAATCATAGGATAAATATTAATTTAATTAATTAATATTAAAACCCCTTAAAATTCATCATGTTTGGAAATTCATGAAAACTAATCTTGGGGATATACGCAACACCTTGGAATCAATGGAGCTATAAAAAAATTCATGTTTTTATGATATGGTAAATTTTTTATTTTATCACTTGGGAGGTCCCAAGAATATAAAACATAAAATTAAGATAAGTCTCATTCGGGGAAAAAAATAGGTCATTGCATCATCTCCACCTTAAATCATTTTATCCCTTAAAAGGAAATAACTGGGGATCTTAAAAAATAAGCTCACGAAATGGCCTTGTATGGAAAACAACCCACCTTTTCACATTCTTCATTCATATTCATAGGTTCAAGTTCTAAACAAACTTGATACACAACTTCCATAAAAGGGATAATCCTCTTTCATCACCAAGTTCATCTTCTCTAGCTCATCTCAAAGCAATACCTAAACAAAAACACACACCCGCTCTATGTGAGTCTTTTAAAACCTTAAATTATAAAACATTTTCTCAGTAAAATTTCATCCCACCACATGGGATGAAGTAAATACATAATCTATCGATATAGATACCAAAATATTTTGATTAAAAGGTCACTTTTGGTGGGAGAACCTCACTACCCACCTTTAAGGAGAATCGTGGATGGTTTTTTTAAAATAAAATCATTCGCTCCATACTCTAACATTGATCACTTTACTATATTTTACTCTAATATAAGAAGAGTTTATAATCCACATTATCTTTAATATTCACATCATCTTCCCGGCCATTTCCTATCAATAAAAGAATGAAACCAATGACTCTATCTTTTGGTTCAATAGAAGCATGTGCCTTCATCCTCAACCTATTTACAACATTAATGGTAATACTCCAGACATATCCTAATCTACAAAAGTTTATTACCCACTTTGAAAGATGAAATATTTATTTTTTTATCATTATTTCATGAAATCTATTGATGATAACATCAGTAATAGCATCAGTACCCTAAAATGTATCATAATCACTCCATTTACCATCAAGTGGACCAATCCACCATAATATGACGTAGATGGCCTCAGTCATTCAATTTACCCTGTTCAGTCGACCCCAAACACCAACATAACACCTTCCAAAATATATTAATAAAAAACCACAACCTCCATAGAAAAACATCCTTCTCTACTATATAAAAAGATCTTCCATGATATGGTGACAACCATAAGGATCTTCTAGACATACCCACTAAGGGTCATTCTCTAATAGGGTAGCCTCCAATAAAGATGTTCATCTTCGATATTCAATACAAATACAAAGGGAAATTCCACTATCCACTTGGGGATGTGGATGATAGTATCCCATATTCTAGGGAAACACTTCAAGTTCATCACCTGATAATGTTTGGTCACATAGAACCACTAATTTTATATAACCAGCATAGGCCTATCTAACACAAGGTAAGTGTGTGGGGGAACCATATTCGATCAAAGGTGAGAAATATATCACTCTCTATATAAGAATAAGCTACTCTAAAACTAGATACTCTTGTGTATCCTCTATTATCTGAACACTAAAACCACTACTATAATTTCCAATTTCCATGATGCTACTACACCACCAAGATATCATCAAATTTCATGGACTCAACTTCATGGTCTCCATGAATTCTAAACTGACACTAAAATGGGTTATTAAAAATCTAATACTCTGAGGGTAAAACTAGAGAAATTATGTGAATGCATAATGGGATCCTCCTTTAACCAACACAAGGTAGGATTTGGCCCATACACTTCATAAATCTATAAGGGTTATCATCATTCCACTAAAAAACACTTGAATTATATCTTTTGAATGTGATGTGATACATATTTTGGTCTCTATTTAAGGTACAAGAATGGGTCTCCCTTCAAAATCATTCATTCAACCTATAAATTAAGAAGAAGTGAATTCGTATCTATTCATATAGTGCATAAATCTATGATTCCTACATGATGTGGAGTTGAATATGACTTCATGAGGGTGGGATCCACTCACCACCCCTTAGGAGATCCCACTCACTACATGGGGCGAACCATACTTCACTTATATAGTTGTACATCACTGCACAGTACTAGAATTGGTTTCCAATCTATACTAAGGTGGGAACCACTACATCTTACTTATACCATGAATGAATCCATTAAAGGACCTGTTTCTCCACTAAGGATAAACTCACTTTACCATAATGGGTGATTTAAAGACAATCTCAATTAGTAAAAAATATCATGTTGACAAGGTTCTAGTTATGGGTTCCACTAAAATCTCAAACTCTCAAAATTATGGTGTAGGAAGAATGAATCATTCCAATACCATCCAATATGATGGTCCATGAAGAGGAAGAAAAAAAACATACTCCAAACTGCATCTATTGATTCCTAGCCATATTTTTACCAGACACCCATCTTCCTATAGATCTAACTACAAGCACTACACACCTGATATAAACCAAAAAAGGGTGGTGGTGATGAGAAGGATCATAGAATTATCCATATCTATCTACTCACACACCACCCAATTACCAATCAAAACTACTTCCTACTAGGCCATTATATTCAATAGAAAAACCACTTATTTTAGTATTATATTTAGTATGAAGATCCATCCATAGAACCACTTAGGTTATTTTTAGGAAAAATTATTGCCTACTCCAAAATTCAAGGTGCATCCCCACCAAAAATCATCAACTACTAATCCTAACATAGGAGAATCCAACATGGGTGGTGTTGTAGGAAAAAACTATAACTTGAAACTTATTCCTTTATACTCTTTGAACAAACCATGGAGCTCAAAAAATTCACCATGAAAAATGATAGGGGCACTTTTCAAGGTCTATAGGCCCTGACACATACTCAAACATGGTCTTTTTTCCTTGTAAAGGGTACCAAAATCCTCATATAATACTCCATCCTAAACAAGGACTCAAACTCCAACCATAGCAGAAAAGTCTCATCATGAGTTTGATAAAAACATCATCCACTAACTATTAACTATTCATCATAGAGAACCTAATGTGATAATAATCATCTAGTTAGTGAGAGTCTAAAATAAATCAAAATGAATGTCACATACTCCATCCAAACCAATATTGTTCAAGGGTATGTCTCTCTTCCAAAACCTGTGAGGCATTAATCATTGGAACACATTTTGTGTATTTAGAAAATGGATGGAATCTACCAACTCAGTGATAACTACAATTTTACCTTCATGAAAGATCTATACAGAGCATAAATAATTATGAAATTTCCTTATATCATGGGGAAAGGATAACTCTCAACTATTTTTTTGAGTCAATGACTCATTACTCACTAATCAGTGATGATCATCGTGAAGTCATGAATGTCCCTTTACACACAAGATATCTATCATTAGGTGGAACCCTACACTTGATAAGATAAACCCACAAGGATTGTAGAATATCTATATTTGATGACATGAAAGGGAAAATAAGGATCAAAAATAACCAATAGATAATGAATTTACCAAATTTCATATGCCTTTTAATAATGTCTAATAAATTTGAGTCAACTACTAGGGTATAAGAGTATTGGGGAAAGGATGTATTAGCCTCAATTTATATGATAGTATCCCTGGTATGATAACCAAAAATAATTTCCCCTTATAATTTTTCCCTAAATTCAAGAATTATCCATCAAATGACTAATAACTCCAAACTTCATCACTAGGAATCAACTGTACTCTCATACAACTTTTACATGATCGGGCCTACTATGGCCCACTTGGGATATCATAAAGCTAATAATGCCATCCCAAACCCACATCCAATAGGTTAGGGGCTAGTGACTATCACTTAATAGTCATATCACATAATATATGAGTAATTAGCCTATATTAACATATAATAGACACATATCTCCAATTCATAAATTAGAAATAATTACATGATATATATATATATATATATGAATAACTGAACTATATACAATACATGTATAATATAAAAAATACAAGTAAATTATAACATAAGAAAATACCAAAAGAACTGTATATTTTATAAGACTTTTTAATCAGATAGACATAATACTCAGAGAATCTCTTCCTTGTGTATACTCCTTGATCAATCTCCTCTGACAATTGTCCCTATCACTATCACAAACCACCATACTCTATCACACCTCACCATTCATCCTTAGTTTTCATATCTTAACAAGACACACCATATTCACATCCACCAAGATTATCTTCAAACTATACATCATTGATACACACACATAGCATGTGTAAGCACAAGGACCATGAATCGGTGAGTATAAAAATACTCAATAGAATTCCCCAAAACCAAATAGAAAATAAAAGAAACAATTCATCTAAAACTTTGGAAATAGAAAGAAACTGGAAGTAATACAAGTAATGATATAGATATTCTCAACCACTATAAGTCTTAGGGATATAAAAAATTCTTAGTTATATTAACTATAATCCTTGAAGTTCATGCATCATGAGCAACTAGGGATTCTTGGTGATCTTAAAACCCACAAAGTGTGAAGTCAATAGTGCAAGAGTATATATATTATCGAAGGAAACCAAGGGGTTATTGAAGTCTCAAAAGTCTCAAGGAATTCAATATTATTAAGCAATATAACTTCCACATTTCCATTGAAACCCATAAGGGATGACATGATCTTCATTGAAGCATGCACAAAAATCAAGTGAGCACCACACCCTGTCATATACAACTAAAAATTTCATGCCACCATTATAGAAACATGTAGGGAAACTCACACCTAAAACAATTATAGAATTTGGTCATGGTATTTATGATCCCTACAATCATAAATAACCAGCTATGAGAAAATCCACATCACTTCTCTAAAATAGTAACGAGGGGGGATCACTTTTCTGAGGGATAATTATTCATTGAGGGTGTAACCAACTACATAGATAGAGGGTCCCATTCCTTGGGCATGTGGAGGGAATAACAACCCTTTCTATGTTGGTTTAATATAACCCTCACCCTTCTTGAGGTCTTAGAAAGAGGGTATCTAACACTATAGATAGAGGATATCTCACCTCAAGTATATAGGGGTAGAATACTAACCTTATCTGTAATGATGTGGGGGGGCCTATTTATTTATTTAAAAATGCCTCTAGGGGAGTATAGACTTTGAGAATACATTGATTTCTACTCTTGGTCCTCATAATCATCCCTACATATCTAAGAAGACTAATCTTTTGTAATCACCTCATGTCTCACCTCTGATACCAAAAAGAAGAACATCAATAAATTATATACATAAAAACTCTTAGGATGGACTACTAATGCACATGAATCTAAGTCCCTAGCATAGTGATATGAAAATAAACTAAGTATGGAAAAGTATAATTCATATACTTTAGGTATTCATGGTGTGTATCCCCTTACCAGATGTCTAGTCATGTACTACCTCATCACATGACATGTAAAATTCCACCTACATAGTGTGTGTCATATGGATCATGGAATGTTGGATTGGTGGGGTACTAGGTGTGTACCACCATAGCCTCTGTCATGTAAATCCAAAGTAAATGGTGTACCTCATAGGGTACACGGTGTTTTTCCCATCTAACTTACTCATTGTGAACTACTGTGGAGGTCAGTCCGTGTAGGGTAATGACACATGGTGTGTGGTCCTAACCTTCATGGTGTTTATAGACAAATAGAAAAAAATTGGGTGTTTACTCCATGTATACACTATGTAGATCAGCTTTGGCTTACATAGTGTGTGCCCTTGGACTACATGATGTGTGATACATATCCCCAACTAGAACCCCGATCATCATTGTTAGGAACTACACAACATGTGGATCTAGAATACATTTCATGTGTTATTTCCACTAATCAAGACTAGAATAGCATCAAATGGATCATACATGAATATCATTTCCTTAAAGAACAATTTCTAGCCATCCTTGGCTAGAAAAAATTTCCATAGTCATCTATCACATAGCTTTATCACCCAGTTCATCACTACCCTTCAAAAACTAATACCCACATACCACCAATAATCCATCACCACCTGATAATCCTCCCACACACAACATTATTCCCCATTGAACCCAAATAATTCACTCATAGACTATGATATATATATTTCATGTATATATGAACCATTATTCATTGAACCACCAACCATATCGGTGGCTAGTGATGAACATGTGAAGAATAAGAAATGAAGAAAGGCAATTTGTAGGTAGAAATAAATGGTGTTCATTGAGAATCCAGACCACCAATCATTGGGAATAGATATTTCTAATGAAAAATAATGTAACATAGATAATCAAAAATAAAATAATATAAATTGATAACATCTTGGGGGCATATTCTATGCTAAAAATAATTCAGGGAATGAATTATATAGGCTCTGGATCACAAAGAAGAAGAAAAATAAAAAATAAAAAAGATCTACCTCATGAAAAAACTATAATATGTTAAACGTATTTTTTATGTAATGGTTCATCTTTTCATAACCATATGATACAACTATCAATGTCATCATTGATTTGGTCTCATTCATTCAATATTATTTTATTATGTTGTAATCTATCAGTGGATTATTGATAGGATCTATAATTCCCTCTAACTCTACCACTCTTTATATAGGGTCTAATTGTTATCAGAAATTAATAACCCAATATAGGAATAAAAAAGGGTACATATAATCCATGATCATGTCTATGGGTATTTTAATAAAAAGGCCCAAATATATTTTTTCTACAGCCCGATGTTCAGAAATTTAATTTATACAACCTCTCCTAGGTAAAATAGCTCATTCTAGACACAATAGTGGTTTTAGAATTTTCATATGATATCACATTTAATAGGTTTCATCATTCATGCTCATGGGATAAATATTAATTTAATTAATAAATATTAAAAACCCTTAAAAATTCAACATGCTCAAAAATTCCCCAAAACTCAAAATGAGTTAAACAACATCCCTTAAGATCAATGAAACCATTAGAAAATTTTTCTAAGACCATCTACTAGTTTAAATTTACTATTTTACAAGTGGGAAGGTTTTGAGACTTTGAAAACCAAAATTAAGCTAAGACTTGGCCAAGTAAAAACTTAGGTCACTACATATCTATATTATACAATATGATAGGGTGGGTATTGGCATGATTTCTTTAAATCATGCCTTAATATATTTCTAAACCAATGGAATATGATATTTACTAGTTCCATTTATGTCATACCATACATCATGAATATAACATACACTATGATATAATCCAAAAGAACATATGTTTATAGGATTTGGGGTATATATATATATCAATATCTCACTTTTTCTAAATCCTTATAGAATTTGTTCCATTTCAATTTTATGTTATATCATACACAATAATTTGTGTAATCATATCCAATGATATTTTTGGATATCTTATAAAACACTTTAAAAAATCTATCATTAACTTCACCATGTATCACATCATATGCAATAATTTGTGAATATCTATATAAAAATAATTTTTGATAAAATATAAATATTTTTAGAAAACTATTTGAGTTTCATAAAATATAATCCTCATTTATTCAACCAAAATTTGTTACCCCAAAAGACTTTATAACATTGATAAAAAATATGAATTCTTTAATTTATAAATGCAAGAAAAGAGAATCCTCCAAAAAAATCAGTGATACTCAAGCTATAAAGGGATATATAATAATCTCTATTAAACACATGTATTTATATATATTTTTCTACGCATTGTATCATATAAAATCATGAATTTTCATATGATTAATTTTTCCAAGACATTGAGTAGCCATGATACACAGAGTATATCAATCTGGTATAGTTACTTATACATTCTCAATTCTTTGAGTATAGACAGACCAGAAAAACAAACACATAACATGTAATTAAACCTTATGGATGAGAAAATTACATTCCCATAATCTAATAAATAATCACATCACATGTTTCTTACCTAGTTAAATTCATACACTTCTTTATTATATCAAAATTTAGGTCCTATATATCAAAATCATTATACAATAGGAAAAAAATCATCTTGATTGAACTCAATTGAGGACATGATCAATAGAATACCTAACCACCACTAATTAGATAATCCTAAAGGCTGTTGTGATACCAAGACCTATAATTTATTAATTAATTAATTTATTTTTTTTATTATTATCTTACTTGATTTGTAGGCCCTTCCATTTTTTTGATTTTTGGAAACTATAAAAATTTCCTATCATACAGTCTGTGCACGGTTACTATAAACTATATAAAATCCACATAGGTGTGTCTTAAAATTTTAATATATCAAATTTCATGGTTGGAATATGGCTCTATAAACAATACATTTTCCCTAACTACGGTTAGTGTCACCTGCATGATTAGTGCATGTTTTTTAAAACCATGTATCCAAATCATGTGGTCTACCCAGATTTTTTAAAAGTGTAATTTACCTATATACAACCTTAATTTTTTAGACTTTATCCCCTACCTCTTATTCAATTTGAAAATAATTGATTCAAGAGCCTCTCCCACTTTATTTTTCCTCCTACCTTAGTGATTTTAAAGGGATTTATTCTTGTCTTGAATATTTTTCTTCATGGTAAGCTCCCAAGAACCTCTTCCTATCTTTATTTTATTATTTCTCTTACCTTATCTTGGTCACAAAAACCTAGTATTCATTATGGTTTATATTTTAATTGGTTATTTTAATTTATTAGGGTTTCCTTTGGTCTTCAAAGTCTTTATTTTCCTTATTGAGGTGGATAAAATTTTCATTTTTAAAAAGTGGAAATTTTAAGGTAGGTTTCTCCATGATTGAGCCTTTAAATTTAAAACAATTGATCTATTTTAAGATATTTTAAATTTATATAAACTTTATTTAGTGTTATATTTTTTATAAAGTTTGTTTCCCACAATTTTTAATTGGTATAAGTGGTATTCCCCATGTTTTGTTGCTCAAAATATATTTTTATATAAAGTGGGAACCTCAAGTACATATTTAAATTCCTAAAAGGATTCTTAAAGAAAAGTTATTAATTTATTTTATTTTAAAAAGGGGGTGATTGGTATTTTAAAATGGATGGTTAATAAAAATAATTGTATTGGTATTTGTTTTAATTTTTTTAATAATTCACGGTTGTTATGGTGGTTTGTGATATTATTAAAATGGCGTATCATTTACAAATTTTTCAAATGGATATTTAAATGGATGGTTTTAAAATAGTTATGTTATGGATTGGAATCCCAAGTTAGTTTTTCAAATTCCAGGTTTTCTCTTTATGAGTTGAATTTTTGTGGTTTCCTTACACCCTATTATGAGCCCCTTATATACTATTTTTTATTGTTAATTTTAAAGATAAGAAAAGGGGGTTTTTTTATGAGAGGGTGAGGTAGGTGAGATGGGAGTTTTTTTATACTTTATTGTTGCATGTTATGATAATTTATTTTTTTATCACTTACATTAAGATATATCATTGGAACCCTAGGTAGAGAAGTGTAAGATTGGGATTCATGTTAAACAAGCCTAGTGGGCACCAATTAGCTAGTTCCCTAGGAGAGTTACACCATCCTAGGGGGTTTTTATACTCAGTGATCCCAAGGGGTTCCAAATAGTATGTTATGGTTTCACTATGGGCCCCTAGATAGATTGATCCAAGGAAACCAAGTACAATATCAATCATGTTAGAGCCTAGTGAGATTCCTATTACAACTATTTGTTGTCAATTATTTTATTATAGTATTACCGCTCCATAAATTTATTTTATCCTCTTATATATAGTTATTTTAGTGGAACTATTTATACTCTTGTGTTTATATTATCTCTATTGATATGTGAGTTCCCACTATATATTCTTTATCTATTATGGGGTAGTGTCTTTTAAATTTTATTTTAAAAATGGGGATTTAAAATCTTTAAAAAGAAAATAATATTGGTTTTTATTTTTTTAATAAATTATAATTCCACCTCCTTATAGTTTTAAAGTGTTTTCTATTTTATTAAATCTTTTATTACACCATTTGGTAAGAAAGGATTTTGAAAGGTGTATCTCCCTATTTTAAATGAAATGGTTTTAAATGGTGTAAGTATGTTGTTGGGTTTTATATAAAAGTGAAATATTACATTTTTAATTTTATTTCAAACTAGAATAAAAATTTATTTTCTTTTAAAGGTTACATATAGGATGTGAGGAGGATACATACTATGATTTTGGGCTCACGCCTATCATATTACAAGATTGGTTCAGGTTCCAATTGGATGTTGTATTTTTCTTGTTTTTTTTGTTTAAATATGTTGGTGGTGATAATTGAAGGTGACTCACTTAGTGCATAGAAATTGGAAGTGGTGTTTTGTGTTTTATTTTAGTACCTTGTTCTCTTATCATATTGTTCCATAGTGTAATCTCCTTTATATATTTCTTATATTATTTCTATTGTGTATGTTTTGTAGTTTGTGATACCAAAGACTCACACTCCCATATTTGATGCTAAAAACACATACCTTACAAATTGGTTTTGAAACCAAGTGAGATGATCAAAGCTAAGAATAGCTGCATTTTAAATCATTTTCATAAGGGAAAAAATTATATCTCATAATAAACACACAATATAAAGCATAAAATGTTTAGTGTCTTTGAGGTTTATATACATAAGTAACTTATTTTATAATACTTTTGAAAATTTCTTCATAATTTATCAACAATATACTCCCATATATCCTTCTCATAAGTTATACTCATATTCATAACCCGTTAAATTGAAACATAAGAAAGGGGTTGACTCAAATGATGAGAAAGGGGAAAAAATATCAATATTTCATAATTTTTTTTATCATAATCATATTAGAAAATCTAATCAGGGGATAAATAACTTATTAAAAAGAAAATAAAATAATAAGAGTTATTAATTAGTCCTTATAGAAGGATATATAATATAAAAAAATATACCATAGAACAATAGTTTTAGATAATAAACACAATATGTGAAGCATAATCATAATAATCTAACATAAAAACATAAAATATCATTGAATCATAGAATAGATAGAAATTATGGAACAAACATAAACATATGAAATCTTCTAAACCAAGTTACCTACATCATGTTCAAGAAAAAAATGAGAAAACAAATCTACCTACATCACATTCACACAAGAAAACTTTGAGAAAATCTACTTATATAATGTTCACATGACAAACTTGTGAACAAAGCTACCTACATCACATTTACACAAAAATCCCAAGAGAAAAGATACCTACATAATTTTTATGCTACATTTCATCATCTTATGTGATATGAAACCTTAACTAGTATATTTGAGGACTATATTGGAAACCACCCATTAATAATCCATAAATAAGTGTGTAAATTGAAAACAATCATTCATCATATCATAAAGAACCCCAGGAAAGAAAATGTGTATCATAATATTTCCATATGGTATCAACAAAATTGAACTCATTAATGTAAAGGGTTGATAAAAAAAAATAAATCACACCAAAATAGTATTTCAAAAAAATTAAACGGTGATTAATAAAAAAAATTCTAAGTTAATATACCCTTTAAAGATAAATATGAAAATTTAAGTGAGACTATAAAAGTATTTTTAGAATTTTTTTTTTATCATTTTCATAAAAGATGAAGTTATGGGTCACATTAAAAAGTTATTTTTTGGAAAGGTAAAGTTAAATTTTTTGAAAACCATTAAATTTAAAAAGAAACTTAAATATTGGGGACTTAAAAAAACTGATAATGTTTATATTTTGAAATATTAACTAAAAGATAAAAATACAAACTTGAAATAGAAATCCTTTTTAAATTTTTAAAATACTCTTATTGAATACCAAATATTAAAGAGAGTGGTAAATATTTAATTTGAAAATGTTTAAATATATATATAAAGATTAAAATAATTAAAACTTATTTTTATTTCAAAATAATAAAGAAGAACACTAATAGGATGATTGAATATGGGTACGGAAAAGAAAGAGCTTATTTGGAGAGGTAGGGAATTATTCTTTACATCATCAACTTTTATGAAGAAATAGATAAATAAATGTAATTATATAGAAAATAAGGAGGAAATGAATTATAATTTCATCAATTAATATATTAAATCAATCTTTTAAGCCATTATTTAGAGAGTAACAATTATGAATTAATAAAATTAGTTGAGTCAATAAATATCACTTATGAATTAAGATAAGTTTTTATTAAGAGCCCTTTAAAAGGGAGTGATTAAAATTGAACTTAAAATGTCATTAATAAAAGATAATTAATGATATTACAAATCATATAGTTTGTATGAATATCATTTAAATGAAATTTGTTGAATAAAATAATATGTGCATCATGAAATGAAATTGAGACAAAACACCCTTGTATTTAATCACGCTAAGTTGAACGTTCTATAACCTCATGTATAAAAAAAATTACTATATTAATAATCTATTTAATAACATTATTCATACCTAAAACCTTTTATAGATTTAATTTATAACAATTTATTATAAATATATTATTTATGATTATTTTTCTCATCATTTTATGTTTTTAGTTTCAATCATTTCTTTAGTACTAGTTTCGTAATAGTGGTTTCAATTATTTTTTATAAGTTAATCATTTAGATATAATTATAATTAATGGAATAGATGTTTTATAATTATTTATAATGTTCTAATTTCATTTCATAAGTATTATAATTATGATTTGGGATGATGAAGTTGGTGATGATATTGTTTCTGTAATTTTTTAAGAATAAAAGGGTGGTACAATAATAATAAGTTAAATATTAATATAAATTTTATAGAATCATAAAATAAAGATTATTTTCTAATTAATTCCTAATAAACCTAGTAGTAAATTTTCCAGTCATATAAGATTTATATTCGTTGCATTGTTCATATAGGTGGTTAAACCAGACCAAAAAGGAATAATCTAAAATCTATGAGTGAGTATTGTTAATAAAGTGATTACATTGTAATAATATATTTATTTTATAATTATGACTATATTATTTATATTTTTTAAGGTTTTGAATAAATTTATAAGAGATTTTGATAAATAATAAAATACTAGATTAAAAATGAAATACATCACTTTCATTGAGGAGGTAGTCTGCACGTACACATGGGTGACGAATTCATTTCCCATATATCATGAGGAAAATAGGGAATAGTTTATAATTTAAAAATATTAATAATTTTATAAATATAATATTTATACATTAAATAATATTTCCTAACCATCCATGTATGTTGGTTAATAAAAATAGATCATGCTGCTTATAGAGATAATAATTCACATGTAACACATATGACATGCTTGTTTTTTGGATAGTTAAGAGGAAGGTGGAGAATGTTTATACTATAAACATAATAATATTTCAATATAAATTTGGTATTGATGTAATTATTTCAACATGGTTATATTATATTTTATTTTGGTAGATTAAGAAATGAAGGGAAAAGAAATAAAAGAGTAATTGGGAATTTTACCATACTCCATAGAAGAGATACTTTGAAAATTTGATGAAGGATTTCAGAGGTGGTATTTTTAAAAGATAAAAAAAATCCTTTAGTAATTCAATAAGAGTGTTGGGGAGTTATTTATGTAGAGTTTGGTTGAATATAATAGGCTTTGGGTGAGTTATAAGAATCTAAACATGCCTTTATTTTACATCATTTCCATAATTAAAACATTAAATTACATAATGAACTCAATAACCCAATAATAGAGTGGGTTAGTATCTTTGGAGACTAGATAAATAAGAAAATTATTTAAAAAATAATAAAAAGAAATTCCTATAATTTCATCATACTATATTTTCTCCAAGATGTCTCATAAGTAAAACTTATCCTCATAACCTGGGAAATAGAAACATAAGAAAGCGGTGAGTTCAAATTCTCAAAAAGGGAATAATAAACATATAAAAATGTTACCTAGGGTGTGATCATAAGCATATTATAAAACATAATAAGAATAGAAATATCACATTTAAAGAACATGGAATCATAAAAATAGTTTATATGGAATGATAGGAGAATAAGTAATCCCATATGATCAAACATATAACGTGTCATAAAGACATGAAAAACACGAGAATTAAATCATGATAATGGTGGCATAGAATAATAAATTATCAAATGAGTGCGGAACCAACAAAAACATATAAATTAAACATTGTGGATAGGACTCACTACCTATTTTCCATTGTATATCAGGAATCAAAACTTGTTTCTTATAGTGGATCAGACATTAAAACCTATTTCCCATAGTTGATCAGGAATCACATCCTTTTCCCATAGTGGATCAAGTATCACAACATGTTTCCCATTGTAATGTCCCAGTTCCTGGTTCCACTCAATGGGTTCCTCGAACCCGGTTGGTCACATGACCTCAAGTGCATTTCCCCAAACGCCAGAGGCTTCCGACTAGTAGCGAGGGCACAGGTCTGGTAGTGGGGAAACTATGACCTCATTTGTCAAAGTGTAGCGCAGCGGAATAATAAAAACATTCAACAACAGCAGAATAAATAAACCATACACATTTAAAATAAACAACTGCAGTAAAAGATAACCAACAGTTATATAGATAATGATGAAACATGTCTCAAGTTCTATGAAAATAGCCAGAACATGCTACACAACAATACAGTACAATATAATACAGATTACAGAAAAACAAAATAAAATAGTCAGTAGCATCGTGAGCCTAAGCCCAGTCCTATGCTCCCCTACTCTTCAACAAAAATCAAGTAAATGTATAGGGACCCTTTCCCTTATCCACACTTGCAGAAATGTAATCTGTTTGGGCCGAAGACATGACCCAAACAGGGTGTGAGAAATAAATCCCAGTAGGCACCCACCAAAGGCCCGTGCCCAACTGTGTGAAAAAAAATGCAACAACGGTGTGCAGTATTAAAATGAAATAAACCAAGCAGTACTCAAAAGTAACTAACTTTACCACTTATTTCCATTTTATTATTTATTTAATCGTTCATTATAAGGAAACCACCACAGTGAATTTCTATGTAAATAGTCAGTGTTCTCAGAAACAAAATACCTTACCCTCAGGTAATTAGAAATGTAACCCGCAGGTAATTTCCCACAGGCATAACAAATATTTCCCTCAGGAATATGAAGTGTCGCCCTCGGGTATAGATTCTATTGCCTAGCGGCACGAAAGAAGTTTCCCTCAGGCCGAAATATTCACTGCCCTTAGGTTAAAGGAAAATGATTCCCTTAGGCTAAACAAGTAATCGGGCCATTCCCAACATATAAACAAGAAATTCACATAAAATTCCTCTCAAGGAAAAAGTAATGCAAAAAATAAACATGGCATACCCTCGGGTACCTGGCCAAATGGCTAAACAGAGGAACGCACCCCCGGGGTGGTCCTGGATCCAAGCATCGATCCCAAACAACAGTTTATTATCACATTTAATTACCTTTAAATTTATAGGTATTTAAAACGTCTAAGGCCTCAGCCACACGACACCCCAACATGGGTTCGTGGAATAATGATTCACACAAAAACTCACAACAGTTGGAAATTGAACACCAAGACACCTACCTTAAACACCCCTAAATGGTATACGTGAACGACAATCCTAGAATCGTCTAAGAATGACGTAGATCTGAGGTGGAAGAAATCCCCATTCAAACTCAAATAACTCCCCTTTGAGGAAGAATTGGCAAGAACGGCTTAAGGAGAGTAGAGGGCTTACCCATGCAATTCCAATGAGATAGTCAGAAGAGAAAAAAGATTCCCGACGTTCGATCTGGAGATCTTCGAAGGTCCGGACTCCTCTTCCGACTCCTTCCTCCAGTTCTATGAAAGTCCTATGAATAGGGTTGGCTACTTTACATTTTAAGCGAAAAAAATTACATGGAATGTACTATTGACTACACGACATGTAATTTTCTCATTTAACTGTTCCTATGGTGGCACTTCCGCACTGTTCATCCATTGACATGAGTACACGGCGTGTATTTCTGATTACACGGCGTGTACTGCCGCTCCACTGGAAGATGCTTCTACCACCTTACTATTTGCATGCCAACTGACTACACATCGTGTAAATATACACTACATGGCGTGTATTCGGTTTTACACCCTTCGTTTCCAACATAGATACACACCCTGTGTACTCATCCCACATGGAAAAAGTACATGGCGTGTTGAATAGTACAAGGTGTGTAGTCCCAAAATTTAGGATTTTTCTCAATTTTCCTTATTTTCTCAAAAACACTTAGGGAAAAGAGAAAAGAAAAAACCTATACCTCAAAAATGAGAACTGGGTTCTTAAAAACTTCCCCCTTAAATAAATTCATCCTCGAATTACCCTTCCAAGGGTGGAAAAGATAAAGCTCAGAACAGCTCTGGCCACTGAGCATGTACATTGGTCTCCTACTCCCAGGTTTTATCCAGCACTCGACCATGCTGCCATAACACTCGTATGAGAGGAACTGACCGGCCTCAGAGAACCTTCATCCTTCTATCAACGATACAAATCAGATGCTCCTCAAAGGACACATCTATATCAATCTCAACCTCCTCAGGCTGAAAGACGTGAGACGAGTCTGAATGATAGCGATGCAACTGAGATACATGGAAGACGTCGTGCGTAGCTCGGTACCTCTGTGGTAACTGCAACTGATAGGCAACCATCCCGACTCTCTCTAGAATCTCAAATGGCCCCACATACCTCAGTGAAAGTTTACCCTATCTCCTGATCCGTCTGTGTCCCAACCTCGGTGAAACACGCAGGAAAACCTGATCCCCAACCACGAACTCCAAGGGTCGTCTGCGGCGATGAGCATAAGATTTCTGATGAGACTGTGCGGTAGCCATCCACTTCTAAATCAACTGGGCCTTCTCAGAAGTCTCCTACACAAGACGTGGTCCTAGTAAAGCTACCTCACCTGCCTCTAACCGGCACAAATTTGACTGGCATGGCCTACTATATAAAGCATTGTATAGTCCCATCTCAATAGTTTCCTGAAAACTGTTATTGTAGGAAAACTCGACTAGGGGTATATGCTTCTCCCAAGATCCCCAAAAGTCTAGGATGCATGCACGCAGAATGTACTCAAGAAACTATATCATATGCTCTGACTGGCCATCGGTCTGAGGGTGGTAAGATATGCTCAGAAGCACCTGTGTACCCAGTACCCTTTGAAAACTCTTCCAGAAACGATATGTAAAACAGACATCCCTATCCGAAACAATAGAATGAGGAACCCCATGAAGACGTACGATCTCTCGAATATACAACTTCTTGAGCTCGTTATCACTGAAGGTCTCCTTGATCGGCAAAAAGTGAGATACCTTTGTGAGTCTATCCACAACAACACAGACGACATAATTGCCTCGAGGTGACCTCAACAACTGAGTCATGAAATCCATCGGTACATCATCCCATGTTCACTCCAGGATGGGTAACTACTGTAACAGTCCGGTTGACCTCTGATGCATCGCCTTCACCTACTGACAGGTGGAACACCTCGTAACAAAACCAGCCAAATCCCTTTTCATACCCAGCCCCGAGTACTGACGTCTCAAGTCACGGTACATCTTGGTAACTCTGGGATGAACTTCCCAAGCTGAAGCATGAAACTCCCACATCAACTCCTTGCGTATATCCCCTGGAACCCATACTCATCCATGGAAATGTAGTACCTCATCATCACCTACCGTCCACCTAGTAAAAGGGTCCTCACTTTCCACCGACTCCCGTAGAACTAGGCCTTCTGAATCAGATAGCCGTCTCATCCTCACTCTATCCAGGAGGGTAGAAGTCATAGCTAAAGATGAAAGATAGGTCTGCCCCTGACTATCATGCACCTCCAGATGCATCTCAGAGAACAAATCCATAAGTTTCCATTCACCACTAGCCTCCTGCACTACCTGTATCTGAGTCTTCCTGCTCAGTGCATCGGCTACTGCATTACCTTTACCAGGTGTATAGGAAAGCTCAAGGTCGAAGGACTGAAGGTATTCGACCCACCTTCTCTGTATCAGATTCAAGTCACGCTGAGTAAAGATATATTTGAGTCTTTTGTTGTTGGTGAAAACCACAAAATGCTCTACCAAGAGATAATGTCTCCAACAGCGCAACACATGAACAACTGCAGCCAACTCTAGATCATACGTCGGGTAATTCCTCTCATGTGGCCTCAACTGCCGAGACCCGTACGCAATAACTCGATCGCCCTACATATACACAACTCCCAGCCCAATACCTGATGCATCATAGTAAATTGTATAGCTCTTTCCCTACTCTGGGAGTATCAGGATTGGTGCTGATGTCAACTTTCCCTTCAACTCCTGGAAGGATGTCTCGCAAGCTTCTGACCAAATGAACTTCACACCCTTCTTAGTCAAACCCGTCAACGACGATGCTAAGCGGGAGAAGTCCTATATGAAGCGTCTATAGTAACCAGCCAACCCTAAGAAACTTTGTATCTCAAACACATTCTTAGGATTCTCCCAGGAAACTACTGCTCTCACATTCTCTGGGTCTATTGCAACTCCTGCCTCTAAGATGATATGACCCAGGAAGTGAATCTGTTCCATCCAAAAGTGGCACTTTGAGAGCTTATCATATAGCTTATGCTATTTCAGTGTACTCAATACGATCTCAAGATGGGTGGCATGGTCGTGTCAAGTGTGAGAGTACACCAAGATATTGTCCATGAATACTACCACAAAAGAATACAGATAAGGATGGAACACACGATTCATCAGAGCCATGAAAACTGCTGGCACGTTCGTGAGTCCAAACGGCATAACCAAGTACTCGTACAGACCATATCTCCTCCAAAAAGCTATAAGCGGTATATCCGATGGTCTCACACGCAACTAATGATATCCGGATCTCAATTAAATCTTTGAGAACACTTGTGCTTCATGATGTTGATCAAAAATATCATCGATACTCAACAAAGGATATCAGTTCTTGACCGTCAACTGGTTCAACTTCCGATAATCAACACAGAGTCTGAGGGTATCGTCTGCCTTCTTTGCAAAAAGGATAGGCGAACCCCAAGGAGAAGTATTGCGTCGGATAAAACCCTTTTACTGTAACTCCTCTAACTACCTCTTGATCTCTTGAAACTCTGGTGTATCCATCCTATAAAGATGAATGGACACTGGTGCTGCTCCTGGCACTAGCTCAATAGAGAAATCCACCTCACTCTCTGAAGGTAGACCCGGAAATTCTTCCCGGAAGACATCCCTGAAACGATCAACCACTAGAGGTAAATCCTGCTGAAAATTCCCCGGATCATCCAGATATAAACTCCCAATCTGGGCTATGAATCCACCTCACCCATGATGCTCTAGTCCAGCTCGACTCGCCTGAAAATCCCACTCACCCTTGTATAGAAACTCTCCGCCCTCTGGTGACGTGAAACTCACCCTGCGATGATAACAATCTACAAAGGCTTGAAAGGGAACCAACTAGTCTATCCTGAGAATGACGTCATAATCTATCATCTCTAAGACATAGAGGTCCCATAGAAAGTGACACCCTCCAACCTCAAGGGGGAACTCCTTGTACTGATGCACACCAGCCGTTCTAGTTCTAAACGGAGTGTCTAGCATCATAACAGTAGTAGAAGAAGAAACACAGAGCCCAAGGCTCTTCACAACAGGTACAAATATAAAGTTAGGTGTATCACCAGTATCAAAAAGTATTTAAGATAAGACAAAAGCTACTAGAATAGTAATTCTGACAGTAGAAGATCTGGGATCCTGATCCTATTGGGTATGTTGCACTGCATATGTCTGCCCAGTGTCGTGGACCTGCGACATAGCCTAGCTACCCTGAGCTATCCCTCCCTGCTACCTCTGCGATCCGGGTGCCTGGATACCACACCCACAACCACCATCCCTGCCTTCATGCCCCAACATATTCCAGTTTCCCGACTGGTGAGAATCTACTGGTCCTGATCCTGCATGCGGAGTCTGCACAGAACCCCTCTCACTATCCACTGTTGGAAATGCCCTGCAAAAGCGCTGCAGATAACCCATCTTGCCGCAAGATCGGCACTCCCCTGGGTCTCATAGACACTGAGGTCTGTTGTGCCCCTCTTTACCACACTGGTAGCACATGACCTGGCCACCTGAATCATTCTTATGGTTGGTACTACCGCCCTGAGAGGAGTCCATATGTCTCTTCCTCTTGCCAGTAGAAATAGTACTAGAAACTAGTGCTGAACCGCCCTGGCCCACACCACTAGCCTCCTGAAGGTTATTCTCTGTAATCAGCGTCTGGTTCATAATAGCATATATTTAAGGCAACCTAAAAACATTCACCAGTGCTCGAATGTCATATCTAAGACCATCCTCAAAGAGCCTGGCTCTCAATGCCTCATCACCCACCAGAACGGGTGCAAAACGCTGAAGCTCGGTGAAGCGAGAAGAATAGTCCATCACCTACATAGCGCCCTACTGCAGATTCATGAACTCTAGAGCTCTATCTACCCTCAGCGTCTCTGGAAAGAAGAATTCATAGAAGACTGCCTGAAAATATTCCCACGCCATGTCTTTATGATGCTCAGACTGAGTGGTAACATCCCACCACATCTTGGCGGAATCACACAGCATATACATCGTGAGCTTGACCCTCCGCCCTAGAGGTGTCTCAAGATGCTAAAAAATAGTCTACATATACCCCAACCAAGACTCCGCAGCCTATGGTCTTCCATCCCCTAAGAACATAGGCGGATGCTGCTGCTGGAAAATATGAGTCAGCTGGGACATAGATGTGGCAGCCGACGGTGCTCCTTGAAAGGTCTGCATGAACCGCATAAAGCCTTCACAGAACTGCGCCTCCGTGCCTGTGTCTAGTTTAACCGTTGGCACCGCATCTGGCTTTGTTGGGGGATCCACCGGTATCCCATGTCTTACCATCTCTAGAGTATAATCGTTTCCGCTATCTTGGCGAACAACGTGTCGTCGTCTTGGTGGCATGACTCTACAAGGTCAAATGCACACCTTAGATCAAGATTATCACAGTCTGAAAATGAAGGGACCAAAAGGGGAACAGGAGGAATAAGGCATTCAAGATTGCACAACAAGATTACACGGTGTGTATACTGACTACATGGCGTGTACCTAACTTTTCGTCCCCTACCCGGGTCCTTCTACATGGCCAAGCCACACGGCTCCCGTTAAACAAAACTACACGACGTGTATACTGACTATACGGTGTGTATGGTGCAATTTTACAACTTCCCGTGTTGTTTGTGACATGGCTGACTACTCGGCTAACACTACACGGTGTCTTACACCAATACGCGGCGTGTACACCGCCCCGTTTCCTAGCCACATGGCTAAAACCACACGGTCTGTCCGCGGACAAGACTACAGGGTGTGTCCCTCATGAACATGGCATGTACTAAATGAGATCTACCGACCCGTGTTGTTAGTTACACAGCCGGATACACGGCTCACACTACATAGCTTGTTCCATATACACATGGCGTGTACAAGAAAGGATTACACCGACCTGTGTTGTTAGTTACACGGCCGGATCCCAGGTCAGACTACACGGCGTGGTCCATAGTGGACACGACATGTATGTCTTAAGGTCCCCTCCATCCGTGTTTGTTAGTTACACGAGCGGACTCCAGGTCAACACTACATGGTGTGTACATACGGTACACGATATGTTTTCCCAAGAATTTCCCTTCCTCGTGTCCCTTCCCACACAGTCTATGATAGGGGAAGAGACAACACGACGTGTACTTAGAGTACACGACATGTACTCAAAAAGTTTTCTTTTCTTCCCGAATAGAAGAACACACGGCATGTGTCCGAGGAACTACACGGTGTGTATCCTAGGTTTTCCAGAAAATAAGGCTCAGATACTACTACGGAACCTAGAAAATACTAAAAAACAACACTTAAGTGCCAAATTCAAATCTGTGAGGTCCCATACTCCCTACGAATCAAAGTTTGGCATCTTATCTGTTATACAAAGATAAACAGTCAATGATCCACCAAATTCTGGTCAATAAGGGCCCATACTCCCCAAAAACCAAAGTTTGGCGTCCATTCTATCAACAGAATCACACAAAAATACCCTATAACATAGTAGGTATTTATCAAAGTTGCTATCACAACAGTATGCTTTTCTATCACAACAACTATCACAACAACATGCAATTTGTAATGCACCTATGTGGAAAGGAACTATGCATTCCATGTGATTTCTAGCATCTGCCTAAATGATGCATGAGATGGAATACCCTCATCTCATCAGGTTGCAACTAAATAGAACCCATGGATAAAATATAAACAGTACAATCACAAGTGCATCACTCAACGGTGAAAATCAAATCAACTGTAATTTGCAAAATCAATAAAATTGCAACACGAGGTAAATTAGATTTTCCCTGTATATGGGTTAGCTACTCCCGGGCACAACTTATTACCAACTACCATTCCCGTCCTATCCCTAACTAAGGATCCAAATAGTAAGTCAAAGAAAATAACCCCTCTGATACCACTTTGTAACGTCCCAGTTCTGGGTGCCACTCAACGAGTGCCTCAAACCCGGTTGGTCACATGACCTCAAGCGCATTTCCCCAAACGCCAGAGGCTGTTGAGTAGCAGCGAGGGCCTAGGTCTAATAGTGGGGAAACTATGCCCTCATTTGTCAAAGTGTAGTGCAACGGAATAATAAAAACATTCAACAACAGCGAAATCAATAAACCATACATATTTAAAATAAACAACTGCAGTAAAAGATAACCAACAATTATATAGATAATGATGCAACATGTCTCAAGTTCTAAGAAAATAGCCAGAACATGTTACACAAAAATACAGTACAATAAAATACAGAGTACAACAAAACAAAACAAAACAGTCGGTAGCATCACGAGCCTAAGCCCGGTCCCATGCTCCCCTAATCCTCAGTAACAATCAAGTACCTGTATAGGGACCCTTGACCTTATCAACACCTGCAGAAATGTAATCTGTTTAGGCCGAAGACATGACCCAAACAGGGTGTGAAAAATAAATCACACTATGCACCCACCAAAGTCCCATGCCCAACTGTGTGAAAAAAATGCAACAATGGTGTGCAGTAGTAAAATGTAATAAACTAAGAAGTACTCAAAAGTAACTAACTTTACCAGTTATTTCCATTTTATTATTCATTTAATCGTTCATTATAAATAAACCACCACATTAAATTTCTATTTAAATAGTCAGTGTCCTTAGACACGCAATCCCTTACCCTCAGCAAATTAGAAACGTAACCCACAAGTAATTTCCCACATGCATAAAAGATATTTCCCTCAGGTGTATGAAGTGTCGCCCTTGGGCAGAGAGTCTATTTCCCATAGGCACGAAAGAAGTTTCCCTTATGCCGAAATAACCACTGCCCTCAGGCTAAAGGAAAACACTGCCCTCAGGCTAAACAAGTAACCAGGCCATGCCCAACATATAAACAAGAAATTTACATACAATTCCTTTCAAGGAAAAAGTAATGCGCAAAATAAACATGGCATACCCTCGGGTATCCTGTCCAAACGACTAAACAGAGGAACGCACCCCCGGGGTGGTCCTGGATCCAAGCATCGATCCAAAACAACAGTTTATTATCACATTTAATTACCTTTACAATTCTAGGAATTTAAAACGGCCAAGGAATCATCCACATGACACCCCAACATGGGTTTGTGGAACAACGATTCACAAAAAAACGCACAACAGTTGGAAATTAAACACCAAGCCACCTACCTTAAACGCCCCTGAACGGTATACGCCGACGACGATCCTCGAATCATCCAATAACGACGTAGATATGAGGTGGAAGAAATCCCCATTAAAATTCAAATAACCTCCCTTAGAGAAATAATTAGTAAGAACGTCTTAAGGAGAGTGGAGGGCTTACCCGTGCAGTTCCAATGAGATCGTCAAAGGCAAAAACAGATTCCCAACGCTCGATCTAGAGATCCTCAAAGGTCCGACCTCCTCTCCAGACTCCTTCCTCCGGTTCTAATCCAATCCTATGAACATAGTTGGCTACTGCCCATTTTAAGCGAAAAAAACTAACTACACGGCGTGTACTATTGACTACACAGCATGTACTTTTCTCATTTAACTATTTCTCTGGTGGCACCACTGCACTGTTCATCCATTGACATTAGTACACGACGTGTATTTCTAATTACACTGCATGTACTGCCGCTCCGTTGGCGGATGCTTCCACCACCTTACTGTTTTCCTGTCGACTGACTACACGGCGTGCAAATATCCACTACACAGCGTGTAGTCGGTTTTTACACCCTTCGTCACCAACATGGCTACACACCCTGTGTACTCATCCCACACGGCCAAAGTACACGGTGTGTGGAATTGTACACGGCGTATAGTCCCGAAATTTAGGATTTTCCCCATTTTCCTTATTTTCTCAAAAACACTTAAGGAAAAGAGAAAAGAAGAAACTCGTACCTCAAAAATGAGAACCGGGTTCTTACACCCATTTTGGATTGATTGTCACTACTCACTTCACTATTATCTAATGATATATATAGATTTACCCAATTCATTTGAGGTATATATCAGGCCCTCCCATCACTTAAAGATTATCTATACACATGTGTTCCACAAGAAAAAATTTAATCATTACATCATTAAAATCCATGAATAAGAATGGGTTTCATATTTTATTTTAAAATGTATCGTATAAATAACTAAAAAAACCAGGTCAATTGAAACCAAATTCAATCAGCTAAAAAAATAACATCATAAAATCGTTTAGAGGGTGATTTATAATGCATTACATCATAGAAAATAAATCCCTTTTGAGATAAGGAGGAAAATAGAAGCTAAATAATAAAATATTCTAACAAAGATTATATTTAAAAGGAAATTATGAATTTCACATGAATTGAAACCTATTTGGATTTTGAATTGATAAGGGTTAACTATGGTGGTAACTGAAAACATGTTCTTGAAATAAATATCCATTCAAGATAAATCAACACTTAAGAGGATGGAAATTATTCACAATATATTATAATTTTATGGAAAAAAATAATTCATGGAAGGGGATTTTAATTAACAACTAATTTTATATGGAGATATAAAATTGGTCATCATATGAAAAATTATATCATTGAATATAGGTAAACATGGTAGGTTAATGTTCAAAAGAAGTTTTATAACTCAAAGAAATATATTTGAGTTACCAAAGTCCCTTACTATGAATTTTTACTTTCAAAAAAGTGATTTAACTTCATGTATCATAAAAATAAACATATAAATAACCTATTTGAGAACCTTAATAATAATTATTTATATTTATACTTTTAATTTATGATTATTCTCACTTATATTTGTTACCTATTTTCCCATATTAGAAGTTTATAGATTTGACCATTTGTACAAGTTTCACAGGGGCGGTGCCGATATTCATTCTTCATTCAAATTTTATCCTTAAAATATTATTAAATTTAATATAATGGATGATTTATAATGATTTATGGGTTTTAAATTACCCTTCATGAGTGATTTAGTATTGATCCTAAAAGATTAAACTAACAACAATCATATTTTGGTGATTTTTGACCCATTAAGGGTGTTTTCTTAGTTAATGAATTTGATATTGATAAAACCATTCCAGAATCAAAAATGAATCTTTATTTAAATATTTATATCATATTAAACCATTATTTATGTTTTCATAATCATCCAGAATATAATTTCATATCATTTTCAAGATTACGGCGCAACCAACCCAAACATGAATATACCTTGATTAATTAATAATTGTGAGGTGATTTATTTGCAATATCATTATACCAATAGAATAATGATATTATATAGTGTTTATTAGTGTAATATATCATAATTATAAAATTATTATAATAATTAATGGATATGAAACAATTATATAGATGAATAAAATTTTTTCCTCTTATTTTACTTATTTAAGTATTGATTTTATAATGATTTTTTGTCATTCATATAATTAAAATGTTATTCAATTTGTATTACTAGAACCTTATTAATATAATAATAATAATATTTATCCTTTAAAACCATTCTTATAACCATCCATCAATGGTGGTATTAAAAAAACTATTTTGATCAAGGAGGTGGTAGTCTAAACCCACACACAATTCATGTTTTCATTTTTATTAATAAAAAATGGGAGAGGTTGTTAATGATTATAACATAATTATAATAACATATGAGTAATATTTTTATATTTAATTTATAATTTTAAGATATTCTCATCTGATTTAAAAAATAAAGTGTGAACACAAATAAATATAAATGGGAAACGGAGGTTATGAACTTATACCTCACTTATTTGATTATCTCCTTCATGAAAGGAGATAAACCCTTGAGGGATGATCTTTTGAGAAAACCAGAACCTCTTAAATATTGACAGGAATTTATAGGATAATTATGGGTATATTTTGGGATGAAATAAGGGGGTTATAGTGTGAGGTTAGGTAGAGAGAGGAAATTCCATTTTATAAGTGAATAGGGATGACATTTTTGTAAATGTCCATAACTTTTCATAATGGGAAGTCACTCTCAAGGGAAAGTGGCATAAAAATTTTATGAATAATTATTTGAGGATATATAAGGTATAAGATTCCCCAAATAAGTTTTTTCACACCAGTTTTAAACATGTTTCAATGCCTTTACCCCTTGAATTATTATTTTTACCATTTTAGCTTTAACTGTAGAAACGAGTTTTTATCTAAGGTTACTTAATCCTTATGCCCAAAAGTAAAGAGAGATTTATTAGATAATTTGGACATTATAATTCTAAATTTTAAATCCATTCTATTGGTTTAATTTCTAAAATTATTACAAAATAATTTTAATGTAATAAATGTATAATGAATTAATAATTTTTAGAAAATTGTTACTTGAGATCAAAAATATAAAATATAGGTTTATAAATTATAATAATATTTTTAAATTAATAAATTCAATTATAAAATAAATGTTTTTCAAAAAAAGGGTTTCATAAATTTATAATTCATACTTATATACTTACAATTCTATAAAAGATATAATATTAATAAAAATAATATATTACACTCTTCACCTAAAAATAATTTTTTAAAAAAATATTAGAAATTTATATTAAGATAATATGTTTACAATAAATCAAAATATGAATTTAATTTTATCAAATTATTATTCTAAAATTTATAAATTTTAATTTTAAATAAAATCAAAAAATATAGTGAGAAACTATTTTTATAGGAAAATGACTTTTGATATATTATATATTTATATTTCTTATTTTCTATAAATTACTAATTAAACTAGTGTTAATACTTAATTAAGACAAAAAAATATTATAATTGAAAATAAAAATTTGAATGAATTTTTTTTTGAAAAAATTAATTATTAGTTTCTTAGATGCACTAGTTGTGTCAATATTGAAAGTGAACTTTATTTTTTATTATATTTATATATATTTTTCAATTATATTCCCACTATTTATACTTACCAATTCTACGACAACCTTTCAATGCTCTATATTATTTTGGTTTTAATGGTGGTGAAAGATATCAAACATGGTATTTATTTAAGGATGAATATTTTATTAAAACTAGAGTTATTACATTCTACCCCCCTTAAAAATAATTTCATCATCAAAATTTTATTTCATAAAAGAAAGTAAGTGAGTGTACCTAACCTTTTAAAACTTATGATTTAATCATAGAACTTTGACTAGATGGGTGTTCTTGTTTCTTAGAGCCTTGTCTCTTCAATCCAATATTTCCAAATGTTTTTCCTCATATAAAAGGTATTTTTCTAATTGTACAACTTTTAATATTAGTACATGTGATTTATCTAGTATGTACTTCCTTAAAAGAGGTACATGGAACACATCATTCACTTGATATGGTTATAGAGAGCGTGTTAAGTGATATGATACAACCCTAACACAATCAAAGGGATAATGTATCATATGGTTTAAAAAATTGGTTAAAAGTGGATTAAACTCCCTTTACACTTCTCCATTGGGCACAAAAGTGTGAACAAGGATAATTCTTTCTTCCGCACAACCAAGGTTGCATGAACACTGTTCACACATCCATGGAGTGTGGTATGAAGCATGAACCATGTTCATGCTTCCTTTTTATTTTTTAAAAACGAGTCATGAACGGGGTTCATGCCTACCATGGATAAAAAATATTAATCGAGGGCCCAAACCCTCCATTTCAATTGCTCTACCCTGTATTTTTTTGTGAAGCTCTATTAGATTTTTTTCTCAACATATATTTCCATATTTTGAGAAGGTAAATTTTCCATTTAAAAATTTTAATTATAAAATTGATTTATTTATTTTGTTTATGTGATTTATTTATTTAATATGTTTGGTTATATTAATTTATGAATTATTTTTCTTTGTATGATTTAATTTCTATATTAATTATAGTTATTTGTATGATTTAATTTATATTGAATGATTTAGGATATTTAAATATGGTGTTTTATAATTTAAATTTAATGTATAAAATATAATTTATATTTAGGTAAATTGTTTATAAAATGTATATATTGGTAATTTATATTGTGATTAATTGTATTTGAATATATTTATATGTATATATTATATGATATACTTTATCTAAAGTAAAAAAAACTAAAATATAATATTCAATATATAAGGACCCGACTTTAATCATTACATATTGTGGTGACTTTAAACTAGAATACACTTTCATACATTCCCAAAGATCTTTTAATTTTAGAGTTTTAGATAGTCAGGTCATAACTCTTAAATAAAAACCCAATATATTACAAATTTTACACCTTTATTTAGTATCTATTTTTTCAAAAAAACAAAACTTTTAAGATATATTTTTTTTTATTTTCATGTAACATATTTAAAATTTTGATCATAACATCAACCTTATCTTTAATCATCTGTAAACCCAGTGAAAAATATTTTAAAATTTTGAAAGAGACCAAATTTTTTTAAGGGACATAAAAAGATAGAAAGAATTCGTTGTTCTATTAATACATATAAAAACTTTCCTTTTTAGAATAAACTTTGGGCTCAAAATAAAAATTTTCTCATCCAATAAATCACCTTCCCAGCCTAAATATTTTCATAAAACAAATCATAATAAATCTTCAAGGAATAAATAAAACATATAAAGGTTTCTATGAAATCATGAAAAAATAATAATAACTTTTTCACAAAGTTATATCATTCAACCTTATGAATTAGAATATATTTTACTTTACCTTTTAAAATCAGAATATTTCATTAAAAAATTATAAAAAGTATAGATAAATCATGTAGGTAACTTAAGGAATCATTTTCATATCATTATTACTTACACATAGAATAAAGGTTTTGGTTATACATAAAGTAACAATCATATTTAAACTTGAAATAACCATCATGATTATACATGGAATAAATATTAGAGTAAATTTTCATTTTCTATTAGGAGAAACCTAATTGGTTAACTCTACCCCTTTACCCAATGCATTTGAGAGATATAACTAGCTCGCCCGCCATTAGTTTATAATGAAACCACTCATCCTAAAAAACAATGGCCAAGAACCATAACATAAATAAATTACATAGACCTTGAATTTAATAATAAAACATAAGTTAAATCAAGGGTTGTTGTCTTCTATGAATATAAATACCATTAAAGATCATTAAAAATTTCTTGAGGAAAATAACAATTCCATTTGAAATTATCTATTATAAAAAGAGTTGTAAAAATATAAAGGAAATTTTTTATTTGAAAAGAACTATGTAAACATATGAAAGTGGGAAAATTTGTTCCTTCTATATAAGTTAAAAAACATTCTTTCCCTATTCTTTTTCAAAAAAAATTACAAATTACCTCGTTGGTAAAAAAAATATTTCTTTCAGAACATTTTTTAAAAAGAAAAAAATGGATAAAAAATAATATAAAAAATCATATAATAATATTAAAAATCATATTTAAATTATTTTTATAGAATAATAATATTTATATGGAAGAAAAATAGTGTTTTAAGGGAAACATTAAAGAATATTTTTATAAGAAAGTCTCTTACCTTGAGTCTGACTTGTCATATACATTATTTTTCTTAATAAATAATAAAAATAGGTTAATTTAATTCTTATAAACTTTTTTCAAGTTTATTATTCCTTTTATTTTATATCTTACCATTCTATATTTATTTACTCGATCAATTAAATTCATCTCGAACATTTTGATGATATTCGGTGCATGTGTCCAAAAATAAATTAGGTATATTGAAAATGGTCAAAGGGTTAATTAATCCATCATATACATAATAATAATAAGGAAATAATTATTATTTTTATTCATAAATTATACTTTTAAAACCAATAACTAAATATATTTTGGAAAAAATTTCTATGTTATAATCATGGAGATGGTAGGTCGTACATACGCATGAGTAACGTTTCCATTTTTCAATAATCATTATAGAAAGAGGGTAAGTATTATTTTATCTTTACATAATGATCATAATATTATCTATATTATATAATTTATTAAACTATAATTATATATATTATCTATGTGATGTGGTGATGAAAAATGAATCTCATCATTTTGTGAAGGTGGTAGTCCACACGTACACATGAACGACATTATCATTTTCTAGTGTATGGAAAGAAAAAAAATAAGTGTTATATTATCTTTACAGAATGATAAATATTAAAAAATATAATATATATAACTTAAATACATAATTATAGCTTGTCTTGAGATATGATGATGAAAAACAAGTTACATCGGTTCACAAGGCGGTAGCCTATCATACACACAAATGATGAATTACTTTCTCATTTGATGGAAGTTGGATATGGATATAGATTATTATATTAACGTAATGATATATAAATATATTTAGGATAATTTTATATTATTTTATCATGTTTTTATAATATTTTAATATGGTATAAGAATAAATACTATTAAAACATGTGATTAAAATTATACATCTTCTTTGGAAAGTCTCTTTTGATTAACACCTTATGTCTTATAAGGTTGGTATTATTCCTAAAAAATACCTCTAGAATGAGGGGGTAGATTATAGGAAGGTATTTTGGTAGATAATGGCTGAAAAAAATGGTTCTTTAATAGTCAAGGAATCGGAAGAAGAGGTGACCTTTTATAAGAGAGGAGAGGGACACTCTTAGAATTTCTAAAAATATTAAATTAATATAAATTAAATTTCAATTTAAATAGATAAAAACTGATTTTTTATAAAATAGGATGAGTATGGTTTTAAATTATCTCATCCAATAAAAATTCTAAAAGTTTTAAATAATTTCTTAACTTTATCATTTGGTTTTAACTTCTCGTTAACCCCTTTCACACTTACCATAATAATAAGGATTTACACTCTTTGAGGGTCAATATAGTTACTATAAATGGGTAAAAGACCCATAAATAGACAATGATTGATATTATAAACCATATAAAAATACCTTGGACAAATATAATATTTTTATTAATTTTAAATGATTAAATAAAAAAATATTTATTATAAAATATAAATAATGTCAATTTTTAGAACTTTTCACAACTATGATTTTAATAACATCAAGAAAACAAGTAAAATTAATAATAAATATTTCCATACATCCCTAACATTTCATGTTAATATATAAAATTATTTTATAAAATTTATTATGTAAAATTATAATACTTTTCATATTTTTAATATCATCTATTTTATTTTTCCATTAATTGAATAATTGTTGCGTCAGCATTGTATAAGAATTTAAGTTAATTATTTATTCACTAAAAAATAAAAATAAATTACCATGATTAATATAAATATTTTATAATTAAAAATAATATTTAAAAATCATCATACCCTCTAGTAAACTCTATGTTAAAAATATTGTAGTTATTAAAACTAAGAGTGCGACGGTTTTTACTTTTCTTTAAATAAAATATTACAAATTTTATAATCACATTAAAATGGAATTTTTTTCATATACCTGAATATCGGATGATTATGGATTAAATTAAATTATATAAAAATAAATTCAAGTTTTATATTAATTTTATAGTTCTTATAATTTTATTTTTAAATTTAATTACCTAATTTACCCTTAAACTCGGTAAAACAAATTACTAAGGTTATTAGTCATATTGTCAAAAAAATAAAATGGTCCTATTTACTAAATTTGAACACAATGATTCCAAATATGAAATACATTTTAAAAAATTCAAAACAAATAATTTTAAGAATTTAATTTAAAATTAAACTTGCAAAACTCAACGAAAAATAGTTCTTTCAAAAAAAATGCCAATTTTAAGTATAAAATGTTTTTATACTAAATTATAGTATAATATTCATTTAAAAACCATAACTGTATTATTTTAAATAAAAATAAACTAATTAAATTTTAAAACTAATCCAAAATAGGATTTTATTATTTAAATATTTGAAAAGAAAATATTATTTTCAATAAAAACTGTATTTTTCACTATTCGTTGAAAAAAAATATTTTCATAAAATTCTCAAAAATACACCTTAAGATAATTTTTAAAATTTGTTATAAAAAAATTAAATTATTTTTCTAAATTAAAAATTATATTATGAAATTTTTATTTTATATAAAACCATATAATACATAAAAATCCAATTTGGTTAGAAATTAATCTTTTTCCTTTTAACTGAAAAATTGCCTAATATTTTTATAATAAATATAAACCTATAAAATATAACTAATGAATATATAAAAAATTATATAAACATTACCTGGGTTTTTTTAACCTTACCACCTTTTTTAAAATTGTTTCCTCTCAATTTTATTCACTTATTAAACAATTGGGGGTATTTTTCCTTCGTAGCATTTTCAGACTCCCATATTGCTTCTTCAACCATATGGTTTTCCACAAAAACTTAATCTAGTTAATTACCTTGTTCAAAAATAACTTCTCTCTATGGTTAAGAATATTAATAAGATATTCCTTATAAAAAAGGTTATCCTCCAACTGAACTACCTTTGGGATCAAAACATGAGATGAATAAAACATTTAATTTTAAACATTCAAACATGAAAAACAATGTGTACCTAAGATAAAATCAGAGACAAGATCAATTAGTAAGAAAATAATCCATCTTCCCTAGGATTTCATATATTCCAATAAACATTGGTCTTAACTTCCCCTATTTACCAAAACATATCACATTTATCTATTGAGATACTTTAAGAGAAACATGATCACCTACCTTGAAAGAAAGGTCTTTCCTATGATTATACACACAATTTTTTTGTCTTCTCTATGTTTTACTCATATATTGTTGAATTACCTTTATATTCTCAATAATTTATTCTACCAATTCTTTTACCATAAACTTCTTTTCACCAAATTTACCCAAAAAATATACAGTCATACATTTTTTCCATATAATGCCTCAAAAGGTACCATCTGTATACTAGAATGAAAACTATTATTATAATAAAATTCAACTAAAGAAATATATTTATCCCAAATTACATGCTAATCCTTAAAAAAATCATAAATTATATTCTCCAATGTTTGAATAATTCATTCAAATTTTCCATTAGAATGAGGATAAAAAGTTCAACTGAAATTTAATTTAGTCCCTAATGACTTTTTAAGTCCTTTACAAAAATTATAAGTGGACCAATGATCATGATCAGATAAAATATAGAGAGGAATTCCATGTAACCTGACTATATCCTTAAGATATATTTTAAAAAGATGATCTAAATACTGATTTTATTGAATTGAAAAAAATGTGCATATTTAGTTAATCTATCAACAATAACCCAATTTTCATTATTACATTGAGATTTATTTGGTAATTCAACTATGAAATCCATTGATATATTTTCTTATTTCAACTCTAGTATAGGAAAAGGTTGAAGCATCACCGTTTTAAATTATTATTATTCTTTAACCTATTTAAAAGATAAACATTTCATAGTAAAATAGGTAATATCTATTTTTATTCCATCCCATTATTAATACTCTTGAAGGTATCCATTTATCTTAGTACTACCAGGATGTATAGAAAACAAGTAAATATGTACCTCACTAAACAATTCTATCTTCAGCTTGGAATCAAAATTCACACATAATCTCTTTCCAAATCTCAAAAAACATTCTATTTCAACATTAAATTCAGAAAACTCACCCTTCTTATTGAATTCTACCTTTTTCATAAGTCATAGTATTCCTTCTGGTCTTTCATAATTCTATTGGGAAAATTCATTTGCACGAAAAACCCAAAAAATTAAAGGATGTTCCTAAATCGAAAACTTCTAGGAAAAGATTAATTAAATCATTAACCAAAGTTTCATGTTCTAAATTTAACATGGTTAAAATTACATTATTTTTCTGACTCAAGGCATTGAATACTTTGTTTTCATTTCTTGGATGATAATGAATTATATAGTCATAATCCATTATCAATCACAGACATATACTCTATATCATGTTCAAATATCTAAGTGAATATATACTTAAAACTTTTATAATCAATACATATTTCAAACATGGATATATAAATTATTTCTCTAGATTTTTAAATCAAAAAATCACAACCTCTAATTCTAGATCATGTGTAGGATAATTTAACTCATGAGGTCTAAGTTTTCATGAAGCATAAGCAATTAACTGGTCATTCTTCATTAAGAAGAAAACAATTCCCTTCAATGAAGCATCACTATAGATAAAAAATCAATATCTCCCAAAGGTTGGGCCAAAACTGCAGCATTCACCAATCATCTTTTTAGTTCCTTAAAATAGTCATCAAATTCTATTGTCTGGATTAATTTATATCCTTTTTATATAACTTAGTTGGTGGGATAGATAACAATGAAAACAATTCAACAAACCATCGATAATAGCCTAAAAATCCATGAAAACTATGAATCTCAGAAAAATTTGTAGGTATTTTCCATTCATCAACCAATTTTAAATCAATCAATATATAATCAATAAAAACAACAAAAAAATTATCCAAATTTTCATAACATACTTTATTCATAAGAACCATAAACATAGTTGTGTAATTTTTTAACCAAAAGGGAATAACCAAAAATTCATAATACTCATATCTAGTTTGAAACAATATTTTTTGAATTTCATTGCCCTTCACATTCAGCTAATAGTACCTAGAACTTAGGTCAAATTTAGAAAAATATTGATCCCTAGATCTGATAAAAAAATCATCAATATGAGGCAATGGACACTAATTCATAATAGTAATGTTATAAAAATCTATGTAATCAATGAAAATACCCATGAAACCATCATTATTTTTAACACAAAAATAAGATCACCCCAAGGTGAAGTACTTGGATGAATAAAACCTTTATCTATAAAATCTTGAAATGTTTTTTCAATTCCAAAATTTCTACTTGAACCATTCGATAAGGGGGTTTAAAAATTATCTTATCTTCATAAACTAATTCAATAGTGAATTCAATATCTCGATCAAGTATAACACCAATAAACACATTAGAAAAAACATACATTTATTCTTTTACAATTTTCACATCATTAATCTGAATTGTTCCCTTGTTTTCAACAATATGTGCAAGATAAATTTCATTTCTATATTTTAATATTTTATTTTATTCTTGATATTTTATCATAGGTATGGGTTCATTATTGTATAAAAACTAAAAGTCTTTCTAAAAAATAACCTCTTTAGCTCTATAATTTATCTTAGAATGGTAAAAAAAAGTTAATACATACCCAGAATAACATAAAACTATACTAGGGAAAAGACAATAGTGTGTGTAGGTATTTTATTTCCATATACAATGATAAGAATATTATTATAATTTCTTTTTTACTTAATTCTTCCCTAGGGTGTTTTTACCACAAGTTTTGGCATCATTTCTTATGGAATAATTTTCAATTTTCTATAAAATTTATTAGAAATGAAATAATGTGTAGACCTCAAATGAAACAATAAATTAGCATAATCTAAATGAATAAGAAATATACCTAATACCCCATTTTTCGATGACCCAACATCTACTAAAGTGGTTGAAAATAATTTTACCACACCTTTCTTCTTATAGTTTGGTAATTTTCCATCATTCAAGTTCTTATTTTGACACTCATGCACATAATGACCCCTCTCATTACAATTAAAATATTTTACTAAATTTCTATCAGAATTGGTATTACCACTACCATGATCTTTTTCATTGAAATTAGAATCCATATTCCTTATCTTACCACATAATAAGTACTTATCAGACTTCATAAGTCATTCCCTAGTGATATTTTTACCACAATTTTCACAAATTGAAAAAAATACTACAATTATATTTCTTTTATTTATTCTTCCATTTTTATTTCCACCCATACCTATTTTTCTTCTAGTTTTTTAAGTACACATGATCATTGAAAAACTCCATTTATACCTTTTTTGAATAATACCCATGTTTCTCATAACTTTTGAATTCACAAGAATCCAAAGCCTTTGATATCTTGAATTCAATCCTTATTAAAAATAATTAACCTTACGGTCAAGATCATGGATAAAATTTGGTGTGAAACTTTCCAATCAGGAGAGGTGAAGTTTTCTTTTTATGTGGCCACTGAATCAACCTCCTTTTGTTTCAATTTGAACCATTTCTTTCCCATCCTAATTCAAACCTCCTTAAGAAATTATTCTTAAAATCATCCCATTCCAAACTATCAATCTCTTAACTTTATTTAGTATTCTTAACCAATTTACTCCATTGATAGGTTTCATCTTCAAAAATATAAATATAAATAATTACCTTTTGATGATATAATATAAATTAACATTGAATATATTTTATAGGTTTTGAATCCATCCTTAATCTCCCACTGGGTCAGAAGATCCACTAAATGAAATATGTTTTTTCCTTATAACTTTTTTAACAATTTACATGTTCCTTTGTGGTATATTTGTCTAATCTCTGGCATGGATACCACCACAATTTATAACCTATGTCAATTAATCCATCATAGTGAAAAACTTTTTTATTCCAATTCCAACCACTCTAGGTTGCTGATTTGGAAGGATAGCATCCCCTTGGTTCCTTCCTACTTCATCTTCTCTGTTCCCTCTTTGGAATACCATTCTAAAAAACATAGTTTAGATGAAGAAACATGTTAATCCTAAAATTCTATATCATTTAAACTTAACTATATAGAAAAATATTTTAAGGGTATTCTATTAACATTATCCGAACCAATAAAGTTATCTAAACCTTTCTCTGATACCAACTATAAGGAACCAGACTTAAAATTACATATTTTAGTGACTTTAAAATAGAATTCACTTTCTTACATTCACAAAGATTTTATAGGTTTATATTTTTATAGATTTAGTTCATAAATCTCACATAAAAATCCCCATATATTATAAAGTTGACACTTCTATTCAGTATAAAGTTTTCCTATAAAACAAAAAAATATGATATAATAACTTTTCTTTTGATGACTTGTATTTATAATTTTGATATTGACTTCTTACTTGTCCCAACTCATTCTTAAAACAAGTTAAAAAAATTAAAATGTGGGATGAGCACAAAATCTCAGTAAGGGACATAAAAAGAAATAAATAAGTTGTTATTCCATGAATACTTATGAGAAATTTTATTTTTAAAAATAAATATTGGGCTCAAAATAAACATTTTCTTATAAAAGAAATCACTTTATTAATGTAAAGATTTTCATAAAACATATCATAAGAAATATTAAAGAAAAAAATAAAACTTATAAAGGTTTATTGGAAATAATGAAAAATTCATAGTGAATTTTTCACAAAGTTACATCTTTCAACCTTATGAAGTAGCATACATTAACCTTTACCTTGTGAAATTATAAAATTTTCATAAATCTCATAACAAGCATTGATAAATCATATAGTTATGCTGAGTAATCATTTTCATATCATTCTTAATTACACATGGAATAACAATAATAGTTATACTTGGAATAACCAGCATGATTATATTTAGAATAACCATTGCAATATATTCCAAAAATATCCTAGGAGAAATCTAATCAGTTAACTCAATCCCTTTACCCATTTAATTGTAGATCTATAATAATATCACCTACCCTCAATTTATAATAGAACCACTCATCCTCATAAAAAATTCCCATGAACCATAATATAAATAAAGTATATAGGGATTTTATTTCATTATAAAACATAAGTGAAATCAAGGGATGTTGTCTTTTATGAATAAAAATACATTAAATATCTTTAAAACATTCCCAAGTAAAATAACAATTCTATTTAAAATCACTTATTTTTTTAAAAACTGTGAACATATAGAAGAAATAATTTTATTTAAAAAGAACCATATAAAATTATCTATGAATATTCAAAGAAAAAAGTATTCATGACATTAGGAAAATATTTCCATGTCTTATAAGTTAAGAAAACATCCCTTCCATATTTTTTCATAAAATTTACATAGTACATCATTTGAAAAACCAAAAAAATATTTCTATCAAATTTTTTTGTAAGAAGTAAAAAATAGGTAAAATTGACTATAAAAATCATTTAATGATAGTTAAACCTTATTTAAATCATTTTTATTAAATAATTATATGGATATTTAAGAAAAATATAATATTAAAGGAAACATTAAATAATATATTTAAAATAAAGTCCCTTACCCTGAGTCCTACTCACCACGTAAATTCTTTATCCTCCTAAATAAAAATCTTTAGTTATTTTATACTTTATTAAGAAATTTTTAAATCTAATTACTCAATTTATTTTATCTCCTACCATTATATATTTATTTTCTTAATCCATTAAATTCACATCATACATTTTGATAATATTCGATTTATAAGTAAAAAATGACTTAGGTATGTTGACTATGATCAAAGTGGTAATTACATCATCATATCTACAATAATAATCATGAAATAATTATAATTTTTATAAATTAATTATAATTATAAAAAAATCATGATTGATAATTATAAAAAATTAACTACATTACAATCATGGAGATGGTAGGTTGTATGTACTCATGAGTAATATTTTCATTTTTCAACGATCATTATGGAAAGACGGTAAGAATTATTTTATCTTTACAGAATTAAAATCATATCATAAATTTGATATTTTTTCTTTAATTATACTTATATATATCATCCATGTGATGTGGTGATGAAAAATGAATCACATCTCTTCGTGCACATGGTAGTCCACATGTACGCACGAACGACATTATCACTTTAAAGTGTATGAAAATATAAGAAAATACATATTATATTATATTTACAGAATGATAAAAATTCTATGAATAACATATATATAACTAAAATCCATAATTATAATCATTATTGAGAGATGGTGATGGAAAAAAATTATATCGGTTCACGATGCGGTAGTCTACCGTACACACGAACGATGAATTCATTTCTCATTTGATGGATGTTAGAGATGGATATAGGTTATGATATTAACATGATAACATATTCATATGTGGAATATATATTTTTTTTTATTTTATTATAGTTTATGAATATTTTAAGAAGTTTTTAGAAGAAATAAAACTAAAACATGTGATTAAAATTATACCTCTTCTTCGGAAAGTCTCCTTTGATTAACAACTTAAGCCTTTGAAAATTGGTATTCTGCCTAAAAAATAACTATAAAATAAGGTAAGGGATTCCAGTAATATATTTGGGTAGGTATTTTTAGAACCAAAGTTTTCTTGAAGAGTATAGAATGAGAATAAGAGGTTCCCTTTTATAAGAGAGTGGGGGCACTCTTAGAATTTCTCAAAATATTAAATTTATATAAATTAATTTTCAACTCTAAATGGACCCAAACTATTTTTTTATAATATAGTGTGAGTATGGGTTGAAATTATCTAATAAAATAAAAGTTATACAAGTTTTGACTAAGTTATAAACTTTATCTTTTGGTTTTAACCCCTCGTTAACCCATTTAACACTTACCATGATAATAAGAAGTTTCCTCTTTTATGGTCAATATGGTAACTATAAATGGAAAAGCGACGCATAAATGGAGCATAGATGATATTATAACTTATATTATAATCATGTGTTTGAATCTAAAATGTTTAGGAATTTTATATAATTTAATAAAATATTATTTATTATAAAATACCATTAATGTCAATTTTTAGAACTATTAACTATATTGGTTTTAATAACATCAATAGAACAAGTAAAATTCAAAAAAAAAATACATCTATAAAATTCCATGTTCATCTATAAAATTCTTGGATCACATTAAATATCTAAAATTATAATACTTTAAATTTTTTTATTATCATTTATTTTTTTCATTAATTGAATAATTACTATATTAGCATTATGTAAGCATTTAAGTTAATTATTTATTCACTAAAAATTAAAAATAAATTACCAAATGAAGATAAAATGTTTATAATTAAAAATAATATTTATAACCAAACATAAAATTGGGTAATAACTTTGATAAAAATATTGTAGTTATTAAAACCAAGAGTGTGACATTTTTTACTTTTCTTTAAATAAAATATTAGAAAGGTTATAGTCACATTTAAATGGCCAAAAAATTCTATATAACCGAATATTAGATTATTATGGATGAAATGGAATCATTAAATACAATTAATGCATGTTTTTGGGTCATTTGTTAGTCCTTATCATTTTATTTTCTACTTTAATTACCCAATTTACCCTTAACTATGGTAAAAAAAATTACTAAGGTTGATAATCATATTGAATAAAAATAAAAGGGGACTATTTACTAAATTTAGACCCACTGATCCAAATATGGAATCAATTTTTTTAAAAAATTAAAATACTTAAGTGGAAGGATTTAATTTAAAATTAAACCATCAGAACACTATGAATAGAGTTTTTGTAGAAAAAATGCTTATTTTAAGTATAAAATGTTATTATACTAAATTCAAGTATAATGATCATTTAAAAAACAATAATTGGATCATTTAAAATAAAAATTCACTAAAAAAATTAAAACTAATCCAAAATATGATTTTAATTTGAAATTATTGAAAAGAAGAAAAAAATTCAATAAAATCTATAATTTTCACTATTCATTGAAAAAACAATATTTTTAGAAAACTATACAAAATTAAACTTAAGGTAATTTTGAAATGATGAATACAAAAATAAAATTAATTTTTTGAAATTAACGTTATATAATTTTGAAATTTGGATTTTACATAAAATCGTATAATACATAAAAATCCTATTTAGTTAGAAATAAAGCTTTTTTCTTTTGACTGAAAAATTATATAATATTTTTATAATGAATATGAATCTATAAAATCAAACTAATGAATATTTCAAAATGTTTTATATAAACATTACCTGGGCTGTTACATGATACACATAGGTAAATAAAGCAAATCTTCTTAAATATTTTATAAAAATTATATTATGAATAATTTTTATAAAAATAATATTTATAATATTTATAATATTTAAATTTATTTCAATATGAAATATATTATTTGATATATATATATATAATATTATTTTTTTCAACTTTACTAAAAAATTATTATAAATAATAAGTTTTAAATTATATTAATTTTAAATAATTATTATTTCAAGTAATTATGTATAAAATGTAATGATTTAAATTTTAGAAAGTGTAATTACTTGAAATAATGTTTATATAGTTACTTAATTTTATTATACTGAAATTAACATAAGTATACAGTATTTCAATGGTTATTTAAGTGTAAATTATATTACTTTTTGTAATTATTTTTAAAAAATTACTATTAACAATATTTTGAATAGTTATGTATAAATTAATAATATTTTTATTTAGGAAACTATATTTATTTAAATATATATATAATTTTATTTTTAAATATTAATAAATACATGTGAATATATTTAAATGTATATATATAGTAGATTGAAATTTTAATAAATGTATAATATATTATTTAATGCATAGATAAATAATAGTGTAGTGAATTATTTTTAAAAAATATATTATTATAATCATTACATAAAAACATGAATATCATAAATTAATTGAAAAAAATCATATCATTATTGATATAATATATGTTATATTATTTGAATATAATATTAGGAAAATAATAGTATATGTGTTTAAAAGACATCATTAAATACAAAAAAATGCATATATATATATAATGATATTTAAAATAAGGTAATATAAATATATGGATATATATGTAGATATTTATTATTTATTAGATATAGTTATAGGTAAAGTTATAATATTTATAACATAATAAGTATCCCAAAAAACATGTTAAGAGTATTGTATGATGATTTATATTAAGATGATCGACTAATGTATGATTGAAATTTCATGTCATTATTTTTTGTATACAGTTATATAATTTGTAATAATTTCATTTTCTTTTCCTTATTGATTAATTTGTGTTATACCATTTTCTAAGTATGTAAGGACCTACATGTTCATGTAAAAATGTTATGCATCCCAAACCCCTAGACCCGCTCACTTGCATAAGACTAGCACTATAATAAAAGTGTGTTCGACAAGAGGTGTTCCTGTTTGAAGCTCAATTTTTACACCATGACTGAAAGGAGACTGATGGTTGTTGAAATCTAAGATAATATAGGGTCCAAGAGTTCCCCTTTTGGTTTTGGTAGGTTTATCAAATTATGATAAACCAAGCCATAGAAAAAGTCTCAAGATTAAGTCACATTTATTTAATCATAAATAATTAAAACATGTTACATATTTGATGAGGAAATATAAATATATAAAACATTTTGTTAAATTTTATTCTTGTTAATCATGTCAGCATAAATATACTTCAATAGTGAGGTTATTTATATCTATTAGGCTTTTAGAAAAAGTTTTCCACTTGCAAGAGTGGAAAATCTTCATGAAATTCTGATTATAAATAGATATGTATAAATATATTATTTATTAGATATGGTTATATATAAAGTTACAATATGTAGAACAATATAAGTATCCAAAAAAACTTGTTATTGGTATTGTATGATAATCGATATTGTGATGACCAACCAATGTATGATTGAAATTACATGTTGCATTTTTTTTGTATCTGATTATTTAATTTATAATAATTGACTAATCTTGAAATGACTAACCAATGTATGATTGAAATTGAATTTCATGTTTTTTTGTTATATAATTTGTAATAATTGCATTTTATTTTCCTTTTTTATGACTTATGTGTCATCCCTCTCTCTAAGTATTTAAGGACTCAAGTGTCTATGTATCTCAAACTCGTAGACCACCTCACTTTCACATGAGTAACATTGTAATAAAAGGGTATTCGATAAGAGGTGTCACTATTTGAAGATGTATTTTTAAACTATTACTGAAATGAGACTAATGGTTGCTAGAATATGAGATAGTATGGGATTTAGGAGTCCCCCCCCCCACTCGGATTTGGTTGTTTTTTCAAATAATGATAAAATGATCCATTGAAAAAGACTAAAGATTAAGTCATAGTTATTTAATCATAACCAATTAAAACATGTCAGTCATTTGATGATGTATTATATAATGTTTTATTAAAAATTTATATGCATTCATGTTTTTGTCAGTATAATGAAATGGAGAGATAATTTATACTAATCAAGATTTTAGCTATAGTTTTTCACCCACAATATTTGAAAATATTCATGAATATGTGACATTAGATGAAGTTTGTAGGAAGTATCACAATCACTTAAAATAGATGGTTGAACAATCAATTACTTTGATTACATATCGACATCTTCAATATCCTAATCATCTATGGTACAATTAATATCATCTTCTATATGATGAGGATTTGGTGGATATATAATTTTTTGTCAGACAATAGTGTAGTAATTTTCAAGACCCTACTTGCAGAGGTCCGACCGGTGACTACCCCAAACTCTTCCCCAATAGGTTAGGGGATGGTGACTAGCACTGAGTAGGGGAATCACACAAATAAGAAGAATTATCCTAAAGTGTCTGTACAGACTCACACATCTTCAAGACCACACAATTTTAAAATATAAAATAACTGAAACAATACATGAATACATCTTGGATCCTGTGACATAGTACAATAGTAAAGAAATGAAAATATAAAAGGGGATAAAAACAAGCCCAAAAAAAATTGTAAAGAGTTAAAAATTCTCCAAGGGTGGTGAATAATTCAAAAGTACACTCCTGGTAAACACCTCGGTCTGTCAATCTCCATCCACACTCCACCCACTGCATATCCTCCCAAGACATCGTCCAAAAGGTCATCGTCTACACAAGTCATGACACATGTGGGAAAATACCGTGCATGGGTGATTATAACAATACTTAGTAGGAAAACCCGAAAACACTAAGCACAAATCACCAAGTATATTCAGATCAATACAAGATATAAAAATCAATGCATAACAGAAATAATCAGTTATACTCATGAAAGACACCATGCCATTAGGTGGTTATAACCAACTGTTAACCTCAAGATTCTTCTCAAAGAAACATTCATTCTAGGAGAACTCACTTCAAGAGACATGATATCATCGAAGAATCTCAGTGAAGTGTTCTATCTCATTAGACCCCACCCAAATAGAACACACTATTCTAAGAAGAATTTGATACACAGATAGGGGGTCACACCCAAAACCATTATGGGACACTACAAAACCAATCTGGATAAACCCACTATGTAGGAGATCATACGTTAATGATTCCACCAACCCTACTGATGCGGCCTTATAGATAGAGTATCTACACACTTCTCAGGTAGGTCACACTAATTCCACAAACACTAACCAGGGAACTATAGATTATAGAGGATCACACTCCAGTATCAAGGAGGGACACCCAAACTCTATCTGAAACTCAACCTCTAGATGAGATCACAATCCAGTGATGTGGGTGTACTACCTAACTTTACCCTCAATGTAAAGGACCAAGGTAATTCACTCAACCTATACCGGTCCAAACTAAGAAAACAAAGAGCCACATGCACACTTGAATGGAGTACACAACATTTTCTAAGGGGTACAAGACATATCCATCTACCCCAAGTTTTTCCCTTATAGAAGAGCCTCAAATATAAATTATTCTTCATATACATTGAATGTATAAGGACATACATGACATTTATAGACACATGAAATCCTTACTATGTCATCTAGATGTTTTTGTGTGTGAGTACATAGTGTATATGTGCCCGTGTACTCCAATATGTGTTCATGTACTCTCCAGAGTACATGCAAAGTCAACTAGGGAGGGTAACATGATGTATGATAAGTGTCACATGTTTTTTATCCTTATCTTCCTCCAAAACCCTAGAAACCACTAAATGGGGCCCATATGCCATGTAATCCTGGATTACACACTGTGTTCTGCAGGATTTTCTAGAAATCCCAAATCTTCCTTCGCACACCACAACCGATCCTCCAGCCTCTGATCCATCAGCCACCATGTTGTGAAACTCAATATTAAACCTATTTTTTCCATTAAATCACCAACTCAACATATTTCATCACCATATATGCTCAAAAAATAGATCGAATTGATGTTCTTTATTTTGTGACAAAGAACGCCAAAGAACACAAAATTGGGAATCATCCATTGTTCGAATTGCTCTATCTCCATTGTCACACCTCCACTATTCCATTTTGATTGTAGATCTATGATATAGAATCATTTACCTAAGAAATGGGTTATCAAATATCGATTTATCAATAATAGTTGAACCCCGGGCCAAATGAATAATGCTCGTGGTGAATCGCAGAACCAGGGTAAATAAGCACAAGAAAAATGAGATGAATAAACATTGATTTACAATCATGTAGATCTTGGTTTTTTTAGAATGAAAATTTAATTCAATAAAATTTTAATCACAATAATTTATACCATGAAATCCCCACAAAATAATCCCATCCTGCAAGGTGACCGATCCGAAAATCAATCCACTCGTCGATTGATTTGTGTTCATTATAGAAATTAAGAATGGGGAAGAAATACAAATAAAACACATTCCCTAACTCTATTTGGTTCGATTGAAGATGAAGAATGAATTATTAGTCATATTTTATAGAAATTTCTATTTAATTCAAGGTTGTTTTGATCATTGATCCAATATCTGTCACCTTTCTCTAATGGGGTCTCCTCCAATGCTCCAATGGTACTAGTCAAATTCGCAGGGTTATATAGATAACTCTTTAAATTTTCCATAAGTGTGTATTTAAAGATAAGAATATTCCATTGCATCAAAATAATTTTTATTGAATAATTTTATTTATTTTATGCCCATGACAGATTTTCCACAAACGACCCATGCCAACTAATGTTAAGCCGCACCTCTCAGATTTCTAATATGGGCACCTGTTTAGAATTTATTCAACTTTTTTTGGAAAACTACACATGTGTGTTATTTAATATATTTAATATATTTCAAACATTTATTATGAGCACATGGAGCCTTTTAATCGCACACCTTCACAACTCTTGGTATCAAAAACAATCCGTATAATATTTAAAAATAATACATAGAAAATTTGAGACATTACATTCTCCCCACCTTAGGGATTTTCATTCTAAAAAGAGAATAACTACTCAACGATAAGGGGGTACTGTTCTCGCATCTGGGTCTCTCGGTCCCAGTTGATCTCTTGAAAGTTATCATGATTCCACTAAACATGTACAGTGGGAATTAAATGCCCATATAGGATCCTCTAATGTCAATCCTCGACCTCCACTGAGTATTTATCAAATTTCACTCCATCCTCAATGTACAACTCACCTCAGTCAATAACATGAAATGGGTCATGAATGTACCTCCTCAGAGGTGATACATGGAAGACATCATTTACCCAGTCTAATAATGGAGTTAGATCTAAGAAGTACACCACTTCACCAACTCTATACAATATCTGGAAAGGGCCAACGAACCTTGGAGATAGCTTTCCACCTTGGCCAAATCCCTATAATCCATGTTGATGTGAAATCTGTATGAACACATGGTCTCCTTACTCAAAATCCAATGGCCTATTTTTCCTATCATCATAAGACTTATGATGGATCTGTGTAGACTTCATCCACTTCTGTATGGTCCACACATTCTCTGTGGTAGCTCATACCAACTTCGGGCCCATGAGTGTTGACTTTCCAGGATCAGTTCAACAAAGTGTGGACCTACAGGTTCGCTCGTACAAATCCTAAAATGGTGTCATACCAATGGTGGAATAGTAGATATTGATGTATGAAAACTCCACCAAGGGTAGGTGGTCCTCCCAACTCCATCCATAGTCTAACATGAAAGACTGTATGATGTCCTCCAAGACTTGAATGGTCCACTCTGTCTGGATGTCGTTTTATGGGTGGAATGTTGTGCTTAAGCTTAACCGGGGCCCAAAGGTTTCCTTTAATACTCTTCATAACTGAGATGTGAAGCAAGCATCATGTTCAATGATGATCCACTAGGTAACTCCATGGAGTCAAACTATCTCTTAAATATAGAGATGCCTCAAGTTCTCTACTGAAATCTTCTCCCAAATTGCTAAGAACTAGGTCGACTTGGTGATTCAGTCTACAGTTACCTAGATGGAATTATGTCTCATGTATGTATATGGTAATACTATGATTAAGTCCATGGGTATTTCATCCCACTTCCACTCTGGAAACTCAAGGGGTTAGGTTAAATCTGCTAGAAATTCATGCTCAGCCTTCTCTTGCTCTCAAGTAAGGCATTGAGAGACAAACTGTGGAACTCATTTCTTCATTCTTGGCCACAAAAACTATAACACCCTAAGGTTTTATAAAAATAAATTTAATGCATGAAACTTAGTTTTAATTAGATAATTATAACTAGCCTTTAAACATGATTTTACTACTTCTATGTTTTGAATTTTTAAAAATGATTATCTACAATTGTGTTCAGTATGTCATTTGAAGTCTAATGAAACCAACTTTTTTTGGTGAATATTAACATACCCTTATGAATAGTAATATGACCTTAATAAATAGTAAATTGTTTTATTATTTTATTTTCTTTAGGCTTTAAGATAATGACATTCTGGTTAATTTTTCAATGTGATTTAAAAGCAATTATAGAATTTAAATTGTTAATTTTTGAATTAAGTATAATTTTATTTAAAAATTAAATTAATAATATTTAGAAAATTATTTTTAAAAAATTGAGTTCATTTTTGAATTCTACACGTTGAAAAAATGGTAAGGGTAAATTTTTGGGATTTTTCTAAAACAATTGATTTTTTGGTGAATAGTAAAAAAAAATACAATTTTGAGTTTTTGTGTGTTAATGACATCATTAATGATGTAATAATTATGTAATAAATATGGTAAAATTTTGTATAGTAAAATAAGATGTGAGTTTTCCCAAATTGATAATACCATGGTAAAATACCATGGGCAATCCCATGGTTTTTCAAATACCACTAATGAGGTGTCCCTTGGAAATTATTAAAATATTCCCTCACTTTTACTATAAATACCAACCCATTCCTTCATTAACTTCATTCCAAATTCCTAATAAACGAATATATAGCCTCCTTAACTCCCTAGTATTCCTCCTAAGGTTTCCTCAAGCCCCCAAGGTACCAAACGTTAAGTTCTAGGAGTTACTCTACAAGGTAAGAAAATTCTCAATTTCTTTCATTTTTCATTCAAGTTCTCTTTTATGTGGTATAACTTTAAAGTTTCCATACCATGTTATTATTTACATATTATTCTTTATCTATTCTGTATTATGATTAATTTATGGATGGGTGACTCTTTTCCCCTCTATTTTTAATATTTTCTAAAACCATGTTGCATAGCCGTGAGGTTGCCGAATTTTTTTGTAAAGGATTTTTCAATTATTCTTTTATTTTGAGTTCCTTATTTTCTTATTCATTCCTCATCACCTCTTACCCAAGAAGAATGAAAGATCCATAAATTATGTATATTCTGGAAGTTCTCATGTTCATGGAAAATTCATCATCGTTCTCCTTCCCCTCTCCCACTTATTTAAGGAATAAAAACATTGTTCATGATGTGTCGAATTACCCACATCATGGATGATGTGATTTAAATATACTTTAATTCCTTCAAGGATGGTCATGAAACCATTTTTATGGTTGAAACAGGTTATAATATATGTATTATGTCTCATACATGGTTCTGTAATTCTTTTTTTTATACATGGTTTTAATTTATAAAACAAAATGAGGTCGTTATTATCAAAGAATCACTAAAATGATCTAAACGAACATCATTAATGTTTTAACTTATGAATCATACCCATGTAAGAATTAAACATGATAAAAGGTATAATTTATGGTTCTGAAAATATGTAAATACTACTCCATTACAATTATGGAGTTTCACTTCCAATTGAAAAGAAAAACCATCATGAACCAATCATGGAAAACATGTAAAGAACGCACCCAAAATAATGCAAGGAACAAAATACTAAAAATTAAAGGGTGAAATGATGTAATTAAATGATCATATAAGGTATTATAAATATGGATATGATTATATAATATATTAATAACACTATTTTAATCATTATACATGTGTTTTAAACAAGTTTCAATTAATACAAACCCGAGGTAAGGGGATTCTTAACCAGATTTCCATTCTTTGGGTTAACCTTCTACTACATTATTTATGTGGTATTAAAATTTATCGTGTGATGGGATGTGTTTATATTATGTTTAATTATGAATATTTAAAGTTTATATACATATTACATACCCTCTAATAATTCTTTCCTCAATTGTATGATTTATTTAAGGGGCTTTTATTTTAAAATCCTCTTAAAATTCTGCTTTACAAATTTCAAAGGTAATGTTTTTATGCTATTATTCATGTTGTATGATTATGTTCTACATCTTGGGAATTTTATATGATTAAGGGTGGGACCTTTATCTCCCTCTAATGCATTGGGTATGTGTAAGTTGGAGGTTGGCCGTATGGTTACTCCAATTGTAACTGTGATGGTTACACAAATTGTAAGGTAGCCGTGAGGGTTACAAATTTCAAGGTAGTAGTGATGGTTAAAATATTATGTAAGTAATTCACCAAGATACCTTTATGATTATATTTATGTTCTCATGTTTTTTTGTATCTTTTATAAATCCCATGTTTCACAAATTAAGTATATATGAGAGATGAGTATGTCTTTTGAAAATGTTTTCATACGTTACAAGTATTCATGGACTAATGTACTCTTTCCTTCTTTTACATCCCTTACTGAGATTTTTGTGATCATCCCAATTTTTAAATGATTTTTCACAGGTCATAAGTATGTGTAAGAAAAATAAGGAATCCAAGTAAAATGTTTGAATAATTTTCAAAGAAATCATGTTTTAAGCTTTAATGTTTTATATGTTGAAAAAAATGGAAACAATTTTTATGGTATCCATTCTGTAACAATGTGTAATGTTATTAATGTATTATGTCCCAATTCTCTAAATCTCTAAACTTGAAAGGATCCTCAATGAAAAAGGAAGTTATTTCTTGTCTAAAATCAAGATTATGTAATGTAATAAGGTCGGGTCCTTATAAAAACTAATGTTAGAGGTCTTGTTACATATTATCCATAGTTTGTATCTCCACATTGAGAATCCTTGACACATTGTAGAAATGGTGGGGTAATAACCACTGATGGAAGATATGAAGAACTATCCATTTCCACAAATTAAAACTACAATGAGGATAACTACTCTAAAACCTCATCCAAAAACCGATAACAAAATCTCATATTGAGTGTGTCTTCCACCACGTATCCCTTCACGGGAGTATAGACAATATCAAATTCATAGTCCTGGAGGAACTCTAGTTATGACCTTTTTCTCAAGTTGATATACTTCTGAGAAAAGATATACTTGAGATTCGTGTTTTCATAGTATATGATAAACAGTTCACCCATCAGGTAGTGTCACAAAATCTTCAATGTGAAAAATACTAATGCTAACTCAAGGTCATGGGTCACATAGTTCCACTCAAGTGGTCTGAACTTTCATGAACCATCGGTAGTAACTGCTTGCCTTTGCATCAAAACACAACCAAGTTTGGTCCTTGATGCATCACATAACACTATGTACTCGACATCCTCCTTCAGTAACCTAAATATAGGAGTGCTTTTCAACCACTGACTCAGCTCTTGAAATCATTATTGACACTTTTTCTTCCACACAAAAGGCTAAACTTTCCTAGTCAAAGTTTTCAAGGGTGTTTATACTCTAAATAATTAGAGTAAAAATATATGATAACACCCAACAAATCCAAGGAAACTCTGCATCTCAGTAACACTCTTGGGGGATCCCAAGAAAGTACTACCTCAACCTTTGCTGGATCCACTATGACTCTTGCCTCTAATATGAAGTGTCCTAAAAAGTGTACCTCTAAAATCAATAACTGACACCACAAGATATTTCTATAAATTTGGTGCTCTTGAAGTGTGTTCAAGACCATCCTTAAGTGTCTCGCATGCTCCTCCTTGGACACCGAATACACTAGGATTTCATCGATGAAGACTACCACAAATTGGTTTAAGAAAGGTTGAAATATCTGGTTCATGAGTCCCATGAACACCATTGGGGTGTTTTTCATGAAAAACAGAATCACAATTTACTCTTAGTGATCGTAAAGACATATAAAGGTTGTTTTCGATATATCCTCACCTCATACTCACAGTTGGTGAAATCCTAATTTGACATAAATCATTGAGAACCACCACACCCTTATCAACTGATCAAAGAGGTTATTGATTCTTAGTATTAGATACTTTGTTTTCATAGTCACCTAGTTTAGGCACCTATAATCCACAAATAAACTCAAGTTCCCATCCTCCTTCCTGGAAAACAACATTGGGGAAGACTAGGGTAAAACACTAGGTCACACAAAGACCTTCTCCAGCATGTTTTCCAACTACATCATCAGCTCTTGAAGCTTTATGAGGGACATATGATATAATGGTGCAGATATCAGTGTCATCCTAGGATGCAAGTCGATGCATAAATCTACCTCTCATTGGGTAGGTAAACCTGGTACGTCCTTAGGATGGATGTCCTCATACTCTTCCACCACTATAGGAAACTGATATCCCAAAGCATCCACTACCCCCATAGTAATTCTTGATAACTTGTGAGTAATCCGTTGTACTCTCCTACACCTCAGCTCATCCTACTTCACCAAGGTTTCCTTTTCACCCATAAAGTAAAACCTAAGTCTGTCACTATAGACACGCCACATCCTTTTCCTAAAATAGTCAATATGGACATGAACTATAGACAACTTTTCCATACTAAATATGGCATCGTAACATATCATTACTAAAAAAATATATCTCATACAAAACTCTCACTGCCAAATGTCAGGTCACACTGTTGGAACAAGTATGAAATCCCTAAGTCACTTCCTATCGGAGTCTCCAACCGTAAGGTTCAAGTTAAAATATCATTCAGAATCTCTACGTTTCAAACTAGAGATGTTGAAAGTGAGGAATGGAAATAACTAGTGTCTATAAATACTACATCTAAAGTAAAAAAGGAACATATCTTAACTCTTATCATCTGTGGAGCCTTAGGGTCCTAGGCCTCTGCAACTTGCAGTTGTCCTCATCCCTACCCTATAGCTCTCTAAGCCTAGCATAGACCACCTGGGGTGGTGGTGGTAATAGGTCAAACCTACGACCACCTTCTACTACCCTATTAACCCCTTTGTTTTGTTCTTTGCACTGTAGATTATCCTTCTCTGCCTTTGTCTCTGTCTTGGAGGTCCCTCGACTATCTCTTGATTAGCTGTATGATGGGTTAATCAATCTCATGTGAGATGTCTGTAACTATATAAAGAGAAACACCATATGTCCCTTGGTTGATTCGAGCCACCCTGAGAGCCCTGCACCACTGACCCTGAGTCCTGGGATCCCTGCCTAAATCATCTTCCATGCTTGGATCCCTGTGACTGTCATTGGATACCTGCTACTGAGGTCTCAACTACAAGGTGACCACTGATAGCTCCCACTACTGGTGTGTGCTCTTCCAAAAAACTCTCTTCAATAGGTCTTGATCAAGAACTCCAGCATAGGTGGAAATTATAAGAGATACCATTGATTCCCTGATGTCCCGGTGTAAGACCTTCTCAAAGGTTTAAGCCCTAAAGAACTAGTCTCATACCATATCCAATGAGTAATGCAAGAGATTAGTAAACCACATTGAATAATCCACCATGGTCATACTAACCTTTTACAAATACAGTATCTCTTGTATGCATACCAATCACAATAGACACTCAAATTTTGTTCATGAGAGAGATATCTCGTTGTGTGATGGAGTCACCAAACTCCACCATCACCGCACAAATCCCTAAATAAGACTCACTTTAAGGAATTCCATCTGATTGGAATGTGTCCTCACAAGGTGGAAAATTAGAGTGACTACCTCTTTCCATTCCTCAAACACCTAGGGGTCTAGCTGACCTCAAAACCTAGGGGGTCACTACCTCTAAAACTCATCCAATTCACTCAGCCTACATACATTCTCAGCTGGTTGTGTTGGTGAAACCTTCTAATCAATGGGTGGTGGCATAGCTAGTAATCCACCTGGATGTTCTATCTCTGGTACACGCCCCTGTACCAATGCCCCTTCACTATGTGGATCATCCTCATGATCATGTGGTGGAATCTTGGTTGGCTGTCTACATGGAGGCATCCTGAGATATAAAAAGATGTACCATGGTCAAAATAGTATATTTGGGAAGCTCACTCAAGAAGTACATGGAAACCATAACTCATTACTATTAGATACATGTACCAAAAATTTTCCCTACAACCAAATGTTTAAATGTACCAAGTATAAAGGTAGGTGATCAGAGTCCTGATGTATGGATACGCCAGCCGCTGCACCAACACTGGAATCCCTGACCTGAAAGACAAATTTGAAAAACTAAATACTTTTCCCCCTAAAACAATCTCACTAACTATCATTCCAAAATTAGAACTAACCTCCTCTAATACCACTCTTTCATGACCCGAATCAACAAGGTCCAACCTGTTACTAACCTAAGATCTTCACCAATAGGCCAGGGGTTAGCGACTAGCACTGAGTAGGTATATCCCACAAATGTAAGGCATTAGCCTAAAGTACCTATACACACGCACACATATCCAAGACCACAAAATGATGAAATGTAAAACAACTAAAATAATTCATGCATACATCTAAGATCCCACAATAGAGTTTTACAGTAAAGTACTAAAAATAAAAAAGGGTCCAAAAAAATCCCCAAAACTATAAAGAGTCTGACTTGGTCCAAGGGTGAGGACTAAGTAAAAAATTACTCTCTTGGTAAACACTTTGGTCTATCAAGCTTCAGCTATACTTCACCCACTCCCAATCCTCCTAGGACACTATCAAAAGGGTCATTGTATACACAAGACATGACACATGCGGGCAAAGCCCATGCAAGGGTGAGTATAATAATACTCAGTAGGGCACCCCCAAAAACACTAAAAATGAGGAAATAAGTGTAGTCATATCAATAAAATATAAAAAAAAATTATAATAGAAACAACCAAATATAATTAGGAAATACACCATTCCATCAGTTGGTCATAACCAACATTCTGCCACAGTATTCTTCTCGAAGAAAAACTCATTCTAGGAGAACTCACACCGTGATCTATGCTATCATTGAAGACTACTGATGAATAGGTCTATCTAATTGGTCCCCATCCAAATAGAACATAATGTATAACAAAATTTTCATGGTAAATTAGGAACATTACATAACAATTTAGAACATAAAACACAACATCTTTATTGAAAACTTTTTTTACATGACCACAACATTCCTTCATACTTAGCATTGTATGGGATAACCTGAGGGCATGCATAAGAAAAGGGTGGGCTATAAAGCACAGTAAGGGAGTAAACAAGGAATAACATGAAGAATATAGTACATGTTAGGGAATAGTCATATAAATGTAGCACAAGAGAAACATGTACATAAAGGCATGATATAACATGATTATCATAACATGAAAATGTGGCAACAACATTTAACATGATATTAGCATGAGCTAAGGCTCATTGCACATGAAGCATTAGAAACCCGCATTTCACTTGAATTATCATGAGTAAACCCTCATTGAACTTGAATTAGAATGATTAAACCCTTATTTCACATACTGTATCATGATATTATTCTTTACCAAATGCATTAGAGTGCTATCAGGGTGCACCCCTTATAAACATTTCATTTCATACATAAGTGTGCCACATGGATCGAATAACATGGAGTCATTTCACATCAAAATTTATTCCACGATGAAGGAATGTGGAATAAAAAAATGAAATATTCATTAAATATTTATATATACAAAAAGGTGAATACCCTTAATAGATAAATGGGTATGGTATTCACTTACACGATAATTTTGGTATGGAAATTTTGGTGTAAATTTGACAGCATAACGACGTCAAGTAGAAATCATAAAATGTGTTAATGAGAGAGAAAGGGTTATCACATAATTTATACATTAAATGGATAGTAATGGGTTCATGGAACATAATTTCTCAACATATGTAATGTAATTTAGATGCATAATATAAAATAATTGCTTGAATGTAAATTAGGAGAGTGAAATTCCTTACAGAATTTTGGCATGGTAACGGGTGTACATAGGGGGAATTAATTAGAGATAAATAGGTCTCTAATAATTCAAACATAAGGAGGTAAGTATGTGGGAGGTGATAAATCATACCTCAATATTTTTAATTGAAAATAAAAGGGTATAACAACATCAATAAATTTGGACAAAAAAGAGAAAGGAAGAAATCCCTTACTTGGAAGTGTGATCTCAAAGGCTTGGGAGAGGCTTGAGAGAGGCTTCTTGGGAGCTTAGGGAGCCTTTAGAGAATTATAGAGAGATGAGGGTATATTTTGGTCGAGATCCAAAGGTTTTGAGTGAAGAGTAATGGGATATTGAGTGGGTTTATATAGGAAAGGAGAGAGAATTCTTTATTATTTAGGTTTTGGAAACTACACATTAAACTAATCAAAACCAAAAACCACCCCATGGTTTTTTCCCATGGTTTTTACCAAAGTGGAGTGGAAAAAAATATTTTATAAGGACAATGGAAAAACATAATAAAAATTAGGCTTGCTTATGTGGAGGTGAGTTACACTCTCAAGGAAATCATTTTAAAATGTTAAAATAGTTTATAAGTCTTGGAGGGTCCACTAAGAAATTTTAAAATTAATAAAACAAATTTAAAACATATATTTTCCTAATATACCCTTTATATTATTTTATTACATCACTATTGGGTTATTATGATGTCATAAAACACATTATATATTTAAACGATATTTAATTTTTACCTAAAAATTTGATTGTCTCAGAAAATCATGAAAAATTAACCATTATATAATTTCAATATCCTGAATCAAAAAAAATTATTAATTTAATCTAAATAATGTTCTAAATATGTGAATTTTTACTTTTAAAATAAAAACTGACATTTATCGAAAATTCATGGGTTTTGAAAAAAACAACTTTCAACCCTTAATAAAAATTACAATTGTATCCATAAAAATTATACGATCAATTATATTTAACAAAATTTAATTTAGTATTAATATTTTATTAAAATATTACTTAATTAAAAAATTTATTAATTCATCAAAATATATTTCTTAATTAAACATTAACTAAAAAATACTATTTGTGCTTTAAAAACCATTTAAAAGGTAAAAATAATAAAATTAATGTATATTTTTTATTCTATACAAAAATAATGCACATAATCATAATTCTAGGGTCTTGTTACATAACCCCTTATAACCCCTACATAATACCTAAGGTTAAGGTGTACGATGGTGATAGACCCTTGGGGCATCTCGGATAACATTTCTCGGGTGGTAATCTCTATTAATTTCCACTTCTCCTATAGGTGATTCCATTCAAGCTAAACGTTTTGAAGCTTGGATTAGGCTTGGTCAAGAGAGAATCCCATTAATTCTACCTCCTTTCTAAACTCCAACAAATGGGCTTTTTATGGAGTAATTTTACTAGATGAGGTCATCGCTTCCTTTGTCTGAGTAAATTGGATTTGTTAAAGACCTATATTTATACTAATAGTGTGATAACTATTCAATGGCTATATTAGAAATGGTAAAAAAAATTAACAGTATTTTAAAATCCAAAAACATAAAACTAAAGAAGTGAATATGTTTTATATAACTATTTTATATAATAATACATTTAATTAGATCAAGTGGAATTTTCATTAATAAAAGTTTGGGTCATTACAGTCTTCCCCCTTAAGAAATTTTTCCCTAGAAATTTCATTTTCCCACACTAAAATAGATAAGGGTAACTCTAATTCTTCACTTCCTCTTATTCCCATGTTTCTTCTTCAAACATGCAGTTTCACCACAACACCTTAATGAGGGGAATTGTATTATTCCATATAACTTTTTCCTTATGATCAAAGATCTTCACTGGATTCTCTTCATTGGAGAGTTAATTCTCCAATAGTACCACCTTTGGATTGAGTACATGCGAAGGGTCAGGTATGTACTTCTCTAAGAGTGATACATGGAATACATTATGTACTTTAGATATGTTCAGTGGGAGTGCTAGTTGATATGCCACTTCTCCAATGAGATCAAGGATATCAAAAGGGATGATGTAACTTGTACTAAGCTTTCCCCTATTCTCAAATCTCATAAATCTCTTCCATAGTGATATATGGAGTAATACCATGCCCCCAACATCAAACTCTAGGTCTCATTGATGATTATCAGCATAGATATTTTATCGGCTCTGAGCAGCTTTAATGTGTTGCTGGATAGTCTTAACCTTCTCCACCATTTCTTCAACAATTTATGGACCTAGGAGTTTTTTCTCCCCAACCTCATCCCAACATGTCGGTGTTCTGCACCTCTTCCCATAAAGGGCTTCATAAGGGGCCATTTGGATGCTTGAGTGGAAATTGTTATTGTAAGAGAACTCAACTAGGGGAAGATGTTGATCTCATCCTCCTTTGAAGTCCATTGAGCATGCTCTCAACATATCCTAAAGTGTTTGGATAGTCTACTCAGATTGGCCACCAGTTTGAGGATGATAAGTCGTACTGAAGTTCAACTCAGTATTCAGAGCGTGTTGGAGACTCTTCTAGAAATTAGAGGTGAATCTTGGATCTCGATCGGATACAATAGATAGTGGAACTCCATGCAGCCTTATCACTTATCTAATGTATATCCATTCCAATTGATCCAATGAGAAATCCTCTTGAATTTCAATGAAGTGTGTAGTCTTTGTAAGATAATCCACAACAACCTAGATAGCATTGTTTCCTTTGGATGTATTCAGAAGTATGGTGACGAAGTCCATGGTGATGTTCTCCAATTTCCATATTGTTATGGGTGATGGTTTCATCATCCCTTTATACTTATACCTCTCATATTTCACTTTCTGATATACTAGGAACTTTGATATATTCTCAGCGATCTCATTCTTCATGTTATCCCACCAATAATGCTCTTGTATATCTTGATAAATCTTTGTGTTTCTTGGGTGAATGGAGAAATTAAAACTATGTGTATCATCCAAAATTTAATTATTTGACTCTGGAATTGATAGAACACATATTCTTGACCCAAATCTCACAATTAATTCTTTATTAACATTGAACTCTGAGGATTTCCCTTTTCTGATAGTTTCTACTTTCTTCTGAATTCCCACATCATCCTTTTGATCATCCATTAAACTTTTCAAAAGAGACAGTTGAGCAATAGTTTGTGAAAATATTGATGATGTTACCTTATTTATGATTCCCATAAACATCTTCATCAAATCTAATAATATTGAATCCTTTTCAATTTTGATTAATGAAATAGTTAATGGATCCTTTCTACTTAGAGCATCTTCCACCTTGTTCGCTTACCCCATATGGTAGTGAATTGAGCATTCACATTCTTTGATCATCTCTAATGATCTTCATTGGTGAATATTCATATATTTCTATGTGAATATATACTTGAGGCTTTTTTGATCCGTATATATTTGACACTTCTCCCCAAAGAGGTAATGTTTCCAAATTTTTAAAGCGAAGATTACTGCATCCAACTCTAGATCACGTATTGGATAGTTTTTCTCATGAAATTTCAATTGCCTTGAAGCATATGCAATAAATTTTTCATTTTTCATCAACACACAGCCTAACCCATTCTTTAAAGCATCACTAAATAATACAATAAGTTCTCCACTTGTGGGTAGTGTGAGCACGAGCATAGTGATAATCCTCCTTTTCAACTTCTTAAATCTATCTTCACATTTATCACTCCAAGAAAACCTGACTTCCTTCTGAGTTAGCTTGGTTAGAGGGTTGGGAAATCATGATAACTTTCTCACAAATGGGCGATAATATCTAGAAAACCCTAGGAAGTTATAGATATCCATCACCGATATTGGCCTCAACCATCCCACAATTACAGCTATCTTAGAGGAATCCATAAATATATCATTTCTTGAGATGATATGACCCAAGAATGAGGCTCAACTCACACTTTCTGTACTTTTCATAGAGCTTCTCCTTTTGCAAGGTCTATAGTATACTGCTTAGATTCTCCTCATTCTCCTCCTTGGTTTTGGAGTATATTAGAATATCGTCTATAAAGACTACCACAAATTTTTTGAAGTAATCTCTAAAGAGTCTATTCATCAAGTCCATAAATATTGCTAGAGCTTTAGTGAGTCTGAAAGGAATTACTATAAATTCATAGTGCCTATACTTTGTATGAAAAGTAGTCTTGGGGATATCCTCCTTCTTTACCCTTACTTGGTAATATCCCGACTATAGGTACACCTTAGAGAAGTATTGTGATCCATATAGCCGATCGAACAAGTCATCAATTCATTCCAGAGGATACTCGTTCTTTATCATGATTTTGTTGAGCTCATGATAATCAATGAAAATGTGCATCGACCCATCCATCTTCTTAATGAAGAGGACTTGTTTACCCCATGGTGAAGCACTTGGGAGTATAAATCCTTTATCCAGATTCTCTTATAGTTATTTCTTTAGCTCATCAAGCTCTAAAATAGCCATTATATATGGAGTCTTGGATATTGAAAAATTCACATGTATAATATCAATTGAGAATTAAACATCCCTTCTAGGAGGAAGACTGGGAAATTCCTCGGGGAACACTTCAGCAAATTCCCTCACAATAGGCATGTCTTCAGGGATGGTTTCTTCCTTAGAATAAATCATCTGATCAAGATACGCATGATCATAGGGTATTAATATCCATTCTTGAGATGATTGTGCTAAAGAATATTCATCCTCCTCCTTGCAATTGTACAGAATCGAGGGTTTATTCACTATATGGAGAGTGATTTCCCTCTCATAGCAATTTATGTTGTCTCTATATAAGGAAATCCAATCCATACCAATAATTGCATAAAATTACACTAGAGGGAGTATGAAGACGTTCTTCAAGAAGTTCATACCACAAATTGTAATAGGGGAGGAGTTATATTCATGGGATGCAATGATTTCCCCATTTTCCGTTCTCACTGACATCTCTACTTACATGATTTTTATCGGTGTTGTGATTGTTCTACTAAACTTTCGGGATATAAAAGAATGCATAGAACTAGAATCAAAAATTATGTTCACTATTATTGAAATAATAACTAGAGTACCTATCACCACTTTGTTTTTGGGGTTCTCTTTGGTAGTAGTGATGGAAAAATCTATCCCTTTATACATTGGAGGTTGTTGGCTACCTTTGAGAACCCTTGGCTTAGGAAAGTTATTTGTAAATTGATCTGGTTCTTTTCAGTTGAAGCAATGAAAAATATGTTGAGGGTATAATAGAGTCTTCCTATCCTCTATTAAAATAGTGAGTTTTTCATGTAGAAAGTTAATGGTCAAGTGCCATTCTCTTCCGCACCTAAAGAATTTCCCCGTCTCCTTCAAGAAATTTTCAGGGTGCTTCTTTCCGCACATTTGGAAAGTGGGGTGTTGGAATTTATTAGCACTGTTGTATTTATTCATCAGGCCACCAAAATTAAAGTCCACTTTCAGATTCTTATCCCCAGGATACCCCTGAGATTTTTTATCTCCATTTCGACTTATAGGGCACATCGGAAAATTTCTTCACATCTATCAAAGTCACAGATCGCTAGGGATTTATATAGTCTAGGTTTTATCCCACAAAAGAAGTGTTCAACCTTGCATTTGGGTGTAACAACAATGCCGGAAGAATATCATGAAATATTTGGGAATTGTTCCTCGTACTCTATGATGGATTCGTCATCTTTTATCTTGAGGGAAAGGAATTCCCTTTCCATCTTAGGTTGAAGGGTGCATGCAAAATATTTATCGAAAAACATTTCATGGAAATCCTTCCATTCCAATGCCTTGATCTCTTCCTCAGGCTTCATAGTTTTTATCAATGTCCAACATTGATCAACTTCACCCTCTATACGATAAGCATCCAGAAAAACCTTCTCTTGTTCATAACATTGAAGGATAGAGAAGATCTTCTCAATTGAGTTGTTCTATTGTTCAACGATTGAGGGATCAGATGATCCATTAAAAGTAGGAGGCCTTTGTCTCATTAAGCTCTCAATTGTGGCTTGTTCTTTCTTAGGGGGGTTGAACATTCCCCTTGACCCATGTTTTTATTCAAAAATTGAGTAGTTAACTGAGAGAGTATCATGACAAATTTTGTGATTTCCACTCCCATTGGATTGGGAATCTCTTTAGAACACTCATCACAATGATCTTCACATCAATTGTTAGCTTGAGTCCTCCTATTATTGGCCATTGGCTGGAATAAAAGGAAATTTAGGGGTAACGCATAAAAGGTAATCCAATGAAAAAAAGGGATGACTTATAAATTACATTTATTTCCTTAACTTATTAATTTATAGGATTCAATCTATGTTATCCATGATCTACTTCCTAACATATATTCTTAGGGGCATTTTTATGTATTCCCTTAATAATGTTTCATACTAAGCTTATGAATTTACCAAATCATATCCCTTAGGTGTGTAGTAACCAAGATTGCATAAAGGCCCATTTTCATGCACTAGTTACCATTAGAGTCTAGCTCAAAGCATACATTTTTAGGTTTTACCCCTAGATACATCTGTTCCATAGTTGCCTCTACTTGTTTGTATCTAGACAGGGATGTATTTTATTGATATACCATTTACTCTATACTCACCAAACTTTAGAAATGTTTTTATTATAATTAATCTTACCTCTAAGGATTTCACTAGGGTTTTCTAATACTAATCCCAAAAATAACTAAACCAATCCTTTGATACCAACTATAACAACCCTTTTCTTTACTACACACTTAAACATGGATTATTACATAAACTTTCACTTAATACAAATATGAGGATTGAGAGGTATAGTTACTTGGGAAATTAGGAACATTACATAAAATGTTAGAATATAAAACACAAAATATTTATTTAATACTTCTTTTACATGATCACAACATTCCTTCATACTTAGCATTGCATGAGATAACCTGAGGACATGCATAAGAAAAGGGTGAGCTATAAATCTCAGTAAGGGAGTAAACAAGGAATAACATGAAGAATATAGTACATGTTAGGAAATAATAATATCAATGGAGTAAAAGAGAAACATGAACATAAAGTCATGATATATCATGGTTATCATAACATGGAAATGTGGCAACAACATTTAATAGGATATTTGCATGAACCAAGGATCATTGCACATGGAGAATGAGTAAACCCTAATTACACTTGAATTATCCTAAATAAACCCTCATTTAACTTGAATTAGCATGATTAAACCCTCATTTCACATTTAATATCATGATACTATTATTTACCCAATGCATTGGAGTGCTATCAAGGTACACCCTTTATAAACATTTCATTTCATGCATAAGTGTGCCACATGGATCATATAACATGGAGTCATTTAACATCATAATTTATTCCACGATGAAGGAATGTGGAATAAATACATAAAATTATCATTAAATATGTATATGTAGACAAAGTTGAATACCCTTGTTAGAGAAATGAGTATGGTATTCACTTACACGATGATGTTGGCATGGAAATTTTGGTGTATCTTCGGCAACATAACAATGTCAAATAGAAATTGTAAAATGGGTTGATGAGAAAGAAAGGGTATCTCATCATTTATACATAAAATGGATAGTAATGGGGTCATGTAAAATAATATTAGAACATATTTAATTTAATTTATATGCATAATATAAAAGAATTGCTTGAATGTAAATGAGGAGAGAGAAATTCCTTATGAAATTTTGGCATGGTAACAGGTGTACATGGGAGGAACTAATGAGAGAGAAATAAGTCTCTCATCATTAAAACATAAGAAGGGTAGTATGGGGGAGGTTATAAATCATACCCTAACATTTTTAATTGAAAATAAAATGGTATAACAACATAAATAAATTTGGACAAAAATGAGAAAGGAAGAAATCCCTTACTTGGAAGTGTGATCCCAAAGGCTTGGGAGAGGCTTAAGAGAGTCTTATTGGGATATTGGGGTGAATTTGGAGGATTATAGATAGAGGAGATCATATTTTCGTCGATATCATAAGGTTTTGAGTGAATAGTAATGGGATATTGAGATGGTTTATATTGGAAAAGAGTGGGAATTCTTTATTATTTAGGTTTTGGACACTACACATTAAACTAATCAAAACCACAAACCACCCCATGGTTTTTTCCCATGATTTTTTACAAAGTGGAGTGTAAAACAATATTTTATAATTAAAATGTCTGAAAATAATTAAAAATTAGGTCTGATTATATAGAGGTGAGTCACACTCTCAAGGAAATCATTTTAAAATGTTAAAATAGTTTATCAGTCTTGGACAGTCCACTGAGGCATTGTAAAATTAATAAAACAAATATAAAGTCACATTATTTTAAAGTTAAAACATATATTGGTAGAATAATCCTTTTATAGTATTTTATTACATCACTATTAGGTCATTATGATGTCCAAAAAAACATTTTATATTTAAATGATATTTAATTTTTACATAAAAACTCGACTATCTCAGAAAATTATGAAAAAATCACCATTAGATATTTTTGAAATCCTGAATCCAAAAATAATATTCATTTTATCTAAATATGTTTCTAAATATGTGAAATTTTACATTTAAAATAAAAACCGACATTTATCAAAAATTCATGGGTTTTGACAAAAATAACTTTCAAACCTTAATAAAAATTAGAACTGTATTCATAAAAATTATAAAATAATTTATATTTAATAAAAATTAATTTAGTAGTAATATTTTATTAAAATATTATTTAATTTAAAAATCCATTAATTTATAAAAAAATTTCTTAATTGAATATTAACTAAAAATACTATTCGTCCTTTAAAAACTATTTACAATGTAACCATAATAAAATAAATGCATATTATTTGTTCTATAAAAAAATAATTCACATAATCATAGTGCTATTTTCTTGTTAAATAAACTCTTATAACACCTGCATAAGACCTAAGGGTAAGGTGTGCGATGGTGATAGACTTTTGGGGTGGCTCAGATAACATTTCTCTAGTGGTAACCTTTATTAACTTCCACTTCTCCCATAGGCGATTCCATTCAAGCTTAATGTGTTGAAGATCAACTCAGGATTAGTCAAGAGCGAAGCCCAGTGACACTACCTCCTTTCTGAGCTCCAAAAAATGGACTTTGTATGGAGAAACTCTACTGGATGAGACCATCGCTTCCTTTTTCTAAGTAAATTGGATTTGTTAAAGCATTATATTTATACTAATCATGTGATCACTATTCAACAACTATATTAGAAACAGTAACAATTCTTAATGGTATTTTAAAATAAAAAAACATAAAACCAAAGAAGTGCATATTTTATATATAATAATTTTACATAATAATACATTTAATTAGATCAAGATGAATTTTCGTTAATAAAAGTTTGGGTCGTTACATACTGGTCTAAGAATACTTTGATACATAAATAGGGGGTCATGCCTAGAACTGCTAGGGGACTCCACGAACCCAATCTGGATCAACCCGCTATGTAGGGGATCATACTTCAATGATCCCACCCACCCTATTGATGCATCTTATTATATGGAGGATTGATTCACTTGTCAGGGAGTTTATGCTAATACCACAAACTATAACTAGGAAACTAAGGATGATAGAGGATCTCACTAGAGTCTCACAGAGGGAAGCCACTACTCTATTTGAGACTCAACCACTATAGGGGATCAAAATATAGTGATGTGGATGTAATATCTCACTATACCCTCGTGGGAAAGGACCAATGGAATACACTCAACCTATAATGGTCCAAACTAAGAAAAAAAGGGCCTCATACACTCTTGAATGGAGTGAACCGTGTAACCTAAGGTGTACACAACATGTCTAGTTATCCCAAGTTCTACCCATGTGGAAGAGCCTCACATGGCATATAGTTTTTATATACATGGTGAGTAGAAGGATATACATGGCATGTAGAGACACAATGTTCTTTCTATGTCACCTGGACATGTCTATTTATCGAATTTGTGTCCATGTACTGGTATGTGTATGCCAAGTCGGGTCCTTATGAGAGTACATGATGTGTTTGTGACTGTGTAATCCAACCCATGTTTGTGTACTATCCAGAGTACACTCCGAGTGAACTGGGGAGGGTCACACTCTGTGGTATAGGGGTCACATTCTGTGTGATCCTTATCTTTCTAATAAACCCCTAAATTCCACTGAAGGGGTCCCACACATCGTGTAATCCAAGATTACACACCGTGTTCTGCAGGATTTTCTAAAAATACCAGATCTTCCATCGTACACCTCAGCCAATCCTCCGGCCTCTGATCCATTTACCACCATTCTAGGAAACTAAATATACAACCTCATTTCTTCATGCCATCACTGAATCACCACATTTAATCCACAATTTTTCTCGCAAAATGGATCAAATTGGCATTCTTTATTTCATGATGAAGAGCGTCGAAGAACACGAAATCAAGAATCATATATCATCTGAATAGCTCCACCTCTATCATTGAACCTCCATCATTACATTCTAATCCCATATCTATGACATTGGATAATTTTGCCAAAAAAATGTATGTGAAATTACTGGTTTATCAGGAATAGTTGAACCCTCATCCAAATGAAGAATTCCCATGGTAAATCCTAGAACGGGGGGACAAAAGCACAAGAACAAACAAAAGGAACAAAACTCAATCGATGGTCATGTCGATATTGGTTTATTGATGTTAAAAATAAAATAAAATCCATAAAAAATTTAATCATGAGAATTTCTCTCGCTAAATCCCTAAAAAATAATCTCATTATGCAAGGTAAACTATCAACATATCAATCTATTCATTCATTGATTTTAATTCGTCACAAAAATTAAGAATGGGGAAGAAATACAAATAAAACACATGCCCTACCTAGATTTAGTTCGATCGCTGATGAAGTATGAATGTGTCTTTTTTCATTAGAAAGATCTGTTAGATCCAAGGTAGCATCGATAATCAATCCATGATCCATCATCATTCACCAACGGGGTCTCCTCCAATGCTCTAATAGCACTCATCAAATTCTCACGGTTTTGTGACTAACCCTATAAATTTTCCATAAGTGTGTATTTAAAGAGAAAACTAGGATGTTGTGTCCAAATAATTTTTATTAAATAATTTTATTTATTTTACGTCTGTGACAACTTTTCCACAAACAAACTACATCGACTGATGTTAAAATGAGCCTAGGGTAAAATCGTTATTCCGAACTCAATGGTGCCCTCAAATTTCTGATCCAGGCACCTATTAATTAGTTATTACACTTTTTCAAGAAAATTGTGTGAACGTGCTATTCAATATATTTAATATATTTTAAAAATTTATTCTAGGTACATCAGACCTCATAATCACATGTCGTCTCAGTTCTTGGTCTTGAAAAAAATCCATAAAATATTTAAAAATAATACATGGAAAATATGATACATTAGAGTAATGGTTTAATTGTATTATATGTGGATATTTCTAATATTGATGAGGTGTTACCTACTACTACTGAACCATGTTATGGGAGATCTGTTGAAGTCAATCCTTCATAGTATTCTCATTCATTGACTTCTCATATGACTCAATTAATATAAATAAATTATAAATAAGATTATTATAATATGAAAATAACTATAAGGTACATCACCATAAATACTTATAATTTAGTGAATTAGCCTTTATCTAGTGAGGATGTATCTGATGATGCATTAGGAGACTACGTGGGTGAGGATGATGTGGGTAATTAACCTTCTATGATTTATTTGATAGATAGGAAATACCAGTTATTGGTTATCATCCTACATTATTGACATAATTAGTTGAAGTAATGTCGCATGCTAAACATTTTAATTAGAATATCATTACACCAAATATTGAATTACCTAGAATTATATGTAACACATCTAAATAAACTTACAACACAATATATGTTGGTCATTATTTTGAGAGTAAACGTGCATTGAAAAATGTGAAAAAGTAATACCACATATAGTGACATTTTTAATTTGTGTTTGATGAGACCAAGAAGGAAAATTATCTCATTCAATGTGTCAAATACAGGGTAGAATATAATTTTCAAATATGAGTAATATATGATAAATATTTTTTGGGTTGGAAGATAACAAAGTTCAAAGGATGACATACTTACGTACAACTAATCCTGTCACAGGACCACTCTTCACTTCATATAGAGTTTATATCGACTATTATTGTAGATATTGTATTAACATGTCAAGACATTATTATGTCCCTTGTATAAGAACGAATAAAGTAGTTATTCAAATATAATATATCCTATGGTAAATATTGGAATTAAAAACAAAAGATAATGGTGAAAGTCTATGGTGATTTGGATTAATCGTATGAATTATTTTCATATCTAATTGGATTTTTGTCTGAAAAAAATTAGGTTATTTATCATTTATAAATTGTTGAGTAATTATCCCCAGATCACTGAGTTGGTAAAACAATGGTGAAGTTCCATAGGCTATTTTTGGAATTCATTCCACCTATCACCGCTTTTCCTTATTAAAAACAATTCATTCAAGTTGATGGAAATTTTCTTCGAAGTAAGTATATTGGTGATCTACATATTACTACCACACAGAATTATAGTTTTTATCCTCTACCACATACATTTTCTATTATTGAAAAGGATAATTTTGAATCATGGAGTAGGTTTTTATCTTGTATATGGACTCATGTTACACAAATCTAGGTATTGTGTCAAATATCTGGTCTCTATCAAATAATTATAGAGGTTGTTAATAGTTATGTGGTTTTATAGAATGAACTGAAGGCTTATCATTGATATTATATTATACATATTTCCAATAATGTTTATAATCATTTCATAAATTATCCAATAAAGAAGATGATCATGAAGTTGGGTATGTTTTCATAAACTTATATTTTCTGGAAAAAAAATTAATATCCTTTTAAATATATTGTTCTCTTCTAGTTTCAACATACAATCCCCAACAAGGAAAGTTTGGTCAATGAATTGAAGAAATTTGAAGGAATAATAAATATGTATATGATTATATGATTTGAATTTTAAAGGAAAATGGTCATTAGAATATAATGGTGGTAGGTGATATGGCCATATGACCAATAATATTGTGGAGTAAATAAATGGGGTCTTTAAGGGTGTTATTAAACAACCAATCACATGGTTAGTATAGGAGTCATTTTATAGATGTGTGAATTACTTTTTTGAAAGGTCCCTGCAAGCCTATTAGATGATGTAACATATATTGTGTTTTCATAATAATTTCCATGCATATGTTAATAAGATATTTCAGTATGCATCATTATTTCATGTTTGAAACTTTAACCAGGTAGGGAGCCTCTTTCAAGTAATAGAGTGTCATAACCCACTCAAAGGAAATAGTGGTCAAGTGTTAGTGGTGATACTAGAAAGCAGGTACTATGAATATGGTTCTTTTCAGGAATTGAGTTATCTGTGTGCACATTTTGTTATATATTTTTCAACACTGAACATTTCATTGGAACCCCATGTTAACCTAGTGTATAGTGTGATCACTCTGGTTAACTATTATATTGATCCTTGGATGAGTATTAGTGATTTTTATTCAATTACCTTAACTGTTGATCAACTAAATATGGTCCCTGATATTACCAAGTTTCTTATTATTTATTTCTCATCTATAAAATCTTTGATTTATGTCTTGTTAAAAAAATTTAATCAGAAAGAATTTATTATATTTCATACTTTTACCCTACCTACTCATCAACCAACTATGGTGTATGATATTACTAGGTTATACCCATGGGTATGACCAAAGTGTACTTGTATTAGAAATGAGATATATTGGCCTCAAGAAAAAGGAGTGAGACTATGATGCCACATTTTTCACATATAATGGAATACACATAAGAGATGTCCCCAAGTGGAAGGAAGGGGCTCCACTTCATAGCATCTTTGATCAAGTTTATATAATTCATCATGACTGTGTACATTTTTTTATATTCAATTTTTTTAATTTATGGATCATTTTATGTATGAACTGTATCATTTCTTGTTTGTTTTATCTTTAGCTTGTTTCATTTTTGGTTTCAATCAGTTTTTTTTATATTTAAACTATTAAGAAATTAAACACATAGCATAAATTAATAATAAGAGGTTAATCCTCCAAATGAATTTTCTTTAAATTTTTCCTTGAAATCACACAGTTGGTTGAATATATCATGCAGTCGCTTGTACTATACAATATTTTCATCATGGTATATATACATATAATTATTTAGAAATAAATTAAACATTATTATAGACCATTAGACTAAGAAATTGATAGACTAAGACAACAACATCAGTTTCATCTATTTTTTACCTCATTTTTTCCTCATGGTTCTTAATTATACATTCTAATTTTCAACCACATTTTTCTTCTTATAGTTTTTTTAAAAAATATTTTACAAATTATACTAAATTAACAATAAAAAGTAACAATGATATCAAATGTAGAGTTGGTGGACCTTCCATTGCTCACATTCCAGGATAAATATGTTTCATGAATGTTCATATAAGGATGTATGGTTCCTTCTTTGAGTGTATAGAGGTCTCATCATTTCCATCATATTACACCACCTCCTTCCATCATCCCTTATCTTCATCAGGTTGGGTTATATGGCGTAGAAATTTTCAACTTCACATTCATCGATCATTATCTGAATCCTAACCTTGTAGATAGATGTAGGCAAGAGACACACACATTTCATTTTCTAGAGGGCGATATGACTATGACACTTGAGGATTTTTTAGGCCTCCCCATCGATGGTGTGGCTATGATAATCTGAGTAGGTGCGAATTAGTTTGATATAGTTCATCGGATACTAGGAATTGAAGTTCAATATTATGGTAGGTTTTTCATCATGAGTCAATTATGCATGTCATGGATAGATGAGCACATCACCCATGTAGCCGATGATACTTCCAATATCCATGATTTTATTTTCATGTGCATACATTATGAGACTTATTATCCACATGATCTTTATCAATCATTTGAAAACATTTTTCCACTTGATGTATTTACCATTACTAGAGGATTTGACCAAATATGGAGTTGTAGTTGGGGGTATGCATGTCTTGAATATACATACAGATCACTATACTGACCATGTGGCATTGATAAGTTACAGATTATAGGATTTGTTATTCTTATCTAAATGTGGATATGGGAGTGCATCCCTCTCTTCTCTCCACATTTCTACATGCTATTTCCTATCGATATTTAATGGGAGTCCCCATGTAGATGATGGTGTATTTTTCCTTCCTTATTATTTGAAATTAAAATGTATAAATTTCTATTATGAAATATAAGTATAAAATTGTTATCTATAGGTGGAGTCAGGTGCATCGATATTCAGATACCACCAGACATGATATCCACACTTACAAACTTATGTTGGACAACCTTCAAACGTATGATATATGTGATTATTAATTATATAGTTAAATTATTATTTTGTATATTAGATGAATTAATTTATTAATTTATTATTAATTTTTTTGATATTTTAGGTTTCATGGATGTCATATATTGAGCATATAATTTGGTGTCTCCCACCTTACTATATAGTGATTCTTGATTTCCGCTCATTCAATGTACCTATGATTCATTTTCATATTGTCGATTGTTATCATGATGGTAGAGTTATGAGGCAATTTAGTTTATATAATCCCATTACTGAATCGCTCAGTTGGTTCAATTCACTTAATTCCCTAAAGATATTAGGAAAGTGAGACTTAGATGGGCAACAATATCATGCATGCTATATTGAGATGTGGGACATATGACATGAGTCCCAATTATGAGGGGTAAGAACTATACATATGAATCTATCATATCAACAAGATTAGGGGCCCTGGTACCACATATCCTCAGTGAGATATCTTACGCTCCCCAGATGGGTCTTTCATGAGTTGGTAATAATTATTCCTTCTAATGTTAAAAAGTATTTTATTAACATTAAATAACTGAATAATTTGTTTTTGTAGGATGCTCACATTTCCTAGATCATTCACATTTATGATCCTGCAGAGGGAGACACATTTTACCAGACCTATTTTCATAGAGTAGTGGCAAATTTTCTTCTTCCAATGGATGAGATTTATCATGAGATTTTATTTTATTTTTCTAGATATGTTGAGGGTTCTAAGCCTCGTATAGATGTTTCATGGGTTATGAGACTGTTATATATGTAGATGTGGAACATGAGGAGGATGTTCATCACGATCAGCCAGATTCTTCTCAACTTCCTATTTCATGTGATCCATATCTATGCCCATAACCATAGGCATAGGTACAAACACAACCACATGTTATTCATCCAATGGGCCCCGATGCATCAGAGTCTATTAGTCTGTCATATTTTTCTACAATGATATAGGTTGACTAGTCTATGATGTAGTCTTTGTTTACCTCTAATCTATGAATATTAGCTCCACAAAATCCCTCTTATTCACATGTTAGGGATAGTTAAAGTCAGTAGCCACTATCCTTGGAGCTACTATAGGGTATGGGTGGCGAGACTATAGATACACCACCCATCACATAGGAAAATATTGAGGCAGGTACCAAAGATACTATACAAGAGGTGTGTACACCAAAGAATAAACATCAATAGATTCTGAATGGATGTGTTATCTATACATATGGTTATGACATAGAGGGGAACCCACCACACTGATATAGATTAGATTGATATATGTTGTAGGTTTTTTAAATCATTACTTGCACATTATTTAAAAACCAATTAATATATTGTATTTTGTCACATAAAATAAAAAATTGATACAATTGGAAATTCATACAAATATTTCTAAACAATTAAGAAATGTTAATATTAATAATTGCATTAGTAATAATAATAATTACTATTTGTTAATTATATTAATACTACTTAGTATTACTGTCCATATTATGTATAATAAATATTTATATTAAATTTATTATTAAATATTAATAATATTGTTATTTTGAATTCTATAATTATTATTAGTATTGATAATAAATATTATATTATTAATTATATAATTAATTAATTAATAATACACCATAATATATTAATAATAATATAATTATTAACTAGTAGATTTATTTTTTAATACAAATTATTTTATTAATATTATTAAAAAATAAATATTAGTTAAAATATTATCAATTATATTAATAACATAATAATATATTATTAATTAAAAATAAATAATACTATTTATAAATAATAAATATATTACCTATTAATAAATTATTAATAATTATATCAATAAAAATTTCACAAAGAATTATAAATAAAAATTTATAAATATTAGTTTTTGCAATATTAATTAACTAATAGCATAATAACATAATATTAAACAAAAATAAATAATATAATTGATAATTAATAAATATATAACTTATTAATAAATTACGAATATTTATATCAATAAAAATTTCACAAAGATTTATAAATAATAATTTATCAATATTAGTTGTTATACTATTAATTAATTAATAATATAATATTAATTAATAATAAATAATAAAATTGATAATTTATGAATATATAACTTGTTAATAAATTAATAATATTTATATCAAAAACAATTTCACAAAAAATTATAAATACTAATTTATAAATATTACAATTAAGAAACATTAATATTAATAACTACATTTCTAATAATAATAATTACTATTTTTTAATTATATTATTACTTCTTAGTATTATTATCCATATTATGTATTATAAATAATGATATTAAATTTATTATTGTTTTCTAGCATCCACGATCGTGGTGTTCATCAGATCCAACAGCGGGAGTAAGCGGTGGTGATGCTTCAGGGAGCAGGCGGCGGCGTCAGCTCTTGTTGGCAGTCGACATCCTCAGATATGGTCTTGATCTGTGTTTCATACTATATTTAGTCAGTTTTGATGGCAGGTTCCTCATCTTTGGCTGGAATGGGTCCTCCGATGGTGGGTGGGTTCTCCGGTGGGCTTCAGCGGCTTTGGTAGAAGGGTCAGTTCTGTGGTAGAGATGGGCCAGTGGTGACCTTGATGTCTGTGTTTAGATCTGTCGACCAGATCTGGTCAGTATAGTGATGGTTGATCTGTAATTGGAGTACGGAGAAGAGGGGTGGTCTTTGGTTTCTGTGGGGATGGTGAATTTTTCAGGGTGGATGGTTTTGGTGGAGGAGTGTTGGTGCAGCGGTGCGGGTACAAGTGTGGATCTAACTATGAGGAGGTGGCTTCAGAATAGTGTGTCCCTAAATAGGCATCGGATAGTGAGCCTGGTTGTTGTTGCAGCGTCAATTTGGATGGCTTGGTGGACTCACTGTATTAGGCCTGTCATTGCCAATTTACATCTTTTATTGGGTGTTCTTGTAATGTGCTATGTATCATTGGGCCCTACCACTATATAAGGTTGTATTCATTTGGCCTTCAGGCTTGTAATGGTTTATCCCAACCATTTCAAAAGGGATTTGTGTTATTTTTTTTCTTTCTTAATAAATAGGGCTACACCCTAAACATTTTGGCTAATATATTCAAAATAATCTAATTATTAACTAATAAATATATTTTTCCATAAAAATTATTTTATTTATATTATTACATAATAAATATTAGTTATAGTACTAAAAATTATATTAATAACATAATAATATATTACTAATTAATAATAAATAATACAAATTATAATTTATAAATAAATTACCAATTAATAATTTAATGATAATTATATCAAAAAGATCGCAAACATTTATAAAAAAATTATAAATATTACTTATTAACTAATATAAAAAAATTAAAATATTATAAATATGGGTGAATCACATTCACGCCTCTGGTAGAAATTTTGTATAAGAGGCATGAATATCTTTGATATGTATTTCGCATGGTGAAGAAGCGTAAAACTCATTCACGCTTCTTTGGAAAATGGAGAGTCATAAAGGGGGTTCACGCCTCCCTCGACCCACTTTTGGAAATATATGAAATTGTATCCCTTTTTTATTTTTTAAATAATGTAAAACCAATAAAAACTACCCTAATGTTAAAAAAAATAGTTGAGTAATATCGTTTTATTTACTATAAGTTTTATTATTATTAATATTTTTATAATAATATTCAACCAATATGTCACAGATCATTTTAGTTTGATGTTGTATGTGGAGAAATCTATGAAACATGATAAATTTATTTAAAGGAAATATATATATTAAAATATTGGGGTGTTACATTATCCTCCCTTAAATAAATTATTTCCTCATAATTTTTAATTATCACATGCTAATAACAACACCTAAGGGTATCTAAGAGATAATAATGACTCAAGATATAACTTCTAAATAGATACAAACCTTTCTATCTTAGGGAAGACGTGTTAACATATATTTTCCCACATAATAGGAATATATTAAGATTATCAATCATTTATTCCAAATTTTTCTCTACAGCTAAGTCTTATCAGTTTCTAGAGACATAGCTTCCATAGCTTCATTTTCAAGATCTTTTTTCTAAACAAAAATTAAAACCAAAATGATTATGATATCATCTAATAAAATTAGATTAAATGATCATATAAATATAAAAACTAAATCATAAGATGTCTTCTCAAATGAAACCTTTATTTCAACCAATTATACTTTCATTTTAACTATGATACAATTGAATCAACTTATAACTCCTTCAATTTAACCAAGGTTTTCCATGGTCACATTACTACTAGATTTTCTAACCTAACTAGTTATATATTACATCCTTAAATTCTATTTTAATCCTTTATAATGGTTTATAAGAAGAATTTGAATCACCAAAGAATATCCCTTAAGAATGTATATCTAGGTGTGTAGTCTTAGACCCACTCATCATGCACCAAGTGAAGAACGACTTAATATTTAACTAGTATTTTGAGGGTGATTAACCCTAGGTTCATTTGTACCACAACCACATCCACTTTACAGTATCCAGGTTAAAGATGTAATTTTTGGGAAATGACACAATATATACTTTACCAAAACATCAGGATTTTATCATAAAATTAGACTTATATTTATGGTTTTCAAAAGAGTTGTCTCATACTAATCTCCAAAAATAATTAAAATAAACCTCAAAAAAACATTCTCTGATACCAATTATTATTCCCTAGACCTACACTCCCATGTTCGGTGCTCAAAATAAATACTTTACATATAGTATTTAAGACCAAGTGAGATGTTCCAAGCTAAACATATATTTATTTTAAATCATTTCCATAAGATAGACATTACATCTCATAATAAACGCACAATCCTAAGAATATAAGGTTTAGTATCTTTAAGTATCAACTGTATAAACAACTTATTTTAAGATACTTGGGACATTTTTCCACATTTGAGCCATATTAGACTCCTTTCTATACTTCTAATGATTTATACTCATCTTCATAACCTGGGGAACGAGAACATAAGATATGGGTCATCTCAAATTCTCTATAATGGAAAATTTATCAACATTTCATCAAGATTTAGATTATAATAATATGAGAAAACATGAGTAGGGGTTAAATATTTTAATAAAAGGAACATTGAATAATAATATTTCTTCATAATTAATGATAGAAATAAATGTAATCTCAAATGAAAAAACATTTACCATGGAATAATAGTGTGACATAATAAGCATGATCTAAGGATCAAAATCATATGAACTTAACATAGAAACATGATATGTCCTTGAATCATAACATAGTAAGGAATTGTGGCATAAATATAAGCATATAAAATCTTGTGAAAGAATCTACTAGTATCACATTCACTCATTACCTTTTGAAAAAATATACCCGCATCACATTCACACAAAAAACCGATGAAAAAACATTACATGTGTCATATTCACACAATAAACTTCTAAACAAAGCTACTCGCATAACATCTGCACAATAAACTTATGAACAAAGCTACTTGCATCACTTTCACACAACATTTCATCATTTCATGTGATATTAAACCTTATAAAATGTATTGGAGGGCTATATATGACTGCACCCATCAATCATCCATACATATATATTCCATATTAAATCATTTATTCATCATATCATAAAAAACCCATGGAAATAAAATTGGTATCGTAATATTTTGAGATGGTATATCCAAACTTGGACTTAAGAATGTAAACAGTTGATTCCCAAAATTCAATCACCCAAAAATATTATTTCAAAAGATAATTTAGAGTATGATTCGTGAAAAATAATTTCTAAGGAATAAATCCTTTAAATATAAAGATGAAAATGGAAGCAATCCTATAAAAGTGTTTTTAAAAAATTATTTTCAATATTTTTGTAAAAGATTAAGTTAGATGTTTCATTCAAAATTCATTTTTGAAAAGGTAAAGTAAAAAAGTTTTGAATAAAAAATAATTTTAAAAATAATTTTAAATATTGGATCCCTAAAAAATATATCAAGGTTATATCTGGGAAATTTTGATTGGAACATAGAAATATGAACTTGAAAGGGAAATCATTTTTAATATTTTGAAAATACATTTATTGAAGACTACATCATAAAGAGAGTGATAAATATTTCATTTGAAAATAGTTAAAGATAAATTTAAATATTACTAGAAATAAAACAAATTTTTATTTCAAGATAATAAATGAGGACATTAGAAAAAAGAGTTAATATGGATATGAAAGAGAAAGAGATTATTTGAAGAGGTTATGAATTATTATTTACAACATCAACTTTATGAAGAAATAAATCCACCAATGTAATTACCAAAATAATAAGGAATAAATTAATTATAATATCATTAATGAATAGAATAAATCAATATTTTAAAACCTTATTCAAATAAGAACAATTATAACTCAATAAAAGAAGTTGAGTCAAGAAAAACCCCTTACAGCTTAAGAAATGTTTTAATAAAAAATCATTGAAAGATATATCTTGAAATTAATGTTCAAATAACATGAATAAAAGTTAATTCATGATATTATATATCCAATTAGAATTATTTACACTATTCAAATGAAATTATGTGTATAAAACAAAATATTTCTCAAGAAAGGAAATTGGGACGAAACACACTTACCTATAATCTCGCTTATCTAAACATGCTCTAAACTCATGTATAACAAAAATAGTCATCTCAATAACATATTTCAGGAACTTATTCATACTTATAACCTTTTATAAACTTAATTTATAGTATTTTGTTAAAAATATATTAGTTGTTTATATTTTTTTATCATTGTATGTGTTTATTTTCTATCATTTGTCTATTACTAGTTGTGTAATGGTGATGTAGATTATTTTTTATAGATTAAAATTCCATAATTATGAGATCATTATAGGTATTGTAATATAAGTTTTATAATTATTTATAATTTTTTAATTTCATTTCATAAGTATTTTAGGTATGATCCCTGATGATGAATTTGGTGATGATCTTTTTTGTTAATTTTTAATGAACAAAATGGTGGTACAATAATAATAAGTTAAATATTAATATAAATTTATAGAACCATAAAAAATTATTTGCTCATTATTTTATAATAACTCTAGTATTTAAGTTTCTATATTCATCAAATATTGACATTTAAATCATTTTTCATATAGGTGGTTAAACTCACTCGAACAAAAATCATCTATAATATATGAGTGAGTATGGTTAAGAAAGTGATTCCTTTGGAATAATATCATTATAAAAAAATAATAATTATAATAATTATATTTTTTTTAAAGTTTTTGAGTAATTATATAATATATTTTCATAAATATTAAAATACTTTATGAAAAACAAAATACGTCACTTTCACATAGGTGATAGTCTGCACATACGCATAGGTGACACATTAATTTTATATATTTCAAAAGAAAGATAGGGAATGGTTTATAATTTTAGAATCTTAATAATGTTATATATATTATATTAATATATTAAACACTCCTTTTTAACCATCTATTAAAGTTGATTATGAAAAATATATCACATCACTTATAGAGGTGGTAGTTTTCACATAACACAAGAGACATTTTCATTTTCCAAATGTTCAGGAGGAAGGTATAAAATTTTTATCCCATAAACATAAAAAAATTAATTATAATTGTGATGTTGGTTTAATTATATCAACATGGGTATATTATATTTGGAGGAGGTAGAAGAATAAATAAATTAAAATAGAAAGAAAAAAAAGAGTAATTGATAATTTTACCTTACACCTTAGAAGAACTCTTCTGTAAATTGGATTAAGGCATTGAGAGGTGATATTTTGAGAATAAAAAAACTTATAATAAGTTTCGGGTATTTTTAGGAGTTATTTTGGAATATTTTTCTGAATCTAAGAGGCTTTGGGTGTAGGAAGAATTGGGGTGGTGGTGGCTCCTTTTATATAGGAGAGGAGTGTCATTTTTGTAAACATAAATGGTAAAGAAACTATTAAAAGTTAAAATGGGTCCATTAATGTAAATTAATAGATAGGGGGAATATTTAAGGTATATAAATCCCTAAAAAATTCACACATGGTTTTATCATTTTTTGAGTCTTTTACTCATAGATTTTTACTTTTTTAATTTTTTATTTTTACCATGGTAAGTAATTTTCACCTAAGTAATTTACTATTAATGACTAAAAAATTGGCCTTAATAAATAATTTGTAACTAATGATTCAAAATATGAAATAAATTTTTTAAAATAAAATTTATAAGAGTGTGAAATTATTATTTTAATATTAATGAACATAACACGTAAAACCAATTTTTTAAAAAGTGTATTTTTATGCATAAAAACAATGATTAAGTTAAAATTATCAATTTTTTGATTTATTTGAAATTAATCAGTTTATTATTAGCTCAAAAATATTTATGTGACTTTAAAATTAACCCAAATAATAATTATACCTTGTGAAAACATAATTAAAAGAAAAATAGAAAAATAATTTTTTTATTAGAATAAAATATTACTTAAGTTTCAAAATGTAAAAAATTAGTTTTCTAAATTCAAAATAATATTTTTAAATGAATAATTTTACTCCTTAAAAACATTCATGGTCATGAAAAAAAATTATAAAATTTTTAAGTCAATCTTAGATCATGATAAGGTCACAAATACTATGGTATTAATAAAAACTGTATTTTTTACTATACACCTAAAAATCAATCTTTTTAAAAAAATCCCCAAAAGTTTATCCTAACATAATTTTTAAAATATGAATTAAAAGGTGATTTTAATTTTATAAAATTCAAATTATTATATTTTTAAATTTAGTTTTTAAATAAAAATACAAAATATAAATAACAAGGGTTTTTATTGAAAGATAAAGTTTTTATGTGTACTTAATATTATTTTATTTTAATTTATAATTTAAATAATGTTAATATATTAGTTAATATATAATAATATTTTAAAAGTTTTTATTTTAATTTATTAGGATAAAATTTACTACATTTTAACAAATTTATTATTTGAGAAAGAAAAATCATTGTTAATATTAAATTATATTGATTATTTATCCCCAAAATGTAAGAAATTTTTGTTAAGTAATATATTTTTATTTATAAGAGATTTTATTATTCTGATTATTTTCATAATAATATTCATCTAATATGTCATGGATCATTTTAGTTTAGTTTTTCATGTAGATTAAGCTATTGAACATAATAGATTTATTTAAATAAATGATATATTGTAAAATATTTGGGTGTTACAAATGTCTTGATTAATTTTGAATATTATTTTAAAACCACTAATTTTAAGTGTGTAACATTTTTACTTATGTAATAGTTAAAATTGACTTTTGGGCAGAAGTCTCAGACCTTTATTATTGTTTTATATGGTAAAATAATTCCAAATAAAGTATTTTTGATTCCTCGACACTAACTGTCAGCCTATGGGGATCAGGAGCCCCATTTAGGAACAGTAGTGGGCTAATTAGGGTGTCATTTTGATGGAATCATTGGATAGTTTTTTAAAAATGGTATCAAAGCCCAATTTTTATTTGGGGTGTTCGGTGGTATGGAGATAGGAGTGTCAGAATTCAAGTGGTAGGTTACGAGTAGATGTCTGATCACCACCATTCATAATAACACTTGAGTTACCAAGGGGAGTTCAAATTTTGTTTTAACATCGATTATTTATGTCTGATTGAAGTTTGATATGATGGTTTTTTATCCCTATTGGTAGTTTATGGGTTTCCTTGTGAGTTTTTGCTGGAATTAATGGGATTGGAATAGTAAAAGGGGTCAGGGGCATGAGTTTTGTAGGTTGTAGTAAGGTAAAATAGAAAGAGGGGGTGAATTTCCCTTTAAAAAACAAAGTGAAAAAACAATATTCTTAAAAACAAAAAAAAACCTATTTTATAAAGATTGAAGACAATTAAAACGTTTTGAAGAGATAAATAAATGAATCAAATTTGAAAGTGTAATGATATAATAAAATATGTTTATATGTGTGGGATAATAAAAGAAAGAGCGATTGAAAAATAAAATGATTAAGCATATTAATGGACTAAACAATTTATTAATTTAATAATTAGATCTATTAATAAATAAATATGTAACACCGTATAAATTTAGTTTAAAAGAATAATATACTTGATATCTTTCTTATCATCCAACACTGAGTTTTAAGAGAATTGTGATATACTATAAAAATATAAATATTTAAGTGTGATCGATATAACCTAGTCGTTAAACTGGTGGTATGGATAGAAATAATCAAATAATAAAAAATATTTATAAATTTTATATATAATTCAAATGTATTTATTAATTAAAAATAAATAAGAAATAAATTTTCAAAAAAAGTCATTTTCTTCTTCAAAAATATATTTTCTTCAAAAATGGTTTTCAATAATTTTTTTCATGTATATTATAGTTAATTTATACTATTTTTAGTAATTTTATTTTATGAAATGAATATATCATTTTAAAAATCATCATCTCAAGATTATCATAGGGTGAAAATTTGAGATTTTTTCTGAAAAGATTGATTTTTCAATGAATATTGAAAATTTCCAATTTTTGTAAAACTATAATTTATTTTATTAAAAAAAAGTAATAGAAATGCCCCATTACGTTTTTATTTTTTCCTTAAATTAAAATAATTATCATTTAATTAGATATAATCTAATCAATTATAAAGAAATAAGAATTATACTTGATCTAGGAATAAGTTCATTTTTAGGCTTAACCACATTTTTTCTTAAAATAGTTATTAATTATGTTTTATGCACTTAAATTAAAAATTATTTCTTCTAATTCTAGAATTTGATTCTTTAAAAATTTATTTCGTATTTTGAATTAGTATTTTCAAATTTTTTAATATTTCTCTTTTAATTTTTTCCATTATGAATAGTAACAGTAGTGAATATTTTTCACCTAGGTAAGGGTAAAATGGGTAAAAAAAGATTAAAAATATAAAATAAGATATTAAAATATCCCAAAAACTGTAATTAATTTTATTTGAAAATTTTTGTATAAAATAACCATCCAAGATTCAAAAATTTGGATCACCACTTTCCTTTTATTATAACCTTTATATTATTTTAAGAAAAGGATAAATTAAAAAGGTCACTCTTTTACTTTTAATATCTATAATATTTTTTGGAAGGGATTAAAACTAGTTATATTTAGTTATAATTGTTAATTTAAAACATGAATGATTTTTTTATTAGGGTAATTTATTTTTTGTTTTTAGTGATGGAATTATTATCAAAAATGCTTAGGCAACTCCAATATAGTGCTTTCTCAAGCAATAGAAAAATCAAGTAATTGAACTTAAAAACATTAAAAGTAATATAATTTGGATGAATTATTATGTCTCATTAATTTTTTACAAAAATGTAACATTTTTTATTCTTTAAAAGTTTATATTCAAATTAAATTTCTATCTTGATATATTTAAAAGTCGAATTATGTGAATAGTCCAAAAATTAATTTAATGGTATATAATGTAAAATAATATTTTATTAAATGATATAAAATTCATAAAAATATTATGTTTGGTAAAATTAATCAGATATGGTCTAGAATATAAAAAATTATGTTCATGGTTCACATTTCCTTTTATAGTAACTTTCTTGACCCCTAAAGAGTAAAGAACTTTGATATCATGGTAATCGTCAAAAGATGCAACATAGGGTTAAAACTAATAGACAAGGGTGAAAACAACACCTAAAATTTAAAAAAATATTTTATAGTATTATTTAGACTCATACTCATATAAAATTTATATATATCAATTTTATTTAATTCTATCATGAAAATTATTTAAATTAATTTAATTCTATAAGTAATTTCAAGGGTGCCCCTCCCTTCGCTTATAAAAGGGAACCTCATATCATATCTTCCTCACACATTTTTTATCACTCTAGTTTGTAAAATACCTACCAAAATCTATCCCGAACATCACTACCCACATCCTAGAGGCCCTTTTCTCACCAAAATGTCAAACCTATAAGGATTAAGTTAGAGAAGGTATAAGTCCCAACCGATCTATTTCAAGAGTATTTATTATTATACCTTCTTCAAATATTATTTAACCATAATTAAATAATAACATTGGTATCTTACATATACTGAGATTTTATTATGATTATATTATAATCTTTTTATCTCCATTTTTATTCTATAGAAAATGAAAACATCACTCATGCATACGTGTGGATTACCACCTCCACGAAGTGATGTGTTTTTTCATCACCACCTCACAAGGATGGTTATTATAATGAATTTAATTAATATATATGACATTAATTATATAATTATAATTTTTTAAATTTAATATATCATATATTTTCTTACCTCTCTATCCATTGAAAAATGATAATTTCATTTGTACATACATGTGGACTACCACCTCTATGAAGAAATGTGATTCATTTTTCTTGTACATATTTCATGGATGGTTCTAAAATTATATTTGAAAAGGAACCTTTGGATAAATGAGGAATCACTAATAGGGTTTAATTAGTGATTCTAAATTATTTATTTTTTCTTGATGAAACAAACCTCATAATTAGTTAAACTAAATCTTGGTTGTTTTTCAACACACACACACAAGAAGGGGGCAACTGATTTACAATTTTCACCTATAAAAATGAGTTGGATGGTCCTTGGAATGATTTAGATACCATATATATAATATAATCCATTATTTTGAACATTTAGTTATAATGATAAGGGTTTATCCTTGAACTCTTATTACATAAAGTCTCCCAACTATGATAGTCAATCTCGCACTAAAATAATGAATACAAATTTTTTGGAATCAATAAAATAGAAAGCCTTCCAACCATAACCTTAAAATGATGATATAGTGCTCCTATTATTCCTCTTAAACCTATATAACCATAGTTATAATCTATTCAACATTTTCTAATATGCATATCACTTTTTATTATCTTTATTCACTTCTTATTCCTTATTCTTCTCTCTCAAAAACTCATCGTGAAATTCTACGCACACACTTACACAACATCCCATTTTATTTTATCTCAATTTTGAATTTGAAATTAAAATTCACACAAAAAACTCATCTTTAAAACTCATCCTTTTGATATTATTTGAAAATATCATGATCATTAAATTTAAAATTGGTAGTTATTGTAGATTGAAATAACTATTAAAATCTTCATATGAATCCAATATAGTATTTTTAATTGAAATTATCCAAAAAAATCCTTCCATGTTGTGGTATAGGGTATTATGGTATAAACCATTAGTTTTGAGCATTTAAAGGAAACACTATACATGTTTGTGGTGTGGTCCATCTGTTACTTCATGGAGAGTCTGAAATATATAGAGAAAATAAAAATCAGTAATCTAAACACTATGTCATGGACTGATCTCTACAGCATAGTCTTCTATGGAAACACTTGAATACAATGTGGTATTAGTGTTACATAATGGTGATACTAAAATTTCCATAGCCTCCTAAATCCATAAAACTCCTTAATTATAGTGTGGTCTCAATGTTGTGGTATGGTGGTACTGATATTTATATATCCACCTATGATGTGGATAACCGATTATTGTGTTTAGATCTAGAAAAATCCAAAGGTACCAAAAATAAATCCTATTTTTACTAAGTTTTGGTCTTTCTTTGTGGTGTGTAAGACTACTCCGCTATGGAATTTATACACATTCTACATTTTGGTCACTAATATCTTGGCATGGTCCTTTCCCTACATTGTGGTCCACCTCTTCAGCTCCACTTTCTCCTTTATTTTTTCTAGAATTATGAAATTCATTCATGATATATAGGAACAAAGAACACATCAATTAGGATTGTATGATTTAACACTTAGAATACAATTTTTTATTGTCAAAAAATCTAACAAACTTAATCATATCCCCTTCTCCCAAAAACTTCACTCTCACATATCACAAAAACTATCAAAGAACCTATTGGGCTCAACAACCCCCGGGTTTTTTTTAAACCAAGATTAATAAATTACTATTCTACTATGAAAACTTAGAAATGGGTCACCATTCAATAATTATAATTCTATATTAGTGAACTCAATGTAGGAAATAGAACATTGAATAAATAATATGATGTTTTCCATAAGATAGTGATCTATAAGTAGCTTGCTTCACATGAACTTAATCATCACATAAAAAATTCTTTCAAACCTAAAATATTCTTACAACCACTTACAATAAAATATTAAAACAGTTCGTAAATTCTTAAATTATAGCTTACCCCTTCCCCCAAAGGTAACACATATCAATGGATACTCCCCCTTTGACAAACAATAGGAAGATAAAAATAAAGTTAAGATTTATGTTACTGATAATTCTATCCCTTTGACTACAATATCAAAATATAATATGATAGAGGAGGCACATACATCATACCTTATCCCTATAAAAAGTGAGGTGGAACACCTAACTTCAACTTCAGAATTTGGAAAGATTTCATTAGTAGTGGCTTTGTGAACACATCAGCAATTTTCTCCTTTATAGAAATAAATTCCAAATTTAACTCATTATTTACATAAACTATTTGAAAAAGTGATATTTTATATCAATGTTCCTAGACCTTTAATGTTGAATTGGAATTTTTGAAAGTATAATTTCACTTTGATTGTTACATCCCAAGAGTAATGGAAACATCACTTTAACTTTCAAATCTTCTAGTTTACTCTCCATCTACATAAGTTGTATTGAGGCATGAGTTACAGCCACATATTTATCTTTATAAGTGACTAAGGTTACTAAATTTTTATTTCTTGAATTAAAACTAACACATATTTCTCCCAGAATGAAATATCCACCAGATGTAGACCTTCTATCATCAACACAACCCACCCAATCTATATTTGAATAACGAAACAGATCAAGCTTCTGTTTTCTATCTTATTTCAACTAAAATATTTTTTACCTTTGATGTATCTAAGTATTATTTTTTCAGCCAAAAAATGAGAATCTTTTGATTCACTTTGATACTAGACAAAAATTTTAAGAGCATACACAATATTCAATCTTGAAGCTATCAAATAAATTAAACTTCTAATAAACATCTATAATTACCTCGGTTCAATTTCCTTTCACTATTCATATTTTTTTTAACTTCATTCCTTCAACATAAGTTTAGAAATAGGATTTGAATTCTCCATAAAAAATTTATTCATCATCTCATTAGAATATATCTATTTATATAGAAAAATATAATCCTCCGCTTGAGAAATTTATAATCCAATAAAGTATCTCATCTCATTAACATAGAAATTTGAAAAAAAAATCATTTCTTTCACAAATTCTTCGCATAATCCTTCATTATTTCCAGTAAAAATAATGTCATATACATAAAAAATGATAATGATAATTACCTTGTTATTATATTTAATGTAGATATTGATATCAACTCTTCCTTTTTTGAAATTAAACTTCTTATGTAATGTGAAAAAATTAGAATACCAATCTATCAAGGCTTGTTTTATCCTATATAAATCCTTCTTTAACCTGTAGACACAATTATCATATTTACCAAGAATTAAACCACATGGTTGTTCAATATTTACCTCCTCTAATTTACCATTGGGGAAGGATGACTTGACTTCCATTTGAAAAATATCGCAACAAATTTTTACCATAATGGAAAAAAATTATTATTGTATCAAGTATTACAATGGGTTAAAAGGTTTCATCAAAGTCAACTCCTTCAAATTGTGAATAGCCTTTACACACCAATATTGAATTATTTCTCACTACTTCACCTTTTTCATTCATCTTATATCAGAACACTCACTTTTTCACAATAAAGTTCTTTTCATTGGGCTTGGGTACCAACTCCCGAGTTTCATTTTTTTTCAATATGATCCAAATATTAATTCATTTCATCAACCCACTCCTGATGTTCCATTGCTTCTTACACATCTTTGGCTAAATTTTAGTGAAAAAATAGATATGATAGTTTTCGTTAAATTTATTTTTATTTGGATCTACTATCCATTATTTACAATTATATATTAAAGCTAAAATTCTTTTATCAACCTAGGAAAATGTAAAAAATATTTTTCTTCATCACTTGAATTTTATTAATCAATTTATTTTTATATAACCATTTCATTACTATCACAATTTTCTAAAGCATCGCATTGTTATTTAACAAGAACAGATTCATCATCAACCTCTTTGAAGCTCATTCTTTCATAAGAGTTCACTTTACTTATGTTTTGCATCAATTTCACATCAAAAACATCAATTAAATTCCCTATATATTTTTTATAACAATGATATACTCTTCCATTTTTTGGATAACCAAGGAAGATACCTTCAACACCCATTCATTAAAATTTTCTCATATTTTCACTTTAACTTTGATAATATAAGGACTTATAAACACACTAATGTTGAGTCAATAGGGTTTCCTTATGACTTTTCTATTCCTATGTGTTGTGAAAATCATAAACACTCTATCTTAAGGTAAATCATATTTTCCCAAAGCTTTATATTAATAAGGAAAATTTTCCTTCCTCATGGAAATTTTATCCTTACCTATATTTTAATTATTCATTTTATAGTTTCTCTTATTCTAACTCCTTTTATTTATAATGTCTAAAAATCAGTTTCACATCTAAAACCTCGGAATCCTATAAATACTTGGTTATAGGGTATTCTATTTTTAGACTCCAAATTCTATGAAATCTAGACTCTGAATTCTATGAAATTTAGACTCCTAATTCTATAAAATTCAGACTCTAAATTCTCTAAAATTCAGATTCTGAATTCTCTAAAATTCAAGCTCTGAATTATCGAAAATTCATACTCTGAATTATATAAAATTCAAACTCTGAATTCTCTGAAATTTAGACTCTGAGTTCTCTGAAATTCAGACTCCAAAATATATCAAATTCAGACTCTGAATTCTTGAAAATTCAGACTCTGAATTCCTCAGAATTCAGACTCCAAATACTTCATAATTCCGACTCTGAATTCCTCAAAATTCGGACTCCGAATTCCTGAGAATTTTGACTCTGAATTCCTTATAATTCTGACTCCAAATTCTTCAGAATTTGGGCTCCGAATTCCTCAGAATTAAGACTCTGAATTCCTCATAATTCCAACTCCAAATTCATTAGAATGTAGATTCCAAAATCTCTATATTTCAGGTTTTGAATTCCTTTGAAAACAGAATCTGAATACCCGTGGTTTATAGTCTCCAAGTGTGTATTTACTTAGACTCCTAACTTTATTTTTCCTTAGAATCCAAAAAATAGTTTTTGTTAAGGAACCTTATTCTACTTATACCTGTTATAGTTATAAAATGATGTCGTACATTCTGTTTCTAATTAATTTTTGTTTGAGTGACACATGTATAGGTCCCTCTGAAATTCATAGAAAAATATGATTGTTGGAGGATGGAGCCGACCGTTGGAGAAATGCCAATAAATAGGATATCATTTGAACGAGTTTAAAAACAACTTGATCACTATAGAAATTACATGCTGGTGAAGTTATTTCTAGAGAGAGAGACTCTCATGCCTTGTGCATACTGAACATCTTGTTTATCTTACTTTGTGCAACTCAGATTGTTGTTGTGTATAATCGAGGACTTCTAGGGATAGGAAGAAAGATGTGTCAACTACCTTAAAGTTTGAGGACTTACAAGGATAAGAAGACATAGGTTCTAACTACCTTAACTTTTGAGGGATTTTAGGGATAGCTAGACAGATTCCGATATTCCTATCGAGGACTTACCCTGGTGTGGGTAAGACAGACTTTCTTGAAAGTATAAATCAAGAGACCTTTATCCAAGGTTGTTGGATACCCTTCTCTTTGAGTTAAAAGATTTCATACTTGTAAATTGTTTTTGTTTCAAGTTTATTTCTGTTTTATTTTGATAAAGGAAGAAATTATAACCTTCATATACTTTCTTGTTCATTTTTATACACAAAGAAGTAAGATTCTATACGCTTTAAGGTAGAATATTTTCCTTGTAAAATTTTCATAAGTTTCATCTCCATAATCATTTTTCCAGAACGTATAAAGTTTATAGATCTAAAAGAGGGCTTGTAAATTCACCTTGTTTAACTTTGTTAAACATAGTTTTCCTTAAGGTTAAGAAATGAATGTTTTTAAACTTACAATTCACCCCCCTCTTGTAATTGAGCATCTACATTCATATTTTGATCCTACAATTGGTATCAGAGTAGGTCTTTGAAATAATTATATTCACATATAAGTTTTCTTTCTCAAGTTTTAATAGTTCTAATTTTTTTATTTTCAAAGTATTTTTATCCTTATTTACAAACTTTTTCGATTAAAAAGTTTTTGTGGAAAGATATCTTCATTTATATGGCACGAATGAATTTCGGTTCGATTGAAAATCTAAATCCTACAAAACCACCTATATTTTATGGGAATGATTATGAATATTGGAGAGATCATATGAAGACTTTTGTTATTAATAATAGAGTGGATAGCTTCGTTATACTTACTAAAGATTACAACATTCCTGATAATGAAGTCAGAACTTTTACTAATCAAGAAAAGTTAGAATATCAACTAAACTACAAGGTATGCAATACTTTGTTGTGTTCCATGACCATGAATATATATAGTCATATTTCTTCTTGTGAAGCTACAAATTGTATTTGAAATAAATTGGAGGTTACTCATTTTGGTACATCCAATGTTATAGAAACTAGAATAGATATGCTTAGATCAGAATATCATGGATTTCTATTTCCTTATGGAGAACCAGTGTGTAAGGTACAACAAAGGTTTATGAATATTGTTAACAGTTTGTAGTCTATGGGTGACAAAGGTTTAGATGATTAGGAACTTGTGGACAAGATTATAGATATTGTGCCTAATGAGTGGGAATCTAAGAGAACAGTTATTGATGAGAATAAGAAAGTATCTCAAATTACTCTTGATGATATTTTTGGAACTCTTCTTCAACATGAGATAAGAATGAAAAGAGATACTGATATGAATAAGAAGAAGAATGGTAATAGAAGTGTAGCCTTTACTACTACAAAATCCAGGACTTCTAAAAGGATTACAAGATCCAAGTCAAAGAAAGTCACTATTTTATCTAAATCAACTGAATGTGAACATTATGAGAATGAGCTAGATAATATTGATTGAAGGATGAAAAATTTAGTTAGGAAGAAATAATTTCATTATAGGTTTAAGAAGAAATAAAGGAAAGACAAAAAAGACTCATAAGTCACTTGTTATGAATGCAAAAGAGCAAGGCATATAAGGCCAGATTGTCCAATGCTTAAGAAAAAGGATAGAAAGGAAAAGCATTCTGAGAGGAATAGAAATAAGTACTACAAAGCTAAATCTAAGAATGTTTTGAAACCTAATTACACCTAGAGTTCCAGTGGGGGATATTCTTCTAATGAATCCTCAGAGTATGAATCTTTTTGTCCGAAGAATCTTGGTCTAATTGCCAAGCTACCTATTGAAAATCATTGTCTAATGGACAAGGTACACACTGTTGAATCCATAACTAATGTATAATTAAATGAAAATTATAGTGATAATAAACATTAGGAATATTCAGATGAATAATCTTCTTCTGATGAAGATAATACTTTACCTACATATAAAGAAGTATCTGGGTTTTCTAAGCTGCTTAAGAATAAAAATTCTAAACTCAAGAAAAAACATGATAAGGAAAATTCTAGAATTTCTGTTCTTATTAAAGAAGTATCAGATCTTTCTAAAGATATTGATAAGAAAAATTAATATTTTTAAAGTATTTCCAAAAACCTTGAGGAAGTTAACTCTGAGAAGGATAAAAAATTTAAGGATCTTGAAAATTTAATTTCTAAGAAAAATATTTTAGAGAATAACTCTAGTGCTAAAACTAATGTTTTTGAGGATAAAAGATTAGTTATTAGACTGAAGTCAAAAATATTTTCCTTGAGGAAGTGTCTGTCAAACGTTACCTTAGGTAAGGAAAACTTTGATAAGATGTATTCCCAAATTCAAACTCTAAGGAATAATTCTGGTTTTGGTTATACTCATTCTAAACCAAATTCTAGTAATAATTATTTTTTTCCTGAAAGTACTCTATTGTGCACTAAATGTCAGTGTGGTGGACATTGGGAAAAAATTGTTCTTTAAAAAAAATAAGTCTTTAGGTTTTCATAAATCTTATTTTTCTAAGAAAATTTGGATACCTAAAATTTTTCTTTCTGAAGTTTCTGGATCCAAGAAAATTTGGATTCTGAAAGTCTAACACTCTTATTTTCAAGAAAATAAATATAGTACCAATTAAAATACTTGGTACATATATAGTTTATATTCCCGGCACATGGTTGGTAACAAAAACATCTTTGAAAATATTATCAAGATGAAAGGAGGAAAATTAACTTTCAGAGATAATGCTTCGGGAGAAATTATTGGTATAGGTAACATTGTTCTTCTTGGAAAAACATTGATTTCAAATGTTTTATTTGTTAAAGGTATTAAGTGCAATCTTATTATCATAAGTCAATTATATGATGAAGGTTACCTTGTGAATTTTAGGAATGACAAGTGCTTAGTAAACAATTCCAAGGAAGAGTTTATTTTCTCTTCCCATAGGCAAGATAATATATACACACTAAACTTACAAGACCTTAGGAGCCAAGACCTACCTTGCCTTAGTGCAATGGAAGACCAATCTTGGTTGTGGAATAGAAGGTTAGAACACTGTAACCTTAGGAAATTATGTAAACTCTTTAAGAAAAAAACTTGCTAAGGATCTACCAGAGCTTAGATATGATTCTTAAAAAGTTTGTGATCCTTTTCAATATGGGAAGAAACATAAATCTAACTTTAAATCAATCAGTGAAGTCTCAACTTCTAATGCATTATAGTTAGTGTATATGGATATTTTTAGTCCAAAAAAACTAGAATCATTGGAGGCAAACATTATGTATTTGTCCTATTTGATGATTACACAAGATTTACATGGGTCTATATTCTAGCAATAAAATCTAAATCTTTTTCTTATTTTAATATCTTTAAAGCCCAAGTTAAAAATGAGAAAAAACATTCCATTGATAACTATTCATAGTGATCATGGAGAAGAATTTCAAAATTCTTATTTTGAAACTTTTTGTAGTAGAAAAGGTATTACTCATAACTTCTCAGCACCAAGAACCCCTCAACAAAATGGTTTTGTTGAAAGAAGAAATAGAATTCTTCAAGAGATAACAAGAACCATGTTCATTGAATATTTGGAAGCCAAATTTTTTTGGGTTGAAGTTGTAAGTACTATTTTTATACTATAAATCAAGTTTTGATTAGACCTTTTCTTAATAAAAACCCCTATGAGTTATGTAATGATAGAAAACCTAGACTTTCCTACTTTAAGGTATTTGGATGCAAAGTATTTATTCTGAATACTAAAGATAATTTACATAAATTTGCACCCAAATATGATGAATAAAATTTCTTAGGCTACTCCATAACTTCTAAGTCTTATAGAGTCTTTAATAAAAATACTTGTACAATTGAAAAAATAGTACATGTTAAATTTGATGAAACTGATACTTTTGTTTTTAAACACCATCAACCTTCATCTACAGATGTGTTTTCAAAAACTGATTATCAACCCTTATTAGAAGATCCTTATGATAAGGAAAATGTTCAGGAAAATATTTCTTAGCCATTTACCCTATAATATTTCCTACCATATGTTGATGAACAGGTTTTACAAAACCCAAATCAGTTGTTTCTTAAGAATCATCCCAGTGATAGTATCATTGGTGATGTAAATCAACCTATAAGGACTAGAAGTTCTTTAAGGAATGAAGTAGAATATCTAGAATTCCTTTATCAATTAGAACCTAAAATCACTAATGAAGCTTTAAGTGATGATGATTGGATTGAAGCCATGCAAGATGAGCTAAATATATTCTAAAGAAATAATTTCTAGACCTTGGTTGAAAGACCTAAGGAAACTTCTCTTATTGGAGTAAAATGGGTCTTCATAAATAAGTGTGATGAAAATGGAATCATAGTAAGAAATAAGGATACATTAGTTGCTAAAGGATATAATCAATAAGAAGGACTAGACTATGAAGAAACCTATGCTCTAGTAGCTAGACTTGAATCTATCTGTATTCTACTTTTCTTTGAAGCATTCTTTAACTTTAAACTGTTTCAAATGGATGTTAAATGTGTTTTCCTTAATGGATATGTTCAAGAGGAAGTTTTTATTGAACAACCTCCTAGTTTTGAAGATACAAAATATCCTGAACATGTTTTCAAACTTACCAAAGCTTTATATGAACTTAAACAATCCCCTAGAGCCTGATATTATAGACTTACAAGATTTTCGTTACAAAAAAATTACATTAAGGGAAATGATGATCCAACACTCTTTATAAATAAAGATAAGAAAAATGTTTTGATTGTTCAAATTAATGTTGATTACATTATATTTGTTTTAACTTAGAAATATTTAACTGATTCATTTGTGAATCTAATAAAATATGAGTTCGAAATGAGTATGATGGGTGAGTTAACATTTTTCCTTGGTTTTTAAATTTCTCAAAAACCAGAAAGAATTTATATATCTCAACATAAGTATATTGAAAATATTCTTAAAAAGTATAGATATGACAACACTAAGAGTATAATTACTCCCATTGATACCTCAAATTCACTTGATCTTGATGAAGTTGGGAAACTAGTGGATCAAACATCATTTAGAGGTATGATAGGGAGCTTACTATACTTGACAGCTAGTCATCCAGAATTAATGTTTTTAGTACTCTTATGTGCAAGGTATCAATCCAATCATAACGAATATTATTTCAAGGTAGTGAAAATAATTTTTCGCTATTTAAATGGAACCATGGATTTAAGACTCTTTTATACTTCTAGAGATGATTTTGTTTTAAAAAGATTTTCGGATAATAACTTTGGTGGTTGTAGAATGGATAGAAGAGGTACATCTGGAATTTGTAATTTCTAAGGAGATTCATTAGTTTCTTGGTCATGAAAAAAAACACTCAGTAGCACTTTCCACTATAGAAGCTGAATATATAGCAGTTGGAAGTTGTTGTGATCAAATATTGTGGATGCAACACACACTCACAGACTATGGTATGATATTTACCAAAACAAAAATATTGTGTGATAATACTAGTGTCATTTCTTTAAGTAAAAACCATGCACATCACTCTCATTCAAAATACATAGATATCATGCATCACTTTATTAGATATCACACACAAAAAGGATATATCATTCTTTAGTTTATCAGAATTCAAGATCAACTTGCTGATATTTTCACAAAATTTTTACCCTCCGATAGATTTGAATAAATTAAACAAAAGTTAGGAATGATAACCATAAGGTAATATTTTATATTAACTTCTTATTGAGACCTATCTTTTTACAGTAAGAAACACTTTTTCATAGGGGGATTACATTTTCTTGTTAATCAAATTTTTCATCATCAATTTTTCATAATCAAAATTTTTTTTCTTAATCAAATTTTTCATAATCAAATTTTTTGTAATCAAAATTTTTCATAATCAAAATTTTTTTGTAATAAAAGTTTTCATAATCAAATTTTTGTAATCAAATTTTTTTTGTAATCAAAATTTTCATAATAAAAAATTTCTTTAAAGTTTTTAAAAGTATAAATTTCTTCAAGAAGAATTTTCCTTATTACGAATAATTTTCCTGGAAATCCTGAATATATGTTTTCTTTCTTAAATTTTCATAATCATCTTTTTACATATTGTTATTTTTATCTTGTTTAAGAAACTCTTTCAGATTCACTTTTTCTTAATTCCTAATGTTTATCTTAAAAACCTCAAAAGATCAGAATCTACCAAATCTCCTCCTTATCTTTCATCATAACCATCAGATTTGATCAAGAATTTATTCAAACTTTGGATCAATCAAGGAAGTTGAACCTTCATTTCAAATGCCTATATAAGGAATCCATTTTGGTTGTCCCACATCGATATTCAAATCCTTTGTTTGCTGAAGTTCTGCCCCCTACTTTAGTTCATTCCAAATATTCAGGTTTTCCTTAATTCTGAATGTCTCCTGAATCCTCTCCTTTTAAATAAATGTCAACTGTAATGGAAATTTGTGAATGGCGGATATACCGAGAAATTTTGGTCGGTCCAAAATTATATGCTAAGTATGACTCTATTATTTCAATGAATATCAAGTCGAATGGCTGGGAGAGTCTATGTATATCAAAACCAAAGGCACAGGATCTGGTTTATACAGATTTGTTGATTGAATTTTATGAGCCATCAATTTTTTTCAATGAAGGAGGGAAATACAAGTTTTCTTTTAAGAGCTATGGGAAAACATGCTCCCTTTCCTACAGAAAGGCAGCAATTTTGATTGGAGATTCTTATGTGGGTGAAGCAAAATTCTATACTTACAAATTAATAGATGTTTTAGGGTCTTTTGATTAGGAGAAGTCTCTAGCTTGTCTTGGTTTGAAAGGAGTTAAGACTCCAAAGATTGTTCATTTATCTACAAACCTTCAGATTCTTGAGTTATGGGTCCAAGGTTTTATCATTATGAGAAAAGGGGATAAGGACACCATGAAGAAAAATGATATCTATATTTTAGATTTCTTGGTGAACCTCGGGAAGATAAACCTGGTCAAGTATATCTTGGTTATGATTGAGAATATCAATAATGGAAATTTGAAGTCTAAAATTATCAAGTATCCAGCTATAATCTTGAAAATTATAGTTCTTTTCCTTGAGTCTTTAAAAATCCCTTACAGTTCTAAGCCAAGAAACTACAAGGTTATGCTTCTTAGTGATAATACCTTGAGAAGAATGAAGGCTGGTTTCTCTTATGCATCTGGATAATTTTATGACTTGTCTGAATCCAAAATCGAAGCTCTTTAAAAGAAACCGGAATTGGTGGAAAAACACAAAAAGGGTGTGAGGAAGAGGAAGGAAAAGGAATCAAAAGAGAAAGTAGAAACTCATATAATTAGGAAACCCAATCTGCACCTCTAAATCCAAAAAAGTCTTACCCTGATGAAGTGGTGGATAAGTGGAGAGAAGACAAGAAAAAAAGAAAAGAAGGGGAGCCTATTTTTGGCTTGGATCCTACTGAGGAAAAAGACTTGAAGTTTAAGGCTTCCAAGAATCTTGAGAAGTCAGAAAAAGGAAAGAATCAAAGAAAGAAAATGTATGAAGCTAAGATAGTATAATCTCTTCTCAAAGTTGCTGAGAAAGCCTCTAAACAACTTCAGGTACCAGAATTGTTTTTGAAAGAATCACTCCTTGTGACTCTGATAAAAAAGGTAGTGATTCTGGAACCACATCAAGAAGAAGAAATAGTTGAATAGGAAGAATTTGAAGAAGAAGAAGAAGAAGGTAGTGGTGATACAGAAGACATGATAAGGAAATTGGAGGATTATCATGAGAAGGAGAGTCCTTCAGAGAAGCTTTCAATCCAAACTTCTAAAGTAGAGTCTTCAAAACTTTCTACTCTAGGAAAGATTAAAAGGGTCATGAAGAAGTAAACAAACTATCTGAAGAAGAAATCAGTAATCATGATTTTGTTCATCCAGAAGATCAAGTGGCTAATGCTGAGAAAGAGGAAGTTGAGGAAGATAAAATTATCCAATTATCTGATAGTGAGTATTAATCACTCAAACCAGAAGATATAATTTAGAGAACTTATAAGGTAAAGTAGTTGTTGGTTAATACACCTACTAAATATGTGGTTAAAAAGAAATATGTTAGTGATTCATCGAAAAAAAAAGTTGAACAGTTAAAAAACAATCATCCCCAACCAAACACTCAGATTCAGAATCATCTTCCCTTAGACATGATTTTGTGGTAAAATATTAGAAAAAGATGGTTGGTACTATTCCTTTGATCCCAATTATAGATTAGAGGTGTCAGTTGCTTCGTCATTCGTTCAATCAGAAATCACATTCAGTTTCAATGCTTATGGATATATTTTTTGGACTTGAGGCAGATTTCAAATCTTTTCTCAATGGATATGAGGCTCATAAAAGATCATAAAAGAAGATTACAAGTTGGTCAAGAAAGACAGTCGAAGACCTCAGAGTCTTTTATGAATTTCAAGGTTATGTGAAATATTTTTTTGACACCGAAGATATAAAGCATAATGTTCTTACTAAGAGTTCTGAGGAAAAGCTGACTCTTGAACAGAAAAACCTGAAGCAAGAAGTCAAGGACTTGAATAGAAAGATTAATTTTGTGGCTATGAATTAGAAGAGAGAAATGGATCTTAGAATTGAGATTAAAAAAAATATTTTTAATCAAGAATAAATATTGAAGCTCAAGAAGAATGTCTTAAGGCTCGGGAAGAAAAAATTAAATCCTTGGAGAAGAAAAGCGAAGATCAAGATCAAATCTTGAAGCATTTTGAAGAATATCACAAGGAGCTTAAGAAGATAGAGACCATTGTGAAGAAGTTTATACCGAAGAAAAAATAAGGATAATTCTCCAAAATCCAATCTTTTTTTTTATTTTTCTTCCTTGTGTAAATTCTTTCAATCTAAATGAAATTTTGGTTGTTCTTCATATATTTCATTCTTTAGTACTAACATTTCAGGCACCATTTTTTTTCTTTTCCATTACATTTTATTCCTTTTTGAAAATCACAAAGGGTGAGAAATGAATGATAAAAATAATTCTAAGTAAAGAATAATTTTTCCTCTGTAAGGGGGAGTTCATCTAAGGGGAAGTTCTTATCAAAGATTATTTTTATATGCAAGAAAATGAAAAATATCATTTAGGAAATCAATAATACGATCCTTAGGGATTTAAAAACCTAAGGGGGAGTTAGTAATATTCACTATGATTCATATGTTAAGGGCGACATGTTTTATTTTATGTTCATAAAAACTATAAGTCCTTATATTCTTTTTTGTAAGGATGTTTGTGCTTTCTAAAAGGGGGATATTTTTGAGTCAATAAGGTTTCATTGTGACTTTTCTATTCCTCTGTGTTTTGAAAATCACAAAAACTCTATCTTAAGGCAAATCATATTTTCCCTAATCTTTATCTTAATAAGGAAAATTTTCTTTCCTCAAGGATATTTTATCCTTACCTATGTTTTTAATATTCATTTTATAGTTTCTCTTATTCTAACTCCTTTTATTTCTAAAGTCTAAAAATTGGTTTCACATCTAAGACCTCGGAATCCTATAAATCCTTGGTTATAGGGTATTATGTTTTTAAACTCTGAATTATATGAAATTCAGAATCTGAATTCTATGAAATTCAGAATTTGAATTCTTTAAAATTTAGACTCCGAATTCTCTAAAATTGAGACTCTGAATTCTCTAAAATTCAGACTCTAAATTCTCTGAAATTAAGACTCTGAATTCTCTGAAATTGAGACTCTGAATTCTCTGAAATTCAGACTTTAAATTCTATGAAATTCAGACTCTGAATTATCTAAAATTACTTCTCTAAATTCCTCATAATTCATACTCTGAATTCCTAAAAATTTAGACTCTGAATTCCTTAGAATTCAGACTCCAAATTCTTTAGAATTAAGACTCCTAATTTCTTAAAATTTAGACTCTGAATTCTTCATAATTTAGACTCTGAATTCCTCAAAATTCCAACTTCGAATTCCTCAGAAATCAGACTCTGAATTCCTCAGAATTCTGACTCTGAATTCATCAGAATTCAGACACTGAATTCCTTATAATTCAGACTCCCAATTCATTAGAATTCAGATTTCAAAATCTCTAGATTTTAGGTTCCGAATTCCTTGGAAAAAAAATCTGAATACCTGTGGTTTATAGTCTTCAAGTGTTTATTTACTTAGACTCTGAACTTTATTTTTCCTTAGACTCTAAAAAATAGTTTTGGTTAAGAGACCTTATTTTTCTTATACCTGTTATAGTTATGAAATGGTGTCCTATATTTTCTTTCTAACTAACCATTGTTTGAGTGACACGTGTATAGGTCCCTCTGAAATTCAAGGAAAAATATGACCATTTGAGGAGGGAGATGACCGTAGGATAAATGACTATAAATAGGAGCTCATTTGAACAAGCTTAAAAAAACCCAATAACTCTATAAATTTCATGCTGCTGAAGTTATTTCTAGAGAGAGAGACTTGCATTCCTTGTGTGTACTAAACATCTTGTTCAGCTTGCTTTGTGAGACTCCGATTGTTGTTGTGTACAATCGAGGACTTCTGGGGATAGAATTATAGAGGTGTCAACTACGATAAAGTTCTAGGACTTCCAAGTATAGGAATATAGAGTTTCCAACTAACTTAAAGTTTGAGCGCTTGTAGGTATAGCATGACATATTCTAATATTCCTATCAAGGGCTTACCCTGGTGTGGGTAAGATAGTCTTTCTTGAAAGTATAAATCAAGGGAACTTTTTCCAAGGTTGTTGGATACCCTTCTCTTTGGGTTAAAAGATTTAAAACTTATAACTTTTTTTTGTTTCAAGATTATTTCCACTATATTTTGATAAAGGAAGAAAGTATAACCTTCTTATACTTTCTTTTTCATTTGTATACTCTGATAAGTAATATTTTATATTCTTTAAGGTAGAATCTTTTCCTTGTAAACTTTTCTTATGTTTCATCTTCAGAATCATTTTTCCAGAACCTATAAAGTTTTTAGAACTAAAATAGGTCTTGTGAATTAACCTTTTTTAACTTTGTTAAACATAGTTTTCCTTAAGGTTAAAAAACAAAAGTTTTTAAACTTATAATTCACCCCTTCTTGTAATTGAGCATCTACATTCATATTTTGATCCTACAACTAAAATATTTAAAATATATATATTTTCTATAATACATCTTATATGATGACAGTTATTAATTTGTCTTATAAATACAATGACTTTGGATATGAACCAATGCTCTATTGGATTGTCTCTAGAAATAATGAGATGTGTTATGATCTAGCAACATAGTTTGAGCCATCTTCATAAGACATCTATCATTTTGTTCATCCACACCATTTTTTAGTGTTTATGGTACATTGAGTTCATGATGAATGATATCTTTTTCAAGATATGTTTCAAATATTCCATTGGTACACTCATCACTATTATCAGTTCAAATTTTCTTCAAAGAGTAACTACACTCTTTTTTGTATGTCTCCTGAAAATTTTAATCCTTTTTAAAGACTATAATTTATGTTTCATAAACACAATACATTTAATGATATTAAATTAATCAATGAAGGAAATAAAATAGTTATCTTCATTTTTTATTTCTTTCTAATAGTCCCTCAAATGTTATAGTGATCAAACTACAAAGGATAAGTAGTTTGTATCTCAACCCTTTTGTGTAGAGTATTCACAATATTTCCCTTTAGACAAGTGGAACATATCCAATTTATTTCTCTTTTAAAATTAGAACCATGATGAAAATTTTATCCAAAAATAATCTTATGTGTTCTATTTAGGACAAGATAACCAAGTCTTTGATTCCATGGTTTATTTTTTTCTTTATGCTTAAATAACAAAAAAAATAGAATTTCCAATCTGAAACAAATTGCCTCTTATTCACTTTCCTATTATCAAGATACATCCATATTTCAATATATTCACAAAAATCCCATGTTTATGAAAAATCAATTTATTCCCTTTATCACATAATTGAGACACACTAAGAAAACAATGTTTCAGTCCTTCAATATACAACATGTTTATGGATTTCAATTTATCTTTACCAATCAATGTTGATCTAAAACCTTTTATTTTGAGTGAACTATCATTTAAAAAGGTCACTTATCCTTATATACATTTTTAAACATCCTCTAAAATATTTAATTCTTATTAATATAAAAAATAACAACCACTATCCAAAATCCATGGAGATTCTCCTTTGGATGCTTTGTAGGAAACACTACAAAATGGATCAATTTATTTGCATTTATTATTATTATTTAGATACTTATCAACATTATATATTGATAAAATTTGAAATGGTAGTTGTTAGGTCCACTAGGATGGATACCCTGAGAGGGGGGTGAATCAGGGTATGACAGATTAAAATGACTGCCCCTTTGATCTTGTTTTTCTATTAGACAAAACCCTCTTCTCTCTCCTTCCTGATGCAGAGTATGAACAAACCTTAAAGCATGCATAGGACACAGTGATTTTTACTTGGTTCACCCTCACTAGGCTATATTCAAGGAGCACATACTGGCAGTGTGCCGATGTACCAATTACACTATAAGCGCACTGATATTTACAAGTTTGAAGTGGACTCATTGTCCCTTCTGGTTTACAACCACTCACAATTTGAGAACTCACTGCTCTCCCAACTGAAGTGAGCTCACTGCTTCTTCAGAAGATCCATTCATAGTTTATAGACCTGTAGGTCTCTTCATTTTCATGAATACATGAATCATCAAATGTTGATAGATGTTCTGCTGAAGTACAAATTTCATACACATATGAATACCACTTTTCCCCTAAACACTGTGCAATTCCTTTAAAAAACCTTCGCAAATCACCCTACTTCGTGAGGCTCTGAATTTCGCAAAGCTCAAGCAAACCTTCCCGAAGCTCCTGCCTTTTCATGAAGCACTCTCACAAAGCACTCTCGCAAAGCTCAAGCCTTTGAAATTATTAGGCCATCGCGGAGCTCAATTCATCATAGTGAGACTTCCCTCGTGAAGCTCACTGAGCTAACGTGGAGCTAGTAACTTTCACGGAGCAAGAATAGATGTTTTGAAGCTCTTCTTTCGCGAATCACACTGCCTTTGTGAACCACCTTTGCGAACTGAGAGAAAACTATTTTCTCTGAAAACTCTCTACTTCTCTCGAGGGTGTTGAGGTCTATTTATAGGTGATTTCACCAAACCTTGAACCTTCTGTGCGAAGTCAATGCCACGTAATCTCAATTCGCGAAGCTCCAAAGTTCCTGCTGAAATTCTCTCAAAATCGTGAATCACCATGAGAATTTTCCGATCGCGGAGCATCCCGTCAACTCCTGTGCGCCTTCTCCACAATGATCCCTCGCAAATCCCTTCACCGCTGTGATGCACTTCAACCTCTGTCATTCACGAAGCTCATCATTATCGCGAAGCATCACCGTCAACATTCTTCTGGTCTTCACGAAATCCAATCCATGAATCCTATCTTTGAAAAACTCATTAATTTTCCATATTTAAATTAGATATTCAAGGAAATCCTCTTTTCGCGATGCTTACCAAACTCCAAATTTTGGACCCCAAAAATTTGGCAAAAATTGGAAAACGGTGCCACCTTGTATCTGTTCTTTTATACCACCTTCAGATCATCCATTACTTTGTCATGGTTCTTTGTCAACATGGATTGTCAACAACATTTATGGAACTCGAAAATTCACCATGGAAACCTACTTTGTCAACAAACACAATCAATCCAAAAATGATGCAATGTTACCTTGAGGGATTTTTTCCCAATAGTAGCATAACAAGACACCCTATTTCAAGATTACCTCATTTCTCACATCATTCACATGCATATTTAAATTGTTTAAATCTATTTTCAGTTTTAATTCATATTTCACAGTTTATCTCTAAATAGTTATCTTTTGGATGAGATGAATACCTAATAATTTTTGTTTTCCAAACCATATAAAATCATAATTTTATTAGTAATTAAACAAAAAAATCTTCTCCATGTTCCCAAATCCTCCAAAATTCTAGAAATATTCATAAACATGTTTTTCTTTATATACAACGTGTTGTTCAAAACTGTGAACCTTTCATTCTTCTTACTTCCTACCATAAATTTAAGATCCTTTATACAAACAAAAATTTTGATGGCCTCATCAATATTCCTTATTCATAACCAAATTCTTATCATCCTTTTTTTGTCACCATTTGTATTAGTTTTTTCATTCAAGTAGGAGTACTCAGAATTTCTAGAATCTGGAAAATCACCTAATTTTTCTACAATATTGGTCTTCTTGACTTTATTATTCTTATCATAAATAGAACAAGTTTCATCAGTTTTTTTATTTTCATTTGAGTCATAATATTTTGATGCCCATGATCCTTGACCATACTTAATCATTCCCTAACTTCATAAATAGAGTTATTAAAATTTAGCTTAAATCTTTAAAGATATTTTTCTATAATAAAAAAAATTATCTAAAATTTCAAACACCTTTTTTGTTCCTTTACTTATTCTATATTGAATATTGAATTATTCAGTTCATCAATAATCGTGTTCAATTTATCAACTTCTTCAGACAAATTTAATTTGTATTTTATAAGGATTGATCCATTGCTTTTAGAAGTTTGATTTTCCTTCTTCATATTTCTTATCTATTTTTCCAACTTTGAGATATTTAAGAGACACTAATTGAGTTCTCTTTTCATAATGAATTCCATTTCAGTTTTTTCATTGTCTTCAAATTCACTATAACATTCACTGGTGAATTATTCTTTATTCACTTTTGTAATGAGAATTTTTTCATCAACATCTCTTGACCTGTCAATTTCCACTTCCTCGTCACTTCTTTAACTAATTTTACATTTAGATAAGAAATTTCCTCTTTAATATTTTCAAGAAATTTTTCTTATTAACTTTAGAATAAACCCCTAATTTTTTAAACTATGATGATATCCTTTTAAATACTCTCCTTGGTACTTCCTATTCTCCATCACAAACATCATCTTCATTTAACATAGGATAATTTAAAGGAAAATGTTAGACTTATCCACACCCAAATAATTTAAGTGGTAGTTTAATTTTAAAACTTCTATTTCCTCTAGTCATATTTCTAAATATTAGATACATCATCTTATAAAACTTATAACCTAAATATGAATCAGAATCATATTGATCAATATCTTCTTCATCAAATATATTCATCTGCTTCTCTTGTTTTGAGGACTTAAAAGGGATTTCTTTTTCATGCTTACACTTCTTCATGATAAAAATTCTTTACTCGTATTATATGTAATAACAATAATGTATAAATCATCTAGAGGAAGTGATATAGATCCCTCTATTCAAGAGAAAAAACTTTATCATCAATCCTATCTAAAAAGATATAAATTATCTTCTCAACCACTATAGTATCTTTTAATTTATCACCATATCTTCTGATCATACTCGTAATATCATTAAATATTATGAATAAATCATCTATAATTTCATCTTATTTCATTTTTCAAATATTCATTTTTCAATCTCCAAATATCTAGTTTAACCTGCCTCACCTTCTTATTAGATTCATAGATATTTACAATTTTATCCTAAATTCCTTTGGATGTCATGATACCTCTCACTTTGAGAAATTATTTCTCATGTAATGATGAAGTTAAATCATTCCTATCATAACTATCTTTCTCAATATTTCTTTTATCCGCTACTATCAAAGAAACCTTTTTAGCAGGAGGTGGAAACCCAACTATTACAGTATCAAGAACTTCCAAACTAATTGATAGAATATAATTTGATATATTATACTAATAGATATGATAATTCTCCCAATAAAAGTTGGTAGTCGCCTTTTTGTTCACTAAATTATGATTTACCATAATTAAGACTAGAAATTCAGAACTAACCACTTCAAATAGAGATAAACTTCTCAAAATGTAAAAATAAAATCACAAAATTGGGTAACCTAGCTCTGATACCACTTGAAAATGAATATACTAGATCAATGAGGAATCACTGAGAGGGGTTGAATCAATGATTCTAAATTTTTACATTTTCTTGATGAAACAACCCTCATCACCAATTAAAGTGAATCCTGGTCATTGTTAAACACACACATAATAGAGGGACAATATAATTTCAAGGTTCACCTATCAAAATGAGAAGTATAGTATTTAGAATAATATAGATTCTACCAAGATCATATGACCCACTAGTTTCAATATATAGGTATAACAATCAGGTTTTATCCTTAAACTCATATTACGTCAAGTCTCTTAACTATGATAGTGAATCCCTTCCAAAATAATAAATATAGAATTTTTTGTATCAATAAAAAAGAAATCCTTCAAACTATAGCCTTAAAATGTTGATGTAGTGATCCTCCAATTTTTATTTAACCTATAAAACCATAGGTATAATCTCTTCACTCTATGAAAATATGAACCACACATATTTTACTCTTTCTTCTCTTCTTCTTCCTTCTTATTCTCTCTCAAAAACTCACTGTGAAATTCTACATGCACACTTACACAATAGAAAATATTCTTTTATATCAAATTTGAAATTGAAATTCAAATTAAGACAACCAAATACTCTTTCAAACTCAAACTTTGGATCTTAATTCAAAATATATTGATTATCCAATTTAAAATTGATAGTTATTGGAGACTGAAATAACCACCAGAATCTTCAGATAAATCCAAAACAACATTTTTCTTTGAAACTATCCAAAAACACCTTTCCATGGTGTGGTATAGGGGATTAAATCATAGACCTTAAGTTTTTAACATTTAATAAGAAACTTTTATACATAGTTTCGGTGTGGTATAAATATCGTAGTGTAGAGAGTCAAAAATATCCAGATCCATTGAAAATTAGTAATCTCTATATTACATTGTAAAATGGTCCCTATGATATAGTATTTTATGAAAACACTTGACTACGGCACGGTTTTAGTGATGCATCATCAAGATACCAAAATTTCTAGAACCTCAAAAATCCATCCAACTTCTAAATATAGTGTGGTCTTAGTGCTACGGTGTGGAGGTATCGATATTTCCAGAGCCACAAAAGTCAACCTGTAGTGCTCTATGGTGTGGATATCCCAATACGGCATGGAGATTCTGAAAAATCCAAATGCAAAAAAATAAATCCTCTCTATACTATGTTGTTTTCCTTTTATATAGTGTGGAGTACTTTTCCTCTACCTCATAGACATATATTTTTCATTATTTTCACTGATACTGTGGCATGGTCCTTATCATGTTCCATGGTCCACCACTTTAGCTCCACTACCTCCTTCAATTTTTCATTCATCATTAACTTAATTAATGATATATAAAAACTAAGAAAAAATCACTTAGAATCATCTAATTTAAAACTTAGAATATGATTTATGTATTGTCAAAAAAATCTAACAAACATAATCATATCTGCTTCTCCAAAAAAATCACTCTCACATATCATAAAAAGCATTAAAGAACCTCTTAAGATCAACATTATTTAATGTATAAAATTTATAATCTTTTTATGATTAATATTCAAGATATTACGAAAAGATGACCCTTTTGACCATAGTCATTCTACTGAAGCTATTATGTATTATTAACTGAACGTCCTCAAAATGTCCAATGTGAACCTAACCATTTTAGTGACTAAATAAAATATGGTAATAAATGAAATAAAAGGAATAATGATAATTAAATGAATGTGAAAAGGGTTTTTAAGCAAGTATAAAACAAATATAATTTTATTATTTAGGATTTAGAGAATATACAAAGCTATATGGGACATAAGGTAAGAGGCTTTTCTTCAAAACCTTATTTTAAATTATTCCTTTTAAATATTTTATTATATATACATGTTATTTAAAATGTATCAATAATGTTATTATTTACACTTAAAATGATGTTAAATTTTATTTTAAATTACTTTTGACTTTTTTTAAGTTTAAAAAAAATTAAATATTTACCACACAGATCATTTTTAACGTTTTTACCAATGTTTAAAAAGATTGTATTTTTTAGTATTTGTTGTTTGACCACCTTTTACTATCATTATAGATATTATTCATTTTCAATAATACTTTAAAATTTTCCATGGTTATTTTCTAATAAAATATTTCTCTAAATATTTTTTTATTTTTTTACATTGTTTAAGGAAACAAAAACTTTTTACCATCCTTATGAGAAAAATGAAAGTGTTATTTCTTATAGGATTGAATTCTAATTCAAATGGGTATTAGGATTAAAGTGGAATATATGTTTGTTTTATTCATGCTTTGATTCTTGGAAATTTTATATAAAAAACAAGTTATCCTGAAATATCTCTAATGATGGGTGATCTCAATATAGCTCTCTAATGCATTGGGTAAAGTGGTATAGTTTAATAGTTATATGTTACTCCTAAGAGATATGGGAATTATTTGGTTATCAGATTCCATTATAAAGGTTCTTATAAGGATAAATATATGTTCAGTGTCCCATGGTAATTATATGATATTATTTTAATGGTTAATAATTAAAATATTTTTATTTAAAAAGGTAAGAAAATGATCTTCTGTTTTTAAGGAATGTTAATTCCCTTTTTTATAAAGGTGAAAGGTTTTTTTTAATGAAATATATTCATGAATTTTAATGATTTTCAAGAAAATGTTATGATTATAATTTTTTCATTATGATTACATATGAAAATTTTCATCAAAGATATTAAGTAATTAAGTCTTTTTCATGCAAAATTAAACGAATATTTGAGATAAAATATTTATTTTGAAAGAGGAAAACATTTTATGGTTTTTTTAGGTTTAAAAAAGGACTAATGGGTGTTTTTTGTCCCTTAATAAGCCTTTTCTTTCTCATCTAAAATTTTCAAATGATTTTTCATAGGTTTTAAGGATGGATAAAAATGTTAATAAAATTAGAGTTCCAAATGTGGGATTTACCTTAAAAAAGAATGTTTATATTTATAAATAAATTATTTTGTTGTAAAATGGATACTATGTAGAAATATCTACTTTATTATGTAATTTTTTACCTAATTATCTAAAACACTAGACCAAAAAGATCTTGGAAATTAATAAAGTGAAACCCTTGTTATAAATCATGTAATTATGGGTTATTTAAGGTATGAGATGTTATAGTTGGTATCAGAGAAATGGTTTAGATAACTTTAGAGGTTTTGATGATTAAGATGAGTATAGTTTAAGATCTTTAGATACCATTATGGGTTAATAATTCTAAGTATAGGATAATATCCTAAAATTTTGGTAAAGAAAAGTATGTGTAGTTTTATTAGAAATTATATCTATATATGGATACTGGTAAGTGGATGTGGATTTTTAATAGATACAACTAGGTTTAATAACTCTTAAAGTGATGGATTAGGCATTCACTCGATCATCACCTCTTGTATGATGAGTGGGATTAAAATTTCTCACATTGATAAACACTCCCAGAGGATATGCTTGGGTTTATTCACATGTTTTATGTGAATCATTATGAATTATTTACATATAATGTTATATAATAAAATGTTGGCCATGGATAACCAAGGTTAAACCTAAGGTGTTATATATTAAAAGGAAGGTTTTCATAGAGTAAGACATTCAAAATTTATTTAGTTGTTCACTCTAATTTTCTTAATAAAATTATTGGTTATTGATTCAAAAATTTATTCCAACTGGGTAAAATATCTTCTTCAATATGGATAGATATAAATCAATCACAAACATAATTTCCATTATTTAGTATTAACTTGTAATAATAATTGTAAAATATAATGATTTAGACACCTTCTCTGGTATTCAACTAACCTAAAAAACACTTTATAATGTATCCCAATCATCTTCTATAATTTGATACCATTCAAGACCTTGGGATACATTTAATCATGTTTTTTAAAGAATAATATGTTATCATACCTATTTTGGAAAATATAATAAGGGAATTTATAAATTTTTTACAATAGATAACTCAGAAAATGGATTTCCAACCCTCTACTTAGATATAATAGAGGGTGTCCTTAAAGTAGCTTATGTATTTATATTTTTTTATAAATAATTTTATTTTTATAATTACTAACACTTATTTGAAAGATTAAAGTCAAACCATATCCTAAAGTATTATGGAAAACAAGTTTGAGATGATGTCTTAAAGCTATATATTCAAAACACGATTTTGTTTATAAATTTCAATCTCCTTAACCTTCCACTTCAATAGAGATGTAATGATCATACATGGTTAAATAAATAAGAGGAACTTGAAAAGGTTTTTAGGCATTCTAAAAATATATGTACTCAACTTATTCGATCATGGGGCATCTGTCTTCAAAATTGGGATTGGAATGAATGGTTATCAACAGTTCAAAGGTATGAGTTATTTATGTTTAAAGTAGGAAACATGAATAGATTCGTATTGATGAATTATAGGAAATGATTCATATTATTTATTGTAGGAAGTAAGTATAAATATATAATATAGAAAATATTGGATAATGGATATTGAAGAACGTTTAATAATTGAAAACGTATTTATATAGGGTTTCAAGAGTTATGATGTAGTGATATCTTATTTAAGGGATGATAAATTTAAGTATAATAATAAGTTTAAAGGAATTAGTACCTTTTGAGTTTTTATGTGACAGAAGTAATTTATGTGACATTTATTAAGTTTTAATAAATGTTTTAGGTATATGTATCTCTTATTTTTAGCATTTATCATGTTGAAAAGGTTATTTGAGGAGGAATGATTTTATATTTTTTGGATATAAGTTGAATGGTATTGATAACCTTTAGAGTTAATATTATATTTAATATTAAGGTAATTATAGTTAATTAGGATAAAATGGTTATTATATTTTGGGAACATATGATTTATTTTATCAATAACTATGGAATTGAAATGTGATTTAGTAACTAAGTGATTGAATTTATTTTTTTAATAAATTTACTACATTGGAAATATTATATGATTAAGTTAAATGGAAATATTTTTTATGACATTGGAGTTTATTTAGGGAATAAAGGTTGAATTATCTTTTGGAATCATATATGATTTTATTATGGATTTATAATGATATAGGTTATTTATGGAAAAGATTATCATATCGTGGAAATTATATGATTAGGGAATGTAAATTTTTGGTATATGGATTTATAAATGATTTAGAGACAATTTTTAAGTTGATCATGTAAGAATATAATATCAAATCATTCTCATATTTGGGTTTCAATCTTGGTCGAGCATGTTTTGAAGAGTTTTAAGGTTAGATATTTATAGAATGATTTAATTTGAACTTTAGGTGTTATTATTGTGGAATTGTTGATTAATATTTATCCATATGAAGATTTATACATATTTTATATTATCTTATCTTGTGTTAACCATTTTGGTTTGTAATAATGTCTAAATATATAAGGAATAGATTGTTATCCTTTTATGGATCTTTTAATCTTTTAAAAGTTAATTTTAGTGCTCCATGTATGAAGAAAATCATCTTTAATATCATTTTCTCAGAGTATGAGGTGATATAGAAGTGAAAAAAACTTTTCAAAGAACAACCAAAGGATGAAATTTTACTTTTGTAATGGAAATAAATCAAGTATATTTTCTCATGTTCTCTATCTTGAGAATAAAATAATCTCTCAACTCTAAGAAAAGGATCTTGAAGTAAAATAATTATCATATTACCTGCATTAATGATTAATTGACAGTTTTATTTATCCCCTATTGATTTATGGTTTTTTCATTAACTTTATCAGTACCATATTCTTAATCACTCTCTATTATTCCTTGGATATTATTTTTCTCCTCTATTTCTATATTTTCACTTCCTGCTAATTTTATCCTTATCTGGGAACCCAATTATGTGTTATTCTAGGTGGCCTTTATGTTTACCTTTTAATATTTCCAAAAGGAATTTTTATTATCCCTTTTTATGATGTTGGATTCCAAAAAATGTATTTTTAAATATTAAAAAGGTTTTTCCTTTCAAGATCATATGTTTTATCTTCTACTCCAAGGAATTGATTTTAAAAAAATATTTTAAACCCTTTTTATCAGGAATAAAATATAATTGTGAGGATAAAATTTCTTTAAGGGGGTAGAATTTAATTCACTAAAAATTTATCTTAAAATAGTATTATTCTTGAAATCTTACTTAAAACATAACACTAAACTTTAAGTGAATTGTGATATACTATAAATATATTAATATTTAAATATTATCATTATAACATAGCCATTAAATTGGTTATATAAATGGGAATAAAAAAATTATGAAAAATATGAATGAATTTTTTATATAATTAAATTCATTTATTAATTCATAATACATAAGTACTCAATTTTTAGTAAATTTATTTTATGATTCAAAAATATGTTTTCTTAAAAATGGTTTTTAGTGAATTTTATGCACATGAATTAAAATTATTTTATACCATTTTTGGGAATTTTATTTTATTAAATAAATATCATTATTTAAATCAATGTGTCGAAATTATCTTAGGGTGAAATTTTTGGATTTTTTGGAAATGGTTGATTTTTCAGGGAATAGTGAAAAATACTAATTTTTTGTAAACTGTATTTTTTTAGTTAAATAAAGTAATTTAAAATACCCATTATGAGTTAAATTTTACCTTAAAATAATGTATTTATCCTTTAACTATATATAATATAATTAATTATATATGAATTGGTATTATACTTTGTTTTGGTATAAGTTTATTTTTAGGCTTAAAACACACTTTTCTAAAAACAGTTTCCCTATATTTTACATATTTATATTAGAATTGAATTCTGAAATTATAAAAAATAAATCTTGAAAATTTTATTATATATTTGGAATTAATGGGCTCAAATTTTGAAAATATATCACTTTTAATTTTATTCAATATCAATGGTAATCGTACTGAATATTTGTCACCTCAACAAGGGTAAAATGGGTAAAACATGATTAAAACTATGGGATAAGACTTTAAAATATTCCTAACACTTGTATTTATTTTATTAGTTAAGTTTTTTTATCCATATTCACATAATATTTTAAAATATTTTAATTTATTACCACTTTCCTTTAATTGGAACATTTATATTACTTTAAGTAAAGGATAAATTCCAAATGTTACTCTCTTGATTTTAATATCTATAATATTTTATATAGGGATAAAAAATATTTCTATTTTATTATAAATAATTATTTAAAATATGAATAAATTTTTTATCATGGTAATTTATTTTTAATTTTTAGTGATAAAATAATTACCTTGAAATCTTACACAACGCTGATATAGTGCTTGTTCAAGTAATAGAAATGTCAAGTAAATGATTTTAAAAGAATTAAAAGTAATATAATTTGGATGAATTACTATGTGTCATGAATTTTTTATATAAATATAACATATTATTGATTTTTTAAGAGTTTTTATTTGAATTGAATTACTATATTGATATTTTTAAAATTCAAATTGTGTGGATAGTCCTAAAAATGTATTTAATGGTATCTTATGTTAAATAATATTTTATTAAATGATATAAAATTCATAAAAATATTTTATTTGTCCAAGTGAAAAAATATGGTCTATAATATCAACCATTTTCAATTTATAGGTCACTTTTCCTTTTATAGTAACTTTCTCGACCCCTAATGAGTAAGGAACTTTGATATCACAATAATCGTTGAAAGGGTTAATGGGGGTTAAAACTAAGAAATAATGGTGAAAAAAATAATTAAACTTGTCCAAATTTTATTTTATGATATTATTTAGATTTATATTCATAAGATATTAAAAATATATCAATTTTATTCTACATAAACATGAAAATTAATTTATATTAATTTATACTACAAGTAATTCCAAGGGTGTCCCTCCCATCACTTATAAAAGAAAACCTTATATCCTATCTTAATCACACATTTTAGAACTATATTTAAGAAAATATATAAAAAATATGTCACCAACATCACTCCCATTTTCTTATTGGTCCTGGTCTCACTAAAATACCAAACCTGGAAGTATTAAGGTGTAATCCAAAGAAGTTATCTAAAGAGAAGGTATAAGTCCAAACAGACCTATTTTAAGTATATTTATCCTTATAAATTATTCAGATATTCTTTAATCATGATGAAATAATAAAATTATTATCTTAAATATATTAAAATTTTATTATTTTTATGGTACAACCCTTTTTATCTCTTTTTTCATCCTATGGGAAATGAAAACATCACTCGTGTGTATGTGTGAACTACCACCTCCACAAAGTGATGTGTTTAGTTTTTCATCACCACCTTACAAGGATGGTTATTATGATAGATTTAATTACTATATATGATATTCATGAAATATTTATCATTTTTTAAATATAATATATTATCTATTTTCTTTCCTTTCCATCCATTGAAAAATGAAATGTCATTCGTGCATATGTGTGGACTATCACCTACATGAAGAGATGTGATTTTTTCATGTATGTATTTAATGGATGGTTATAAAATTGTGTTTAACTTGTAAAAATGATAATAATTTAATTATTAAGATTAGTTATATGATGTAACAATTAACCCTTTGTCCATGGTCATCGTACCTAAGCAGTTTTGCGATTATTAACTGAACATCCAAAAAACATCCAATGTGAACCTAACCATGTTAGTAACTAAATAAAACATGGTAATAAATAAAATAAAAGGAATAATTATAATTAAATTAATATGAAAAATTTTATTTATAAATTATAAAATAAATATAATTATATTATTTTGGAGTTATAGAATATACGAATCTAGATGGGATATAAGGGAATTTTCTTCAAAAACTTATTTTAAAGTATTCCTTTCAAATATTTTTCATTAATGTACATGTTCCTTAAAATGTTTCATTAATGTTACTATTTATACTTAAATTTTTTTTAATTTTATAATAAACTAATTTTTAATTTTGTTAATGTTTATAAAGTAATTTTTTAAATATTTATCAAACATGTCATTTTAAAGTTTTTACGAAAGATCAAAAAGAATTCTTTTATAATGTATATAGTTTGAATATTGTTTCCCACCATCACAGCCATTATTCATTATAAATAATCATTTAAAATTTTACATGGAAATTTTAAAAGAAAATATTTCTCAAAATATTTTGTGTATTTTTAATTTTAAAATTTTTTCTAAGTAAATATAAACATTTACTCATCTTTATGAGATAACTGAAAGTATTATGGTTTGTGGGCTTGAATGTTATGTCAAATGGGTTCCATGATTAGAGTGAAAGATATATGTGTTTCATTCACACTATGGTTCTTATATATTTTATATGAATTATGGGTGATCCATAAATATCTCTAATGATGGGTGATCCAGATATATCTCTCCAATTCATTGGGTAAAGTGTTGGAGTTTATCGGTTATAGGTTACTTCTAAGAAATATGGGAATTATCTAGTTTAGTTATTCTATTATAAGGGTTTTTTTAATGGTGAATGTAAAGATAATATCCCTAATTATCTATATGATATGGTTTCAATGGTTTATAAAGGAAATATTTTTATTTTAAAAGGTAAGAAAATTATTTTACATTTTTAATGAAAGTTTATGTCCTTTTTTATAAAAGTGAAAGGATTATTTTTCAAGTAAAGGTATTCATGAGTTTTCATGTTTTTCAAGAAACCCTTATGATTCTGATTTTTATTTTATGATTTTATATGAAAATTTTCATAAAATATATTATGAAACTAAGTTTTTTTCATGGAAAACTAATTCAATATTTTTTGATCAATTGTTTATTGTGAAAAAATGAAAAATTTATTATGGATTTTTCAGGTTTATATATGTACCAATGGGTTTATTTTATTTTATGTACCTTAATGAGATTTTTTTCTCATCCCATATTTTCAAATTATTTTTCAATAGGTCTTGAGGATGGGTATAAATTTTAATGAAATCAGAGTTCCAGATATGATAGTTACCTTTAATGAAGGAAGTGTATCTCTATAAAAAACTTATTTTGTTTGAAAAATTAATACTTTTTGGAAATGTCCTATTTTTTAATAATTTTTTGTCTAATTATAAAAAATACTAAACCTAAAAGATCTTGGAAATATAATAAAGTGAAACCCTTATTATAAATCATGTAATTATGAGTTGTTTAAGATATGGATTGTTATAAAAAGTGTTGAAAGTAAATAACACATGAAATTTGGTAAGGAAGTTTGTAAATATCCCAACAAGATACCATATGTATACCACCTTAATTTATCAAGGATTTAATGAATTATTCTCTTGAATTTAATTATATCTAATAAACCAAAACTCCCTTTATTTTTAGTTTTTAACAAGAAACCATAATTACAATTAACACTAAAATTTTAATGGGTGTAGATAAAAACCTCAAAGAAAATATTCCCTTGTATTTTAATGGTTATGGAAAGAAAATCTAATTACATCACTTTAAAGGAAATTAACACTGATAATAGAAGAAATAATAATAATCGAGTATTTCGTTAAAGAAATCACATTTTAGTTCAATCTCAATTATCTCAAAATAATATGAATAACTGCTATTTGAGAATGAGAAAACAAATGAGAGTGAGAATATATTACAATAATCACACACTCTAGAATATAGAAGATTGGATTTAGAAAATTAGATCACTTTAGAAAAAATTTATGTTCATAGCACATTGGTGCTGGAGAATGGTTGAGGAAGGTAGTAAGATGAGTTATCAAGGAATCCAATGATCCTATTTATATCCTTTAAAACCATCAGAAACCTTATGTAATTCACTGGGTGTAATGAAGATATTAAAGACCATTTTTATTTCATTTTTACCATCATAAATACCAGTCTTAGAACTTCTATCCTGATGCTACCAGTTACCTGATATCCTCCTCCAAGTAGTCGAAAGACTACATGGAAGCCCTTATACACTATTTGTTTCCACTGATTATCTGGTCCTCCTCCACCGACTGGATAGTGGACATTTTTTTCTCAAGGAGGCTACTACCTTCACCATTGGCTATTTTATGGGACTCCACTAATAGGCCGGTGGTTCTTATATGCTTTGTAGGTTCTGGAAAAATGACATTGGCTATCTGATATAGCCTTCAACTTTTGGATCACCTCCATAGATTCTTAAACGTTATTCCATGACTTTAAAAAGGTCTGGCAACATCAATTCATGTTTTCAACAAGAATAAAAATATTTCTCTAATGATCTGTTATTGTTCTAACATGATTTTATCAATTTTATAACTACACATCACTTATATGAGATTATTAGACACTTTAAATAATTTTGGTTGGAACTGTAGTGTAAAATTTCTTTTGGGAATGTTTTGAATCTTTTTGTGTGTGTTAAAAGTGGATTATGTAGAAAATGTTTTTCATTTAGATAAGTCCTTATGAATTACTTATGAAATGTATTCTAGAATCATGAAGGTTTTTCTTTAACAAAAATATAGGATATTTAAAAGGTTTTAAAGGATTTATTTTGGGGTTTTATAAAACCCTTTGAGTTACTTTAAAGGGGTTAAGTTTTTGAATGTTTTGAAAGATAATTTTGGGTATTATTTTAGAACTGAATGTAAATTTTTTAAATAATTTACGGTTCCTTAATAGGGAAGTGGTGTTTTAATTATGTTAAATTCAAAAAATGAATTTGACTTGGTTTTATATATGAGATGATAGGTTTTCAAAGTGTGTCATTTATGTTTTAAAATTTTTATAGTCTATATGAAAATAGGTTTTATGTAAATATTGGACTCTTGATGGAAGGTGAATTATTTCCAAGTTTCATTTATTTCAAAAATTTATTTTTTTAGATTCTTATTTAAAAATTTTATGTTTTAAACATTATAAAAGATCAGTGTAATAGTTTTATGAATTTATGCATTGGGATTTGTCTCATCATTTGTATTGGGACTATTTGATTTGAATTAGAAAAAAGTGAATGGGATGGATTCATGTTTTGTTTTATTTAAAGTATTCCCCCAAAAATATTTAGTGAATTTTAGAACCTCTCTCTCTAGGGATTAACCTTAGGATTCTTCCTTTTGTTATCTATATGTGATTCTTTATAGTTTGCATGAATTGGATTATTAGCATAAGGAAGATGTCGTTAGTGTATTTTTTTATTAGAAAATGTGGTGATGGGATATTTTGAGGTTTAATCTAGATGGTTTTATAGTATTTATATCTTTAAGTATAATCTTATTTGTTGTATCATCCGTAGGTATTCTCGTGGTGATTTCTTATAGAACATTGGGTGTTTTGATAATGATCATGCTTCAGTGTTTAGTGGTGATTTCTTGGACTTGATCTGATGTTATCCTTGTGATGAGGTTTTTTTAGGGGTTCTACATTGAAATTATTGGGTGTGTGTTAGGTTAACTAGGATGAGTAATCCATACAATTAGGTTATGCTCTAGTTGGTATTCTATTTATTTTTTGGGATTCACTATGAGATGGTGTTCTTGAAGCGAGGTCCCAAGTTACTCTCTATTGACACAAGACCAAATCTATGTTGTTATTATTGTGGCATGTTATTGTTTGGTATGCCTCTGATAGAATCCCACTCTATTATTATTTATATTAATTTTTTTATTTAGCATAGTATTTTTACAATATATATATTCTAATGAAATTTTTAGGGCATGTTGTGGATGGTGTCATATTGGGGTGTTCTTAAATTATTAGGTATTTTACCTCTTGATCTTTTATCTTTAATTATAATCATCATATGTGGATATTTTTCCATATAGGTTACTTGGGAATGATTTGTTATTTTAGAGGATTGGTAAGTTTAGTGTAATTTTTTAATGGTGGGGATAGCACCATGGATGTTTCCTTTTGATGATTTTTTACCTGTTGTCTTACAGAAGTGATGTGAGAACATAGAATGAGGTTTCTAGTTTTTCTGACTATCCCTCCTCGGTGTTAGTTTGTTCCTCCATTATCTTTAAGTGTATTTTAGTAATGTGATCTAGATTCTTTTATAGATGCTCGTATGTGGAGAGGTTATGTTTTGTGGGATTCCAAGATTTCATTTTAAGTATGGAATTCTAGGCTTTTGGTTCTTATCTTTGAGGTTCTCCAAGATATGTGTTTTCATTATTTATATACATTGTATCAGTTGTATTTATTTTGTGGTGTATTTGGGTTCCTGAAATGGAATTATAGAAGATGAAGTTAAACCTCATATTTTATTAAGTTAACCTTTTCTTCTAGGATATTTCTAGGGGAAGAAAGTGTTATGGTGGATATATTTGTGACACTCTGACCTTGAATTTATTTATTTATTTTATTATTATTTTCCTTCAGATTCAGGTCCTTCTATTTTTAAAATTTTGGGAAAACATAAAAAATTTCCTATCACGCATTATGTGAATTTCTATTTAAAACTATGTGACAACCATGTTAGTGCATCTATAACTTTTAATAGAGCCATTGACATAGTTGGCATGCAGTTTTCTTAGCTATGTAACAAAACCATGCATTATTCCCAGGTGAAATCAAGGCCATTTATATGGTTAGCATACGGTTTTGGAAAAATATGTGGTCTTCCCAAATTTGTTAAAAATTGGAACTTACCTTTGTACATTCCTTGGTTTTTTAACCTTTTTACCCTCATATCCTTATATTTGACACCCAAGTCATCATGAAACTCTTTATTTCAATTCTTCCTCCTCCCTTAGATACTTTAAGGATATTTTTTCTTTGATTGAGGAGGTTTCTTCATTTTAAGCTCCCATAAACCTCTTCCTCTCCTTATTTTCTCTTTTATCTTTCCTTAGTTTTCTCTTGATGACCTAGGTTTCCTTGTGGTTTGAATTTTAATTGGGGTTTTTTCTTGATAAGGGTTTTTTATGGTCTTCTAGGGCTTGATTTTCCTTGTTAATATGGATAAACATCACAGTTTATAAAAGTGGGATGTTTAAGGTGGTTTGTTCCATGCCTGAGTCTCTAAATTTAAAACCACTTATTTCTTTCTTGTTTTAGCTTATACTTTGAGATATTTTAAATTCATATAAATTGTATTTAGTGTTTTATGTTGAATAAAGTTAGTTTCCCACATTTTTTAATTATTATGAAGGTTATTTATCTTGTTTTGGTGCTTCAAACCCATTTTTATATAAAGTGGTTATCTTAGGTTCTTATTTAAATGTCTAAGATGATTATTCAAGAAAAATTATTAAATTATTTGATTTTAAAAATGGGATGATAGGTGTTTTAAAAAGTTATACTTCATAAAAAAATGGGGTTGGTCATTGTTTTTTTGAGACTTATAGGTTATTATAGTGGTTTTTTATGTTTTTTAAAGAATGTTTCATTTTAAAATTGATTTTAAAAATGATCTTTCAATGGATGGTTTTCAAATGGTGGTGTGATGGATTTTTATTCCAAGTTTATTTTTTAATGTCCTAGTTGATTCTGTATGAAATGAATTTTTTTAATGTAATTTCACCCTATTGTGATCCCTTTGTATACTAATTTTTATAATTGATGTTGATAATGAAAAAAATGGGTTTTTTTTTAATATATTTAAAGATTTGAGATGATAGTTATTGTTTATGCTTTATTGATTCATGTCATGCTTATTTCTTGTTTTTTCACATCTATTGAGATATATCATGATAACTCTAGGTAGCTAAGTGGAAGGTATGGATGAATATTATGCTAGCCCGATGTGAACCCACTATCTAGTTCTCTAGGAGAGTAATTCCCTCCTAGGGGTTTATTTTATACTCGATGACCTGAAGGGGAGCTGAATGGGATGTTCTAATTTCACTAAGAGGTATCTATATAGATTTATCTAAGGAAACTAGGGCCAGTGTAGATCATATTAGATCTCAGTGATTTGTCCATGACACCTATTTTTTATTGATGATTTTGTAAAAGGATTTCCACTTCATACCTTGATTGCATCCTCTTATCCTTAGTTGGTTTGGTATCATCATTTATATTCTTGTGTTTATATTGTCCCTCTTGATATGCGCTTGTATATTATGTATGATTTATCTGTTATAGTGTGATTAGTTTTAAATTTGATTTCAAAATATGGGTTTTATTAAAATATAATAAAATAAAAGAATAGTGTTTTGGGTTGTTTTATTAAATCATAAGTCCAACTCCTTACAGATTTAAATTGTTTTCTATTTCTTTAACTAGTAGATTCTACCCTTTATTAAGAAAGGGTTTTGAATGGTGTATCACTAGTGTTTTAAATTAAATGGTTTTAAAAAGTGTAAGCGTGTTTTTTGGTTTTATATATAATTAAAAAAATTATTTGTAATTGTATTTCAAACTAGAATAAAATTGGATTTCTTTTTAAAAGTTATGTATGGGTGTGAGGAGCATACCTGTTGGGATTTTTTTTCTCATGTCTATAATATTATAGGTTCAACATAGGTTCTAGATAGATGTTTCATTTTTCTATTTGGTTTTTGTTTTGATATATTGGTGGGAAAAAGTGAGGGTGATTCACTTAGTTCATGGAGATGGGAAGTGGTGTTTCTTTTTTTATTTTGGTACCATGTTATCCTATTGTATTGTGTTATGACAATATCTACTTTTCATATATATTTTATGATTTGTATTTTAGATGTTTTAGAGTTCAATTAAATTTGGTTTTGTGATATATTAAAGTTTATTCTAGACGTAATTTTTTTTCCATGAGTTTTGATTACATTTTATGTTTTGTTTTATTTTGATTACTCATTTAAAACTACTTATTTTATGTGTTTGGAATTCCAACTTAAAAAATGATAATGATGGATTCATGGGTGGAATACTTTGTCCTTTATTAATTTTTTATTATGAAAAATCATTCTCAATGTATTATGTTTTATTCCCCTACACTAGTATCCAACCCATGGGGATTGAGAACACCCTTCGGGCCCCATGATAGACCATCTCGTATACTAGTTAGATGGTATCCCAGGTTGGTTCATTATATTTGGTGTAATAAAGGTATCAAATTATGAAGGATCTCATGATATATATCTTTTATAACCTTAGTTATTGGTTAAATCTAAATATAAAACATACACCCTTTGTATACCAAAGACATAGTGTGTATAACTCTATGTGGAATACTTATTGAGTTATTTAGTACACAAAAATTCTGTTATGCCTCGTGAGAATATTTTATATCCCGATATGAAATCCTAATCATGCTGAACTTAACATTTTATCACAACTTACAATAGTCTATGTAATATCCTTAACATCTAATGAGGTATGTTTTTGTTTCAATTTTGGTTTAACTCTATTTAAATTTCTTAATGGGAGACCTTCCAGAAGTGCGAAAGGTATTAATAATTTCATAGGGTTTTAGGAAATGAAAATGGGGGGAAAGAGGCCATCTAGTTCATAGTTCTAGTTTGGTGCATGGTTAGTGATAATTTTTCTCCATAACCATGCAACATAGAGGATACAGGATCATGATTAACAAACCATTCATAGTGACCCCAAAAACTATGCAACTTAAGCCCCTTGGATAGAGGAAACCACATGGATACTGCATGATTTTTCAAATCATATGGGTGCCAGAAAAACTGTGGGACTTGGTTTACTCTTATATATAGGGAACTATATGGTTTGAACCTGTTTTTGAAAACAGTGTAGCCAAACCATGCACCTCTTAAAAAGTGGGGAAATTATAGTTTTTTCCTCCTGAAATTAAATGTTTCTTCCCTAATTTTTCACCCCATTTATCCTATAGTATAAAGGGGGGAGAACCAAGAGCTCTATCCTTGTATAAATGGGTGAGAACCAAGATCTCTATCCTTCTCTAAGGATCATTATCCTTCAATTATATGGTATTTTGAGTGTTTTTTAGTGATAATTGAATCTTCAAGTAAGTATATGTTTCCTATTTATTCAATTTTTTTGAAGAACCATGGTTAGTTGTTTTCTATTCTTTCAAATATCCTAAAACCTAATTTTTTTAGGTAATCCTTAGATTTGGTTTTAGTGGTTATTTTAATTTGATTCAAGGGTTAGGGTTGGTTGAGTGATGGTCTATGAGATTGAGGTATGTGGTCTATAAAATTTCTCCCATATTCTTGTTGTTGTTATTGTGTATGTGGTTTTATCATTGTGCTACCTTATTGTATATTTTTTATGACTAAAAAACATATATTAGTCCTAAAAATGATATGTTAGACCTATCATAGAATCCATTGGGTTTGGTGAAGACTATGAGACTAGGATAAGGCCACCCATGGGGTGTGATAATCTATTTCAAAATAGAAATATGGGTTGTAATTGATGAGGTATAGGGTTTAGATGATTAAACCAATTTCCCTTGTTTTTTAAAAAGTTAAATTGACATAAGGTGTTGTTTGGGTTTAATTGGAAATTAAATATGTTATGTAAGTGAAGGGGAATAATTCATAAATGGTTAAAGGGGATTTTTTGTGATGTAAATTAATTAAATAACCTTATTGGTTATGTTTTTTTGAATGGACCGAAGGCCTTTATTTTTTTTATTATTTTTGATAATCTACCTTTAAAGGGGTTAGGTGGAACCCTTATAAGGCCCTAATGATTAGATAAAATTACATGACCCGTAGGTCTTAGAGGGAATCACTTAAACAAGACAACTTAGAACTGCTCCTCCCCAGCATATGTCATGATATCAGCACTCCACCTTTGTAGGTTTGGTCAGCTAGTTGTCCTATGCAAATATGTATAGGCCCGGTACTAATGGAAAAGCCATACCCTCTCATTCTTCCAATTCTGGTTAGTTCTTCTCTAGTGGATGTGCCTGCCCTAAATCCTCCTCTTAAGCCTTGTCCCTTGTAGTCTGACCGGTAAATCTGTATTTCATGTGGCTTGAAGGTCTTGGGGTGTCCCTAAGGCCTTAAGGTGGCTTGAAGGCCTTGAGAATCAACTGGCATGAAGGCCTTGGGTGGCCCGAAATCCTTACAGGACCCAAGGACTAAACCGGTGGCCCAAAATCCCAGATGGATGAATAGTTTCGGCTACTATAGTACTGAACAGTTCCTGTTACAATACTGCTACAGTACCCAGAAGTCCTCCTCCACCCATATTTGATCCCGGGCCTCTTTGATGCACCTCTTGAGTCCTCACCAACTGAGATGAGGCTCATGTGCAATGGAAATGGGATAAATATGTTTAGTGAGATAAATCATGTGAATGTTGATGAATATAAGAGGTGATCCCTTGATGTTGTGATATGTTAAAAGGTCCACATAGGATGGACATTGAAAATTGTGAATTGATGGAATGGTTGGGAATGTTGGAAATAACATTCCACATCTCTCAGATGTGAATAGTAGACATGACATTCCACACCCATGGGTGAGGATTTTGGACATGGTTTTCTTTGTCCTTAACATATTATTGTTATAAAAGGTGTTATGAATCCTTGGTTTGAAAATATAGACAAGGTGTTCCATATTCTTAGGGTGCTAGAATGATAACTGAGAACTAAATCATTTGACATAGTATGAGTAATTGGGATAGTGCAACTCAATATTTGTAACAGAAATTATTAATGATGGGTTTGTTTAAATTTTTTAAATAATATGTTTGATGACTTATAATACCATAATGGTCGAGGTAGGTTTTATTAGTTAGGGTTCATGATAACACCTAAGGGCTTAAGTGGCTAACTAATAAAAAAATTCTTTTAAAACATGTTTAATTCACTATCTTTTTTATTATTAATATGTACTTATGCATACATTTTTATTAAATTAGATATTTCTTTAAACACTATTTTTGGTGGACTAATAAGTTTTTCTCACACCCTGATCTAGCCTTTGTGGGTACCAAAGAATATTTCATGGTTGTGGGTCGGGATACGGGGAAAAGCTCAATATTAAATGGCTAATTTGGGATGTGGGAAGGAGCATGGGTGAGGCGACCAAACTAATATCATGATCCATTTTGTGTGATTTATACTATGTCCTTATTTATATTGTTCTCTTTACACATGAAACTAGTAGGACATGGAATTTTTACTGTATTTTTTTGTAGACATTTACCCAGTTTTGGGAATTGATTACACGATGCATGGTTATTGACTATTATTGTTTTGGATATTTTTATTTTTATTTCCATTGTCATATTTCTCTAGTAAAGAGGGTATAGTATACCCAAATACCATATTAAACCCTCACTAATATTCAACATCATATGGCATGTGAGGAGGCACACCTGAGGTCATATGAAAAACCAGCTCAAGACATCGATTTAGTGTCACTCGAGCCATTACATTACAAAGTGGAATCAAAGTGAGTTTTATTTTTTGTTGAATGAATATTTGGGAAATGTATATAGGATTCTATTATGTGTGTTTCCATGTAAATGATCTCATTCGTGGAGTAGCTAACCCATGTGTAGGGGAAATCCCAAGTTCCTAGGGTGGGATTGTTGTTCTTGATGTTCTCTTGTTACAGTTGAATGTTATTTCACCTAGGGAAATGCACATGTGGTTTGATGGTCCTATATTATGATATTTTACTCATGGTATGGTATAACACAATATTTTATATTCATATATAATTTTAGTAACTTTGATATTTATGTGGCATGCATTATTCTAGGATCGCATGGAAGATCATGTATGGTTTGGTTAAGGGAAATAAAATGATTTTATGATTTTTTTTCTTTTGGGAAAATAATTCCTAATGAAGAAAATGAAAATGTGTAAATTAAATATATAAATTGAAATGGTTAAAAATTATGTCAAATGAAAATCTTGTAAATATAAAATTTTGGTTTACCTTGAGTTATCCATGGTCCAAGATAGGGATGGTTGAGAGTAGTGATGGTGTTACAATTGTATCTATTGGGATAGTATATGTGGCATAGAATATTAAGGTTGGTTGTGACACCTATTTTGTATAGTCACAAAATAAATTTTCTTGTTTCCTAAAACATTTGTTTGTAATTTTAGATAGATTCCAGTATGATGACATTTATAGGTAGTGCGATAGGAGTGTATTGTAGAGAATGCACCTCCAGTATTGAGACAAGAACCCCCGTTGGTTCTTGATGAAAAGGGGTAAGAGTAGTTATATGATAAATTAACTATTTTTATGTTTTTTATAGAGAGAGAACTATGGTGGGTAGTTCCAAGTATGTTTGATCTAAAAATAGAGTTTCAACTACAGTATCCTCTGAAGTTTTTCAAAATTGGTGGGTCTGAGGCAGCTGAGTTCAAGATTGAGTCTATCCAGATGATTTTAGATCACATAGAGACTCCTCCTAAGAGGATAGTAAATTTATTAGCTTATATTTCATGAGGAAAAGAAAAAAACTAGTGGGATATTCATGTTTTGGATGAGTAGTTTGAGGGTATGTCTTGGATGGTCTTCTAAGAAAAGTTATTGGAATATTTTTACCTAGAGACGATGAGGTAGAAGAGAGCTATAGATTTTATGAACTTGAACCAGGTGGAAATGTCAGTGATAGATAATGGTATCCAATTCACCAACTTGAATAACTTTTTTCTAGTTTTTTTAGGGGATGAGTCAGTGGTAAAAAAATCCTGATGTGTTTAGATATGAGATTAATTCATAGGTGAATATTTTTGTTTGAATAAGTTTTTGTGGTAGTAAATCAACCTCTCATTTCTGAGTGGAACCTAAAAGAGGATTCTAGTAGTGGAAAAGTATGATTAGTTGGGTGATATGGTGTTATGTATTTTGATGGTATAAAGTGATTTTATGAGAGTTTCCTATAAGGTTTTGGTAGGAAGATTAATCAGGGAAGAGGATCATCCACTCAAGGAGGTGATATAATGGTTTTATAAAAAGTGTGGGAATTCCATTCACATTTGTAGATAGTGTCTTCAACCATAACTGGATTGTAAAGCTTGTGGAAGTATGGGGAACTTATAGAGGTTTTATAGGAACCCTTATCTAATGGTTGGTGATGGAGGACCTAGGCCAATACATATCACTGGAATGGGATCTTCTACCCCGTATTAGTCTGGAATTTGGCGTTTTCCTAGACATATCAATCGGGGTGGAGGATGAGGTTATTTTGGAAAAGAGAATACATATCAATAGAGCAGTGAAACACATGGTACTCTAGAAAGATCATAGAGTAGAGGGACCAGTAATTTTCATGCAGTTCAACCTGCACCCATTTTCAGGGAGGTCAGACCATTGATTGTCTTAGGTACGATTATTATAGCTTATATACTTTCTAGTTTTTCATTTGATTCAAAATACTCTCACTCATTTATATATTATTGAATTTTGAATGGATTGAGTCAAGTGTAATAGTTTATGTGTGGGGTTATGTCAATCGATACACCATTAGGGGTGAAATTAGAGGGTGTATGTCTTTGTAAAGGGCGTTCCCTCAAGATTGGTGGGTACCATTTTCTTTATAACTTGTATGTTCTTGAGGTGTCGGGTTTTGATTTTATATTAGGAATGGATTTTTTGGTATCTTATTGAGATCATGTCAATTTTTACCATAGGATAGTGACATTCACATATACTAAGGGTGAAACGTATATTTCTCACGAGGAATGTGATATATAGGTAGGTCGTATCGGACCAGTTCTTCATCAACTAGGTAAGATCACAACCCAAATTATGAGTTTAATGTGTTATGATGAGAGAGTAGGGAATTATGTATTACCTATAGTATTGTATCAGTTTCAGGACATGTTTCCTATGAAGTTCTCAATGTTACCACCTAAGAGGGAAATTGAGTTTACTATTTATTTGATTCCTAGAGATGATCTAGTTTTTAATCTATTATATATAATGGCACCATCATAGCTTCAAGATCTTAGTAATTATTTATTAGATTTGGAAACTAATGGTTTTATCCATCTAAGTACATCACCATAGGGTTCTCCTGTTTTTTTATAAGAAGGTTGGTGCAACATTGCATTTGTGTGTTTATTTTTGAAATTTAAACCACATTATTATTAATAAATTATTTCCTCTTCTATGTATCGATGATATTTTTTACCAACTAAAGGGTGAATGTTTATTCTCTAATATTGATTTGATATTAGGATACCATCAGTTGAGAGTATAGCCTTATGATATATTGTGTATGAATATTAGTGGAATGTATGGCTTATATGAGTTTGTTGTAATGTTGTTTGGTTTGAAGAAATATCCTTCTTTGTTTATGGATTTGATGAACTGAATCTTTCACACATACCTATATTAGTTTACAATAATATTTCATTATGAAATATTGGTTTAATCACAAACTCCTAAAGATCATTCCCAACATCTTAACATCATCTTGAGTACACTATGAGAGCATCAACTATGCACCAATATATCTAAGTGTGATTTTTGGATCAATAAGGTACATTTATTTGGTCACATCATCTCTAAAGGTGATGTTTCATTAGATCCTAATAAATTTCAAGTAGTTGTTTATTGGGAGAATCTTGAGAATTATTTTATATCTAAATCCTTTTAGTTTTGGTGGGTTGTTTTCAAAGGTTTATCAAATACTTTTACAAATTGACATAACCACTCTCAGGAATGACCAAGAAGCATGTAAAGTTTGAGAGGTCTGAGGCATGTGATAATGCCTTCTAGGAGATAAAGAAAATTTTGACCACTATTCTAATTTTAATTTTACCTAAGCTGAGTAAAGAGTATACCCTATATTATGATGCATCCAGGATTATAATTGGGACAATATTGATGCAAGGAGATAGAACCATGGTTAATGGATCAAAAAATTTGGGCCTACATGAATGGAAATATCCTATGCATGGGCTCGATCTATCCATGTTGGTTCATGACCTAAAATGTTGTAAGAATTATATTTTGGGTGATAATTTTTTTATTGACCATAAGATCCTCAGTTATTCTTTTCTTAATCAGATTTAAATATTTTATAATGAATATGGGTTGAGTATATGCAGTCCTTAAACTTTTTGAATTGGCCTATAAACCAGAAAAAGTAATTAGGGTTATAGATTCATTGAGTTGGAAGATGTAGACTTAGTCTTTTTAGGATTCAAGTTGTTAGTGGAATATAATATCCTTGTTCATTTAGATTTATATAGGTGTTTAGGAGGAGTAGGAATAGATGAAACTTATGTGATTATTTATTGTGACCTATCTTATAAACTAGGTAAATAGGTGTAAATATGAGTGCTTATAGTTCCTAACATTGAGGCAAATCCTTGAAGTTGGGGAGTTACCTCCCAATTGGACCATCGATGAAAACAAGATTATTCACATTCATGGTTTCATAGTTATGCACACATGTATGCGGTAAGAGCTAATTCATGAGTTTCATGTCTTAAAGTGGGTAGTTCACCCTAGTATAACCATGAAATATCCTGAAATTAATAGAAAGTATTGGTGTTCAGGAATAAAAAGGGAAATTTTATATTTTTTTGATGTAGTGTTACATCTATCAGTAGGTGAAGGACGAGCATTAGTGACCCGCTGGAATTTTACAATTGTTTCCCATTCTGGAATGTAAGTGGGATGATGTTACTATTGATTTTGTATTAGATCTTCCAAGTACCCCCATAATAATGATGTGATATCATTGATTGTGGATTTTTTAATGAAGGTGTCACATTTCTTATCGATTGGGTAGGAGTACACCATTAATCTATAGGGTGACTTGTATATTTGAGAGATATTATGTTTGAATGGGGTACCTTAGAATATCATTTCAGATCATGATCCACATTTTACCTCATAGTTATAGAAATTATTTAATAACATGCTTATTACTCATGTTCTTTTGAGTACATCTTCTCACTCACAGATAGACATACAGTTAGAACGTATTATCATGGTATTAGAAGACATGCTAAAAGCATGCATCCATGATTTTAGAGTGATATGGGATAATTAATTAGTAATTGTTGAGTTAATGTATAATAACAATTATAAAAAAACTATTCTGATGGTACCATATGAGTTTCTCTATAATATACCATGAAGATCTTCATTGTGTTGGATGAAAGTGGGAGAATCAGAGTTGTTGGGACCGAGTCTCATGCAAGAGACATTAGAGCATGGTCATTTGATCTAGAGGCATATGGCTACATAATATAGTATATATAAGTCATACATAGATCAACACCATCAACCTATTGAGTTTACATGGGTGATCATGTGTTCCTTTAGATATCATTAGGATTGGTTCACCGTCATATTCAAAAACAAGGTAAGTTAGCACCTAGATTTATGGGACCATTTGAGATTGTGGGGAGGATCTGACCAGTAGAATATCAGTTGGATCTTCCATAAAAGTATAGTTCTATACATAAAGTTTTTCATGTGTCAAAACTTTGGTAGTATCACCTCAATAAATCTCATGTGATTGAATTTTATGATGTTGATCTTGAGTTCAATGTGTCCTTTATGGAACATCTGATTCATATTGTGGATCACTGTGATAAAATTCTTCATGGAAAGACTGTGTTGCTAGTATGAATATTGTGGCAGCATGGTTGGGTTTAAGAAGAAACATGGGAGAGGGAAGATGATATGCAATCCCAATGGATTGAACACTTTACCTTCAAGGCTTACTAATTTCTAGGAGAGAATATTAAAGATGATATATTATATGGTGGGGAGGTTGTAAGATCCCAAACTTATAATGAGGTATGTTTTTGTTTAAATTTTGGTTTAACTCCCTTTAAAATGGATAATGAAAGACCTTAATGGGGTAGGAAAGGTATTGAGAGTTTTTTAGAGATATGGGACAATAAAATGGGGGAAATAGTCCATACATTTAATGGTGTATAGTTGGTTCATGGTTAGTGCTAATTGTTCACAATAACTATGCGACATAGAGGTGTTATGGGAATAGTTAACAAACTATGCATAGTGGCCTAGGAAACCATGTGGTTTGAGCTTCTTGGATAGAGGGAACTGAATGGCTTCCATACAGTTTTCTAAACTATGTGAGTGGTTGGACAAACCATGTGGCTCGGTTTCCTATTTGATAAAGAAAACTACACAGTTGTCATATGGTTTGGAAAATCGTGCACCTCTTAAAAAGTAGGAAAATTATTTTTTCCCTCCCAACCTTTAATTTTTATTCCCCTATATTTCACCCCATTTCTCCTCTAATAGTTAGGGGTGGAAACTATGATCTCCTTATTTCTACAAGGATTATTATCCTTCAATTATAGGTCATTTGGAGTGTCATTTAGTGTGAATTAAATCTCAAACTAAGTCTACAAGTACTCTTTATCATACTTTCTAGAAGCATGGTTAGTTGTTTTCTCTTCTTTTAAATCTCTTAAGCTCTACCTTTTTCAAGTAATCTTTAGATTTGGTGTTAGATATTGTTTTATTTTAAATAAAGGGACAAGGTTGGGTGAGTTCTTGTATATGATATTGAGGTATGTGGTCGATAAGCTTTCTCCCATAGTCTTTTTATTATTCATGTGTATATGGTTTTCCATTGATATTCCATTATTTATATTTGGTTTTGTGACTAAGAAATTTATATTGGGCCTCAAAATAATATGTTAGACCTCTCACAAAACCCATTGGTTCCATTGAAGACTATGATACTAAAATAGGGCCACCCATGGGGTATTTTAATCCCTTGGAAAATGGAAAGAGGGGTTTTAATTGATGTGGTGGAGGGTTTAGATGATTGAAATGGTTTCCCTTGTTTATGAACAAGTTAACTTGACATAAGGGGTTGTTTGGGATGAATTGTAATTTAAATATGATATGTAAATGAAGGAGAATAATGGATAAATGGTTAAAGGGGCATTTTTGTGATGTAAATGAATTAAATAACCTTATTGGTTGTGTAAAATGAATAAATGGTTTGTGAATGGAAATGGGTTAAAGATGTTGAGTGTGATAAATCATGTGAATGTTGATGAATGGAATAGGTGAACCCTTGATTTTGTGATATGTTGAAAAGTCCATGTAGGTTGAACCTTGGAAATTATGAATTGATGGAGTGGTGATAATCTGAATTTATATATACATATTGGATACATTTATTTAATGTTTATTCTTGATTTATTCGATAATGGACTGGATTTTGGTTTGTTTTCATAGGAATTAGGTTTTTTGTATTTAAAGGAATAAATACTAAAAAAGTTAAAAAAATAAACTTTACACGTCATGTATCTCATACACGATGTGTAGAACTCATTCACAGCATGCCTGCAAGGCCATAGACCGACCCATGAAGCAATTTCGTTATGTGAAGACAGTACACATAGTGTAACATCATTACATGATGTATATATTTCAAATATCATAATCTCATGAAAATTGAATCACATATACGACATGCATAGATTACAATATGTGCAAGTTTCAAAGGCTCTCCTGGTCAAAGATACGAATAGATTCTTTGGTGAGAAATGTGGATCTCAGTTACACGATGTGAAACTAACTTACATTACATGAAGATGTTGAGATAGAAGTCACTTAAGATAGTACATGATGTTCATGACTTAAACACTATGTACTTCTTAGACCTATTAATATTTTGAGAACCCTCCCCATACAAAACATTGGGACAATTTTATTTTATCCCATTTTTCTTCGGTGATTTTATCTTATTTTCATTCTTTTTCATTCTAAATTTAATTTCATTTATTTTTTTAATTATTTTATTGAATCCTTTTGATTTTTTTACCATTATTTTCACATTCTTCATCTGTTACAATCTTGTTTACATTATTGATGAGTGTTTCATCACCTCTCACCATTCTTTATCAATGCTTATGTTGTTCTTCAACATTTCTTCATTTGTAATGAGTTTTTTATTATTTCTTACTTTTTTTATTTCAGATTTCTCTTTCTTCATTATTTTATCATGAAAATCCATTTATTGATTGGATTTACGTTGCCTTAAATTGTTCAAAGTTGATCATTTCTTGTATTAATCCAAGATTTCTTCTTTTAAAACTATTTTATAATTATTCATAACATGCTTAATATTTCCTTGCTTTTGATCATCATCACCATGTGAGACTAATCCACTTAGGGTTAGGGGTTGATTGTAGGGGTGGTTTGAACCTAAGGAATATCTAAATATTGAAACCTGATGACCCTATGGATAGTAACTAGGTTTAGAAAAAATTTCAATCTTATTCTTTTACATTATCCCTAACCATCATGTTGTACCCCACACTCTTTGATTTTCATGATCACAATCACTTTTATATGTGTCTAACATTGTTTGAAGTGTTTTTAATTGAAAGGCACAAGGTTGCCAAGAAGTTGGCCCAAGAATGGACATCAAATGGACTGAAATTCAGTCCACCGGCCAACCGGTGTGATAGCACCGGCCAGCCGGTGGAACTGGCAGAGGCATTGCCCACTGCCAGGTTCCACCGGTCGACCGGTGGCTCTGTCACCGGTCGACCTGTGGCACCCAGCCCAAATAGTATTTGCTACTGTCTTGCCACCGGCCAGCCGGTGGCTCCTCACCGGTCGACCTGTGGCACCCAGCCCAAATAGTGTTTGCTACTGTCTTGCCACCGGCCAGCCGGTGGCTCCTCACCGGTCGACCGGTAGAGCCTGGACCAAATCTCCTCTTCTCTGCCAAGGCACCGGCCAGCCGGTGGCCCTGTACCGGCCAGCCGGTAGCCCAGTCAAACTAGCCGTTGGCTTTGACCAGTCAACCCTCTTTTGGCCTCCAACGGCTCCGAGGCCTTTTCCAACGGCTCCAAAGCCCTCCAACGGATACTTGAAGGTTCCTAGCCTATAAATAAAGGCCTAGGAAGCCCCGGAACTTCACCCAAGCCACCGGACACATTGTTGATCATTTTGGCGAAGCTCCGGCGGATTGTTCCAAGGGAACCCCAAGTGCTCCATCCATTTCCACATCCAAGAGCACCACTCAAGAAGCTTGGGAGAGCACGCTACATCAACTCCATCATCCAATTGGCGCCCAAGTCTTCCCAATTACGGTTTTTCATTGCTTTATCCTTTTTGAGCTTAAATTGGGTTTGTGCCTACAAACCCCAAACTTTTCTCATCCCCTCTTTCTTTGGGTTCTCACACCACCACTAAGGTGTGAAGAGGTTTCTTCAAGCCTTCCCTCTTAAAAGGCTTGTGTTCGGTGAGCTAGTCTTCACCCGTTAAAAAGGCTAGTGGGTTCTTGCTAAACCATTAAAAGCAAGTGGGTTCTTGCTAAACCACAAAAGCAAGCTGTAATAGGTCCTAGTGCTACCTCAAAGCCTAGTGGGTTTCTTGCTAAAACCATTGAAAAGCAAGTGGTAGGAATCTCTCAACGGTTGAGTTGGGAGCGGAGACGTAGGCCTGGTTTTTGGCCGAACTCCGTTATCAATTTCTTGTGTCTTGCCTTATTTATTTCCGCTGCACCTTACTTTGATTTTTAATTTGTTAATCAATTTTTTAAAAGGCAATTCACCCCCCTCTTGCCATCCTTCTTGTTTTCTTCCGCCCAACAATTGGTATCAAAGGGATAATTTGAGTAATACCTTAAACGGTTTCAAATTTAAAGATCCTTTTTGATGGCATCTACCTCTTTCGCCCCCGAGGGCTACTCTTTGGGTCGGGCTCCATTTTTTGATGGGACCGACTATAATTATTGGAAAACCCGCATGACCACCTTTTTACGAAGCATAGGATATCCTATTTACAAAATAGTCATGCAAGGTTACACTTTGTCTACCCCCGACGAATCCAAATGGACCCAAGCCGACATTAGAAATTTTGAGCTTGATGGCAAAGCCATGAATGCTCTTCATTGCGGCCTTGACCGAAATGAGTTCAATTGAGTTTCCACATGCACCTCCGCACATGAAATCTGGAAACTTTTGGAGGTTACCCATGAGGGGACCAACAAAGTAAAGGATACTCGATTGGACATGTACCGTCAGGATTTTGAGTCTTTTTCCATGCACCCAAATGAATCAATTTCTGAAATGTTTACTCGATTTACTGATGTGTGCAATGGTAGAAAATCTCTTGGAGATGACATTTCTGCAGAAACAATGGTCAAGAAGATCCTATGGGTCCTTCCGAGCTCATGGGCACCTAAAGTGACGGCAATCCAAGAAGCTAAGGATGTCAAAAATATGCCGGTAGAGGAGCTCATCGGATCTCTCATGACTTATGAGATCACGATGAGGAGGCAAGCACAAAAGGAAGGCACACCAATCAAGACACCAAAGAATATTGCCTTCAAGGTACAAAAGGAAGTAAGCTCCTCCTCCTCATCATCATCTTCATCTCCTTCATCATCAAGCGGCGACTCGGAAATGGAGAATCTCGCCCGCCAAATGCACAAATTTATGAAGAAGCACAAGAAGAAGAAGAAATCTCGCAAGGCACGAAAGCAAGAACCCACCGCAAGATCCGAGCCCAAGGTAAAATGCTACGGGTGCGGTGAAAAGGGCCATTACAAGCCCGATTGCCCACTCAACAAGAAACGGGCCACGCAAAAGGAAAAAGGAAAGAAAAAGGTCCTCAAGGCCACATGGAGTGACACCTCATCCTCCTCCTCCTCCTCGAGCGACCAAGGTACAAAATGCCTAATGGCATTCCATGAGGTAACATCTTCCGACTCCTCTTCCTCTTGTTCTTCAAATTCCAATTCTTTAAATCATCTATCTTATGAAGAACTCTCACACGCTAGAGACCAACTTGAAAAAGGTTTTCATACTTTATCGTCAAAATTTGTTGCTTTAAAAAAGTCTTTCAAAAAACTCTCCTCCGAAAAAGACCAACTTCTCAAAGAGAAGGAGGAACTCACCCTTAAAATCCAAAATTTTCCAAATGTTGATTCCATGGAATCAACCATCAAAGACCTAAGGGAGACCCTAGCTAAGTTCACCCAAGGGGAACAAAATTTGAATAATCTCCTAGGTTCCCAACGTATATCTAGAACCACCCAAGGGCTAGGATACACCAACCGAGCTTCCTCCTCCCATGCACCCACTATTTTTGTAAGGGGGAGCTCTGAATTTAAATTTTGTAATTATTGCAAAAAACCCGGGCACCTCATTTATGAATGTAATTGTAAAAATGCCCGGTACGGCCAACCCAAGTCTATTTTTTATTCGGACGAATTCTATAGGAGAAGACCCGCTATGAGACAAGTATGGATTGAGAAATCCCTTCTTGCGAGTCTCTCCGGGCCAAAATTTATTTCCTTTCCCCGGTGATTCATTGTTTTTATTTAGGGGGAGTTAGGATCGTTTAAGTCCTTTTGATTTTAATTTCAAAATTTTCGATTCCAACTTTCAATTTCAACTCTTGGTATCAAAATTTTTCAATTCAATTTTTTTTCAGAACTTTCAATTCAAATTTCAAAAATTTCATTTGGTTTCAAATTTCAAATTTCAATTGGTTTTTGATTCAAAACTTTCAATTCAAACTGTTATTCAAATTTTCATTTCAATTTCAAAAATCTCAAATTAATTTTCAAATCTCAATCTTGTTTTTCAATGTTTTCCCTCAATCAAGTTTTATGCCCCACGCTATTTTGATAATCACAAAGGGGGAGAAATTTCTTGATTGGTTGGGGGAGAATCTTTTCTCTCATGCTTAGTATTTATTTTCAATTTATCTTTTAAAGTATGCCTTTCATTTAAGTTTTTACATTGCTTAGATAAGTGATTGTGATCATCAAAATAGGGGGAGATTGTTGTACCCCACACTCTTTGATTTTCATGATCACAATCACTTTTATATGTGTCTAACATTGTTTGAAGTATTTTTGATTGAAAGGCACAAGGTTGCCAAGAAGTTGGCCCAAGAATGGACATCAAATGGACTGAAATTCAGTCCACCGGCCAACCGGTGTGATAGCACCGGCCAGCCGGTGGAACTGGCAGAGGCATTGCCCACTGCCAGGTTCCACCGGTCGACCGGTGGCTCTATCACCGGTCGACCTGTGGCACCCAGCCCAAATAGTATTTGCTACTGTCTTGCCACCGGCCAGCCGGTGGCTCCTCACCGGTCGACCTGTGGCACCCAGCCCAAATAGTGTTTGCTACTGTCTTGCCACCGGCCAGCCGGTGGCTCCTCACCGGTCGACCGGTAGAGCCTGGACCAAATCTCCTCTTCTCTGCCAAGGCACCGGCCAGCCGGTGGCCCTGTACCGGCTAGCCGGTAGCCCAGTCAAACTAGCCGTTGGCTTTGACCAGTCAACCCTCTTTTGGCCTCCAACGGCTCCGAGGCCTTTTCCAACGGCTCCAAAGCCCTCCAACGGATACTTGAAGGTTCCTAGCCTATAAATAAAGGCCTAGGAAGCCCCGGAACTTCACCCAAGCCACCGGACACATTGTTGATCATTTTGGCGAAGCTCCGGCGGATTGTTCCAAGGGAACCCCAAGTGCTCCATCCATTTCCACATCCAAGAGCACCACTCAAGAAGCTTGGGAGAGCACGCTACATCAACTCCATCATCCAATTGGCGCCCAAGTCTTCCCAATTACGGTTTTTCATTGCTTTATCCTTTTTGAGCTTAAATTGGGTTTGTGCCTACAAACCCCAAACTTTTCTCATCCCCTCTTTCTTTGGGTTCTCACACCACCACTAAGGTGTGAAGAGGTTTCTTCAAGCCTTCCCTCTTAAAAGGCTTGTGTTCGGTGAGCTAGCCTTCACCCGTTAAAAAGGCTAGTGGGTTCTTGCTAAACCATTAAAAGCAAGTGGGTTCTTGCTAAACCACAAAAGCAAGCTGTAATAGGTCCTAGTGCTACCTCAAAGCCTAGTGGGTTTCTTGCTAAAACCATTGAAAAGCAAGCGGTAGGAATCTCTCAACGGTTGAGTTGGGAGCGGAGACGTAGGCCTGGTTTTTGGCCGAACTCCGTTATCAATTTCTTGTGTCTTGCCTTATTTATTTCCGCTGCACCTTACTTTGATTTTTAATTTGTTAATCAATTTTTTAAAAGGCAATTCACCCCCCTCTTGCCATCCTTCTTGTTTTCTTCCGCCCAACACATCAGAGGTGTAATTTGAATGACCATGACTTAGTTGGAGATGATCAAGGTGGTAACAATAGTCTATAATTATTTATGCCTATAATATAATGTTTTAGTACATAGGATGTCAATTAATCTAGACCAAGGAGTCTTCACCATCTTAGTTTGATCCAATTGGATGGACCAAAGGTTAATTGGTGTTCTTTTCACTGCTTTGTAGCCTGAGCCATAGGTTTATTCCCTTGTAGTAAGTGTAGTTTAGGAAAATAAATTTATAATATGACTGTTGAGTGTAAAAATTAAATGATGCATGAAATCACATAAAATTTTAGCATCATTTCCAAGGATTTACTATTTTTCATGAACTGTGACCTTCAGATCAATCCCCATATTACCTAACCCCCTCCCCTTTCATCTTTTTTCCTTTTATATCACGCCCATGATTTATTTTTTAGGTATTTATTCTATATATTTTGATCCTATGTTTATTTCTTGGGTTTCCTTTGAGTTTCTTAATAAAAAGGAATAATTTTTCTTTGGTAGGGGTGGCATGTGGCTTGCGCATGATTAGGGGTAACCATGCACCTTGTCCAGGAAACTGTATACCAAGGTGTCATTTTTTTGGACAGAGGCATATCACACAATTAGAACATAGTTTGTAAACCATGCAGGATAATTTTATGGAATTTCCTAGGTAGATAGTGGCAACCACATGGTTACCACACAGTTTTCAAACCCTGAATACTAATCATGTATCATATCCAGGTCATTAAAATGTGAATTTTACAATTTCTACCCTCCCTATATTTAACCCTAAAATGCCCAATTTCTTCCCAATTTGGGATTTTCAGACCTAGGAACCTCACCTCCCTCCCCTGGCCTCCTTTATCCTCGTTTTTAGGTGTTTTTGGTGAGATTCCTTCAATATTTCTCAAGTAAGTATCCTCCTCTCTTTAGTTTATACCTCTATTCTAGGGGTTTTCTTTCTATTTCTTGGGTTTTCTTTTCTCAAGCAGGTTTGGTGTCATTTTAGGGTTAGATATTAATTTTTTTGTTTAATATTTATGTTTAAGGTTTAATCTTTCTTCTCAAGGTTTTAATTGAGGTGTGGTGAATTTTTACATTGTTTTCCAAAAGTTTCTTCACTCAAGGTAGGTGGTTCCATGCTTAAACATTATTTTATGAATTTGATATGATTTATTGAGTACTTAAATATGTTCTATGATTTATGTGTAGGTTCTAATGTATTTTTGAAAGGTTTTGATATGTTTATGGATTTAAAAGGGTTTTTCTAAAGGAAATTGAGAGTATTTCATGTGTAAACCCTTGTGTTGCTTTTTAGAGGAGTTTTATAAATTATGAAAGATGTTTATTAAATTGTGAAAGTGGTGAGAAACATGTTTTGGAAAGGTTTTGGTGTGAATTTGAATATTAAAAGAGGTATTGGGTTATTAAATGGTGGTTTCTCATGTATGTGATATTTATTAGCTTGTACTTGTGTGAAAATGATTTGTGGTGTGATATGTGAAATATAATTTGAGCACAAAGGGAAACCTGGGTAACTAGGTAGGCAGACTAGGAGTAGTACACTAGATGAATCAGAAGTGGTTTGTCCCAAATTCATCTATAAGGATTGATGATACAACACTAACTAAATGATAATGATGATTGGAGACCACTAGGCCCATGGGGTGTCCACTCCTAGTGGATCGAGCATGAGAATGCTATTGGTCATGGTTATTCCACATTTCACTGAGGTACAATATACCTAGTGTCCCATTGATAGCTAATGCCTAGAGGGTTCTCCCATGACTTAGTGCACTATTTTGATATTGGTTATACAATCGGCATACGGTGTACTTAGTTGGTTATTCCAAAAGAAAAAAATATTTTCCTTTAAAATGTTTTCTATAAAAATGTTTCAAGATTTTCTTTTTATAAAAATTTCATATTATCTTGTCTTATGATGTTTATAACATGGAATCTATTTGTTGGTTGTAATCCTACTAGGTTTTGTATCACACCCTACTTACACCCTTGGGTGTAAGTAGACTTGGATATATTTAACACAGGTAAAGTTAAGATGTTTGGAGATGGTGGTTCGGGATACTAGTGGTCTTCCCTTTCAGATGTTGTGGTGATGACTTGAAGACAATGATCCACTTATCATATGATTTGTTTTTGGGATAGTGACTTGTTTCCTTTTAGTTTTAGACCTTTTGTATTTTTACTTAAAGTTGTAAACTTGAATCTAAAAAAAATTATACCTTGTTTGGTTGTGGCTATTTATCTGTGGTTTATTTATTATTTATTGGATGTTTATGTTTATGTAATTGGGTGAAATAATTCCCAAGTTATATTTTTGATACCTGGGCACTTATTTCCAGCCCTTGGGGATCAAGAATGCCCTTTGGGCCATGCCATAGACCAGGTTGGGTGTTGGTTCAAATGACATCGTGGCTTGGTTTGTTAAAAAATCAGCTTGAACTACCACCTCCCTTTTTCCCTTTCCCATCTTTCTTTCTCTTTTTCTCAAATAAACTACCACTTCCCATTACTGAAAAAACCCCAAAAGAACTAGAACTACCCTTGTGGTCAATATCCACCATAAAATCATGGTCAACCACTTCAGTATAGGTCTTAAAATTAAGCAGAAAGACCTGGGAATAAATATATGGCTGCAACCCCCTCTCAGACTTCAAAGCCTTCATCTTCTTTTTGTAAATGATTTTCAGTGCATACTGAACAAGATCGGAAAAATGGTTGGTTCACTTCATCACAGAATGGTCCCCTAGAACAAGATCCATAAAATCTAGGGATTTGGTAAAGGCCAATACCTCAAGATAGTACTGGTCATTGAAAATAGCATTGAATTCTTTCCAATTAATCTTCTCATGCTTTCCAACTTGCACCACTGAGTCTCACCATCTTCGACTGGGACCTTCTATCAAGAACAAGGAACATTTAACCCTCAATTCATTATGATTGTCATGAAATTCAAATATACTCTCTATCTTCTTAGGTCATTCCTCTACTTCTTGAGGTTTTGTGCTACCTTTGAAAGAAGAATGATTTTTCTTAAGAAACTCTTTATATTTGTCCTTTACAGGACCTGTTTTAGATTCTCTAAAAATATAAGGACCTTCAATAGTTCAAGGTACCATTTTGATTACATTATCTACAATTGTTTTTTTTTTGATATTGGTGATTCTATTTCACTTATCTCTGTTCTCCATGTGAATCTTTTGAATTTTCTAACCGATATTATATCGTAAGAAATAGATTTGGTAATGCCTATTGGAAAGAAGAAAGAAATGGGTTTTAGGTGTCCTTATTGTGCACTCATTGTGTCATGGGTCAAGCTAGAATGGGATTTCCAAGTTTTGGAAATGGACATATTTAATGTAATCCTCTGCATGGACTGGATGGTTTTCTTTCGGGTGCATATCGATTGTTATAGTAGATGGGTGAGTTTCATGGAACTTGATGGTAGTACCCAGTTCTTTCATGGTGAATGTGATCCTTGTTCGGGTCATATTGTACCTCCTCTTCTAGAGTTAGGTAGTCTCATTTTTTAGTTATCATCACTCATGTTGGAGGATGATGGTGAAAATTTTGAGTCTGGATTACCTTCTATGGTGGATGAGTTCCCATAGGTATTTTCTGATGACTTTTTAGGATTACCTACGAAGTAGTATATGGAGTTATCTATAGACTTGGCACTGAGAACATAGTTGATATATCTTCCCTCATAATATATGACCTCCATCGAGTTAAGGGAATAAAAGGTACAGCTGGACGATTTGGAATCCATAGGATTCATTCACCCGAACATCTCTCCTTGGGTTGCCCAGACTTATTTTCAAACAAGTCTAATGGATCTCTCTGGTTTTGTATTTATTACCAAAAACTGAATAAATTAACCATCAAGAACAAATACTTTTTTCCCCTGAATTGATTACTTTTTTGACCAGTTAAAATGGGAAAGGTGATTTTCCAAGATATACTTGCATACTAGTTATCACCAATTTTGGGTGAGAGAGACGGACATCCCAAAAATAGATTTTCCTATAAGGTAAGACCATTTTGAGTGCTTGGTCATGCCCTTAGGGTTGAAAAATGCTCCAGAAGTCTTCATAGTGTTTATGAATAGAGTTTTTCACTAGTATCTCGACTCTTTTTTCATGGTATTCATGGATGACATCCTGTTTAATTCTGAATCTAAGCATGAGAATGAGCGTCACTTACGTATCATATTGGGCACCCTTCAGGACCATCACCTTTATGCCAAGTTTTCTAAGTGTACCTTCTATATTAAATAGGTAAATTTTTTGGGCCATGTGATCTCAGAACAAGGGGTTTCGGTGGACCCCAAGAAGGTTAGAGCAGTTATGTCATTGGAGTAACTGAAGAATGTGTTTGAGATCAAAATCATTTTAATAATGGTCGAGTATTATAGGAGGTTTTTTTGGGACTTCTCTCAGATTTCTTTTCCCATGATCTCTCTTACCCATAAAGGGGTGATATTTGAATGGATCCCAGAATACCAAGATTTCTTATAGGAGCTAAAGCGGTGGTTGACTACCACTCTTGTGTTTATCTTTCCAAAAATGGAAAGGGATATGTTGTTTATTGTGATGCTTCAGTAGTGGGTCTTGGATGTGTTCTTATGAATAATTACCATTTGGTGGAGTATGGATCTTGAAAACTCCAACCACATGAAAAGAACTATTTAACCCACGAATTTGAGCTAGCAGTGGTGATTCATGATTTGAAAATGTGGTTCCACTATCTTTTTGGTGAAAAATTTGTGGTTTATTCATATCATAAAATCTTAGCCTATATTTTCACCCATAAATATTTGAATCTAAGGAAGCATAAATGGGTTTAGTACCTTTAGGATTTTGATTTAGATATCATCTATACCTCATGTAAGGGTAATTTTGTGGCTGACACTTTGAGCAGAAAAGTGCCAGTGTAGGCATTGAAAGAATCTAGTGATGAGTAGACCTTGATGGGTCTTTTTTCTCATATGAACTTGGAGATCAAGGATCATAGTGGAGTTGTGTTATTGGCTATTGTTTTTTTGGATCCTTATCTTATGGAGCTAATTTAGTGGGAGCATCCTGGTGATGAACTATGCCAGTGGTCTATATAGTTTATTCATAGTGGGGATATGCCTTGTGATTGGTCGTTGTCTCCTGAGGTAATATTTTGTGCTAAGGGATGCTTTGTGGTTTCATTATATCTAAGGAAGGTGGTGATGTTGGATATCCATCAGTCTCATTGGTTTGTTCATCTGGGTGTCACAAAGATGTATTATAATGTGAGTCAATAGTTTTGGTGGCCAAGTATGAGGTGAGATATATCTAACTTCATGTTGAGGTATTATATGTGTCACCAAGTAAAAACATAGCATCAAAGACCCTATGGTTTACTCCAACCACTACCATTACTACCTGGAAGTGGGATGAGGTCTCCATAGACATCATTATTTTCCTACCTTACACAACTCAAAGAAAGAACACTATTTGGGTAGTGATCTATCGTCTGACCAAATCATCCCATTTCATTATAATCACATATTTAGCTAAGGTGGATGAGTTGGGATAGTTGTATGTTCGGCATATTTTGAGGCTTCATGGTGTGCCTTTGGCAATCATTTCTGACAGGGAAACCTATTTTACATCACAGTTTTGGGAAGTCCTTTAGAAGGAAATGGGGTCACAAGTCAAATTGGGAACAATATACCATCCTCAAATGGATGGTCAGAAGGAATGGGTGAATCATATTTTGGAAGACATGCTCCGAGCACGTGTCTTGAATTTTGGAGGATCTTGGGAAATCCATTTGGGATTGGTCAAGTTTGTGTATAATAATAGTTATCAATCCTCAATCTGAATGGCTCATTTTTAGTTTCTCTATGTTTGACCATGTTGGTCACCCTTGTATTAGGCTGAGGTGGGTGAAACCACATTGTTGGGGCCGATATTAGTGAAAGAGACTTCTAAAAAGGTCAATTTGATTAGTAAGTGGTTGTTGATAGCTCAAAGTCTCCATAAGTCTTATGCCAATTATAGATGTCGATATCTTGAGTTTTTGATGGGTGAGTGAGTGTTCTTGAAAGTGTTACCTCACTTAGATAACTGTCATTTGGAAAAATAAGGAAAGCTAACACCAAGGTATGTTAGACCTATCGAGATCACTGAGCGGGTTGGTAAAGTGGCATACATATTAGATTTTTCTTCATATTTGATGTCAATTAATGACGTATTTTATGTGTCCCATTTGAAAAAGTATAACCTAGATCTATCTCATGTGTTTAATTGGAAAGAGTTGGAGATAGAGCCCATTTTTTCTATTTTTAAGAGGCCATTGCGGAATATCGATTCCCAAGAGAAGGTGCTTAGAGGGAATTTTATTATTATGGTCTAGATTCTTTGGTAGTATGGTAATGATATACATAAGACTTGTTATTGGAAGTTGTGGGTTGAGAAATAGTATCTTTTCTATTCTCTGATCATTCTTTGGAATGACTTTCTAGGGGTAGAAAGTTTTCTTGGTGGGGAGAATTTTCACGCCCATGATTTCTTTTTTATGTATTTATTCTATTTATTTCGATCTTATGTTTATTCCTTGGGTTTCCTTTGAGTTTATTGAGAAAATGGAAGAATTTTTCTTTGATAAGGGGTGGCTCGTGGCTTGCACATGGTTATGGGAAACCATGCACCTTACCTAGGAAATTGTGCCCCAATGTATCATTTTTAGAGAGAGGCATATCACATAGTTAGTGCAAGGTTTGTAAACTATATAGGATAATCATGTGGCATTTCTTGGATAGACAGTGGAAACCACACAGTTTCCATACAATTTGAAAACCATTCGGACTAAACATGTGGTTTGTCTAGGTCATTAAATTGTGAATTTTACCATTTCACCCCTCCCCATATTTAACCTGAAAACACCCAATTTCATCCCCATTCAAAATTTTCATCCCTAGTAACCCCACCTCTCTACCTTGGCCTCCTTGGATCCTCATTTTTTAGGTAGTTTTTGTGTGATTCCTTAAATATTTCTCAAGTAAGTGTCCTCCTATCCTAGTTTCTCCCTCTCTTCTTGGGTTTTTCTTTCTCTTTATTGAGGTTTCTTTTCTCCAATGAGTTGGGTGTCATTTTTAGGGTTAGATATTAATTTTTTTTGGGTTTAATATTGATGTTTAAGGTTCAATATTTCCTATAAAGGGTTCTATTGAGGTGTGGTCGAGGTTTTATACCATTTTTCGGAAGTTTCTTTACTCAAGGTAGTTGGTCCCATGCTTAAACATTATTCTAAGAATTTGATATGCTTTCTTGAGTAATTAAATATGTTCTATGATTTATGTGTGTGGTGTGAAAGGTGTTTTTGAATGTTTTTTATATGTGTATGGATTAAAAAGGGTTTTCTAAAGGAAATTGAGAGTACTTCATGTGTAAACACTTGTGGTACTTTTTAGAGGTGTTTTATAAATGATGAAAGATATTTATTAAATTGTGCAAGTGGTGTGAAACATGTTTTCGAATGGTTTGGATGTGTGTTTGAATTTTGAAAGAAGTCTTGGGTTATAAAATGGTGGTTTCTCATGTATGTGATATTTATTGGCTTCTTCTTGTGTGAAAATGATGTGTGATGTAATATGTGGAATGTGAATTGAGTACAAATGGAGAACTAGGTAACTGGGTGGGTAGACTAGGACTAATACACTAGATGACTCAGAATTGGTCCATCTAGTATTCATCTAGAAAGATTTACGATACAAAACTAAATATAAGATAATGATGATTGGAGACCACTAGGCCCATGGGGTGTCCCCTTCTAGTGTCTCATGCATGAGAATGCTGCTGTTTGTGATTGTTATACCACATTTCACTGAGATACGATGTACCTGGTATCCCATTTATAGGTAGTGCCTAGAGGTTCCTCCTGTAGCTTAGTGATCTTTTGCGATATTACTTGTACCGTCGGCATACAGTGTACTTGGTTGGTTATTCCAAAAGAAAAGCATATTTTCCTTTAAATTTTTTTTTATAAAAATGTTTCAATCTTTTATTTTTATAAAATATTCATTTTATTTTGTCTTATGATGTTTATAGAATGGAATCTCTTTTTTGGGTGGCATACTACTGGGCTTTGGATCACACCATATCTATACTATTGGGTGTAAGTAGACTTGGTTATAGGTAAGGTGTTTGGAGATGGTGGGTTGGGATGCTAGTTGTATTCCCTTGCAGATGTTGTGGTGGTGTCTTGAGGATGATGTTCATCTTGTCATGTGGTGGTTTTTTGGATAGTGAATTGTTTGTTCTGGTTATAGACCTTTTGGGTATTTAATTAAAGTTGTAAACTTGAATATGAAAATTTGTAATAACTTTTTTTTGTGTTTATTCATCTTTGTTTTATTTATTATTGATTGGCTATTTATGTTTATGTAATCAAGTGAAATTGCTCCTAGGTTATATTTCTGATACCTAGGCACTTTTTTCTAGCCCTTGGGGATCGGGAATACCTTTTAGGCCATTCCATGGACTGGTCGAGCATTGTTTTGGATGATGTCCTGGCTTAGATCATGAAATTACCCTTTTCTGATTTTCTTTTTTTCTAATTCATTCGGACATGTGTCCTCTCTTTATATATGTCTCTCCCCTTTCTTCTCATCTAGTGCATATGATAGGGACCCTTGACACACTCATGAAGTTTATACACACAAGAAAAACTTTGTTTTAATCCTAAGATTGATCAATAAATTAGTACATGACACCACTTTTCAATAGTTGAGCGTAATAATCTTACATTGTTAAACCTTCAAGACCCCCAATATGAGAAACCTACTAATCAGGGTGAGAAACCAGTGATGTAAGAGTGTGATATTATAGACTATGATTTTCCATCCAATAGTGGTGTTTTCCCAGCATCGTGCACCCACCAATTTAGGCACACACTTTTGAAATTAAACCAGGACTCATTCACAAGATCCAGAAAATGGGGCAATTCCTAGGGATTCAAAGTGAAGATCCCCACAAGAACATTTAAAACTTTCTTGAGGTTTTTATACCTTTTTCAACCACATCATATCATCATATTCCATTTAATTAATATTTTTTTGGTTATCCTTTCATGATCAATCCAAGGATCGGATAAAATGTCAAGCTCCTAAGTCAATCACAACTTGGGGAGAATTAGAAAATAAATTACTATAAAAATACTTCCAACTAATATAGACCTAGAATCTCTTGAAAGGAACTCAAAACATCACCCAGGTGGACATAAAATCAATGTGGGATGCATTGGATAGATTCAAGGAGTTGACCTGTAAGTTCTTACATCACATTCTAGATGTATGGATTCACTTACATACATTTTATCAAGGACTTCGGTCTGGTTATCATACTATGGTAGACTTCACTACTAACAGAGGAATCATGTTCAATATTCCAGAAGTATGTCAATAAATTTTATATAATGTATCCCACAATTTCAGTCTGTGGAAAAGTGATATAGGACTACCATGATGTAGAATTCATTAGGTGGAAGATACTACCCATCTTGAAATATAAGTAGAGGCTCTGAAAAAGAAGCAATAGTCATTTCATTTACCTACTAAGATGCCACCCTCTCCCTCTCCTATAAGTGAAATTCAGTATTGAAAGATGTGCGGAGGGCTATATTCATACCAAGACTATAAGGAAATAATAGAGGAATCTCAATTCCAAGATTGTAATTACTTCAATTACAATCAAAAAGGGTAGTAGTACCAGCGGCCCTAATAATATCAATAGTAGTAAAACAATCAATAGAGGCCAGATTAGAAGCAGCCATAGAAAAACCAAGATTATTTTCAGCAGAGAAGTGGAAAAATACCACCAAGGAATCAGAACACCTTGGTAACCATCACAAGGTCCATCTTCTCGAACACAGTAACAATTCCAACAAACTTTTTCTAGAGCTCAGTTTTTTCCACCATCACAATAGCATTAATATCAACAAGATCCACCAAGACCACCTCATCAATCCTAACCTCTCTAGACCAATATTTAAAACATACTTACTGTATTTATATAAAAATCAGATCAAAGTAATAAAACCCAAGAAACCAAGATGCAAAACTAAAGGGTGACCATGCATAATCTCAAGCACCAAGTGGGTCAAATTTCAAATTCCTTGTCTAATAAACTACTGAATACATTTCCCAGTAACACTAAAACAAACTTGAGATAAGAGTCAAAGGTAGTGGTTCTTAGGAGTGGAAAATGATATATTCTCAGTGACCATACAAAGAAGAGGAAAATGATTTGGAGGAACCTGATAAATGGGAGATTATCATCAGTGAGGATGATAATGATATCATAAAGGAATATGATAAATGAATAAGTATAGAATCGGATACCATTGAAAAATATCCAAAAAAAGGGAATCCTAAAACACAAGAAGATTATATAGGACCAACATTATAAAAACCCCCCATTTCCTGTCCCATAAAGAATGTGGAAAGGTAAGATTGAATAATAAAAGAATAATTTTTTAGAAATTTTCAAACAATTATATATTAACATTCCATTCACAGAGACCATCGCTTAGATTCGTGTCTATGCTGAATTCTTGAAAGTATTTATTTCTAATGAAACAAATATTTAATACTTAGGTGTTATTTACTTAAACAATGAATTCTCTATTATTGTTCCTGTCTGCAAATCATTTTTTTTCATTTTCCAAATCTGGTTTATGGGTTCTCGGTACCCATACAAACAATCCCCAAATTTCACATTTCAAAATTCAAATTCAAACCAAACCACTGACCATCAAACTCCATGCGCCACACCTCGAGCAGAGAGCCCATCATCATGCATCACCATCAATATAGGTCGTCGGCAAGACCATCGGAAGCACTCTCACCGGAGACAGCATGCCGGAGAAACCCATCGGAATCGCCCTCAGTGTCATCCTCAAATTCACCATTGTCTCATGAAGACCAACTGTCATCGATCCATCAAGGTGGACGCTGCCGAGGACAACCATCACCCTCCCCATAGTCAAGATCAACAAAAACTTACAATATACAAATGGGAACTTCATCAGAGAACCAGATCTCCATCGACATCCTCCAAGCTAACGCCTCCAACACATTCACCGCATCACCGCAAACATCAGAAATCACAGAATACATATGACAGGCAGCACAATGCCTTCGACAATCACAAACATCCAAAACACCAACACATCCATACTTTACCTCACCAAGAAACAAGATAAAAGGAAGAAGAAAAACTATTTCCTAAGAAGTCGTAAGCAGATCCACGAAATCAAAAAGGATTTCACCATAAACCAAACCATACCTCACACGGAGCACCACCACCTGCAAAACCCCACCTTCCAAAACACATCCATACTTCACCTCAATTCCATGCACTAAAGGGGAATGAAACTTTGAAAGATCCATATACTATCTAGGTGAAAGCATAAATCTCATTCCTATGAGCATCTTTAAGAATATATGGATCAAATAATTACACCCAAAAAGATTTTAACTTCAATTGACTGATTAATCAGTCAAGTATCCTCAAGTAATTCTCAAGGAAATCTTAGTTAAATTTTTAAATTTTAAATTTTATATTGATTTCTTAATTTTAATCATGGAAGAAGAAGGATACATTTCAATTATTTTAGGATGTCCATTTTTAGCCACTGGTAAGGATTTAATAGATGTCAACCAAGTACTAATGATATTCAAAGTTAGTGATGAAAAAGTTATGTTTGATTAATAGAAGGCTTCCAAGCAAGGCGATGATTCTTTTGACTATCAATCCATATTTCACAATGATGAAAGAGAGGTGTTTATGACCATTGAGGGATATAGGGAGACCCTATCCCTTAATGAAGATGAATCAAGTGAGCATGAGGATTCAAACTACTTTTAATTATTAATAAGAGACAATATCCCACCATTTATACCCTTTATCATTAATCCACATTCATTGAAATTAAAACCTTTACTGAGAACACTCAAGTACTAATTCCTTGAGACTGTGGAAATACTTACAGTCATTATCAGCTCATAGATGACCCGAAAATAATAGTACAAGTTTATTTATGTCCTAAAAAGGTACAAAAATCAATAGCCTAGGGAGTGGATGACCTTAAGGGGGTCATCCCCACAATTTTCATCTAACAATATTTCATTTTGATAACCTGTAATATTGAATGCATTGGATAATAAAAATAAATTGCATCATCATAAGTGAATCATTCTTGTCGATTTCATGATCATAGTACATAAATGAATCATCCTTGTTGATGAATTCATTTTTTCCTAGAAAAAATTAACCATTAGTGTAAGCCTATTAGAATTCATTGATCGAACTAAAATAAATATTTACATATGATTTTTTATGGAACATAATAAAATCAATCTTAACCCTTCACCATAATAAAGAGTACAAACTACATGATACATCATTTACCTTATTTAATGGAAGAAACTTTAGTCTAACCCATTATGTATTTTCAGAAGAAAATAAACTCTATTATACATTTTTCCCCTTTTTGAAAGTATTAAACACTAGTATATGAATTTATAAAATCCAAATGAAACTGAAATCTAGTTCATCCAATAAGTCTTCTTGGTTTGTGATATATATTAGTTTATCCCTTTAAATATTTTTGGTGATGATAAACTCCAACATAACATCATAATTATTTTTTCATTAAAATGGGAATATCCTTATTCTTATGTATTTTTTTATTGGCAATGATGATGATTTTTTTATTAAGGAGCTTGTGAACATGAATCGTTTTACATAATGAATGTTCCCATGCATAATGGATGTTAATTATATAGATTTTACAAGCATTTGTGATATTATATCATTTATCTAATTGATGATCTAATAGCCCAAATAATTCCAGCACCCACCAAATTGAAACCACAGTATTGTTCTTTTCTAAAAATGCATGATTTAGTTGATGAAATTTTGTATTTATTTATTTTTTTAGAGGTTTTGGATCAAGATACTAGATTTTTTTTCAAAGGGGTATTTGTTTGGATTTTTTATTCTTCATGATTTCATCTAAAGTGGGTTTTTCATTTTTAGGGATTTCTTCATAATGTGGTTTATTTTCATTTGATCTCATGTTTCATTTGACACCATCCCTCATCTATAACCACAATATCTCAATTTTGGTTATCCTCCAATAGTTCTCTCATATACCTGTTGGCTTAGGTTGTTGATTACACACATATGTATTCAAAAATTTGAGTTGGATTATATACTTATTTTATGATTGGAATGGTGTTGTATGACTCTCAGGTGACTATTATCTCCACTAATAAGAACCTTTCTTTGTAGTGTTGGAAATTCATGGGAAATCAACTCCATCTATTATTTTCAGTTTTTTATTAGTGAGGGGTTACTTTCACACTTCAGTAATATTTTATAATACTCAGAATGTTCTAATAGAAATTATATCCAATGTAATTAGTTTTAAAAAATAATTTGTGTTTGTTTTGTTTCTAAAAAAATCCCTCCACTTAAATTATTGTATAAAATCACTTAAACAAGTGAAAAAAAAATCAATAATCAACATAAAAAACTTACACAATAGATATTATCTTAAGTGACAAGTTTTATATGCACTTTTCAACAATTTTTCTCAAACACAACCTTGGTGTGATCCTCATTCAACTCCATTAACCAACAATTTTATTATTTTCAAGCCAGTGATTTACCTCCTCCTCCACATCATTCCCTACCTCTACCTCCTCCTACAAATCTCTCTCCACCTCCTCTTCTGCCTCTGCCTCTGAATTTCTCTCCTCCATTGCCCAATAATTTTATTTTTTTAGGTTATAACTTATAAACAAATTTATTTCCTTCAATATTCCTCTCCTTGAAAAACATGTCAAAAATAATATATAATCATTATGACACTAATGATTCACACCCCAAATATATTTCTAAGGTCATAACTCATACTATATCACAAACATAGTAGGTAATCACCTAAATTTGTTGTCAGCACACATTCTGACAACATGTATGTTTTCCTCTAATATCTAAACAAATTTACTTTTTTTTTTATTATGAATGTTATTATAAATCTTGATAGTACTGAGAAAATATAGATAAAAAGTTATTAAGAAATATATTTAATGAAATTGTTATTAATTTTGGAAATTACTAGTTGGTGGATGATATTATTTTAATTCTTTGTGATCTCTCTCATAAATTTTCAAACATAATATCCACATTCATTGTCATTATATTACTTCGGAAACTACATAAACATTGAACAAAATAAGTAAATTATTTTGAAATATATTTTAATAGTTAAATATTTTTATATATACCTTAATCTATTTTTATTTTTAGTGATCCATTGGCTTTATCTGTTCAAACACTGGATTCATTCCATGATTTATCCTATATTTAGAGACTACTCTATCATAAAAAAATTATTGTTAAAACATAAATTGAAACATATAATTCGAATTTATCTATAAAATATAGGTTGTAGTGTATTGAAAATTCATAATACACATCATGTGTGGTTGGTTTGTTGGATATACATGCATTAAATCCAAAAAAATAAACATTTTGGGTATCCAGATTGACTACGATCAACATCCAGTGTTTCCAAAAAATACAAAAACAAATAATTAATGAAAAAATTAAAAATATATTTTATGTGATTAGATTGTAGAGTTTTACTTTTGTATTGTAGGCATAAAAAATAGTCTATCATCTGATATTTTTTTCTCAAACTCTTCAAGTATCTCATCTCTTTTCTTCTCAATTTCTTCCTTATCCAAAGTAAGATTTTCCATAGAAATTATAAAGGGATTAATGAATCCATATTGAGCTTCACATAGTTTTCCATTTATATAGTAGTAATATAAATAAAAGTATAAAAGATGAATAGTTATTAGCTTTAATAAACATATTAACTCACTATTTTGATAGACATATTAGGAAAATGTACCTTATGTATGTATTCACAACTAAGATACCCAACCATTCATGCTTGAGAATATAATTTATAATCTCAAGACCAATTATGTTTGTCATGGAAGTACTATATATTTATTTTTCATATGGAATATAAGATATATTTTCATCTTCAAATCTGTTCTTAGCATGAAGTTGTCATGATAATAAATATTTCTCTCGAACTAGCAAGGAGAAGGTACTCTTGGAAGGTTTTTTTGATTTCTTAGTTGATTCACTAGATTTTTTTAATCCGACCTTTTGTTTCCCCATCGCCTTATCCATATGTAATATCATACATCACTTCATACCTTTTTTAATCAACTATTATAGGTTTCTCATATGAAAAATTTTGTTAAATGCATACCTCATGTATCTTTTTAATATTATATGTCCATGCAATGAAATTTCTAATAGAATCATTTATTGTTATAATATCTGGATCATCAAGTAGAATAATAAACTCTCCAGTCAACTCATTATATACCTCAATCCCCTCATGTGATCTTTTGGGAGGTCTTTATAGAGTATCTTGTCTTTTGATATATTATACACTATACCCCTCGCAAAAATTTAGTGCATGTGTGTTGACAGATACAAATCACATACAACTATACCCTATAGAATTTTAGTAATATAAAATTATCATAAGTTGTTTTATTCATATTTAGGAGAAAGAGTAATGAAAAAATTATTACCTAAGGTAAGGTATGTATTTGGGGGTAATAAATAGCCTCAAATCTAGTGGGGGTATTTGGTTCTTGTGAGGATCTTTGTTCCACCACCGGTTGTAAGAACCTGGATCTTCTTTTCAGACATGTTTTCATTTTTTGGTCATTTTTGAGAAAAAGAGGAATTTATGGAAATTTTTGAAGTACACGCCATGTACTTTATGAGTACATGCCATGTACTTTATGAGTACACGCCATGTACTCGGTTACCGCGAGTATCCAGGTTATGGTCGTGTAGCGGCCATGCACATGGTCGTGTGTGGTGACCTGGAGACCACCTAATATGGGGGGCCAATAAAGGCAAGTACACACTATGTACTTCAGAAGTAAACGTCGTGTACTTTATTTCATTAAATGCATTGGGGTCATGTCTGACGGACAGAACCACCTCTTTCTAGGTTTGGTTCGTCCGAGAGTGAGAGAACGGCACTGATCTTCCTTTGAGCTCCCAATCAAGTGTCTGTTATCTGAATTGACCATCGTTGATTGTGTTGGGATCGCCTCGGTAAGCTCTCTATTCTTCTTGAGCTTCTTTTCCCAATTCCACCTCCTTCTCAAGTTATCCTATGTTGAGCATTTTAGATGTTTTTTTAGATCTTCAGAATTCTAAGGTGATTCAAGCCTTGTTACTCAAGTATATTAATCTTCCAATGCTGAGGTAGGTGGTTTGTGCCTTTTTGTTGAAAGAATTTGAGTTATATGTGAAAATCAGCAATACCCATGAATGGGGTATTGTGTGTTTACTATTTCAGCCCTATTTTTTTCCTTATATGCTTGTACTCTTGATTATATGTTAATTGAATATGAATAGGGTTAATTGTTATGCTTTCGAAGTGTTTACCCATGCATGATTGCCTATTTTGACCATTGGGTCTAGTTTGCCTATTATGTTGTTGTTTACCTTCCATGCATAGTATAGTAGGATGGGGTGTTTGTATCCTTACATGAAATTATACCGTAGACTGCTAGCCAAATATTTCTTGAGGTTTACTTTGGTCGATATGCATTGCTATAACTGCTTGACTTACATAGGGCTGTGAGAACTTGGTGTAGTAGACCATAGGGAGAATGGATGTAAGGGCTTCTCCAGAGTGTCTATTTTACTTACAATGTGATACCATAGGGGGAATTGACATAAGTGCTTCCTCAGAGTTTCTGTAGTTCCTCGATGTGGGTGAAAGAGGGAATGTGACGTAAGTGCTTCCCTAAAGTGCATTTAGTTACTAATACGAGACTATAGGAGGAATTGACGGTGAGTGCTTCCTCAGAGAGTCTATGCTTGAGCTGAACCAGAGGGGTTAGACTGAGTGTACTGCCCAGAGGGTCTCTTGTGTTGCTAGGTAGAACCAGAGGGGGTAGGCTATGAGTACTTCCCATAGGGTTACCTTTTGTGTTTAGCTACTTGCTTGTGTTTCTAGGTAGGACCAGAGGGGATAGGCTGTGAGTACTTCCTAGAGGGTTACCTATTAGTGATTACCTATTTGTGATTACCTGTTTTGATTAGTTGTTGCTTGATATGAAACTAAATGCATTGAAACTATGTATTGTTTATTGTTGAGTACTTCCTTGTTTACTGCTTTCTGTACTTATTACCTGCCATATATTCACTGACTGTTAGGCACAGATCTTGTGGTGGTTTCCTACTGGGATTTATTCTCACACCCTGTTTGGGCCATGCTTTTGGGCCCAAATAGATTATATTGTTGCAGGTATAGATAAGGGAAAGCACCCTTCAACTTTAGGTACTTGATTTGTTATAGAGTTGAAGAGCATGAGACCAAGCTATATCTTGCAATCCTAAGGAGTTATTTACTTTCTTTATTTTTTACTTTGGTTTAGTATGATTTTAATCCAGCATTGTGATTTGTTTAGATGCTTTCCTAGACATATGTGTCATGCATCATTCATATATATGTGTGTTCTCTAGTTTATTATATTCCAGTCTTCCGCTGTTTACTTTTATATGGATTATTCTTGCTTCTGCTATTGCTATTTGTTTTACTTTAGTTGTGTAAATTTGCCAATAAGGTCATAGTTTCCCCACTATCACACCCAAGGCCCTCACTGCTATTCGGCAGCCTGTGGTATTCATGGAAATGCGCTTGATGCCATGCGACCAATAGGGTATGGGGCGCCTCTGGGTGGCTTCCGGAACTGGGAAATTATAAAGTGGTATCAAAGGAATTATTTTCTCTTTACTTAATATTTGGAGCCTATAGTTAGGGATAGGATAGAATAGGTACTTGGTAATAAGTTGTGCACAGGAGTAGCTAACATGTGTACAGTAAAAATCCAATCTACCTTGTTATTTCAAATTTTCTGGTTTTTCAAATTTACAGTTGAGTTCATTTCACCTTTAGTGATTCACATGTTTTTTGATGTATTGTTGATGTTATTGAGGTTCTATTTCTGTTACAACCTGATGAGATGAGGGTATTCCATCTCATGCATCATATTGGAGCTTTCTAGGAATCACATGTCATGCATTATTGCCATGCCATTTAGGGTGAATTAGTAATTACATGTTGTTGTGATGGATGTTGTGATAGATATGCATGCTGTTGTGATAGATGCTTTGATAGAATACTTTCTATTTTATAGGGTATTGATTTGTGTAAGGATTTTTTTAAATGAACACCAAAATATGGTTCTTGAGGTGTTATGGGCCCTCATAAATCATAATTTGGTGGATCTTTGACTTTTTTACCTTGTTATGACATGTATAAGATGCCAAGATTTGATTCGCAGGGAGTATGGGACCTCACAGATCGGAATTTGGAACTTTGAGGTTTGTTCTAGTGTTTTTTGGGTTCTGGAGTAGTTTCTAAGGGTTACTATCCATAAAAACCCAGAATACACGACGTGTAATGTTAACTACACACCATGTGTTCTTCTGTTCTGGAAAAAACTGTTTTAAGTACACGTCGTGTACCATATGTACATGCCATGTAGTATATAACCATGTCTCAGACTGTGTGGTTGGGGACACTAGGTTTGGAATCTTTGGTAAGACACGCCATGTATAGGATGTACACGTCGTGTCATAGAACCTTGTAATCGACCGTGTCACTAATAACACGGCTTGGAAAAATCTTCTTAGTACATCATATGTTCGTCTGGAACACGCTGTGTGGTGTAACCCAGGTACCCGGCCATGTAAAAAACAACACGGGTTAGTGTTATCTTTTCTCGTACACGTCGAGTCCTCCTGGAACACACCGTGTAGTGTGAGCCATGTAACCGTCCGTGTATCTAACAACATGGGTCGGTGAGGTTCATCTAGTACCCGTTGTGTTTGGCACTAACGTGTTGTGTAGTATCGTTCTAAAAATAACTGTGTGGCTTAGTCGTGTAGAAGGACTCAGGTAGGGGAAGAGGATTCAAGTACACACCGTGTGTTAGGTGAACACGCCACGTGTATGGGGTGTTAAACTACCCGTTTTGGCAGAAGTACATGACCATGTAAAATTCTTAAGGGAACAGGCCATGTAGGAATTATACACACTGTGTATCCATGTTTTGTAAAACTTGAATGATTTCATTCTCCTGTTCCCTTCTTACCCTTATAGCTTTCAGTCCTTGATAATATTGATCAAAGGTGTGCATTTGACCTTATAGATTCATGCCACCGAGAAGTCCTCTAGTTGTACGCTAGTTATAGGGAAATGATCAGACACCGGATATGGCTGATCTGGGACTACCTGTAGATCCTCCCATTGTGCCAGTCTTGGCACCAGCCGTTATACCAGAAGTAGGTGCTGATGCATAGTTTAGGGAAGGCTTTATGAGGATGATGCGGACCTTTTAGGGAGCACCGCCTCCTACCTCGTCAATGGAAGAATTTACACATGTCTTTCAGCAGTAGAATCCTCCCACTTTCTTAGGGGATAGAGGACCCCAGCCAACAAAGTCATGGATAAAAGCCATGTTGATGATCTTTGAGAATCTGGAGATGCCTCCAGAGAGGCAGGTCAATCTTTCTACATATATTCTTCGGGATTCCACCAAGGGATGGTGGGATGTGATCTCATAGGCGGGACACCAGCATGTTATGACTTGGGAGGAGTTCCAGCTTATCTTCTATGACTACTTCTACCCAAAGACTTTGAGGGTTGATCGAGCCTGAGAGTTTATGAGTCTGGAGAAGGGTAATCTTTCGGTTATGGAGTATTCCTCTAACTTTACTGAGCTACAGTGTTTCACGCCTATTCTAGGAGGTGATCAGTTATTCCTAGTAAGGAAGTTCAAGGATGGTCTGAGGCACAACACCCGATCACAGGTGAGCATCTTCAGGTTGACTTCTATCACTTCTATTATCGATCAGGAACTAATTACGGAGCGCAATCTGAGAGATTCTGGAGTTGTGATCTAGAGAGGCTTGGCATATGGAGTTAGTATTCCTCCTACTGATAGCAGGAAGCGTCGTAGGGAGTCTACGTGTGGAGATCCAAGGAGGTGAGATACTTCTTCTGATAGTCAGGTAGTGTGCTACCAGTACTGGAAGAGCGGGAATACGAGGCCATACTACCCGAGAGACCCATTGGAGTGCTGATCTTGCAGCAAGATGGGCCATCTTTATCACTTTTGTCAGATCTTCTCACCAGTAGATGGTGACAGGGGTTCTTCTATGACTCCTTGTTCAGGAGCAGCACCACCAGTTTCTCACCAGTCTGGGAACTAGAGTCCTTCTGGTCGTTCAGGCCGAGGTGGAGGTTGTGCCCATGGTATCCAGTTGCCTAGTTTTCAGTGACAACAGGGTAGATCAGCTTAGGGTGGCTAGATAGCTTCACAGGGCTGCGGTGTAGGTCATACTTTTCCAGTGGAGTAGACCCGATAGGAGTAGGATTATGGACACTCTACAGTGCGAGTTACGATCTTAGTAGACTCAGTTTTAGCTTCTTCTCTTTTCGATATAGGGTCTTCCCATAGCTTTATATATGTTGCGTTTTTGGAGAGCCTTGGGCTCTGAATATTTTCTTTTACTAATATCTTGACACTAGACACTCTGTTGGGGACTAGAACGGTGAGTGTACGTCTATGCAAGGAGTTCCCTCTATAGGTTGGTGGGTGTCACTTTTTATAGGACCTCTATGTCCTAGAGATGACAGGCTATGATTTCATTCTCGAAATGGACTGGCTAGTTCCCTTCCAGGTAGTCGTCGGCTGTTATTTCCATAGGGTGAGTTTTATATCACCATAGGGTGGATCTTTTCTTCATAAGGGTGAGTGGGATGTCTATGCGAGCAGAGAAAGACCCGAGCATCATGGGTTGGGAGGAGTTATAGCCCATATTTCTAGTCTATATTTGGATGACCAGGGAACTTCACAGTTATACTTTCTTCTAATGGTGGATCGTTTCAGGGATGTCCTTCCAGAGGACTTTTCAGGTTTTCCTGCAGAGAAAGAGGTGGACTTTTTTATTGATCTTGTGCCAAGAGCAGAACCGGTGTCCATTCCTCCTTATAGCATGGCTACACCAGAGTTACATGAGCTCAAGAAGAAGTTGGAGGAGTTGTAGGCAAATGGTTTCATCCGACCCAGTACTTCTTCTAGGGGTTCACCTGTCCTTTTTGGGAAGAAGGCGGACGATACCCTTAGGCATTGTATGGATTATTGGAAGTTGAACCAGTTGATGATCAAGAACCAATATCCATTACCGAGGATTGATGATCTCTTTGATCAGTTTCGAGGATCCTGGGTGTTCTCTAAGATTTAATTGAGGTCTGGTTACCATCAGTTACACATTATACCATCATATATACCTCTTAAAGCCTTTCAAAGTAGGTATGGTCTATACAAGTATATGGTTATGTTGTTCGGTCTCATGAACGCGGCTACAGTTTTCATGGCACTGATGAACCAAGTGTTTCATCCATACTTGGATTCTTTCGTGGTAATCTTTGTGGATGATATCTTGGTGTACTATCACACTCGACACGACTATGACACACATGTTGATATCATTTTGAGTACACTGAGAGAGCATCAGTTATATGCTAAGATCTCAAAATGACACTTTTGGATGGATCAGATTCACTTCTTGGGTCATGTTATCTCTGAGACAGAAGTGTCAGTAAACCCAGAAAAAGTGAGAGCAGTAGTTTCCTAGGAGCATCTAAAGAATTTATTTTAGGTTAGGAGTTTTATAGGGTTTGATGGATACTACAGAAAATCCATTCAGGACTTTCCACACTTAACAGCACCATTGATGGGTCTGACTAAGAAGGGTGTAAAGTTCTTGTGGTTGGATTCTTGTGAGTCAGCCTTTCAGGAAATGAAAGGTAGGTTGACTTCAGCACCAATACAAGTGTTTCTAGATCTGGGAAAGAGCTATACATTGTATTGTGATGCTTCAGGTATTGGGCTGGGATCTGTGCTTATGCAGGGAGAAGGAGTTGTTGCGTACGGGTCTCGTCAATTGAGACCACATGAGAGGAATTACCTGACGCATGATCTCAAGTTGGATTATGTTGTTCATGCTTTAAGCTATTGGAGAAATTATCTTCTGGGAGAGAATTTTGTGGTCTTCACTAACCACAAGAGTCTCAAGTATATCTTCACTCATCATGATCTGAATTTGATACAGCGAAGGTGGGTTGAGTACCTTCAGTCTTTTGACTTTGAGCTTGCCTATACACCTAGGAAAGGAAACTCATTGGCTAATGTGTCGAGCAGAAGGACTCAGATACATGTAGTTCAGGAGGCCAGAAGGGATTGGAAACTTATGGCTATGTTCTCTGAGATGCATTTGGAGGTGCACAAAAAATAGGGGTAGGTGTTTCTTTCTTCTGTAGCTATTACCTCTACTCTACTTGATCGAGTGCAAATGAGGTATTTATCAGATTCTGAAGGCCTATTTATATGGGAAAGTGTGTCAAGAGAGGACCCTATTCCTAGATGGACCATAGGTGAGGATGAGATATTGTGTTTTTAGGGGCGCATATGGGTGCCTACAGACATACATGAGGAGATAATACAGGACTTTCATTCCTTATTTTGGGTCATTCATCCTGGTGTCACCAAGATGTATCGTGATCTACACCATCAGTACTGGTGTCCAGGTATGAAAAGAGATGTTTCTGGTTTCGTTATGAGGTGTTCCACCTATCAGTAGGTGAAGGTAGAGCATCAGTGACCAGTAGAGCTTTTACAATAGTTACCCATTCTTGAGTGGAAGTGGAATGATGTTGTGATGGATTTTGTGACATGTTTACTGAGGTCTCCTCGAGGGAATGATGCAGTTTGGGTTATCATTGACAAACTCACAAAGGTTTCTCACTTTTTACCAATCAAGGAGACCTTCAGTGTTTATAAGCTAGGACGGTTGTGCATCTGTGAGATTGTGTGCTTACATGGAGTTCCACAATCCATCGTTTTAGACAGATATTCACGTTTTACTTCTCGGGTTTGGTAGGGGCTTTAGAAGGCTTTGGGTAAATAGGTACTTTTGAGTACAGCTTACCACCCCCAGATAGATGGCCAGTCTGAGCATATGATTCATGTTCTTGAGGACATGCTCTGAGAATGCATCCTATATTTTGGAGGTTCTTGGGATAATCACATACCTCTTGTGGAGTTTTCCTATAATAATAGTTTTTAAGCAACTATTCAGATGGAACCTAATAAGGCTTTGTACAGTATGTCATGTCGATCACCCTTATGTTGGCTAGAGGTAGGAGAGGCAGCTATGTTAGGACCTCATATTGTCTGGGAGACCATAGAGAAGATAGAGTTGATTTGGAAGAGGATGGATACTACATAGTCTCAATAGAAGTCTTATGCTGATCAGCGGAGAAGACCTCCGGAATTCAAGGTCAGGAATCAAGTTTTCCTATGTACCACACCGAGGTTGGGACATAGGAGGATTAGGAGACAGGGTAAGCTTTCACCAAGGTACGTCAGGCCATTTGAGGTTTTGGAGAGAGTCGGGCCAGTTTCCTATCAGTTGCAATTACCTCAGAGGTATCAGGCTATGTATGACATCTTCCACGTTTCTCAGCTTTGACGTTACTTCTCAGACCCATCTCATGTCTTCCAACCCAAGGAGGTTTAGTTGGAAGTAGATGCATCTTTTTAGTAGTATCCTATCTGGATAGTTTATCATAGTACAAAGGTACTCTGTGGCTGGTCTATTCCTCTATTACAAGTGCTATGGTAGCACGGGTGAGTATAGGATGAGAATTGGGAGAGGGAGGCAGATGTACGATCATAGTGGCCGGAGCTGTTTGGGGTTTCTTCTTCTACGCCACCTTACTAGGGAAATTTGGGGATGAATTTATTTAAGGGGGGAAGTTTGTAAGAACCCGAATCTTCGTTTCAGGTATGTTTTCCTTTTCTGGTCATTTTTGAGAAAAAAGAGAATTTTTTTGGAAATTTTTTAAGTACACGTCGTGTACTTTATGAGTACATGTTGTGTACTCAGTTACCGTGGGTAGCTGAGTGCTAACCATGTAACGTCCATGCACACGACCGTGTGTGGTGACCTAGATACTGCCTAATGTAGGGGTCGGTAAATCCAATTACATGTCATGTAATTCAAAATTACACGTCGTGTACTTTCTTTATTTTCATTAAACACACCGGAGTCGCGTCTGACGAATAGAACATCCTCCTTCTAGGTTTGGTTCATCTGAGAGTGAGATAACAACACCGATCTTCCTTCAATCTCCCAATCAAGCATCTATTATCCGAATCGACCATCGTCGATTGCATTGGGATCGCCTTGGTAAGCTCTCTATTCTACTTGAGCTTCATTTCCCAATTCCTCCTCCTTCTCAAGTTATCCTCTATTGAACGTTTTAGACATTTTTGTAGATCTTCAGCGTTCTAAGGTGATTCTAGCCCTGAGAATCAAGTATATTGATCTTCCAATGCTGAGGTAAGTGTCTTGTTCCTTTTTATTGAAATTATTTTAGTTATATGTGTAAAATCACCAATACCCATGAACGGGGTATTGCGTGTTTATTGTTTTAGCCCTATTGTTTTCTTTCTATACTTGTATGCTTGAGTAGTGGTTAATTGAATGTGAATAGGGTTAATTGATATGCTTTGGAAGTGTTTTCCCATGTATGATTTCATGTTTTGACCGTTGGGTCTAGTTTGCATATTAGGCTGCTGTTTACATTCCATGCCTAGTATAGTAGGATGGGGTGTTTGTATCCTTACATGTTTTTATGTTGTATACTTCTAGACAAGTAGTTATTGAGGTTTAATTTGGCTGATACACATTGTTATACCTTCTTGACTTATACAGGGCCGTGAGAACCTGGTGTAGTAGACCATAGGGAGAATGGACGTAAGGAATTCTCCAGAGTGTGCTTTACTTACGATGCGAGACCATAGGAAGAATTGATGTAAGTTCTTCCTCAGAGTGTCTATAGTTCCTCGACGCGGGCCATAGAGGGAATGTGATGTAAGTGTTTCCCTATAGCAGCTTTAATTACCAATACGAGACTATAAGAGGAATTGATAATGAGTGCTTCCTCAGAGAGTCTATGTTTAAGCTGAACCAGAGGGGTTTGATTAAGTGTACTGCCCAGAGGGTTTCTTGTGTTGCTAGATAATACCAGAGGGGATAGGTTGTGAGTACTTCCTAGAGGGTTAGATTTTGTTTTTAGTTGCTTGCTTGTGTTTCTAGGTAGGACCATAGGGGATAGGCTATGAGTACTTCCCAGAGGGTTACCTATTTTTGATTACCTGTTTTTATTAGCTATTGCTTGATATGGAAATGAATGCATTGAAACTATGGATTGTTTATTGCTGAGTACTTCCGTGTTTACTAGTTTCTATACTTATTACTGACCATATATTCACTGACTATTAGGCAGAGATCTTGTGGTGGTTGCCTACTGGGATTTAGTCTCACACCCTGTTTGGGCCATGCTTTTGGGCCCAAACAGATTATATTATTGCAGGTATAGATAAAGGAAAGCTCCCTTCTACTTCAGGTACTTGATTTTCTGTAGAGCTGGGTAGCATGGGACCAAGCTATGGCTTGCAATGCTAAGGAGTTGTTTGCTTGATTTCTTTTGTACTTTGGTTTAGTACGGTTGTATTCTAGCATTGTGATTTGTTTATCTGATTTCCTAGACATATGTTTCATGCATCATTCATATATATATGTTTGATATAGTTTATTATATTCCAGTCTTCCACTATTTACTTTTGTATGGATTATTCCTGCTTCCGCTATTGCTATTTTTTTTACTTCTGTTGTGTTACTCTGTCAATGAGGGTATGGTTTCGCCACTATCACACCCAATGCCCTCTCTTCTATTCGGAAGCCTCTGGCATTCGGGGAAATTCACTTGAGGCTATATTACCAACCGGGTATGGGGTGCCTCAAGGTGGCTTCCAGAACTAGGATGTTACACTAGTTCACTTTGATCCTTTCTTATACATTGGTTTTCCAAACCAAACCAGACAATAATATCTTGCAGTGAGTCTATTTTTATCTGCAATCATTTCACTATATTATATGTATCTTTATGTGGTTTTATCTTCTTGAAATATGTTTTAGGAGACACTCCAAAACCTAATCCTCTAACATGACCATATTATTTTAGATGCTTTAAAGCTACTGAAAGTAGTTTTTCTTTCGGTATGGTCACTGTTGATTCTTGTGTCTAAACCATATAAAAAAATATGAACATAAATGGATATTATTATGTAATAATATTATAAATCCTAAAAAAATACTATTATTTCATACTTACACATGTTTCCCATGATATTTTTGTGTTTCATTGACTAGTTTACCCTTATTATTTACATAAGCTTCCTTCCATAGCACATGACATGGGATAGAAATGGCTTCAGATTTTTATTCATCAATATTAATATAAATAAAGGAACATATTTTGTTTTATATAATATAAAACCTTTTTTGTTGATTTAAAATAAATACAAATTTCTTCTATAGTGAATCGTACCTCATCCTTGCTTTGTGATAGGGGTATATTGGTTTTGATGCAAGTTCTTTATTTTTAGAACTATTTTTTATTTCATAAATTAATAATTTTGAATCAAATTTGATAAAATAAATAATTTAAAATAATATATTATCAATTATAATGCACCTTAAATTATTTCTCATTGCGATGATTGATGAAAGTAGTCCATGTTTTTGTTTTATAATGTGTGCATAACTAACTGGTTGGTGGGAAATTACTTTCCCCTCAGCATCCCTAAGATGTAACTTGGTAAGAAGAGGTTGTAAGCCCCTATGATATTTTCCAATGGACATTAAGATAAATTTATTATGGAAATATTCAAAAATGAATGAACTCTACAAGGAATAATGAAAATTAAATCAACTTTTCATTATATAATTTTTTGGTAAATAGAGAAAGTATGTTGTAACATTACCATTATATCTTTCCAAAGGGTTTCCTTCATTATAGGTTGGATGTGGGGACATGAATTAATATCAATTGGAAAATTCAACCCCATTATGACCCCAACATAACTAATGAATATTAACTTATTGGGGTTAATAGGTTTTTTGTTTTGATTCCAACCAATCTAAAAGTTAATACCCTAACTTCTTTCCTTGATAATTTTATTCAACACTATGAAGTTGCATCATTGTTGTTTTTTTCATCAATATGTTGTTGATACCATAATAATTCTATAGTTTTATTATCAACAGTCTATTCTTCTTAGATATTGGAAACATCATCATGTGCCGAATACATTGTTTTCATGAGTAATAAAACATTTAATTTTTCTTTAATAATAATAATGTAAACACAAACAAAGGATTTGAGAAGGGTCATATGCATGCTCTATTAAAAAATTTATGCACTCTTTAACTCCATCTTCATAATATTTTTTCAAATGATTAGAATGCATCCATTTTAAAGGAAATGGGTAATTAAATTTAAGAAAAGAATCACTCCACTATGGTAGGTGTTATCCCCTGAATTCATCTAAAGGTGAAAGTTATAGAAAATTATTATCCTCATCAACTTCATCTCCCAAACAATTATTATAGAATTTTCTTGATTTAGGCTCATCCTCCATCTCTTCTAGACATGAACCAATATTTATTAAAATACTATAAGCATTAGTAATTCCATACCAGGTATTGGTGATCATTTTGGATGACTACTGTTCAGAGTATTTCAAGATAAAAGAGGTGGGGGATGAGTCTCAAGAAACAAAATTCAATAATAACTATTTAGGAGATGAATCTGGTGAGGATGATAGTTGTATCCTTAAAACTTTTTAAATTACCACATCTTAATTTAAAATTTCAAATCTCATCTCAAAATGATAAAAGGCCCATAACACTGCCATGAGGACATCAACTCATCCCCACTGAGTTGCACCAAATTTAATCTATGTTACTAGTCCTTTTTCCATCACTTATATCTCAAATATAATAGCTCTATATCCACTGAGGTTCATGTGTAGGGTGTGACTATAAAAATAAACAAGTAAATACTAAGAGGTCCCCAAAAATATACAACAATGCATATATTTGAGTATATTTTCAAATTAGTAACACTCAAAATACACATGTAATTCATGTCATTGTGTAATAACCAAGACACCATGATAATCAAATGTACTAACTTCATTTCATGCCAGTGAATTATACTAATCATACCATAAGTTTATACCATGGTTTTTCCCTAACATTCAAATCATTTCATTAATAAGAGGTTAACACTTGAATCATAGGAGTAGAAAAAACAATTTATCTCACTCTGGAAATAACCACATCATAGGTACCATGAGATTTGACCTTAGACCCCTAGCATCCAAGACTATCCCTCTGGGATAACCATCACATGTACTTATAGAATCCAAATCAAGAAATGGGTATAACATACCCATTTTTCGTAGGAGTTTCATTTTGAAATATGGGGAAGTCTTAACATAATTGGTTCCCTTAGGAAAGAACCACAAAATGGGTTCCATAATGCTTTAGTTAAACCTAACTTCTGAAAAACAATAAAGATGAACAAACAAAAACACAAATGTCACATTACCCTCACCCTAGCCCTCAATGAATCACTAACATGTCTATAGTAACTCACATACTAATATTCCATACCTTGACCTCACATAATACCTTCCATATCCTAATATAAAATAAAAATTATTTTTATCACATCCACACATGTATTTCTTGTAGAAAAATATTATAATCATACATTGAGAGGTATATTAAAAATAATTTCAAATAATATTAAGTTATTATTCAAATAAAATATTATAAGGAAAGATTTATAAAAAATTAACAAAAAAAATAGTTACTTATTATGTTTAATACATTATTTTTCAAAAAAATACTCTAGAGAACAAATTATTAGACAAGTAAACAAAAAAACATTAGTTAAAAATCAGTAAAAAATGTATACAAAGATAAAAATGAAGACTTACTAAATAAAATTCACATAATTTTTCCATTTATTAAAATTTTAATGTCTAGAAAAAAATGTTTATAAATGTGTATTAGTTCATTTTACAATATAAATATTATTAAAACCATATTTTTGTTTGATTACAGTAAAATAATTAGAAGAATATATTTATCTTATCAAAAAATATATATATTATAAACCATTTCATCTGAAAAATAAAATACCAAATAAATATATAAAAACTATAACTAATCTGGTATCGTAAACATCAAATTCATTAATTGAATAATAAAACATAATAATTACTTAAATATTTCTATTATAGCATGTGTAATACATAATAATTGATCAAGATTCTATATAACCCTTGTTTTCTCAAATATAACATAATTAAGACCATTAAATGTCATTTATTATGTTTAAAACCAATCTAAAACCCTTAAAATGGAGTTATTAAAATAATATTGAATTATTTAAATCATTAATAATATATTTCAATGGTTAATAAACAATAAATTCTCTATTTTCAAAAAATACTCTAAAAGACATAAATTATAAACTCTTACATATCATAAATGATCTAAATATTGTAAAATTAAAAAAGATAAACTTATCCATTAAGGAAATCATAAAGTAATTTATATATTTAATGATAAACTATTTGTTACATCTAATTAGAATAAAAAAATAAAGACAAATTTTTTCAAAAACAAAATAAAACCTAGCACTTATTATTTTTAAAAATATGTTTATCCCATGTATACTCTAAACCCACTCATATTAAAAAATAACCAAAATGAAATTTTAAATATGGATTCTAACATATTAGTTTTCAAAAATATAAATCTCAAAATATAAGTGTTCATTTTTATCACTTTAATAAAAAATCAAGTATATTTTTTAAAATACCATAAAATCAAATAATAGAAGGTTAGAATCAATATTATTTGAACCAAATTTTCATTAAAAACATTATATTAAATTGAAATGAATATAATATTAACATATTTATATAAATAAATATACCTATAATTATAGAATTATTTTGAAAAAATTATGGAACATGTGAAATTCAAATCATGGTGGCCTATAATATGTAAAGAACACATCCCATTTCCACTTTCCATCACTAAAGTTAAAATATATCAAATATATATCATATAAAAATAATGTTAACCATATTATATTTTTTATACATTTTTTCATTCATTAGAAATGAATTAGGTGATGATAGATTCTGGAGAGAGAGGCATTTGAAACCTCGATAAACAAAATCATATATAGCAGTTCCAATGCTACACCGAATGGAGCAAAAAAGGAAGTTCATTTTCAACCTCAATTAAAACTTGCATTGGAACTTGCAACAATATATACATATCATAAATGATAAAACAAATTTTTAAGCTCTTAGCATAGGCTCACAATATCACAACAACTTGATGAAATCGATCATCGGTGATTCGAAGTTAGTAATTAGAAGACGTCCTTGGTTCTCCAAGGGAGAAGAGAAGTAGGGTTTGTCATGGTTGAGAACTGTGCAAAAACATAAACCATGGAACCCAAACAAGCAATCAAAGGGTGGGGAAAAGAAAAAAAATAGCATACCTTGGATTCTAAGCATGATTCGTCCGAGAGAACATAGAGGAGGAGCGCCCGTAGTAGGGGAGTTTTGTAAGAGCTTAAGAATCATGACTGAATCAGTCATAGTTAGGGTTCTTTTAAATAGATTGAGGACCTTTTATCAGTGCTTGCAAAAAAGTGCTGATAAAGATCCCTTTTATCAGCGCTAAATTGATAAGTGCTGATAAAAATCATCTTTATCAGTGCTTTTTTAGCGCTGATAAAATCCATCTTTATCAGCACTGAAGTTTTAGCAATGATAAATATTCTTTTTATCATTTTTTTTAGTGCTGATAAATCTCTATCTTTATCGATGCTAAAGAAGCACTGATAAAAGGATCCTTTATCAGCACCGAAAATTTAGCACTGATAAAGAATATATAATTATAATTATAAATAAAAAATTGTAAATATATATACTTATGTATTTATTTATTATAATTTTATCATAATATAAATATATAATTATTTATTTATAATTATATAAATACTTTTTAAAAAAAATATATTTTTTATTTATAATGAAAAGTATATAATTTTATAAAAATAGTAAACATACATTTATAAATATATTTATAAATAAATATATCTGTAAATATATTTATAATTATTTATATATAATTATAAATATATTTATATCATTATATATAGTTACATAATTATATATATTTGATAAATATATATAAATATAAATATAGTAAATATATTCATTATTTAAATATATTTATTGTAATTTTATAATTATAAATATATTTATATCATTGTATATATTTATATAATTATATACATATAATTAATATATATAAATATAAATATAAATATAGTAAATATATTCATTATTTAAATATATTTATTATAATTTTAAAATTATTTAAATATATAAAAATTTATCTATAAATATATGAATACTTTTAAAAAATATTTATAGATTTATATCAATATATATATATATTTATATCATTATATATTTTTATATAATTATATATATATTAGATAAATATAAATATAAATATAGTATATTCATTATTTAAATAAATTTATTATAATTTTATAATTATTTAAATATATATAATTATTTATTTATAATTATATAAATACTTGTTAAATGAATATTATTTATTTATTTAAAATAATTATAAATAAATAAATTCATAAATATAGTAAATATATATTTATAAATATATTTATTTAGAAATATATTTTTAACATTATTAATGAATATATAATCTTAAATACATACATTTTAAAAATAAGTGAAATTGATTAATTAAAAATGAGTAAACTTTAAAAATATTGAAAAAATGGATAAGTTTTATTAATTAAATGAAAATTATTAAAAAAACATAGATATATATTGAAGTAAAGGTGAATATATATTTAAAATACTAAAACATAGTAAATAAATAAATATAGATAAATAATAGAAAATGATTAAATTCAAAAAAATAAAAAATATATTAAAAATGAATAAATAATACCTAACTACAATAATATTAAAATTAAATATTATGATTAAATTCTAAAATATACTAAAATTTAAATAAATTACATAAATACTATGTATGCATATTTCTATATAAGATTTCATTAATTACATTAATATTTGTGTGTGTGTTGTATATAAAAATGCATTAATTATGTATATTTATGTGAAATCAATGTAACACATATTTGATATATGTTAAATTGAAAATCAAACAAAATTAAAAATGAATAAGACATTAATATGTTTTTAATTATTACATTTTATTCACTTTAGATATATTTATATTTAATATATATTATTTATTACCATTTATAATTAATATATATGTATATATATAAATTAAACTTATTCATTTTTATTAATAATTGTTTCATTAATAATTTTTTGAATAATTTTTTAATTTATTCATTTTTAATTTTTTTTAATTATTACGATTTATTCATTTTTAATTTTTTTGTTTAATTATTACAATTTATTCATTTTATATATCTATATTTAATATATACTATTTATTAATATTTAAAATATATATATATGTATAATAAATTTATTCATTTTTATCAATAATTATTTAATTAATAAAATATTTAATATTTTTCTTAATTTATTCATTTTTAATTTTTATTTATTTAATTATTTAATTTTATTTATCTTATGTATCTATATATATAATATATATTATTTATTAATATTTATAATTTATATATGTGTATATTCAATTTATTCATTTTTATCAATAATGTTTAATTAATAAAATTGTTAATATTTTTTAAAAAATATTTTTTAAATTATTTCATTTTATTTTGGACCATTATCAATGCTAAAAAATCATTGATAAAGGGTACCCTTTATTGGTGCTAAAAATAAAGCACTAATAAAGGGTATCGTTTATTAGCGCTAAATAAAAGCATTGATAAAGATTACCCTTTATTAATGCTTTTTGCTATCACTGATAAAGGTCGGCGCTGTTAATGGTTTGTTTTGTAGTGGTGATGGTTGTGATTTATTACTCACATAGGATTTCAAATGACCTAAGTACCTAATGAAAAAAATATAAGAAACATATTAAAAAATTGCTTAAATATTTGAGAAATTTAATTTATCAATAAAAATAAAAATAACATTAACATACCTCTCAATTAGATACATTCATCAATAGTATACCGGTTTACCAAGTTCTGTTTCCTCAACCAAATGAACAGTCAAATGAATCATGATGGTGAAAAATGAAGGGTGGAATAATATCTCTAAAAGAAAAATTATTAACTCAATTCTTTCTTGAAGCTTTTCAAGATCAATATTATTTAGAGTTTTTTCACAAATCTCTCTAAAAAAGGTGCACATCTCAACTAGAACTATAATTACTTTTTCAAGTAATGTATTATGAAATGTTAAGGGTGGGAAAATAATCTATCAGAATATGTGAGTCATGAATTTTTAATCTATGTAACATTTGATGTTTTAAGTCAATACACAGTGTAATGTTACTTAAATATCCATATGGAATTTTTACATTATTTAAAGTTTGAAGGAATTCATATTTATCATGATTTTTTATTGTAAAAATATATGAAGGATAATTCCCATTATCATTTTCCCACAAACTATGAATTATATTTATTACTTCCAAATCCTTATATGCATTATGGTGGTCCTTTGATTTACCCTACTCATTAAGCAATGAAAAAACTTAAATTGACGTAGTCTTTATTCTCAATATGAATTACATCAAGATTATGATAGGGGAAATTGTACTCCTAATAATGAAGTTTGAAAAATATTCTCATTTTCTTCCATTGTTGTGTTCCAATTGCTTTAAATATTGTACCTTAGACCCTTTCCCCCTTCTTTCAACTGATTACATTTTCCAAATTCTATAGTGATATTCACTAATTATCCAAAGATTTCTGAACATGATAACACCTTATGTGACTTTCTCAATTTGATGTATCCATTGAATTGTGTCTTACTAAACCTAAATTTATGATATGTATCAAGAAATTGTGGATGGAACATAAAAAACCATAATCTACTATAAGGAAATCATTGAGGTTCAATATCAAAATCACAAACTAGTCAAGCCAAACTGATATGAGTGATCCAATGGAATAAGTTTCCTAGTCCAAGAAAGTTTCTAGTTTTCCACATTAAAGCAGCATGAATTTTGAATAGTTTTCTCAGTGATGCATTAAATTTTTCCATGCCATTATCCCATAATTCTCACAATTCTTTGATTAGAGGCTCAAGGTATACATCAATGTCATTTCTATGAATTTAATTTCCTATAATAATCACTGAATTATTGATTGAATTATTCTTCATACACATCAATAGAGTTAGATTATAAGGGATCAAAACTACTGACAATATATTATAATTAGTACTTAAATTACTGAAAGCGTAATAACCATCAAAATCCAATCCCAAACGTATATTCCTATGATCTAAAGAAAAAATTGGATATAATGAATTAAATGTTTAATGTGTTGGATGTCTCATCAAGTCATTACTATTACTTTCTGAAGCATGCCACTTAATGTCATGTGTAGTTTTAGATAACATGAATAATCTTTGAAACTATAGTTTTAGAGGAAATTAACACAATACCTTTATGGGAGTTTTATTATTTTTCTTCTTCTTGGTGTTTCATACATCTATACTCCCACTATTGTTCATTGATTTTCATCTACTTATATGACATATCATGCATTCTTCTTTACCATACTTTATCCTCAATAAAGCATGCAATCATTAGGGCATGTGTGTATTTTTTATAATCAATTCCAAGTTTGTTGATTATTTTATTCATATCATATAATGATGAAAGGATATTAGATACTCCAAATTAATCATAAAGAAACTCAAAAATCATGGACATAGATTTATCATTAATTCCATAGAGACACATGATATGATACAACTTGAGTAGAAAAGACAGATTTGAATACTTGGTGCACCCTTCATAAAATTATTGATTTTTATTTTAACTAATTCATAAAACTTATTTTTTTGGTCACTAAAGTTTTGAGTAATATTTACCTGCTCAGGATCAACTAAAAGTTCTATTGATCAATTAAGATCTTGGTCATTGTATCATGCAAAGAAGAATGTTTCATTTATCAAGTTTTGAACTAAATTCTCATCTAGAAAGTCTATATATATCCACAAACAAAAATGCCTTTATATTACAAAATTTACATAAGGTAATCATTACATTTCATAAATAATCACACAATCCCAAGATATAAATGTTTAGTGTATTTTAGGACTAGCTATATAAGAAACTTATTTTATTACCCTTATAAAAAAATCTCCATAATTAAGCCACAATAGACACCCTTTTATACTTCTTATATGTTATACTCATATTTATAACTTGGGGAAATGGAAACATAAGAAAGGGGTGAGATCATATGCTCAGTAAGGGTAAACATGATTGATAATAATTAAATATTATAAGTGAACATAAAATGAGCATATGGGTATAATCAAGATACATAAGAAAATCCATACCCAACAAATCATAGATCATAAATCATGTAATATGACTTTTCATACATAATACATGAATCCAAGGAGTGTGTAAACCTGAGTCAATATACATGATCCATGAGAGCTTAACACATTCATGAGAATAAGCATAAAACTATGAAACATATTTCAAATTTGGCACAAACATTAGTATAGTGAACATTACTTTCATGAGTCACACCATCAATTCCCATACTTATGAGAAACTAAAATAAAATCATGAATACTTATCTCATGAGATATAATCTTAAAAACAATGAATTAGAGGGTGATATAAGACCCCACCCATCATCATCCATACTTATGAGTGTTGTAACACACTGAGATTTCAAAAGAATAAAATTATATTCTACAGAATAAAGGACATGAAACGCTAACTTTATCTTAAATTACACTCAGCACTAAATTTATTTTATGATACATGCAAAAACTAGTATCTTCAATAGCTTATGTTACATGGAAAACTTAGTTTTACTAAGCAACAATATATTATTAATATTATTATTTAAAATGATAGTTATCACCTAGTTTTTAGAATGGAGGGTATGGATAAGATTAATTGAATTATGAAAAATATGTTTTACACATGTATATATGATGAATTATTTCGTGTCCAATTAATTATAAATGAAAATAAAATCCTTTTGAAAATAAAAGGAAATCTCTTTCTGAAAAACTAATTAAATGCACCAAAGTTTGTTTTATACCAATAAAATAAATAAATCACTCATTTTGGATTATATTAATGAAATTTATATCTAACATATTTAATCTAATTTTTAAAATTCATTCTATGTTTTTTCTAGACAATAGATAAAAATAAATCCAATTTTACGATTAAAACCTGTATTTTTTCTAAAAAATAGTTTTTTTACCTTTTTATAGCACACTTGTTTTAAAACCAATTTTTGAAAAATTTATAATTTTTTATTTAAAATAAATTAATTTTTTAAATATTAATAAAAAAATTAACTTAGGTTGATTTTTTTTTATTTTTCTAAAAAAATTAATTTTTGATGAATAGTGAAATATACTGAATTTTAATTAAAAACTATATTTTTACCTAAATTAATTTCAAAGTTAAATTATATTTTGAATTGGTTTTAAAGTAAATTAGTTCAATTTTATATCAATTAATCAAATTTAGTTCATCATAAACATTTTCATATTAAATTTAGATATAAAAACTTAGTAAATTTTTAAAAATATTCACTTTAAAATTTTGTCTTCTCATCGCATCTGCGGGATTAATTTTAAATTAAATTCTAAAAAATTTATGAGTTTAATTGGTAAAAATTAATTACATATTTATAATCATCGTAATTTATATTATCTAATAAGTTCAATTTAATTTTTGACCAAATTTATTAATGAAAAGAATTAAAATTAATTACAATGATTAAGGTAAAAACGAAATAAATTAACGGTTAAAATTTGAATATAAGGAGTATAAATGACCCAAAACTTTCCCAATACCTATTTTAAAGACATATTTCATCCATTATTCCCTTATTCTTGAAATTTATGATTTTTTGGGACACTTTTCCATGAAATTGATCCATATAATAAGTTAAATAAAGAAAAAGACAAAAAATGCACCTTTCATCCTTTTAATTTCTATAAATATTTGGGGATAGGGAAAACATATATAATTTAGGTTATAAATATTATTTTGGGACATAAATGAGTTATTTTTATCATAATAATTTATCTTTAATTTTTAGATGTTGTTCCCAAATAGGATTGAGATCAACGAGAGGGGAGGGGTGAATTGGTGGTTCATTTTTATTTTATAAGAACATTTATTAACTTTTTTAATAAACATTATTAACCTATTAAACTTTTTAAGGTTACAATACACTCAAGTATAACTTCTAAAACTCACCTTTCATATGAAAAAAATATAAATAGAATTTATCACATGATATTTACAAGTTTTGATATAAATACCTACTCCTTTCCATGTTTGATAGTCACACCAACATGGATTCTTTAACTATATTATTTCTAAAATACAAAGGAAAAAACCAATGAAAATTATAAAATATCAGTAGTAACTTTATTTCTATAGTTGGTTATACCCCCCCCCCCCCAAATATCCTTTTCTTATCCCCTTTCCACAAAAGGTTATACACCCCAGAAAAACAATCAAGCCTTTTTAGCAACTGGTAAGTGTCCACAATTACAAGATTTACTTTCCTTATTTTCAAATCCACTTTATAAAGTCTCCACTTCCTCCACAAGTACGTTTAATAAAACTTTAACTATGTGCAATCTTCAAGAACTTACAAAACTATCTACGGAACTTATTGGTCTTGAAACATTATCAAGAAACTTTGTTCAGAAAACCTCCTCAACAAAAGTTAGTCTGATATGCCTTAGTCAGGTAACCACTATCTAATGGTCTCTATCCAATTGGCCTCAGTCCAATTCTCCTTCTACACTTCCTTCTTTAGTTGAGTATTAACTCAATTGGAAGCTCACAATTCCTTCATCTAATGGAAATCAGTCTGATGAACCTTGCCTTGTGGATTTTGTTCTAATGGTCTCACGCTGATAGACTTACTCTGATGAAATTCCATCCATTGGAACTTACTCTAATGATCAGATTAAAACTCACTCAGATGGATCTTCCTTATCTTAAACCTAAAACAAATAGTTTGATAAAAATATTAATACTTATTTTATAATTTTCAAGGCTTTAGCACATGTGAGCAATTTAACAGTCTTAAAAAGTAAGAATGTACTATGATCTCCTTTTATAGGCATCCCAAAATAGAAAATGTGGGAAAATGAATTCCTTTTCCGACTCAATGAAATTCAAAATTCCTGAATTTATCATTCATTTAAGTCATTATATTTGAATTCTTTAACTCTTCTCAATACTTTTGGGAGCTTCTTGAATCTTCTTAAAGCTTCTCGAAGCTTCAGCCTTCTTCAAGTTTTCAAACATTTCTTTAATCAAATTCTTCATTCGGATTCTCCATTACAATGAAGACATATATAAAACTGAAGACGGCTCATTATGATGACCTCTTGTAAAAAATAAAATTATTATCATACAGATTCTTCATACTAACTGAAAAACACTTCTTAAAACATTGAGATCATTATGTAGCATTAAAAACCTCCTTCTATGGTACTTTGAAAGAAATCACATATCTGATATATATTAAAAATATTTCTCCTTTTCTTTAATTACTTAGGATGATGATCTCTCATCTGATGAATTTATTGGTTTCATCGTGAATCTGATTGATCGGTCTCTGTTCTCATCTATTCCATCAATCTCAACAACATAACCACTCAATTCTGCCTCTAATAGAACTTTTTATCTGATTTCATAAATATACAAATAATATATAAAATGAATTGTTGTCTGAATCCATTATGATGAATTGGTTTCATACCATGTTTGATGGACTAGTGTCGATAGTGACTTCTTTACTTTGGGAAGATCAATCTTCCAAACATTTGTTATTGTCATTCCAACGATTCTCATACTAAGGTTCTACATCCTTCTATATCTGGTGTTCCTCAAACTGATGAGCAACATTCAAAATACTTCATATTTTATTCTCATCTCTTCCATAAACTCTAACTTAAATCATGAATTCTGTATGATTTATGAGAACTCTATGATTATCAAAGCATCACCAAATTTACTTTGGAAGTTCTATGACTTTATAGACTTTCAGTACCATTTTTTTTAACCAAGATTCATTCTGATGGTCTGGATCTATTGAATCATGTCGATCATCGAAGTCCAATTCCTCATACTAATGGCTTGGGTCCGAAGTTATGTGTTTTATTTTATGTTGTTCATATAATTCTCATTTTCTGGTGCATCTTCTTTGCTAGTATGATGGGTTGTGTCCAGAAACCAAAATTCCACCATTTATCAACTTCAACCATATATCATTTATTGAGAATAAATACAACCAAACCCCAACATGTCCTTAACAATATACCCATTTGTGTTTGTTGTCAATACCCACTTCAAAATAATACCAATTGTCATTTTCTTTTCATACTTTTTATTCTCCCTATTCCTTTATTGCTATCATATTTCTTATATCTCCCCCTTTTTCTTATCTCTCTCCATTTTTTAACTCACCCAATTATTGACAATAAAATTAAAATGGGACATTATGTTAATTTTCTCCCTTTATTGACAAATTGTTTCATTTCTAATGGTTGGAACTCTTCATCATATAATCTTGAAATTATTCTTCATGAGAATATAAGTATCACATGAGTTTCTTAACAAAGATCCTTTAACTAAACAAATCTAATTCTATGTGGGTGAACCCAGTGTAGAAAACAATATTTTATAATCAATATTATCAATATTTTCAATACCAAAAATTTTATATAATAAATTAAAATACTTATTTCATCATTATCATTTATGGGGAAATTCATGGGAATATTTGTTAAGATAATAATAAACTACACCCATATCAATAAACATATCATGAAGTTGATGTTTATAAACACAACTTTCCAAAAACTCATATTTTTTTACCTCAATACTTTCTTTTGTAAGAATAGTAAGAGCCTTATACATCAGATTCCTTATTTCAACTCCTTCAATTCACTGCAAGTTAGAAAAAAAATGAAAATATTTTAGAAATAAGGAGGAACCTTAGTAGTTTCTGAGAATCATATTTCATACTGATATTCCTCTCTTAGTATTGAATTTTTATTCTTTTACTTGGATATTTCATTTTATGTGTTTTCTTCCTTCTACTCACCCTTATCAAATTGTGTAACAAGTTTATTTTCATATATAGATTCTTCTGATAAGTATGTCAAATTATTTTATTCTATAGTAACCTTTTTGTTATAGTGAGTTTATAAGAAATATTCCATGACTTCATGTTGTTCTAGCAATATATTCAAATAACTTTTAGTAAGATTCCATTCTTGCCCACACCTTTTTCACTTTTCTAGAATTTTAAAATCACCATCTATTGAAAAAATTACCATCTTTGTTCTCAACTTCAAAAACATTTTTATTCCCCTTTTCTTCAACTGATATTTGTGACTTTTATAACTTTATCACCATGGTAAATTTTTATGGATAGATAATTAATAATTTTTTATTTTCTTTATTAGCTTGTTTACTTTTCTAAAGTTTCTTAACATCCTCATATTTATTCATCTTATGAGTTTCCTTTTTTAGTTCCACAGAATTTTTAGGAACATTTTATCTTATTTGATCATCATAACTCTCCCTTTATTCATACATATTTTTTGGTAGTGACATGTTGTATGAGTATGAATAATCTATGTGTCTAAAAACTCCACAACACCAATAGTGACCTTTAAATCAGTATTTTTTTAATGTATAGTGAACTTTTTCATAACATTATTATTATTATTTCTTCTCAAATCATGGACCACTTTGATCAATATGATACTTTCCTTATTGGTGAAATATTTTTTCTCACAAACCTTTTATAAACCTTTCTTTTTATCTTCTTTAGAATTTTCACCTTTAACATCAACTTACTTGGTGAAGTTTTACCTCATATTTATTATCTCACTTTGTGTTATAATAACCATTGATTCTGTTTCAAACAACCCCTATTCTTTCTCATCTAGAATAAATTTTATAAAATCTATCATTTTTTCATATTCATCTATCGTCAACTTATTATGCATATTTTATTCAATGAGTGTAGACTCTTTCATGTTTAGGTTATAATTTCTAACTAATATTTATTAATATATTTTTAGTTTTTTTTCAATATATAAAATCTTCATATTCTGAGATATAATAAAGTTAATATTTTTCTCATATTTCTTCATCTGATCATCACTCTCAACATATATAACTTTAACATCTTTCTCCAACTTCCTTCTTTCATTCTTGATTTGGGTATTCTTATCAATTAATATTTATAAATTTGTTTTAACAATACACTCTATTTCTATTATCTCTTCACCATAAACATTGTCTGAAGAATTACTTCCATTTCTAACTTGATAAATAAAGTTGAGTTGATGATCTGATTCATCACTAGATAAGGAATCAATCTTCTTTATTATGCTCAAATAAATTTTCTTCTATTTTTCATTATGAAATATTTCCTTATGTTTCTTCCACTTTTGTTTCTAAGGTTTCTCATCATCATATTAAAACTCATACTATTAAAATTTCTTCCTAGGAATTTTTTTTGTAAAATGTCATTTCCCTTCACAATTTAAACATTTGAGATTTTTACCTTTCCATTTTCCTTTATTATATTTCTTAGAAATGAGGGAAATAATTGTGTTGAAATATTCACCTTCTTAATTTTCTTCTGAATCACTTGATTCTATTTTATCTTCTTTATCTTTATTTTTCCCTTTTAATAAATATTTAAAATCCATTTATCTATAAGCATTTTTCTTCAAATAAAGGGATTTTCTCATATCATTTGCCAAAAAAATATTATAAAGTTCATCCAAAGATATATGTTCATGATCTTATAAATCTAAAACTTTTGAATTAGATCTATCTGGAAATTTTATCAAAAGTTTCTTAACAATTTTATAATCTTTTATCTTCTCAACAAAAAATTATAATGTTACTCACAATCTCATTTACCCTTATAAATTAACTATTAATACTTTCATCATCAATCATTTTCAAATATTCAAATATACTTCTCCAAATTTTTAACTTGGCTTCCTTAACTTTCTCATTACCTTCATAGATACTTCTCAACTTATCCCAAATTTTTTTAGATTTTGGAAACCCCATAATATTTTAATAAACATTATCAGTGAGAGTGATCAACAAAAAATTCTAATCTTTTCCATCAGCTTTAATACTTTTCTTATTAGAAAATTTTATACCAACTACATTGATGGGTAGAAATATCACTATTTCTGCATCTCTAACTTCAATTCCAAGTGAAAGAAGATAGTGTAACATACTATTCTTCCAACGGTGATATTTTACTCCATTAAAAATAGGAACACCATTATTTTTCACTAAATTAAAATTATTCATTATCAGAGATGGATTTTTCAGAGGGAAACTGATCTCATACAAATAGTTGTTCCCAAATAGGATTGAGACCCCTAAGAGGGGAGGGGTGAATCAGTGGTTCATTTTTCTTTTATAAGAAAGTTTATTAACTTATTTAGTAAACTTTCTTAACCTCTGAAACCTATTAAAGTTATGATTCACTCAATTATAAATTCTCAGACTCACCTTTTATATGCAAAAAATATTAAGATAAGGTAACACATGAAATTTACAAGGTTTAATACAAATACATACTCCTTTCTATGTTGGATAATCCCACCAACATGGATTCTTTCACTATCTTCATTCTATAATATAAAGTCACAAGTAGTAAACAATTCTACAATCCCAGTAGTGACTTTACTACTATGGTTGGTTATAAACCCCAAATATACTTTTTATATCCCCTCCCCATAGCTATTTATACACACCCAACAAAATAATCAAGTCTTTTCAGTAACTTTTAAGTATCTAAAGTTACAATATTTACTTTTCTTATCTTTACATCCACTTCATAAAGCCTTAAATTCATCCAAAAGTAAGCTAAATCAAACTTTACCAATGTATAATATTCAATAAATTAAATTATTCTCTAAGTAACTTATTGGTCTTGAAACATTATCCAGAAAATCTATCCAAAAAACCTCCTCAGAAAAAGTCAGTCTGATCTGCCTCAGTCTGGTAACCACTGTCTGATGGTCTCTATCTTATTATCCTCAGTTTGATTCTCCTTCACTCTTCCTTCTTCATATAAATAGTAACTCAATTGGTAGCTCAAAATTCCTCCTATATATGGAACTTGATCTGATACTTGATCTAATGAACCTTGCTCTGATGTAAATCTCTCTAATGGGATCACTTTGATGGAGTTTCTCTGATGAAACATCATATGTTAGAAATTTCTCCAATGATTGGATTGAGCCTAACTCCAATGGATCTTAATTAGCTTCAAAATGAAACAAATATTTTGATAAAAATATCAATACATGTTCCACAATTTTTGGAGCTCTTTTAATAGTTCAACACTCTTGAAAAGTATGAATGTACTATGCTCTCCTTTTACTGGAATCCCATAATGGAAAAGGTGGTAAAAATAATTCCTTTTTCCCATCAACAAAATTCACAATTACAGAATTTATCATTCATTTAATTATTTATCTTTGACTTATTAAAATATTATAAATACTTTTGGGAGCTCCTAAAATATTCTTGAATCATCTCAAAACTTCATACTTCTTTAAGTTTACAAATATTTCTTTAGTTCGATTCTTCTGTCCGATTCTTCATTTCGAATCTTCACTGTGATTAATACATATAAAAAGCTGAAGATCACTCATTATGATGAACTCTTCTAAAATATAGATACCCTATCCTTTTACACATATAATTACATTATTTTAAGCAAAAATAGACATCAAATTACAAGACATGGTTAATAAAGTCTAGTGTCTTGGAAGACTAGGTACATAATTAAACATCATAAAAGAAACTTTTATTTAATCTCAATATTGAGATCCTAACTTCCAATTTTCTCGTGAATTTTCATAGTATAACCTTGGGATAACATGAAAAAATGGATGAGCTAAAATCTCAATAAGGTAATAAACATAATAATAAAGCTTATCACATGGGTTAGAAGGCATAACATAATGATAAAAGAGGAATGGTACATAATTAAACATAAGGAATCATAACATTTATTACATGGGATCATATAATCATGAAATATTGGTAATGTTTAAGAAACATAAAACATGACTTTAGTATGATTCAAGGCTCATTTTACATAGATTAGCATGAGTCAAGTCTAACCACTAAGATCGTTGCACATGGAGTACGAGTCAAGGCTAACCACCAAGATCGTTGCACATAACGTCTCATGAGACTAAAATTTACCCAATTAATTGGAGTGATATATGGGTGTACCCATCTTAAAATGTTCATGAATATGTTTTCCACATAATTAATCATACATAATAAATCATACATAAACATAAGGGTACCCATAGAAAGAAATGGGTATCATAATCATGTCATAAAGCATAATAAATGGGAGCATCATACAAGTGTCCATGGAATAAAGGAATTAAAACATACATGGACATTCATAAGAGAAAATAGATATATATCTTGGTAATTTATTTCAAACAAAAGTGAAAACATGTAAGAATGGTATTTAATAAATTTTATCATTAAAAATTTTAAGTGTGGTTTTAAGGAAAATACAAAAGAAAATTTAAAATAGAAAAGAAAATAATATTTTATATAAAAAATTGAACCAAGAATGATTTCATAATAAAAATAATAATTTTATAAAAAATAATTGTGGCATAAAATATATGATATAGTTCACTCGAAAATGGGTAAGAATTTGGGAAGTTCCCTTAAAATAGTCTTGCATATCGGGGATAATTGAAAAGGGAACCACTTAAAATATGTATATCCCTGAAAGAGAATGATGAATGGATACCAATAAAAAAATTTGAAAAATATAAATATAATTTATAATATGTACAAAATAATAAAATATAACATTATTTTGGTAAACATAAAGATAGATCAACTCAAAGAAATAATGGAGGTTTGGGTAGAATCCCTTACCTTAAGTTTGAAGGCGTTCTTCACTTGATCTTAATGTCCTAGATAATAAATTAAATTCATTAATTAATAATTACATAACCTATTCTACATGTAATTGATTTATTATAACCTTATTAAGTTACTTCATAGCCTTTTGAGGGGTTAAGAGGTTCAATTTCATTGTTTGGGAGCATTTGTTTCCTTGGTTTTCATGATCGGTTTACATATATACATGTACAGATAATCATGTAAGATGAGGATGATTGTCCATAATTGAAGTTATATATTATTATATAAAAAACATAATATTAAATGGTTATAAAATTAATTTGGTTATTTAGAGTGAGGATGAATCCTTATATAAAACTTTAAGGATAATCATTTGGGTTAATTGGTGGTTTTTTATCACAACAAACTCATTTTGTTTTATAAATTAATATCATTTGTAAAAAATGATTATAGAATATTAAATAGGATATATTACATACATAATAACCTTTTTCAACCATAAAAATGGTTTTATGACTATAATTGAATATGGTAATAGAAATTGAAAACCCATTGTCCTTGAATGTGAAAAATTAACACATCTCAGATGGTGTTTCCATTTCTAGTATAAAAGGATGAGGAAGGAGAGATGATGATGAAATATTCCATTAGAATAATAAAATTATCATACATGTAAGTTATTGGAGTTATCACACTATTTTTATGAGGATAGGTGAGGATATAAAAGAATAAAAACGAACTTGAAAAGAAATTGTAAGAAAACAGAAGAGAGTTTTACCTTTTGATTCCTTCCTCTTGAGAAACTCCTTAAGGGATTGTTTTTTGGTATTTCGTTAAGAATAAAAGCTCCTGGACGTGGGATATAGGATTATTGATATATTTGAATATAATTTGGACAAGTTACAAGGCTTTAGAGGTGTGAGGAGAAGAGGTGGTGAGGGGTGGTTTTTATAATGGATGAGAAGGGAGTTTTCTCAATATTTAATTCATTAGTTTATTATTTTACTCAAGATAAGAAATAGTGCTGATTCTTACGACCAAAAATAGTAATAAGTGGGTGTGAGTTTTAACCAATGTCCATTTACATCATCCATGAGTCAAGCATGATGCAGAAATTTATTTATTTATCATATTTTGTAAATTATTGAATTTCACTATTCACTAAAAATTCAAGTATTTCAGAAAAATACCAAAAATTAAACCTAACCATTTTTTTGATGTGTAGAATCCAAAAATGAACTCCATTTTATGAAAATAATTTTCTAAATATTATAAATTTAATTTCTAATTAAAATCATAATTTACTTGAAAATTACAAATTTTAAAATTAAAACTGCTTTTTCTAAACACTTTGAAAAATTAATTAAGGTATCATTTTATTATAATCATAAAACATTGAAATATTATTTTATGAAAACATATTATGAAAATAAATTTCCATTTAAATTATTAAATTAATCATAAAATTGTAATTAAATATTTATGACTTATCAAAAATACCAACACTGTCATATTGTCACTTATAAGATGGATAAATTTTATTTATACTTCCATTGGTAAGGCTACTATTCACTTGGTTGATTTACTATTAATAAAATTCAAATTACTATTCATAAGGGTAACATTTCTATTTATAAGGTTAAGTTACTATTCACCAAAAATTAAGTTTTTTCTATCGGACTCCAAACATCTTATTGATCGCAACCGCGTATGTTATATTTTAGAAATTTAAATCATAGAAGTGGAAAAAATTATGTTTAAAGGTCACATAGTATTTAGTAGTTCATTTAAGCATGATGTGGAATTATGTTGTGATTTTATGTGATTATACTATATGACATAATTATAATAAGGGAATTTCCATTGATTAAACTTTGGGTCATTACATTCTTCCCCCCTTATGAAATTTCGCTCTCAAAATTTCATTTTACATTATAAGATGAAAAACAGGTGTGGGTACTTTTCTTTCATTGCTTCCTACAATTCCCATGTTTCCAATTCATACTTATGGTTCTTCCATAGTACTTTGACTAGGTGAGTAGTCCTATTACGTAGAACTTTATCTCTACAATCCAAGATCTTTACTGGATGCTCCTCGTAATAAAGATCATTTTCCAACTATACCACCTCTAATGGTAGTACATGTGAAGGATCTAGAATGTAATTCCTTAAGAGGGATACATGGAAGACATTGTGTACTTTATACATGGTAGGTGGAAGTGGTAGTTTATAGGGCATAACTCCAACATGATCAAGAATCTCGAAGGGGATGATGTACCTGGGAATTATCTTTCCTTTCTTCCCAAGTCTCATAACCTTCTCCCATGGAGATATTTAGAGGAATACCATGTATCTAACTTTAAACTAAATGTATCATCAATGATTGTCTACATATCTCTTTCGTTGACTTTGGGATGCCTTGATGTGTTTTTTAATTGTTTTCACTTTCTCTGCCATTTCTTTGACCATTTTAGGTCTTAGAAGCTTACACTCACCGACTTCGTCCCAGTACGCTAGAATACTACACCTTTTCTCATAAATGGATTCATATGGTTTCATTTAGATGCTAAAGTGGAAACTATTGTTGTAAGAGAACTCAACCAAAGGTAGGTGTTGGTCCCATACTCCTTTTAAGTCTATAGAACATGCTCTCAACATGTCTTCCAATTTCTGAATAGTTGGGTCAGATTTTCCATCAGTTTGAGGATGATAGGCCGTACTGAAGTTCAGCTCAGTGCTTAGATCATGTTGGATACTTTTCCAAAACTTTGAGGTGAATCTCATATCTCGATCGGGTACAATAGATAGTTTTACCCCATAAAGCCTTACTACTTCGTTGATGTATATCTGTTCAAGTTGAGTGATAAGTCCTCTCAAATTATGATAAATTGAGTTGTCTTTATAAGATGATCCACAATAACCCATATAGTATTGTTTCCTCTAGATTTCCTTGGAAGTCTAATAAAAAATTCCATAGTAATGTTCTCACACTTATATATTGGTATGGGTAGTGGTTTCATCATCCCCTTATACTTTTTCCTTTCAGCCTTCACTTTCTGACATACCAGGCACTTTGATGTATACTCAGTGATATCCTTCTTCATATTGTCCCACTAGTAGTTCTCTCGGAGATCTCAATACATCTTTGTGCTCCCTAGGTGAATAGAGAAGGTTAAGCTATGTACATCATTCAGAATCTCATTCTTTATCTCTAGATTTAATGGCACAAATAATTGTGACCCCAATATTATGACTCTATACTCATATATTTTGAACTCATGGGATTTACCATTTTTGATAGCTTCAACCCTTTTCTGAATTTCCACATCATTTCTTTGAGCATCATTTATTTTCTCCATGAGGGATGGTTGAGCAATCATTTGAGAAAGTATTGATGATTTTTCTAGCTTAATGATTCCCATGTATATCCTCTAAAATTCTAAGAAGATTGTATCCTTCTTAATTCTCATCATTGGAAAAGATGTAGGATTATTTCTACTTAGAGCATCCACCACCTTATTTTCCTAACTAGGATGGTAGTGGATTGAGCAGTCATAATCTTTGGTGATATCTAACCATATTTTTTAGTGCATATTATGCTCTTTATATATGAATATATATTTGAGACTCTTATGATTAGTATATATCTCACAGTTCTCCCCATAGAGATAATGTCATCATATTTTCAATGCAAAGATCACAGCCTCCAACTGCAGAGCATGCGTGGGATATATTTTCACATGGATTTTCAATTACCTTGAGGCATAGGCTATCAATTTATCATTTTGCATCAGAAAATAGCCTAATATATTCTTTGAATCATCATTGTACACCACAAAAGAGTTATCCACTAATAGGAGTGTGAGTACTGGAGTAGTGATAGGCCTCTTTTTGATCTCCTTAAAGCATTCATCACATTCTTGAGTCTAGACAAACTTCACTCCCTTCTATGTTATCTTGGTCATTGGGTTTTACAATCATGATAAGTTCTTCACAAATCATCGGTAATACCCAGCTAGACCAAGAAAGATATGGATCTCTATTACATATGATTTCCTGGGCTACTCTTTGATTGCCTTTGTCTTGGAAGGGTCCACAAATATCCCTTTCCTGGTGATAACATGCCCCAATAATGATACTTCCTCCATCCATAACTCATATTTACTATACTTTTAATAAAGTTTCTCCCTTCACAAATTCATCATCACAGTATTCAAATGCTCCTCATGTTCCTCCTTTATCTTATATTATATCATAATGTCATTAATAAATAATACCACAAATTTGTCGATGTAATATCTAAAGACTATATTCATTAAATCCATGAATATTATTGGAGAATTAGTGAGTTTGAAGGGAATAATTATGAACTCAAAGTGTTTATACTTCGTTTGAAAGGTATTCTTGGGAATATATTCCTTCCTGACCTTTAATTAGTGATATCCTGACTGAAGGTCCACCTTAGTGAAATAATTGTCCCCACATAGCCGATCAAACAAATCATCTATCTGAGGCAAGGGATACTTGTTCTTTATCATGATTTTATTGATCTCACAATAATCAATTCAGAGGCACATTGATCCATCCTTATTCTTGATTAAGAGGACTGTTGCACCCCATAGTGAATCACTAAGGCATATAAAACCCTTCTCTAGATTCTCCTGTAACTACTTCTTCGGCTCTTCCAGCTCAATGGTGTCCATTATATAAGGTATCTTTGATATAGGCAGATATCTATGAATAAGTTCAATTGAGAAATCAACCTATCAGTCAAGAAGAAAACCATCAAACTCTTTAGGGAATACATCAGTGTAATCCCTCATGATGGGCATGTCTTCGAGAAATATTCTCTCCTTTGTCTCAATCATTTGAGCAAGATACACTTGCCCATAAGGAAACCATATCCTCACTTGAGACCATGATTCTAAAGGAGATTCATCTTACTCCTTACACTTGTACAAGATTGTAGGATGCTCTAGGATGTGAAGAGTGATCTCCTTTTCCTAAAATTTGATGTTGGATTTATATAAAGATAGTAAATCCATGCCCAAAATAGCATCAAACTCTACCAAAGGAAGTATGACAAGATTTTCTGGGAGGTTTAGTCCACAAAAATTAATTAAGGAGGAGTTATATACTTTGGATGCAATAATTTCCTCATTTTTTTTCTCACAGATAACTCAGTCTTCATATTTTAAGTTGGTGTTTGAATAGTTATATTAAACTTTCAAGATGTAAAAGAATGCATAGAACCAGAATCAAATAGTACATTTTCTATTCTTGAATGAATAATTAGTGTACCTATCACCACATCATTGTTTGGAACCACCTTAGCAGCAGTGATAGAATAATTCCTTCCTTGTTGCCTTGGAGGTTGTTGTTGATTTCCTCTGGAAACCCTTAGATTAGGTAAATTGGTTTCATAATTCCCATGTTTCTTTATGTTGAAACATTGTACTACTGGTTGAGCATTGATATGAACCTTCTTTTCTTATTCCACATTAGTGGAATTATTCATATCCCTCTAACAGGTCCTAGATATATGCCCCATTATTCCATATTTGAAGCAATTCATGGTTCCCTTTAGACAGTTCCTAGGATGCTTCTTCCCATAATTTTTACACATGGGATGTTCGGTCATCTTTTTATAATGAGATTTATTTGCTGAAGCATCCATATTAGACTCCATTTTCTATTTTTTCATGAGGATCACAAGACTATTGAGATTATCCAATCTCTATTTCAGCCTCGAGGGAATAACAGACAATTTCCTCATAATTTTCAAATTCAAGAATCACCAATTCTTTTCATAGACTCGGATTTAGTTCACCAAATAATCGATCCACATTACTTTCGGTGTTCATGAAAAATTAGGAGGTGTATCTTGCAAGCCTTGTAAATTTTTCTTCATATGCCCTGATAGACTCATCTTCCTTTTACTTAAGTCTAAGGAACTCTATTTCCATCTTGAGATGGAGGGTTCTGGGAAAATATTTATTGAAAAATAGTTTCCTGAATTCCTCTCAATCCATGGAATCAATTTCCTCCTAGGACTTCATATTCTTGATTAGTGTCCACCACTAATTAGCTTCCCCATCAAAATGATAGACCTTCAGCATGACTTTCTCTTCTTCTGGCCACTGGTGGACAAAGAATATCTTTTTAATGGAGTGAATCCACTATTCCTTAAGGAAAGGATAGGAAGATCCACAAAATATGGGAGGTCTTTGTTGCATGAAGGATTTGATAGCAACTTTATCTTTCCTTGTAGAATGAGGGTGTTCCACACAATTCAAGTTATTATTCATAACTTGATCCAGTTGAGAAATTATTTTCATGAAGTTTTGAGCACCCGTTCCCATAATATTTTTCATATCACTAGGGAAATCTTCACATTCCCTATCACATTGATTTTTTTCACATGTTCTTTTATTTCCCACTATTAACTAAAAAAATAAAGTTCAATTAGGGAGCTTTAATACTTATCTAATAAGAATAAAATGAAACTTTGAACATAAAAGGATAAACTTGTAAAGGAAAATTATATCCGAACTTGTGATTCTCTAAGTTTAAATCTAGGTTATCCTTGATCTATTTCTTAACTTATATTCTCACAGGCTTAATTTTTTCCTTAATAATGGTTCATAGTGAGCTTATTAATTTACCAAAGAATATCCCCTAGGAGTGTCAAACCAGGTGCGCAGTAAGGCCTGTTGTTATGTACTAGATTACCCTGAATTAGGCCCAAAACACCTTGTCAGAGTTTTTTTTTATAGGTACATTTGTTCTAGAACCACCTCCACTTGTATTATCCATATAGGGATGCATTTTCTTGATAAACCACTTACTCAATACTTACCAAAATTTAGGGATGTTTTCTTATACTTAGTATTATCCATAAGGTTCTTAATTAAGTGATCTATTCCTAATCTTCAAAAATAATTATACCACCCTTTGATACCAAATATAGAAACCCTATCCTTTTAAACATATCATTACATTATTTTAAGAAAAAATAAACATCAAATTACAAGCCAATGATCATAAATTCTAGTGTCTTGGAATAATAGTTACATAATTAAACATCATAAAAGAAACTTTTATTTAATATCCATATTGAGATCATAACTTCCATTATGATCATACATCTTCATAGGATAACCTAGGGATAACATGAAAAAAGGGATGAGCTAAAAGCTCAGTAAGGGAATAAAAATAATTACAAAGCTTAGCACATGGGTTAGAAGTCATAACATAATGATATAAAGAGGCATGGTACATGATTAAACATAAGGAATCATAACATTTAGAACATGGGATCATATAATCAAGGAATATTGGTAATGTGTTAGAAATATAAAACATGAATTTAACACGATTCAAGGCTCATTATACATAGAGTAGCATGAGTTAAGGCTAACCACCAAGATTGTTGCACGTGGAGCATGAGTCAAGGCTAACCACCAAGACCGTTGCACATAACGTCTCATGAGACTAAACTTTACCCAATGAATTGGAGAACTATCTAGGAACACCCATATTAACATGTTCATGAATATGTTTTCCACATAATGAATCATATATAATCAACTATACAAAAACATAAGGGTACCCATAGAAATAAATGGGTATCATAATCATGTCATAAAGCATAATAAATGGGCGTATCATACAAGTGTCCATGAAAGAAAGGAATTAAAATATACATGTAAATTCATAAGGTAAAATAGTCATATATCATGGTAAGTTATGTCAAACATAAGTGACAAAATTTAAGAAGAGTATTTAAGAAATTTTAGCATTAAAACATTTTAGTGCAATTTTAAGGAAAATACGAAAGAGCGTTTAAAATAGAAAAGGGAATAATATTTTATATAAAACGAAAAGTGAACCAAGAATGTTTTCATAATAAAAATACTGATTTTATAAAAAAACAATGGTGTCTCAAAATATATGATAGGGTGCACTTGAAATTGGGTAATAATTCAGGAAGTTCCCTTAAAACGGGCATGCATATCAGGAAGAATTGAGAAGAGAACCACTTAAAAATATGTATATCCCCCAAAGAGAATGATGAATGGATATAGATAAATTAATTTTTAACATATACACAGTATTTATAATATTTTAATAAAAATAAAATATAACTTCATTTGGTTAAACAAAAAGATAAAGTAACCCAAAGAAATAATGGACGTTCGGGTAGAATCCCTTACGTTATATCCGAAGATTTTCTTCACTTGATCTTAATGTCCTAGATAATAAAATTATATTAATTAATTAATAATTAAAGAACCTATTTTATATTTAATTGATTTATTATAACCTTATTAAGTTCATTCATGGCCTTTTTGATGGATTAAGAGGTTCAATTTCATTGTTTGGGAATGTTTGTTTCTTTGGTTTTCTTGACCGATTTACTTATATACATGTACAGATAATCATGTAAGATGAGGATGGTTGTCCAAAATTAAAGTTTCATTTTATTAGAGAACATCCAAAATATTAAATTTTTATAAAATTCATTTGGTTATTTGGAGTGAGGATAAATCCTTATATAAAACTTTAATGATAACCATTTGGATTAATTGACAGTTTTTTTATCACAACGAACTCATTTTGTTTTATAAATTAATATCATTTGTAAAAAATGATTCCAAAACATTAAATAGGATATATTACATACATAATAATCTATTTCAACCACAAAAATGTTTTAATGACCATAATTGAATATGGTAATAGAAATTGAAAACACATCATCCTTGAATGTGATAAATTAACACATCTCGAATGGTGTTTCCATTTCTATTATAAAAGAAGGAGAAAATAGAGATGATGATGAATTATTACATTAGCATAAAAAAATTCTAATAAATGTAATTTAATAGATATATCACACCATTTCGATGAGTATAGGTGAGGATAGAAAATAATACAAAGGAACTTGAAAGGAAATTAAAAGAAAACGGAAGAGGGTTTTACCTCTTGATTCCTTCCTCTTGAGAGCCTCCTTAAGGGATTGTTTTTTGGTATTTTGTTAAGACCAAAAGCTCCTAGAAATGGGAGATAGGATTAGGGATATATTTGAGTATAATTTGGATGATACACAAGGATTGAGAGGTGTGAGGAGAAGAGGTGGTGAGGGGTGGTTTTTATAGTGGGGGAGTGGGGAGTTTTCTCGATATTTAATTCATTAGTTTATTATTTTTCTCAAAACAAGAAATAGTGAAGATTATTGTGACAAAAACTGTAATAAGTTCATATGAGTTTGAACCAATGTCCATTTACATCATACAGGATTCAAGCATGATGCATAAACTCATTTATTTAGCATATTTCGTAAATTATCGAATTTCATTATTCACAAAAAATTGAAGTATTTCAGAAAAAACCCAAAAATTCACCCTAACAATTTTTTCAATGTGTAGAATCCAAAAATGAACTAAATTTTATAAAAATAATTTTATAAATATGAAATTTTAATTTTTAATTAAAATCATAATTTACTTGAAAAATACAAATTTTAAAATTAAAACTTCTTTTTAAAACACTTTGAAAAATTAATTAAGGGCTCATTATATTATAATAATAAGACATAAAAATATTATTTTATGAATACATATTATGAAAATAAATTTTTATTTAAATTATTAAATTAATCGTAAAATTGTAATTAAATATTTACGACTAACCAAAAATACAAACACTATCATATTTTCACTTATAAGATGGATAAATTTTATTTATACTTCCATTAGTAAGGTTACTACTCACTTGGATGATTTAATATTCATAAGGGTCATATTAATATTCATAAGGGAAACATTACTATTTATAAGGGTAAGTTACTATTCACCAAAAATTAATTTTTTCCTATCGGACTCTAAACATCTTACTGATCGCAACTGCATATGTCATATTTTCAAAATTCAAATCAGAAAAGTAGAAAAATTATGTTTAAAGGTAACATGGTATTTAGTAGTTCATTTAAGAATGATGCGAAATTGTGTTGTGATTTTATATGATTATATTATATGACATAATTATAAGAAGGTAATTTCCATTGATTAAATTTTGGGTCGTTACATAAACACTAAAAGTCTTCTCATATAAATGATTCATACCAAATGAAAAACACTTGTTAAAAAATTGATAGAACTATATAGCCTTCAAAACCTCCTTAGATTGTAATTTAGAAGAAATCACATATCTAAAATTTCTTCAAAGTATTTCTCATTTTATTCAATTCCTCATATCAATGATCCCACGTCTAATGAAGTTAAAAATCTGATAACTTTATCTATGTCATCATGCGTCTAATGGATCGGTCTCTGTTCTCATCAACTTCATTGATCTCAATAACTAAAACACTCGAGTCTACCTCCAATGGTAATATGTATCTGATGTCTTAAATATACCAACAATATATATAATGAATTAGTTTTAGAATCCATTATATTGAATTGGTTTCATACCGTGTCTGATGGATTAGTGTCGGTAGTGACTTCTTTACTTCAGGAAGATCAATCTTTAAGCCTTCTATTATTGTCATGCCTATGATTCTCATAATGAGGATATAAATCCTTATGTATTCATTATTCCTAAAAATAATGAGTAGCATCCAGAATAATTTGCATTGTATTCTCCTCTATTCCACAAAATCAATCTTGTATCATTTTTTTTAAAGGTTGGGGCCAAAGCCTCAATTTATTATTTAAAGCAAAGACCTTTTTAGACTGGGTAGAGGGAGAGCCATTACATAGACCGAAGGCCCAATGCCAGGTGGCCTAAATACAAGGCTTTAAAGCCCATTTTTTGGCCCAACAAACCCCTCAGTGAACAGTACTTCTACAGTACCCACGCTGCTACAGTACAGTCACTGCTACAGTTCCTGATACAGTCCCTCCACCGCTACAGTGCCGCCACTACTACAAGACTGCTATAGTACCCCAGAAATTCACCCCTACCCGAATTTCATCCTAGGTCTTTTGGATTCCAAGTAGAAGCATGTACCACTAGGGTACAGCCTCATTGGCATCCATCTTGTATCATGAATTATTTATGATTTATGAGAACTCTATAATCAAAAAAGCATTGTCAGAATTGCTTTGGAAGTTCTATGAATTCCTAACCTTCCATCACCTTTTGTTTTTTCATCCAAGATTTATTTTGATGGTCTAGATTTGTTGAATCATGATAATAGTATGAGTCTGATTCATCATAATGATGGCCTGGGTTTGAAGTTCTATATTTCATCTTATGATGTGCATTTGATTATTTGTGTCCAGTGAATCTTCCTTTTTAGTCTGATGGTCAATTTGATGGGGTGTGTTTGGAAACCAAAACATCACCTTTTCTCAAATTCAACCATATATCATCTATTGAAAACAAATACAACCAAAACTCAACTTTTTTCTAACATTAGAGATGATATAATTATATTAAATTCTTAAGAAATGTTAATACATGGATTTTTAAGTTAATAATTAAATAAAATAAATGGTACTAAAAATATTAAAAGTGAAGTAAATAGAATGAATTATAAGTTCTGTTATTTTTTAGATTAATATATCATGATTCACAAATGTAAACTTAATATATTTGAATTCCATTATTTTCTTAATATTTTTAAATTCAAATTAAATAAATAATGTCAAAATTAACATTAATTCTATTTTATAATAAATGATATTTTATTAATTAATTGAAGATTACTAAAAACTTATATTATATCAAGTGATTTGTAAATATTAATAAATTTCATTTATGTTTCATTCATGTAGCAATGGTTCTTTCATAATGAATATATTGTCCCCTGAATAGTAAAAAACTATGTTAGCATAGTTAAGGTTAAAGCATTGTTTTTGCATGATATATGTGCTTGTGTTAAAAATTAATTTTCAAAAAACATAATATTTTCATTTGATACATTTGGATTTTATTTTTAGAATAATTTGGTTTAAATTATCTAATAATTATCACTCTAATTTAGTCTTAAAGGATAAATTACTTTAGTTATAAAACTAGTTTCCATAATGAAAAACCAAAATGGTAAAAACTAAGAAACTTAGATATTAAGGAATGAAATGTTTAAAACATGTATTTTAATGTGTTTTAGAGATTTAGATAGAACATATAATTTATAAACCCCATAAATTATCAATATTTTCTCTTGAGGTAATAATGACCTCCCAATAGTGAATACTTTTTGAGTATTTATAAGAATATCACTCCTCACCTATAAAAAGGCACTCACTCTCCCCACTTCTTCACACCTATCAAGACTTATGGATCATCAAAACCCATCCCAAATCACACCCCAACTTACCTAACCTCATCCTATAATTCTTATTTTTTTCATAAAGTAAAACTTTAAAAAACTTAATGCAAACCTAAGGAGGATACCCGAAGAAGCACTAATGTTCTTCTAAAAGTGTTTTTATTTTATTTACTTCTCCATCACCTTAAATTGTTTTTATGTCATGCTTAAATACTTAAATAATTATATTACATATACTGATATGTTTTTATTTTAATTTTAATACCTAAAACCATACACACTTTCATCAAATGGGTTACGAAATCATCATTCGTGTGTACGGCAGACTACCACCTCACAAACCGATGTAGTTGTTTTTTCATTAACACCTTTCAAGGATGGGAATAATGATGTAAATACTATTTATATATTATATTTATGATATTTATGATATTATTATTATTTTTAATTATTACATAACACATAACTTCATGCTTTCCATTTTGTGAGAATGTGATAATGTCGTTCATGTGTACGGCGGACTACCGCCTAGCGAAGCGAGGTGATTCATTTAAGTTTTACATGGAATTTATTAAAGATGGGTTTAATAAAAATATTTTATATATATATGAAATCAAAATTATACTATAATTATAACATATAAATATAATTTACTTCTCCTTCTTTCATTACAACTTGAAAATGGAAACAACGTTCATGCGTATGTACGACCTACCATCTCCATAAACAGTATATTTCATTTTCAATCACTAAATTTTATGGATTGCTATAAATACATATATAATGAATATATATGATATTTATACAATGTTTTAAATTATGTATATTCTGAAATAATTATTTAAGTAATCTAACAAAAAATAGCAAGTCAAAACATATACGAAAAACAAAGCAGTTATTACCCGAAATGTAACTTTAACATCGAATTTTTAATAAATAAGAAATAAACTTCCATAATAAAATCATGTGTGCTATTAAAAATATTAATATGGTTCTATAATATTTTAATAAATTTTTTAAAACCACTATAAAAGAGGATAAATCATGTTCTACTAAAAGGAAGGGTGAGGTAAGGGTTTTTCTCATATTTTTTTATTTCTATGAGATATAAGACATATTCACAACTTATTTTTATTATGTGGTGTATATACATCCCAGGAATTTATTGAATTATTATTGTACTTAAATTTAATGGTATTTATATATCCATTTTGGTATTGATCTTTCATGGGGTTTATGGTTTCAAAGTTACCAGAGCAGTAATGGATTTCTGTCACAATTTTCTGTCTTTGAAACTTATATTGTGTTATGAACCTATATTATTTTATGAGGTGTATATACATCCCATTTTACATGTAATATCATGAATTATATATCATGTTATTTTAAGCTTCATTTAATTTAAACATTTCTTGGGGATTATGATTTAAAGTTACCAAAGTAGTAAGAGTTTGATATTACAATCTCATTGATTATCGGGAGTATTTCTGATTAATTATCAAATATTAAAATATTATGATACATCTATAAATAATTATAATTATATTTTTTATTATATGTTTATGTCGTGAGAATACATTTTTTTCCTTCATTTTACTCTCTTAATGTACTCAATATTTCAAAATATTTGTTTTATGAAAAATCAACTTTTCGGTCTAAAATTATTTTTCTTCCAAAACCATGTTTTCTAAAAATGTTTTCAAAAATGTTTTAATTTTTTTTCAAATATGGAAGGATATTTTTCTCAATAAATGTTTTAAATTATTTTTAAAAGATCCCTTTATAATATTTCAAGGTTATTTTCAAAGAACATTATTTTCAAAATGTTTTGTGTTTTAAAAAGTTATTTTTAAAATGAAAATGATATTTTCTTAAAAAAAAATTAATGATATTTTAATGGTATTTCCATTAATAAATTCCAAAAAATATGTGTTGTTAATTATGCTCAAATGGGGATATTTTGTAATGATATCATCCTTATTCTTTCTCTAGATGGATTAAGATTGTTTCAAAGTGATTGTTATGGAACCCATTTCTTTTCCATGGGTTAACCATGTTTCAAAGATATTGTTATGGAACCCATTTATTTTCCATGATTTAACCATGTTTCAAATATATTTATATGAAACCCGTTTTCTTTCCGTGGGTTAATCATGTTCTGAAAAGAATAAATTTAATTTCAATGAGTTATGATGAAATGAATTCTTTATGTTCTTTATTCATTATTTGGTTCTTGTAATTTATAAATGATGGGTTCACCCAAATAGAATTGGGTGATCATGTTATATATTATATTATGGGTGATCCTAGATAGCACTCCAAAACATTGGGTAATTATTATGTTCTCTGGAGAATTATATTAGAAGTTAGTTGTATGGTTATTACAATTTTAAGGGTTCTATAAGGGTTCTATGAGATGATGTTCCAAGATACAAATATGTTTTATCTATGATTTATATGGGTTTATAATTTTTTATTTGATCAATATTGATATCATATGGCACATGATTATATATTCCTATTAATTTTCCTTTGTCAATTCCTTATGCCATGTTTTCATGTTTAATGATCAAGGTATTGATGGGTGTGGATATTCATATATTATACTCATGCACTTTAATTATGTCACCATAAACTTATTCTCTTATTATTCTTGCTAATTAAATTCATTTGTTAAGGGTAAAACCTATAACCACACTCACTTCCCTCAAATGGGTTATGAAATCATATTTTGTGTGTATGGTGGACTACCACCTCACGAACCGATGTCATTTTTTTCATTACCGCCTTTCAAGGTTGTTCATAATGACATAAATACTATTTATATATGATATTTATGATATTATTATGCTTCTAGAATTATTATATAACACATACCTTCATGATTCACATTTTTAGGAATATGATAACGTTGTTAGTGTGTACGGCGGACTACCGCCTCGTGAAGTGATGTGATTTGTTCACACTTTATAGGGAATGTATTGATGATGGGTATATTAAATGTATGTGATATATATGACATATAAAATTTATTGAAATGATAATATATAAATATAATTTAATTCTCCTATTTTTAATATGATAAGAAAATGGAAACAATGTTCATGCGTATGTACAGCTTGTCGTCTATATGAACGGTATATTTCATTTCATAACACTAAATTTTATATATTACTATAAATAAATATATACTGAATATATATTCTATTTGTATCATGTTTACATTCTAGATATTATTAAACAATGATTGAATTAATCATACCAAAAATATCAAGTCAAAACATATACGAAAAACAGATTGGTTATTACCAGAAACATAAATTTAACAAGGAATTGTTAATAAATAGGTAATAAAGGGTCATAAGATAATCATATATGATTTTAAAAAAAATATTGTTCTATAATAAGTTAATAACATGTTTAAAACTTATATACATGAGGATAAATCATTTTCAACTAAAAATAAGTGTGAGGTAAGGGTTTTTCTCGTCTCATTTTTTCTGTGATATATAAACCATATTCGCCACTTATTTTTCTTATGAGGTGTATATATTTCCCTTGATTGTATTGAATTTTTATTATACTTAAATTTATTTGGATTTACATATCCATTTTAGGATCTTTATTTCATGGTTTTTATTATTTAAAAGTTACCAAAGTAGTAATGGATTTTTTTTCATAATTTGACTTCTTTGAGACTTATGTTATATTATGCACCTATCTTATTTTATGAGGTGTATATAATTCCCATTTCACATGTAATATCATGAATTAATATATTCTCATGGTTTTTTAAGTTTAATTTAATTTAATACTTTCATTGGGTTTATGATTCAAAGTTACCAAAGTGGTAAGAGTTTGATATTGCAATCTCATCGATTATAGGGATTGTTTGTGATTAAGTCTCCAATGTTGAAATAATATGATATACCTTAAAATAATTCTCATAATTTTTATTCTCCTCTAGTTATTTCATTAGAATATATTTTTTCCCTTTATTTTTCTCTCTTTATGTACTCAATATTTCAAAATAAGTTTTTATAAAAAATATTCCTTTCAGTCAAAAATTCTTTTTCTTCCAAAACCATGTTTTCTAAAAATGTTTTCAAAAATGTTTTAAAAAATATTTTTTAAAATAAATAAGTATATTTTCATCATGAAATGTTTTAAATGGTTTTTAAAAGATTACTTTATAATATTTTGAGGTTATTTTCAAATAAAATTATTTTCAAAATGTTTTATGTTTTAAAACATGATTTTCAAAATGAAAATGGTATTTTACTCAAAAATGTTTTTAATGGTATTTAAATTAATAAAAATCAAAAAACATTATATTTAATTATTCTATAATGGGGATATTTTTTAAGGATACTGTCCTTATTCATTTTATGTATCCATTAAGATTGTTTCAAAGATATTGTTATGGAACTCGTTTCTTTTCCACAGGTTGACTATGTTTCAAAGAGATTGTTATGAAACACGTTTCCTTTACATGGGTTAACCATGTTTTTGAGAAATTGTTATGGAACATGTTTCCTTTACATGGGTTATTCATATTTTGAAAAGAATAAAGGTTGTTCTAATGAGTTATGATGAAATGAATTATATATATTCTTTATTCATTATTCAGTTCTTAGAAATTATAAATGATGGGTGTGCCTAGATAGCATCGGGTAAGCCCGTTATATATTATATTATGGGTAAAACTAGCCAGAACTCTAATTAATTGGGTAATTATTATGTTATTTATATAATTATACTAGAATTTGGTCATATCATTATTTCAATTATTAGGGTTTTATAAGGGTTCTATAAGGTTTTTATGAGATGATTTTCTAAGATACCAATATATTTTATCTATGCTTAATAGGGGTTTATTATATTTCATTTGATAAATATTTATATCACATGGAACATGATTATTGATTCTTATGAATTTTCCTTTATCAATGACTTGTTCCATGTTTTCATGTTTGGTCATCCAAGTATTGATGGGTATGAATATTCATATTGTATACTCATTCACTTTAATTATGTCATAATACTCTTATTCTCTTCTTATTATCACTGATGAAATCCATTTTTCAATGATTAAATTTTCCCTTACTGATATTTTGAGCTCACCCCTCTTATGTTTCCTTTTCCCTAGGTTATAAAGAAAGAGGTTTAACGAATTATTTCTAGAAGGGATTTTATATAGATGATTATGATGTATTAATGTGAAAAATAAAATATAGGGTAAGTGGGAGAAATTATCTTTTAAATTCTTGTGAATTTTTTATGTAGAAGTTTTACCTAATTATCTAAAACTCTAAACCTAAAAGTTTCTCTAATATGTAAGTGAACGAATTTTTCCTTTTAATGTTGTCACATTTAGATGGAAAAAAAATTGGGTCACCATTATCAAAATCAAATCCAGAAATGTAAATTTTATGATTTCAACATAGGATCTAGGAGTGTGGGTCCTAGGCTGTTATAGTTGGTATTAATGGGGGTTCACTAATCAAAAATAACCCTATACCAACAGTTTGGAATCGTTGGTGTAGGCCTCTAACCCGTTTTTATAGACTATAACAATGGTTTGGAGGGTCATTGGCTATTATGGGATTGGTATATACCTATACTAATGGTTTATTAAAACCATTGGCATAGGTAATTTAAAAGGTAAAACCCTACATGGTTTTGATCCCAACACCTCTTGTTTATAATCCAATGACCTAACCACTAACCTAAGATGACTTTTTTTAACATAATTTCATAAATATATATATGTATATTCATAATTATTTTATCTTTTGATTTATTTAATGTTATTTTAAAAAATAATACATACAAAATATGGGTACCTATAAGAACGGTTCTCAAAACCATTGGTATAGACCTATACCAATGGTTTTGAGAACCGTTGGTATAGGTTCTTTGATATTTTGAGATATACCAATGGTTTTGGTGAAACTATGTCTCTATAATGGACCTATACCAATGGTTTTGGACAAAACCATTAGTATAGGTCTATATAAGTGACATATCCCAACGGTTTTGGCCAAAATCATTGGTATAGGACCTCATTATTGACCTATACCAACGGTTTTGGAGAAACTTTTGGTATAGGGTGTCTACAGGAGACCTATACCAACGGTTTTGTCCAAAACTATTGTTATAGGTTCTCTACATGGTACCTATACCAACGGTTTATCTAAAACCGTTGGTATATGGTCTCTCTAAGGTACCTGTATTAGCGGTTTTGTCTAAACCATTGGTATAGGTAGCCTATACCAATAGTTCTGTTGGTATAGGTCTGTTGGTATAGCTTCTATTTCTAGTAGTGTTTTGATAAATTTGGATATTATGATGTTTTTATGTGAGGTTATCTTATGAGTTATGGATACCATCATAGTTCTATAAGATTAAGGTTGATCATAAGTTCAAAGTCTTAGACACCCCATTTTTGGGTTTTAAGTAGTAAAAATTTTGAAGTTATTAATGACATTTTCGGAGACATTTTATTAGGTTGGAATATTTTTAACCCCTAGGATCAACATGGAGTGATATTTAGGGAGGAATTATTTTTCATGTTTAAAAAAATGACAAACTATATGTTGGGATACAACCCATCATATCCAGAAAGGCGGTGGGGCTTGAACCCATTCCCGAATGATGATAAGGGTTTCACGCCAACCACTGACCTACACGATGTCCTGGTTAGCATGAAATTTTTATAGGTAAAGATTATGATTATTTTATAAACATATAGGATTTTATTTTAGGAATAACTGTTGAATTATATTGGAGGAATATATGATCAAATACTTTTAATCTTTGGGTTTCAAACTTAGTCGGAAAAAGTTTAAAAAAATTTAAGGATAGTTATTTATAAAATGATTTAGTTTGAACATTGGGTATTACTATTTCATTTTTAAGATTAGTGTATCATATTAAGGTTTATTAATTTTTATAATTATCTTACTTTGTTCTCACTATTTTTTTTAGTTAATGTTTAAAGACAATAAGGGTATCTTGTTATCCCTTTTATGGTTATGTGGTCTTTATATTTTTTTTAGTGCTTTGGGCATGAAAAAAATAATCTTGAATACACATCATTTGGAAAAAAAGATGAAATTGTGGTAGAAATTTATTAAAGGGTGAAATTATACTCATCAATTAAGTATATTTTCATATTATCTTAGTCTAGATAGTAAGATAGTTTCTCATCTCTAGGAAAATAATCTTGAAAACAAAATGTTATCCAATTACCATCATCTCTGATTATATCAATAACCTTTTTCAAGGATCTTTAGTTTATGGTTTTGTGATTGTTAACTATATATTGATCATTCACTTTATATTTATTGATGATCTTAGTTACTCTATATCCCTATTTGGGCTTTACATTTTTCTTTTATTCCCTTATCTTCACTTTCCACCAATGTTCTCGTACATAGAGACCTAGTTACGTGTTATTCCAGATGACCCTCATACTTACCTCTCAATTTTATAAAGAATATTTTATAGTTACCATTTTGAAATGTGGGTTTACAACAAAATTATTTTCAAATGTCCAACCTTTGATTATCGAGATAAAGTTCAAAATGTGAGGATGAGATTTTTTAAAGGGGGATGATGTAACACCCCAAGATTTTAAAAGAATAAAATTATATTTGATAGTGTAAAGGAAATGAAATATTTAGTTTATATTTCATTACATTCAACAATCATTTTATATTACAATACACTCAACAACGAGTTTCTTCAATAGCTTGTTTACACGTAAAATCTAGTTTTACTAAACAATAATATACTATTAATATTATTATTTAACATGATAGTTATCACCTAGTTGTTGGAATAGAGGGTATAGACAGGATTAACTGAATTATGAATATATGTGTTACACATGTATATATAATTCATTATTTGGTTTATAATTAATTATAAATTAAAATAAAACCCTTTTAAAAATAAAAGGAAATATTTTTCTGAAAAAACTATTTAAATGCAAACAATTGTGTTTTATACCACTAAAATACACAAATCACTCTTTCTGGATTATATTAATAAAATTTTTATTTAATAAATTTAATATAATTTTTAACATTCATCTTATGTTTTTTCTAGATAATAGATAAAAATAAATCCAATTTTACGCTTAAAAATCGTGTTTTTTTTAAAAACAGTTTTTTCACCTTTTTATGGCACACTTTTTTTTAAATGAAAATTTTATAATTTTTATTTGAAAAAACAAACTTAATTTTTCAAATTCTAATACAAAAAATATCTTAGGGTGAATTCTTAGTATTTTTCTGAAAAGTTTCAAATTTTAATGAATAGTGAAAAATACTGAATTTTAATCGAACATTGTCTTTTCACCTAAATTATTTTAAAAGTTAAATTATATTTAGAATTAATTTTAAATTAAAATTAGTTAAATTTTATATCAATTAATCCAATTTAGGTAATTTTATTGTTTTTCATATTAAATTTAGATACAAAAACTTAGTAAATATTTAAACATTTTCACTTTTAAAAACTCGCTTTCTCATCACGTATCTGGGATTAATTTCAAATTAAATTATGAAACTTATATGAGTTTAATTGAGAAAAAATGATTCCATATTTATAATAATAATAATAATTCATATTATATGATAATATCAGTTTATTTTTTGACCATAGTGATTAGTGAAAATAATTAAAATTAATTGCACCGATTAACGTAAAAATGAGTTTACGTGGTAGTTAAACTTATAATATAAAGTGTAAAAATGACCCAACACTTTTCCAAAGCCTATTGGATGGAAATATTTCTATAATTATACCCTTATTATAAAAATTTATGAGTTTTTGAGACACTTTTACATGAAATTTACCCATATAATAAGTTAAGAAAAAGACAAAAAATGTAACTTATGTCTTTTAATTTCTATAAAACTTTGGGGATAGGAAAAAAACTACATATTATTGGTTATAAATATTATTTTGGAATATAAATGAGTTATTTTTATCATAATAATTTATATTTAATTTTTATATATTATAAAATTACATTAAATTCTTAAGAAATGCTAACGAATTGATTATTTATTTAATAAATAATAAAATAAATGATATTAAAAGTGTTAAAAGTGAATTAAATATAATGAATTATTATGTTACATTATTTTTTAGATTAATATATCATTATATACATATTTAAACTGAATATATTTGGATTCCATTATTTTATTGATATTTTTAAATTCAAATTAAATTAATAATGTCAAAATTGACATTAATGCTATTTTATAATAAATGATATTTTATTATTTAATTTAAAATTACTAAAAATCCTATATTATATCAATTGATTTTTAAATATTAATAATTATCAATTAGATTTCATTCAAGAACCTATAGTTCTTTCATAATGAATATATTGACCCCTAAATAGTAAAAAATCTTTGTTAGCACATTTAAGGTTAAAGAAATGTTTTCACATGTTACATGCACTTGTGTTAAAATTTAATTTTCAAAAAACATAAGATTTTAATTTGATAAAATTTTATGTATTTTTTATTTAATTTTTATAATAATTTGGTATAAATTATCTATGATTTAACTCTAATTTAGTCTTAAAGGATAAATTACTTAGGTTAAAAAACTAGTTTCCATAAGGAAAATCCAGAATGGTAAAAATTGGGAAACTTATATGTTAAGGAAGTAAATGTTTAAAACATATGTTATAATTTGTTTTTCTAGGTTTTTACCTACCATATAATCCATAAAACCCATTTATTATCAATATTGGGTCCACTTGAGGTAATACTAACCTCTCAATAGTGAATACTTTTGAGTATTTACAAGAATGTCACTCTTGTTCAACTATAAAAAGGAACTCACTCTCCCCACTTCTTCACACCTCTAAAGTATTTTGATCATAAAAAAACTCATCCAAATCACTTAAAAATTTCCTTTAACTCATTCTAAAAACCTTATTTTTTATATAAATTAAACCTTTTAAAGTTTTAGTACAAACCTAAGGAGGATACCCGATGAAAATGTAATGTTCTTTTAAAAGTGTTTTTATTTTATTTCATTCTCCGCCTAATTCAATTATTTTTATATAATAATTATATAATGACCTTAGTATGTTAAATAGACTTATATATTTTTATTTTACTGTTACTATCTAAAACCACATGCACTTCCATCAAATGGGTTATGTAATCATCGTTCATGTGTACGACGGACTACCGCTTCACGAATCGATGTCGTTCATTTTTCCATTACCACCTTTCAAGGTTGGGAATAATTATGAACATACTATTTATATATGATATTTATTATATTTATGATATTATTATTCTTATTGAATTATTATATAACACATACCTTCATGATTTCCATTTTGTGGGAACACGATAACATCGTTCATGTGTATGGAAAACTACCGCCTTGTGAAGCGATGTGATTCATTCATGATTTACATGGAATGTATTGAGGATGGGTTTAATAAAAATATTTTATATATTTAAAATAAAAAAATTTACTATAATGATAATATATAAATATAATTTAATTATCCTTCTTTCAATATGACATTAAAATGGAAACAACATTCATTCTTACGTATGGTCTGCCGTCTCCATAAACGGTGTATTTCATTTCATATCACTAAATTTTATGGATTAATTTGAATAAATATGTACTGAATATATATGATATTTATATAATTTTTTAAATTTTGGATATTATAAAATAATTATTGAAGTATGTGGACTAAAAATGGAAAGTCGAAACATATACGAAAAAGAAAGCAGTTATTACCCAAAACGTAACTTTAACATGGAATTGTTAATAAATAGTTTATAAAAGATCATAAGTAGATAATATATGATATTAAAAATATTAATATTTTTATTTAATAATTTAATAACATTTTAAAAAACATTATAGATGAGGATAAACCACATTTGAACAAATGGAATCATGAGGTAAAGGTTTTTCTCATCTCACTTTTATTTTTGTGAGATATAATCCATATTCACCACTTATTTTTATTGTGTGGTGTATATAATGACCATAAATGTATTAAATGATTATTATAATTAAATTTATCTGTATTTATATATCCATTTTAGGATCTCTCTTTCATAGGTTTTATGGTTTCAAAGCTACCAAAGCGATAATAGATTTTTGTCACAATTTTCTTTCTTTGAGACTTATGTTGTTTTATGAACCTATATTATTTTATGAGGTGTATATACATCCCCTTTAAAATTTAATATAATTAATTAAGTTATTCTCATGGTATTTTAATTTTAATTTAATTTAATCCTTTCATAGGGCTTACAATTCAAATTTACCAAAGTGGTAAGAGTTTGATATTACAATTTCATTGATTATCAAGATCATTTGTGATTAAGTATCTAATATTGAAATATTATGATATAACTATAAATAATTCTCATTAACTTTATTATCCTATGTTTATTTCATGAGAATATATTTTTTCCTTCATTTTTTTCTCTTTATGTACTCAATATTTCAAAAGAATTGTTTTATGAAAAATCTTATTTTCGGTCAAAAATTCTTTTTCTTATAAAACCATGTTTTTAAAAAGTTTTTTTCAAATATGGAAGAATATTTTCCTCAATAAATATTATAAATGATTTTTAAAAGCTTACTTTATAAGATTTAAAGTTTATTTTAAAAGAAATGGATTTTCAAAATGTTTTATGTTTTAAAATTTTGTTTTCAAAATGAAAAGGGTATTTTCATCAAAAATGTTTTTAATGATATTTTAATGGAATTTCCATTCATAAATAGAAAAAAAACCTTGTTGTTAATTATTCTCTAATGGGGATATTTTGTACTGATATCATACGCATTATTTTCTTATATAGATTAATATTGTTTCAAAGATATTTTTATGGAACCTATTTCTTTTCCATAGGTTAATGACGTTTCAAAGAGATTTTTATGGAACCTATTTATTTTCCATGGATTAACCATTTTTCAAAGATATTATTATGGAACTTATTTACCTTTCATGAGTTAATAATGTTCTAAAAATAATAAAGGTTGTTTCAATGAGTTATGATGAAATTAATTCTCTATTTTCTTTAATTATTATTCTATTGAGGGACATTATAAATAATGGGTGCACCCAGATAGTGTCGAGTGAGCTAATTATAGCTTATATGATGGGTGCACCCAGATAGTGCTCTAATTCATTAGGTAATTATTATGTTTTTTGTATAATTATATTGGAAGTCAGTCATATGGTTATTCTAATTATAAGGGTTCTTTAATAGTTTTGTAAGGGCTTTATGAGATAATGTTACAAGATACCAATCTATTTTATCTATGCTTTTTATGGGTTTATGATGTTTAATTTGATCAATATTGATATAAAATGGCACATGATTAGTGATTATTATGAATTTTCATTTATAAATTACTTATTCTATGTTTTTATGTTTAATGATATAGGTATTTGTGGGTATAAATATTCATATGTTATACTCATGCAATTTTATTATGTCATCATACCCTTATGCTCTTCTTATGCTCACTGATGACATTCATTTATTAATGGTTACATTTTCCATTATTGATCATTTTAGCTCACCCCTGTTATATTTCATTTTCCACAAGTTATAAAGAAATATGTTTAATGAATTATGTCTATAAGGGATTTCATATGGATGAAGATTATATATTAATGTGAAAATGAAAATTTGGGTTAAGTGGTATAAATGATCATATAAAGTCATGTGAATTGTTTATGTATGAGTTTTTCTTAATTATTTAAAACTCTAAACCTAAATGGTCCTCTATGATTTAAGTGATCCAATTTTTCTATTTTATGTTGTAAGGTTTGGATGGAAAAAAATTTAGTCACCATTATTAGCATCAAAGCTGAAAATCTAAAGCTTATGATTTCAGTATAGGATCTGGGAGTGCAGGTCCTGGGTTTTTATAAGTTCTAATTGAAATTAATCACTTATCACATCAAAAATAACCCATTGAAATGAAATGGGTTTCATAAAAATTTATAAATAATAATCATTCATTTGTATAGAATAAATAACCCATGAAAAGAAAATGGGTTTCATATGGATTTACATAAAAAAATCACTAATAATTCCATCAATAATCATAAAATGATAAACCCATGGAAAATAAATGGATATCCAATTACATCAAGTATATTTATAGGTAAATATAATTAAATCAAGAAAATAAATCATATGCTATTTACATAGTATAGATAAAGGGTATACGGTTAAGTTAATAATTTCCCTAAATCAATTGATGTATACCATATAGGTGAACACTCTTCGATCAAATGAATCAAAAATAGGGTATTCATAAAGGAAAGTAATTGGGTGAAAATTTAGGACCATGCATAGTAGCTGATTAGGAAAGACAAATGTAGTGATAAATAATTCCCCAAAAATAGAAGGACATTATATAGGTCATTTATAGAAATAAGTCATATGGTTACATTTCAAGAATATCCTCAGTCAATCATAATATATTTCAAAGGACAATGACTTAGATGAAAATTACTTTTTATGATTTTTAGAAAGATCATTGAGGAAATAAGAAATATCATTGATCATTTGAAATAATTTTAAAATAGATATTTTATAAATATAATAGAAAAATAATTTCTCTGGAAACCACTAATACATAAAGATAAAACTTCATATAAAATGAAAAAGGTGGCAGAATGACATATTCACACGTAAAAGTTAAAAATAGAATCTTTTAAAATTTTGATGAAAACAGCCCGTATGGAAAAAAATAAAGTTTATTTAAAACTTTTAAAATAAGTTTAATTAGTAGAAAATGACCATGATAAATTATTTTAGAATAGATAAGAACAATTTCAAAGGTATCTAATGAATATAGATATGTAAAAAAGGGAGGTTCCCGACTAAGAAGAAGAGACGAGGTTGGTTTCACTTATAAGAAACAATTTGGGTAAAATATTAGTCAAGGGGAAATTAAATATTAGGGAATATATAAAACCCCATGAATATAAAATAGAAATGATGAGTGGTTTTATAAAAAAAATTCCCCAGATGAATTATCTTTTAAAAACAATCTTGATTGGAAAATAATATTGGAAATGAAACCCTTATAGTCTTAATAACATTTTGATCAAAACCACTTTTAAGTTGGGTATCTTTTAAATTGATAGAAAATAAAATAAAGTAAATGATATGTCTCTTAAAACTACATGAATATGGTAAAATAAATTTTTTATTTATAAATCAGAACAAATTAAAGTTATCATGGTGTGTATTAAGAAATAAGTCTCAATAAATTAAATTTAAAATAAGGAACCCCTTCCTTTGTTTCTTCACATAGTCGAATGAACTATAAAATCATGTATAATAAACATAAATATACTAATAGCCTATTTAATAACATTTTTCATATACATAAACTATTATATAATTCATTTATAATTATTTTTTACTTTTATATTAATAGTTATTACCTATTCTCGATATCAGGTATGGGTGATCTTAATCGTTTTGAACTAGTTTCATAATAGTGGTGTTGTTATTTTTTATTCTCCAAAATCTATAACGACTCGAAAATTCAATTTAATTTTTTTATTGTATGAAATTATTCTGAGACCACACGCTCTGACAGAATGTGATTCCAAGGCCCAGAGATCCTGGAATAGAATTTTGAACTTTTTTTAAAGTATGTTTAGTAAACATGCAGGTGGGTTTTTCTAAATTTTGAATCGATTCTTGGATTGAAAATCTAAGGGCACCATTGAATTCGGAACGTTGGGATTCTCCTAGAAATGACTAAACTTTGGCTGGCATGGGCTGAGTGGAAAAGTTGTTTTTCAGATTTTTCTAGAAAAATAATAAAATAATTTAAAAGAATTATTTTATTTCTTTTCTCACTGTTGAGCAGCGGACGGCGGCACAATAGTGCAATGATGAGGATCATTAATGGAGGGTCATTAATGGCTCTTTTTTAACCACTACACTATTATCTTAATGGCTCATTAAACATGGCTCATTAATGAATGTCATTAATGAGCGCAATGTTGCTATGCATATTTTCCTTTAATATGAAAACATGTTGTAGTTTGAGGATTAAAAAACATGGGGAAATATTTGAATGTAAAGACCCATAAATTTCAAGGAAATTTTTTTTCTTAATTTTCTTTGGAATTTTACAAGAACACAGTTTCTGACGGCACCTAATTCCGAGGCCCGGTGTGCCCAGAATTATTTTCCGAAGATTGGCTCGGGTATATTCAGTGAACAAACGAGTGGGTTTTTATAACTTTTGAACTGGTGCTCGGAATCAAATTCTGAGGGCACTGATGGAATCGCAGCACCGGTATTTTCTTAGAAACTCCTCTTCCGGAGTTGCGTTTTCTCGGGTGTGGTTTTTAAATTTTGGGGGTTAAGTTAAGAAATAAAATAAAGTGGTGAGACAACTTTATTTTTATTTCACTTAAAGCCACTTAAAAGCCACTTGAAGCTGCTTAAGCTGAGTTGAAGCAGATAGGGTGCAATTCAAAATATCCTACCCCCTTGGTAGGATATTTGTGAGGTGGGCCCCGCACGAGCCCCACTGTTTCTTTTCCGCTAAGAAACGCACCCGCGAAAACCCCTATTTTAATGAAAGTCAACTGACGCGTTTTCTAAATTCTTAACGCCCCTATTAATTGGGCAGTTAATTCGTTGAAATTAATTCTATGAATTAATTTGTTCATTTCTTAACCTGTTTTCGTTTGTTGGCATGTAATGAAATAAGACCAACACATGTCTTCTTGAGGATTGTTCGTTGAGAGGATTTGACAGAAACTTTAAGTCCTTCATCCTCCTTCTTGAAGAACGTAAAGAACGTGAAGAATGCGAAGAACGTGAAGAACGCCAGACCCCTGGAGATCGACGCGACGCGACGCCGACGCTTCTTCCGTGACTTTCCATCCCCACGACGATCTTCGATCGGCATCTTGAGGTAGGGGATTACGGCCCTTTTTAAATTCTTTGTGGATTATAACATCAACATGTATTTAATTGTTATAATTAAATCTGTATGTTCTTGATCCTCGAAGTTTGTCTACGCGACGCTGAGTACCACGCGACAGTGACGCCCTTCCGTGATGCGATGATCCTTTTCTTCCGCAACGGTCAATTCCACGACGAACTCGCGTCCAACGATGACGTTGAGGTAGGGGTCGTTTTGGAAAATGATAATACCCATGTTTTTTTTCCTCCAAGGCAAGAACGTGGACCAACCAATTAACAAGTTGGTCTTCGGATTATTATTGCGGGTTGAGGTTTATCAATTGCTGGGAATTATGGTGTTGTTTCAAACCGCTAACGCGGTGGGTGCGGACCAACGAACAAGTCTGAACCCACCGCCCTTTTGTTCTTGGTGTGCGGAATGGCGGACGACGAAAAAACGGGCCGCAGAGATGATTTGTTGATTCCGCAGTGAAGAACGGGACCCGAGATGAGCTACGGCGCAGACGAAAATGAAATCGGACCACCAGAGCAACTCCGGTGGCCCACGGACTCCACCGGCGGCGCGGGTCGCCGGCGCGGTGGCGCCAGCGGCTGGAGGCGGCGGCGCCCCGGCGCGCCGCCGGACGGAGCCGCCGCGGCTGAAGCCACGACAGCGGAGTGTAGTTCCGCGTCCGCATGGAACTGAAGGCAGGGACGCGGCCAGCTGCCGCATCCGTTGGTGAGAGGCGGCCCCCACCGGGGCCGCGGATCCTTCACGCGGGGGCAGCGCGCCCCTGCCCGCGGTTTCCCTCGCTCAGCCGCTCGGCCGAGCCGGGCAGAGCCGGCCGGCCAGCCGGGTCGCGCCCAAGCCGGGCCACGCCGGGCCACGCCGTCTGGGTCGGACCCGGACCCGGTTCGGGTCGACCCGGTTCGGGCCGACCCAGGGGGGTGGGTCGGGTCGGTCCAGGCCCAGACCCCCCATTTTCGGATCTTTTCGGTCTTTTGCTCATAACTTGAGCTACGGTCCTCCGAAAGATGCTCCGTCAGCAGAGATGTGATCCTTGGATCGAGACGGTCGTTTCGGTATATCACACTCAAGGTTTCAGAATACTTTGGGTTCGGCCGGGTTGGTTCGTACTCGAAACCAACCGGGCCATCGGAGCGGAAACGCTCATATCTTGAGCTTCGGACGTTCGATTGACGTGCCGTTGACTTTGTTGAATTCATCTAAGTGAGACGGATCTTTTGGATTACTCCGCCCGAGGTTTGGACGCAGGTGGAGTACAGTCGGGTTGGTTTTGCCTTAAAAACCAACCGGGCCCCTGGAACGAAAAGGCCAATAACTCTCAGACCAGGCGTCCGATTGACGCGCCGTCTGCGACGTTGAGTTCCTGTTGAAGATACGGAACTTTTGGATACATCAACTCTGGACTATGTGTCAGTTGATGTATCAGCCTCTCAGCTCGTGGAGCGGACCCTTCCGAATGAGCTTGCTGTGTGCGGGAACCCTAGAGTTGGCTGCGACTGCTACTGTAACGACGACGACTGTACAGAGATCCTCAGTGGATTCGACGGCGAAGACTGCAGCACTCAGCGATCCTTTGTGGGTCAGTGCTACCGATCCTGTGTGGGCCCGATCCTATGTGGGTCAGCGCTCAGCGGTCCTGTGTGGGCCAGTGCCTACAGATCCTGTGTGGGTCCGATCCTGTGTGGGTCATTGCGGGGGTTAGTTACCTATCAATCCTGTGTGGGTCCGATCCTGTGTGGGTTATTGCGGGGGTTAGTTACCTATCGATCCTTTGTGGGTCAGATCCTTTTTGGTTCATTGCGGGGGTTAGTTACCTATCGATCCTTTGTGGTTCAGATCCTTTGTGGGTCATTGCGGGGGTTAGTACCTATCGATCCTTTGTGGGTCCGACGGATTAGATGAATCAGTGGAAATATCTGGTCATCTTTATCGTCATTCAAGAAGTATACCTGTGTGAGCTGAATCCTGTTTTACTTTCCTATGTGGATTGTGTTGTGCTATCCTGTGTGGATTTACGTTTTTCTTTCCTATGTGGACTGGGTTGTACTTGGGTTTGGATGTTGGAGCCGAACGAGAATTGATGACTTAGGTATATGTATGGGCATATAACTAAGCAGTGTCGGATGTTACTTCATGATTGTATATTTCCTTTGTGGATTATCCTTTTTGGATTCTGGGAGACCATCGGGGGTCTCGGGGTCCCTACTGAGTAGCTTATACTCACCCCTGCATGGTCTATGCCCGCACTATGTTGTGTTGGTTGCAGACGACGGACAGCGCTGATCATGGTTTAGCCTTGCGGAGCAGGACGGTACCTGGAGGTGGACCGCTGGACGGGATGTACTCAGAGCAGACGGTCGGACCCAAGGAGCAGTGGAGGCTATCTGTACCCACCCTTCAGGTGGGATTTCCAGTGGACAGCTCGACGTTGTGGCTTTACTTTTCAGTTGTTGTTTTTCCTTTCCAGTTGTACTTTACTTTCAGTTTGGGTTTGTATACTGGCCCACTTTCTTTTCCGCACTTACTGTTGTACTCAGTTTTTACTTGGTGTTTACTTCTGTCTGCTTGCTCTGTGGTGTTTGTGGTTTACTTACAAAGGCAATGCCTTCCCTTTTACCAGGATTTACGCCTTGGTGCTAGTCGCCAGCCCCCTGGCCTATGGAAGGCGGGCTTGGGGTAGTCACGACACGGGCCCCGAGGACGGGTCGTGACATTGAAGAATCATCGATAGAATCCCTCTCTAACAAAGAATGAAGAACGAAGTGGTGAATGTCAGAGGATCGGATCCATAGGTTGGAAAGTGGTGATGAATGCCAACAGCCGTAGATTAATGACGATGAGAATCACATCCTTCATTATCAGTGGATCGAATGAATCCAGGGAGGGGTTTATGCATTATTTTTAATTGATAATTATTTCCTCAATCTATAAATTAACAACGAACAAAAATAAACTGACTAACAGGTTGATCTACGATCCGTTCGTTTTTACGGGACGTTATATGTGGGGATTTTAATTGGGGTGTAACTTTGGGTGTGTGGTTAATACTTTCCCCCGTGCTTAAACTCTAACACGGAGAGTTCAGGATGGCACAAACAATTCCCAGACCCTCCGCCATAATTGTGTATTGTGAGTTATTTGAGGCTGAATGTACAACTTTTCAGCAATGCAATTATGAGGACTTCACAGTGAAGAAAGATTCATACGGAGGTCGTAGGCGCAAGTGGCTCAAGAAATGGACCACTAGAGTAGCTCTAGTGGCCCGCAGAAGGTGTCATCAGCACACCGGTGATTGCGGTAGTTGCAGCCAGAGATTGGTGGCACGCCAGTCGGCACACCGCGGTGGTGAAGAGGAGTGGCCCGCTCTGGCCACTGAGGTGAGAGGGAGGTATGAAGACCCCATATATGTGCGTGTGAAACAATCAGCTGCCTACCAGCCGTGTTGGTTGAAGGGGCGGTGCCAGCTGGCACCGCCGAGTGGAAAACGGACATGCTATAACGTCCTCAACCTGGAATCCACTAAATTTGTGCTCCAAGCCAGGTGGTTACATGAACTTAAGTGTGCCTCCCCATACACCAAAGTTTTTCAACTAGTAGTGGGGGTCCAAAAGGACAATTGGGGAGACTATACCCCTTTTTTATCATAGTAAGACATAATAGAAGATAAAAAAATAGCGGAATGATAACCAGTAGTACAAGAGCATGCATAAACAACCATTCACCAAAACGGGGTACAACCATTTCCAATAGTAAATATTCCATGCCATGGTACAAGTGAAAATGTGAACAAAACCCAAAATAAAGAAAAACTAAAAAATCCCCAAAATGGTCCTAACACCAAGTTCGGGTCCTCCACGTACACCCATGGTGACCCAACTGCCTAAAAAGATCCCTTTCCCTTCTCCTAACCTACAAACATGAAGTCTGCTCGGGTACCCAATGACGACCTAAGAAAGATGTGATTACAACTCAGTAGGCCACCACCAACGATGTCTACAAAATATCTGATATAAACTATTGTGCATGAAAAATGGGGATGAATAATAAATGACAAGAAAAAATTAAGTTCCCTTAGCCATTTTAGGTCCATTACCAACATTTATTACCATTTACATATCTTACCATTTCATCCCATTCCCCATTACTTACCATTTCCAACACATTTATCATGGGTTCATCAAACACAACAAGTTACATGGGCTTAAAGTACACAATCACATGCATGAGGAAAACATATTGTTATCCAATATCACTAGGACTAACTTCCTCATGTCAACCATATCCTCACCTCTAAGCCTCAGTCTAGGTGGATGTAACCATTAGGGGAATAGAGCATGAGTCCCCTTTTCTAACTCGTGCATTAGGGGTGGAGTTTAGAGCCTCAATCCAAATCGACCTGTGGGCATAGAACCTCAAGTCAATACCCCACTCTATCAAGCCATGTGCACAGGATATATATATATATATTTATTTATTTATTTATTTATTTAAATTCATCAACCATTCACACAACATCACAACCATTTCCTGAGGCAAACATAAATCATAACAATAACATGAGAGTTAATACCATGCCTTAACCCATTAACACATTTACCACATTTCACATCATTTATCCATTTGTCCCCATTCCCTTTTATTATGCTTATCTCACTAATAATTCATTCATCATTTCTATCTCACTAGGCTTTGTTCATCATGCCTAACTCACTAGGCTTCATTACCAGACTCATAATCCATTCCAATATGGTCTTCAATCATTTTCACATATTAACCAATTTATCCATTCATCATTCTCATGTGTCAACCCATATGAACCACTTTCATGTTAACTTAATATCCCTTAGGTTATTCTTATTAATCCTAGGTGCATCACCTAGATTTACTCTAACACAAACAATCACGTCAACATGTTTATCAAGGGCTATACATAAATACACAACAATATTACTTGTTCTTAACAAATCCCTAGGTCTGGGGAAGTCGGCACACCCCATGGGTGGCCCTAGATTAGTCTCATCACCCTCGATGCATCCCATGGGGATCATGAGGGTTTCCATTTACCTTCTTAATAAAAATTGTACCTAAACATTCAAGGGGTGATCAAAACATACCAAGAGACACCAAAGACAACCATACATGCACAAATCCAAAAATAAACCATGGGATACAACTTATAGACCACCTACCTCGATTCTGTGGGTGAACACACTCTTAATCGAGCCCTTAGATTCTGCTTCAATTAACCATTGAAGCTTCAACCTAGATCTCACCCAAAGTGTAGGTTTTTAGAGCTTCAGAAAGATAGGAGAAGAAGATACAAACCCTAACCATAAAAGAGAAGCAAGGATAGGATTATCCTTACCTCAAGCTTCGATCCACAACCAATGACACAAAAAATGCATTAGAAATGAGGGAGATCAATATTTTGGATCTCTTAAGAGATTTGGTTCATTCCTAGGGTGAAGAGGTGAGAATGGGGAGGAAATACCAAGTTGGGTATTAAAATCTCAGAGTGGAAAAATTGTAATTTTTTAAAAGTTTCTGGTCCGCACGGTTTACCCACATGGTTTTCCAACCCGTGTGCAAATCGTGTGGAAACCACTGTCTAGAATCCCACCTCTTGCACAGTTTCCTAGGCTATATGTACGTTTATCACTAACCATGCGCATACCGTGCGGTCTACCCAAAAAACCCCTTTTTCTCCTTTTTCATGTCCTGAATCCTCAAAACTCCCCTGAGCCTCCATAAGGACTTGGGTAAGCACTTAATTAACCAAAACAAGGGATTCGGACCAAAAATTAAAAAAGAATATACCTTTCCAAGATCCATGATCTTACAACCTCCATACATTATAACGTCTCTTCCTCGAGCCAAACTCCCAAGCTTCATCGCACTTCCAAGGAAAAGAGATCGGGCCACTGAGCCCACATATCTGATTCCCACTCCCAAGTTTCTTCCTAAACATTCCCATGCTGCCATAGTACTCACACTAATTGCACAACCTTTCCCCGAAAGACATTATCACTACGATCCACCACACAAACCAGGTGCTCCTCAAAGGACACATCATCCTCAAGCTCAACATACTCAACATCCACCACGTGAGTTGGGTCAGGGTGATACCACTGAAGCTGTGACACATAAAAAACATCATGCATCCCGCTATATTGTTGTGGAAGATCCAATCAGTATGCCACTTTCCCAATCCTCTATATGATCTAAAATGGCCCCACATACTTGGGAACCAACTTTCCCTACTTCTGAATCCATCGGTGACCCAACCTTGGCGACACTTGAAGGAACACACTATCACCCACATCTAACTTAAGAGGTCTACGCCTCCGATCCTCATACGAATTCTGCCTACTTTGAGCCATTTCCATCTGCTTCCGAATCAACTCAACTTTCTCCAAAGTCTCCTACACGAGACTCAGTCCCAAAAACTCAGTTTCACCAACCTCCAACCAACACAGCGGAGAACTACATAGCCTCCCATAGAGAGCCTCAAACAGTGCCATATGAACTGTAGCCTAAAAAATGTTGTTGTAGTAAAATTCAACAAGTGACAGGTGCTTATCCCAGGAACCACTAAAATCCAACACACAAGCCCTCAACATATCTTCCAAAACTTGGATTGTACGCTCTAATTGCCCATCCATCTACAGGTGGAAAGTTGTACTCAAAATTACCTGTGTACCAAGAACCTTTTTCAACCCTTTCCAAAAGCGTGATGTGAAACTAGGATCATAATATGAAACTATTTTCTATGGTATACCATGAACCTGTACTATTTCCTAAACATAAACTCACTCAACTAGTCAATTGTGTAAGTCTCCTGAATCGGTAAGAAATTATCCAATTTCTTTAGTCGATCCACCACCACCCAGATTGTATCATTCTTTAGAGGAATCCTCAGAAGACCCACCAAAAAATCCATCATCACATCATCCCACTTCCATTCTAGAATGGGAAATGGATGTAACAAACCACCTGGGCATTGATTCTCGGCCTTCATCTGCTGACAGGTAAGGCACCATGCCACAAAGACCAAAACTTCCTTTTTCATTCTCAGCCACCAAAACAGTCTACAAAGATCATGATACATCTTGGTCAAACCAGGATGCACTACCTGTTTTGATTCATGGAACTCCTACATCAAGTCTTCCCGCATGCATATCGGCACAACCACATGACCTTGAACACAAACAACCCTATCTATACCGATGGTTCAACCAAAAGGTAACTCCATACCTTTAAGTCTTTCCTTTATGGCCAAACATTCAGGATTATTGAGTTGACTTTCCCTAACTCGACTCAAAATCATTGACTCAACTACCACGGAAGAAAGATTCACCTGACTGTTTTCATCCCGAACCTCTAGGTGAATCTCTGTGAACAAGTCTATCACCTTCCAATCAATGCTAGATTGTTGAACCACCTGGTTCTAAGCCTTCCTGATCAAAGAATTAGTAACACTGTTCCCTTTCGTTGGTGTATATACCATCTCAAAGTCAAAAGACTAGAGATACTCAACCCATATTTACTATCAAATATTCAAATCCCACTGTGAAAATATAAACTTTAGACTCTTGTGATCGGTATACACAGTGAACCGTTCCCCCAACAAGTAGTTCCTCCAGTACTTTAAGTAATACACTACTACAGCCAAATAAAGATTATGAGTAGTATAATTCCACTCATGGAGTCTCAATTTCCTCAACCCATAAGCCACAACCCACTCATCTTTCATCAACACAGCCCCAAGCCCAATACCGAATGCATCAAAAAAATAGGGCATACTTTCTACCTAGCTCAGGTAAGATCAATATCGGTGTAGTTGTCAATCGCTTTTTCAACTCTTGAAAGGAATTCTCACAAGCCTCAGACCACACAAACCCAATTACCTTCTTGGTCAAGCCTGATAGTAGTGCTAACAAGTGAGAGAAATCCTAGATGAACTTCTGGTAATACCCGACCAAACCTAGAAAAATATGAACATCTGAAACACTCTTGGGTTGCTCCCAAGACACAACAACCTACACTTTCTCTAGATCCACTAACACACCTACCTCAGATATGATGTGACCCAAAAAATTCACTTCTATAATTTATAATTAACACTTTTATATCTTGGTGTATAGTTGATTCTCTCTTGGTATACTCAGAATGATGTCAATATGTTGGGCATGGTCATCATGAGTTTTCGAGTACACCAAGATGTCTTCAGTAAAGACAAACACAAACTGATCTAGATAAGGATGAAATATTTGGTTCATTAAATCCATTAACAATATTGGTTCATTGGTCAATCCAAAAGGCATCACCACAAATTTGAACAACCCATACCGACTCCTGAAAGCTATCAGCAGTACGTCAAAAGGCCTCACCCTCAACTAGTGATAACCCGATCTCAAATAAATCTTAGAAAACACTGATGATCCCCTCAACTAGTCAAACAGGTCATCAATTCTAGGAAGAGGGTACCAATTTTTCACTGTCATCATATTTAACTTCTGATAATAAAAACACAGCCTTAACAACCCGTCAGCCTTCTTTGAAAAAAGCACAGGAGATCCTCAATGAGATGTACACTAGTGGAAAAAACATTTAACATGTCGGCATTTTTTATGTCAGTTCTATATAACCAATGTGAAAAGATGTAAAAATCAATATATCACGTCAGTTATAAAATAACCGACGTGATATATTGATCAGGATCCATTTTTTACGTTGGTTATTTTATAACTGATGTAAAAAATACTGAGATTATCTTTTTTAAATCAGTTATTTTATAACCGACATGAAAATCAAATATTGAACGCTTTATCACATCAGTTATAAAATAACTGATGTGATAAAAGAAATATCGACACTTTGTCACGTCGGTTATAAAAAAACAGACGTGATAAAGCTCCATTGATAACGTCGGTTATAAAATAACCAACATTATAAATAATTTTCTATGTCAGTTATTAAATAACCGATGTTATAAATAATAATAAAAAATATTTTATCACGTTTTTTATTAAAAAACCGATGTGATAAAGATTTTAAATGATTTATCAAGCCCCGTATTCAGTCATTGTGTTTTCTTTGTTCGGGCGACCTGCGAATCGTCTCTCCTGCACAGAAAAACTAGAAAGGATTCTTTGAAGTTGTGCCCTCCTGCCTCATTTTTCTAACATCATTCATCATCTTTATTGTCACCAAATCTATCTATTTTACTCGCAACACTCAAGTAAGCCTCATATGGCTCGGTTTCAGTTATTATTTTTTGCGATGCCCTAATCTAATTTTTTGAGATGTTATTTTTCTATCTTTTTTCTTTCTGTAATGGTAAGTTTCATAGTGTTCATTTATACAATGCTAAATTATTTTCTGGTGAAAGAAACCATGGAAGTGATATCATGAAAGTTTATGATTTTTGTTTGTTTGTGTGTGTGCGCGTAAAAGGGGTGTCCAAGGGGGTGGGGGCTGTCTAAGTGGGTGGGTGGTGTCCAGGGGTGGTGGGGGGCTATCCAGGGGGGTGGGGGTGTCCAGGGGGTGTCAAAGGGGGTGGGGGTGGTGTCCAGGGGGGTGAGGGGCTGTCCAAGGGGGTTAAAGGTGTCCAAGGGGGTGTGGGGTGTCAAAGGGGGTGGGGTGGTGTCTAGGGGTGTGGGGGATGTCCAAGGGGGATTGGGGTGTCCAAGGTGGTGGGGGTGGTGGTGTACAGGGGGGTGAGGGGGCTGAAGGAAGTTTTCTAAGGAGATAGGGGTGTCCAGGGGGTGGGGGTGGTGTCCGAGGAGGTGAGTGGGTTTTCCAAGGGGGTGGGGGTGTATAGGGGGCGGGGGCTTTCTAGAGGGGTGGGGCTGTCTAGGGGGTGGGGTCTGTCCAGAGGGGTGGGGGATATCCAGAGGGTTCGGGGGGTTGTCCAGAGGGTTGGGGGTGTCCAGGGTGTCAATGGGGGTGGGGGCAGTCTAGGGGTGTGGGGGGGTCCAAGGGGTGGGGGACTGTCCAAGGGGGTGGGGGTTGTCCAAGGGGGTGGGGACCTGTCCAAAGGGTTTGGGGGACTGTCCAGGGGGATGTCCAGGGGGTTGGGGGTGTCCAGGGGGGTGTCCAAGGGGGTGTCCAATGGGGTAGGGTGGGGGAATGTGTCCAGGAGGGATGGGGGTGTCCAAGGGGTTGGGACTATCTAGAGGGGTGGGGGATGTCCAGGGGGTGGGGGCTGTCCAGAGGGGTGGGGGATATCCAAGGGGGTGGTGGTGTCCAGGGGGTGTCCAAGGGGGTGGGGGTGGTGTTCAGGGGGTGAGGGGCTATCCAAGGGGTGGTGGTGTCCAGGGGGTGTCCAAGGGGGCGGGGGTGGTGTCCAGGGGGTGGGGTGGTGTCCAGGGGGTGGGGTTGTCCAGAGGGTTTGGGGGGCTTTCTAGGGGGGTTGTCCAGAGGGTTGGGGGTGTCCTGGGGGTGTCCAAGGGGGTTGGGGGTGGGGGTGGTGTCCAAGAGGGGTGGGGGTGTCCAAGGGGATGGGGGGTGTCTAGAGGGGTGGGGGATGTCCAGGGGGTGGGGGCTGTCCAGAGGGGTGGGGGCTGTCCAAGGGGGTGGTGGTGTCCAGGGGGTGTCCAAGGGGGTGGGGGTGGTTTCCAGGGGTGGGGGTTGTCCAAGGGGGTGGTGGTGTCCAGGGATGTCCAAGGGGGTGGGGGGTGGTTTCCAGGGGTGGGGGTGGGGGTAGTGTCCAAGGGGGTGGGGGTGTTGTCCAAGGGGGTAGGGTGTCCAGGGGGTGGGGGTGGTGTCCAGGGGGTGGGGGTGGTGTCCAGGGGGTGGGGGTGGTGTCCAAGGGGGTGGGGGTGTTTTCCCAGGGGTAGGGGTGTCCAGGGGGTGGGGGTGGTGTCCAGGGGGTGGGGGTGGTGTCTAGGGGGTGGGGGTTGTCCAAAGGGGTGGGGGTTGTCCAGAGGTTTCAAATCGTTGGGATCTGTTTAATTTTCAGTAGTGAATGTATACATATTTTAATATTTATACTTTATATTTATTTTTTAGGAAAGGGTGAATTTGGTATCCAGTTGCACCAGGATGTATTCTTTGTGAACCTTAAGAAGAAATGATTCAAGATGAATTTAAAATTGTTATATCTAACTATATTTTCTTTTTAAAATCATTTTCAAGCATATTTTTTTTAAATACGCCTAGATTTGTTTTATATTTCAAAATTGTTTTACATTCAAATTATGATATTTTTGATATAAACATATATGTGTCTTATATTAAAAAGATGTATAATTTTGATATTTGTTATAGGTAATAATGAGTTGAAGTTTGATTATGGAATATCAAATGAGTAATGAATATAGGGAAGGTGTTGATGCCTTTTTGGAATTTTCTAAACAAAATGTTCCAAGAAGGGACATTTTTTTCTATCCATGCCTGAAATGTTTGAATATGAAGAAGCTGAAAAGTAGAGAGATAAAATATCATCTAATTTGTCATGGTTTTAATCTGAGTTATAGCCCTTGGATTTGGCATGGTGAAACTTGATGGAATGTCAGATCTACTGATGATGATGATTCGTAAGATGGTAACTCCGATGGAATTGAAGAAATGATTCACGATATTGCAGCAGAACAAATTGAGATAGAACCGAAAGTTGCGCATCTATATGGTGATGTTGAAAAACCATTTTATCTTGGTTGTACAGATGTTACGGTTTTATCGGCGGTGTTAAGATTGATTAACTTGAAGGCAAAACATGGATGGAGTGACAGATGTTTTACAGAGATGCTACAGTTGATGAAAGACATTCTTCTAAAAGATAACGATCTTCTAGATTCACATTATAAGTCCAAGAAAATATTATGCTCGATGGGATTGGGATACAAGAAAATACATGCCTATTCGAATGAATATATGATATATAGGAAGGAATATGAATTTCTGTCAAAGTGTTCTAAATGTGGGACATCACGGTATAAGGTGAAAGAAAAATCATAGGCTAATGTAGAGATTACAAAGTTCCCTTCCAAGGTATTTTGGTATCTTCCTATAATTCATCATTTGAAATGTATATTTGATAATTCACATGATTCAAAAAGGTTAATATGGCATGATGATGAGTGGATATGTGATGGAAAAATACGTCATCTAGCTAATTGTCCACAATGGAAGAAAATTGATGAGCAGTATCCTACATTTGGAAATGAAATTAAAAATCTCAAACTAGGGTTGTGCACAGATGGAATGAATCCATACCGAACCCTAAATGGCACACATAGTTCATATCATGTTTTATTGTTAATTTACAACCTCTCTCCTGAAGTTTGTATGAAGCACAAATATGTCATGTTGAGTATAATGACATCTAGTCTGAAGCAACCCGACAATGATATTGATGTTTTCTTATCACCATTGATTAATGATTTGAAACTTTTATGGGAGGATGGTATTAGGGTGTATGATTCTTATAAAATGGAATATTTTTAATTGCATACAGTACTTATGTTCACTATAAATTACTTCCCAGCATATGGAAATTTGTTTGGATACAGTGTTAAAGGGAATAAATCATGTCCAATTTGTGAATAACAGATTTCATATTGTCAATTGCATCATGGGAGGAAAATAGTGTACATGGGTCATCGAAAGTTTTTTCCTATGTATCACTCTTATAGAAGACTAAAAAGGCATTAAATAGATCATAATAATCTGATATTTCTCCAAAACCTTTATCCCCTAATATGTATTTTGAGATTGTGGAAAACCTTGATGTGACATTGGGAAAGACATAGAAATATGGTAATGATAGACATATTTGGAAGAAAAGGTCAATATTTTTTTAGCTTCCATATTAGAGATATCATGAAGTTAAACATAATATTGATTTCATGCACGTGGAAAAGAATATTTTTGACAGTTTGATTGGAACATTTTTAGATATTAAAGGAAAGACAAAATATGGGTTGAATGCAAGATTAGACTTAAAGTAAATAGGAATACTTTTGGAGTTAGCTCCCACTTCTAATGGAAGACAAAAATTTCTTCCTCCAGCTTGTCATACATTATCCAAGAGTGAGAAAATTAGCTTTTGTCAGTGTCTTCATGATATCAAAGTGCCTCAAGTTTATTCTTCAAATGTAAAAAAATTTGTCTCATTGAAGGATTTGAAGTTGATAGGTATGAAATCTCATGATTGTCACATCATGATGCAACAACTTCTAATAGTTTCATTTTATGGAATATTTCCCATCCGTGTCAGGAAGACTATAATGAAGTTGTGTTATTTTTTCAATTCAATTTGTAATAAGGTGATTGATGTGAATGATTTGAACATTTTGGAAAATTGTGCAATTTGTATACTTTGTCAATTGGAAATGTATTTTCCTCCATCTTTTTTTAATATAATGGTGCATTTAATGATTCATCTAGTTTGAGAAATAAAGCTTTGTAGACATTTATATCTTCGTTGGATGTATCCTTTTGAAAGGTATATGAAAATATTAAAGGGGTATGTTAAGAATCCATATTGACCTGAATCCTCCGTTATTGAAAAGTATATTTCTGAGGAGGTTGAAGAGTTCTTTACGAGCTACTTGGTTGCGGCGCATCACATAGGTTTTCCTCCATCTCTCCATGAACAAGTTAATAATGAGGGAAAGCGGATTCGTGGCTTGAAAGTCAAATCATTGTCAGCTGAACAGATGAAGAAGTTAGAATTATATATATTGAATAACATATATTATGCTCAACCATATATCACATTTTATATTAATGAGTTTAAACAATGTCATCCAAAGAAGAAAGAAATGTGGATTTTGAATGAGCACAACAAAACATTTTTGTCATGGTTTAAAAAGACCTTGCTTGGTAGATCAGATGTATCAAAGACATTAAAATGGGTAGTGGGTGGTCCATGTTTAAATGTGATAACATTGTCTGGTTATGACATTAATGGTTATACATTTCATATGAAAGCTCAAGACAACAAAAGTGCAGTTCAGAATAGTGGTGTATTGGTGTTTGCAGAAGCAATGCATTTTTCAAGTGCTAAAGACAAAAATCCAATTTCTGCATCAAGTGCATATTATAGAGTGATTGAAGAAATATGGGAGGTTGATTACTTTATAATTAAAGTTCTTGTTTTTAATTATAAACGGTTTATCAGTAAAAACAGTGTCAGAAACGATGAATTTGGAATAACAGTTGTTAATCTAAATAGATTGGAAGACACAACTGATTCTTTTATAATGGAAACACATGAAAAACAAATTTTCTATGTAGTAGATCAATCAAATATACAGTGGGCTGTTGTTTTATAAGGGAAAAAACAATATATTGGTGAGGATAAACTTGATGAAGATGCTGATTTATATGAGATCCCTACTTCCATGGAAATATTAATAGAACATAATGATGAGCATGTTGAAGACGTGGTTTGTTCCATAAGGAACAATCACGACGAAGGAATTTGGGAAAACAATCCATTTTTGCATTCCTAAAATTACAGGTAACATTTGTTTATTTCTTGTTAACATTTATTATTTTCATACAATGTTAGATATTGTAAGTTTTTTCTTTATTAAAACACATATCAAAACAAATAAGTATAATTTTTTGTTTGTTTTAATTTTGTTTAGTTTACTTTATCATGTTTACCATTACATAAATTATATATCTATTATTTTTGTTCAATGAAAATTACTTTACCATGTTTACCATGTTTATCAGGTTTACCATGTTTACCAAGTTTACCATGTTTACCATCTTTACCATGTTTACCATTGTTTAACATTATTACCATATTAACCATGTTTACTATTACATAACTTAGTGCAATTTTCTATTTTCTGTTTACATTAGTATTTTAATATTTGAATTTGTATATTTGTGAACTAATGTTTATTTTTTAGATTTGAAGGATAATGATAGATCAATCAGTTGATCAACCACATGATTCTGGAGATGATCATATTGGTCATACCTCTAGGGAGGAACATTCTCATGCTCCTCTTGATGTTCCCCAATCTTCCTCATGTGCTCCCATTACGACAAAGAGTTCAAGAGTTGGTAAACATGGGTGCACATGTTTACCAAAATTATCACTTTCCCATATGTAGGACCAAAGGATACTCATTTAGTTTTATGAGGATGATATTCCTAGAGGTCCAAATGCAAAAGATTTTAAGAGTTTTGTATCAACTCAGGGTAAGATAAAAGTAAGCATTTTGTATGATGACTGGAGAAGTGTGGACAAAGTGATAATCTCTCAGTTGTGGGAGATGATTTTGGTAAAATATTTTGTTATTATTTTCCTATTCTTTAAATGTTTCTAATATATATAATATGTTTAACCTCTTCTTTGTCAAATGACATTTGATATTCTTGACACTGGAGGAGTCAGAAAGAAATGATTATCGATGGCTTCTGGAAGATGGATGGATTTCAAATCAACCCTCTCATATGATTTCATTTTTGGTCATAGGAGTCATGCAAATCCATGTCATATATATCCTTTCATAGATGAAGACACATGGATATAGTTTGTTGAAAGTAGAAGAAAAGATTCATTTTTGGTAAGGGAAATGTAAACTTTTATAAGCTTTCTTATATAAATGATCTTATTAATGTTTTGTTAATGATTTCTTATTATTAATTTACAGAAAACAAGGAAATATCATCAGGAGATCCAATCTAAAAATATATACCCTCATAGTTTATCTTGGGAAGGATATACATTATTGGAAGAACAAATGATGGCGGAAAAATTACAAAAACTAAGAGCTGAGTCTTCAAAGATCTGGAGAGGTGGCCCCTCCATCCCCTCCATCTAGACATGGAAAATGGAAGAGAGCTTGGATGGGAAAAAAAGGGAAATATCTTTCGGAATATTTGAGAATCGTAGCTGAGAGGATTGTAAGATATCTATTTTATTTATTTAAGTTAACTATATTCTTCATATAATTTCAATCATTACAGAAATGTTCAATTAATTAATATAGGATTCTCTTGAAGAGCAAAGCTCAAAAGGGGTATTTATAGCTACTGGGAGGCAAGATATTTTATCTACAGCATTGGGAAAGACCGAACATCCTGGTCGTGTATGAGGATATCCGACAAGTGTATTAGTAAGAAAAGTGTTTCTACATTATTCAACTTCTTTTGTTGACGGTTTTTATAAAAAATAGAATCCTTGGAGGCTAAAGTTCATAATATTAATGCAACAATGGAGGAAAAGATCAGAGAGTTGGTATAGTCTATGTTTGCAGACATGAAAAGACAATTTTAGACTACATCTCCCACTCCTACAACTCCCCCTACAGACCTCATTATTTATCCTCCACCTCTACCAGTAGCTCCCACTCCCCCACCTTAGCCTACGGACCCCATTTTTTATCCTACTCCTCCACCGCAGCTTCCTACTTATTGCGAGTTTTATGTTGATGATCCTCAACATCATATAGTTTTATATGGTTTGGTATATTTTATAGGAGATAAAGTTCATCATCAAAAATTAGAGGTAGATAATCATAGGGTCACTATACAGAATATTATAGATAGATCAACTCAAGTACCATTACCTACAGATGAGGTGACGACAGTTGGACATAGTATCAGGCATTTTTTAATTTGTCCATCCATACTTCTGCGACTCATTACCATAGAGGTATGTATGTTATATCTTCTATTTTATTTTTTTATTAAAGTTGTTTAATCATTTGAAAACTAATATATTTTTCTATTTATTTTTACAGGAATACTTCAAAGGTAAATAAATATTGTATAAACAATAACAAAGACAAATGGTTATGACATCAGATACAGATTCTAGTAGTCTTGACAGATTTTCAAGATATTTAAATTTTTTGGCGGATCATTATGAGTTTCTGATGGAAGATCATGTTTTTGGACGTGCAATAACTGTGGGGATTGTGAAAACTGATATCATGGATCTTGTTACTGGAGATAAGTTGGGCATCAACGTGGTGCAAATTTTTTCCATGTAAGTCTTAACACCTTTTCCCTGTGTTATATTTATTAAAAATGTATTCTTATGTCTATTTTTTATTAGGTATCTTTATAAAATCTATGAGAATAATGGGAGGACAGATGTATATGGATTCATGGACTAGCATTTGATTTCCCCTAAAGCACATGCATTGGATGATGAACAAAAAATGATTTATATTGATGAAATATTTGAACAGAATATAGTCACACAATGTTGGATAATTCCTTTTTGTGAGAGGTATGAAACACATCTCTGGAAAAGAGTTAATTATCTTTTAACATAAAAAACCACTAACCTTAAATTTTCTTTTATCAGTGATCATTGGATGTTAGGTGTTTTTTCCCAAGGGAGAAAACACTTTATTGGATATGCTCTATCCATGGAGATGTTCTAGAATGTTTTAAGAAAATGTTGGAAAAGTAAGTTTCAATTTCTCAATAGTTTTATATATTATAATTAATTTTAAATTTATCCCATTTGTATTATTTTCTAACAGGGGATGGGTCTACTTTCGAAAAAAAACAAACAAAATGATTGCGAAGATCAAATATGTAAATGTAAAGGTAAATATCCATTTATAATTTGTACTTTTTGATTTATTACATAAAAATAATATATTGAATTTACACTCATTCAAACAGAATTTTCATGAACAACAAGGCATCATAGAATGCAGATATTATATGTTAAGATTTATGTATGAAATAATTACAACTGGAACATTTTTGAACTTTGACCTAGTAAGATTTAATTTTAAACTTTTCCATAATATTTCATTTGATTTATTCATTATACATTTTAATTACTATACTTTTAATTTGTAGATATTTGATGACCCTCAACCCTATAGTGCTCAAGACGTCAAACACTTATAAGTGGAATGGTCAAATTATTTTATAGGTTTGATTGAATTTTAGTTGTTTTTAGTGTAAAATGTAATTTTGAATATTTTCATTGTAATTGTGTATTTAGTAATAATTTAGGTTGGATTTATTTTTTTTTTAATTTGACATTGTAAGTTTTTAATGTTATATATGTGAATGTTTAATTTTTCTCTACTTCTTGTTTTGGTCTACTTATGATGGTTTTTCTGGTATGGATTCTGGTCTGGGGGGAGGGGTTCTAAGAGTGTGGGGGTGTCTAGTGAGGTGAGGGGGTATCTAGGGGTGTGGGAGGGTTGTATGGTGGGGTGGGGGTGTCCTGGGTGTCCATGAAAGTGGGGGGGGTAGTATAGGGGGCGGGAGCATTTCCAAGAGGGTGATAGGGCTATCCAGGGGAGTGGGGGTTGTCCAGGGGGTTTCTAGGGGTGTGGGGGTGTCTTATGGGGTGAGGGGGGTTTCCAGGGGTGTAGGAGGGTTGTCCAGTGGGGTGGGGGTGTCCAATGTGTCCATGGGGATGGGGGTAGTCCAGGGGGTGGGAGCGTTTCTAGGAGGATGGGAGGGCTGTCCAGGGGAGTGGGGGATGTCCAGGGGGTGTCTAGGGGTGTGTGTGGGGGGTGTCTTGTGGGGTGAGGAAGGTTTCCATGGGGGTGTGGGAGGGCTGTCTAGTGGGGTGGGGGTTGTCCAGTGGGGTGGGAGGTTGTCCAGTGGGGTGGGGGGTTTCCATTGGTGTGTGGGAGGGTGTCCAGGAGGTTGGGAGTGTTTCCAGGAGGGTGGGAGGGTTTTCCAGGGGAGTGGGGGGCTGTCCAAGGGGTGTCTAAAGGTGTGGGGGTGTCCTGTGGGGTGAGGGAGGTTTCCATGGGGGTTTGGGAGGGTTTTCGAGTTGGGTGGGGTGTCTAGGGTGTCCATGTGGGTGGGGGAAGTCTAGGAGGGTGGGAGGGATGTCCAGGCGAGTAGGGTGATGTCCAGGGGGTCCAGGGGTGTGGGGGTGTGGGGGGTTTCCAGTGGGGTGGGGGTTGTAGGGGTGTGGGAGGGATGTCCAGGGGTTTGGGAGTGTTATCTAGGGGTGGGGGTGTCTAGGAGGGTGGGGGTTGTCCAGGGGTGTGGGGGGCTATCCAGGGGTGGGGGGCAGTCCAAGAATGGGGGGGCGGTCTAGGGGTGTGGTGGGGGAAATCCAGTGGGGGGGTTCTGGTCTGGTTTTGGTCGGTTTTTGGTCTGTTTTTGGTCTAGGGGTTTCTAGTGGGGTGGGGGTGTCCAGGGGTGTGGTAGGGGTTGTCCAGTGGGGTGGGGGTTCTGGTCTATTTTTGGTCAGGTTTTGGTCTGTTGGGGGGTTCTGGTCTGGTTTTGGTCTATTTGTGGTTTTGGTATGGGGGTGTCTAGTGTGGTAGGGGCTATCCAGGCATGTGTTGGGGGATGTCCAGTGGGGTGGGGAGGTCCATTGGTGGTTGGGAGGGTGTCCAGGAGGGTGGGAGGTCTGTTCAGGAGAGTGGGGGGATGTCCATGGGTTGTCCAGGGCTATGGGGGGGTCCAGGGAGTGGGAGGGTTTTCCAGGGGTTTGGGAGGGAAGTCCAGGTGTGTAGGGAGTGTTCATGGTGTTAATGAGAGTGGGGGTGTCCAGGGGGGTGGGAGTGTCGTACATGGGTGTGGGAGGGCTATCCGGGGGTGTGGGGGTTGTCCATGGTGTCCATGAGGGTGGGGGTGTCTTGTGGGGGGGTGTCCAGTGGTGTGTGGGAGGGCTGTCCAGGGGTGTGGGAGGGCAGTCTAGGGGTGTGGGGGTGTCCATGGTGTCCATGAGGGTGGGGGTGTCCAGGGGTGGGAAGGCTATCAAGGGGTGTGGGAGGGATGTCCAGGGGTGTGGGGGTGTCCATGGTGTCCATGAGGGTGGGGGTGTCCTGTGGGCTGAGGGGGGTTTCCAGGGGTATGTGGGAGGGATGCCTAGTGGGGTGGAGAGTGTCCTGGGTTTCCATGGGGGTGGGGGTAGTCCAGGGGTGTGGGAGGGTGTCCAGGAGGGTGGGAGAGATGTTCAGGCGAGTGGGGGGATGTTCAAGGGGTGTACAGGGGTGTGGGGGGGTTTCTACTGGGGTGGGGGTTTCTAGGGGTGTGGGAGGGCTATCCAGGGGTGTGGGAGTGTTGTCCAGGGGGTGGGGGTGTCCAAGAGGGTGGGAGGGTTGTCCAGGGGTCTTGGGGGTTTCCATGGTGTCCATGAGGGTGGGGGTGTCCTGTGGGGTGAGGGGGGTTTCCAGTGGTGTGTGGGAGGGCTTCCTAGTGGGGTGGGGGTGTCCTGGGTGTCCATGGGGGTGGGGGCAGTCCAGGGGGTGGGAGGGTGTCCATGAGGGTGGGAGGGATGTCCAAGTGAGTGGGGGGATGTCCAGGGGATGTCTAGGGGTGTGGGGGTGGTGTCAAGTGGGGTGGGGGTTTCTAGGGGTGTGGGAGGGCTATCTAGGAGTGTGGGAGTGTCTTCCAGGGGGTGGGGTATCCAAGAGGGTGGGGGTTGTCCAGGGGTGTGGGGTGTTGTCCAGGGGGTGGGGGGAAGTCCAGGGGTGTGGGGGGATTTTTTTGGTTTTGGTTTGTTTTTATTTTTGGTCTGGGGGTGTTCAGTGGGGTGGGGTGTCCAGGGGTGTGGTGGGGGCTGTCCAGTGGGGTGGGGGGGTTTGGTCTATTTTTGGTCGGGTTTTGGTCTGTTTTTGGTCTGTTTCAAGTCATTTGGCAGGGCATAGTAGTGGTTGATCAGTTTTATTAAAAAAATTGTTTTTTACATCAGTTATTTTATAACCGATGTAAAAAATGTATTGGGATTAGTTTTAACATAATTTATTTGAAAATCAACTTAATAAATACATGGAAAATGGTTTTTAGGTCGGTTATTTCATAACCGATGTAATAAATAGAAATGAATAGTTTTTTACGTCGGTTATAAAATAACCGACGTAGTAGATATGTTTTCACGTCGATTATTATTTAACTGATGTGGGAAACCACTTGGACGACAGGTTAATCACGTCGGTTATGAAAATAACTGACGTGATAAATGTTTCATAGGAGTGATATATGACATCGGTTATATAATAACTGATGTGAAATATTATATACCATGTCGGTTATTTAATAACCGATGTAATAAACCATGACTCCAAAGCATTTTCCATGTCGGTTTTTGATCAACCGACATGAAAAAATCTTCAGATTTGTGTTTTTTATGTCAGTTTTAAAATAACCGACATAAAAAACAATGTTTATAATGTCTCCTATAATAAAGTCTTCCAAAATATGATGTAAAAAATAAAAAATAACCATCATAAAAAACATTTTCTGCACTAGTGGTACTAGGAAATATGAACCCCTTATGCTCCAACTCCTCATGTTGAACCTTTAACTCCTTGAGTTCTGCCGGTTCCATTCGGTATGATGGAATTGAAACTAGTTCTGCTCCCAATAGTAACTCAATCATGAACTCAATATCCCTCTTGTGTGGAAACCCTAATAAATACTCAAAAAACACATCCTAAAACTGATCCACTATTGGAGGGAAAATATATTGTTTTCCTCTTTCATCATCAATCAAAAGACAATCTACTTGAGCCGTGAGCCTACCCAACTGCTGAAAAAACAGTCTCGCGTGACCTGCTCATACATCCCACTCTCCATGATGGACATAAGAATCACCCTCAAGTGACCTAAATAATACCCTATGATGGTAACATTCTATGTGCATCTGATACAACACCAACCAGTCCACACCCAAGATCAGTTCAAATCCTGAAATCTCGAGAATGAACAAGTTCCATAGGAAACTATACCCACCGAATTCCAGAGTACATCCCTTACACTGCCTAATATCTTTATTTTTCACCCCCAATGGAGTGTCAATAGATATAACCCCACACACACTCTCCACAGGCAAACCTGACGCTACCACAAGTTGGTCAGCAATAAAAGAGTGTGTGGCACCAGTGTCAAACAATGCACTAGAAAGCATAGAAGCTACAAGGATCATACCATGAACAATCGATGGCACAGCCTCACTATCATTGGGTGCAGACTGAACTGCATGAAGCTAACCCGCCCCTCTACCCTGGGCTCCTACCTGCGTTCCCTACACTGAACTACCCTGCTGATGTGGGAGATCCTTCCCCAGAGTTCCACATCCACCTCCCCTACCAGTATGGCCCGTGGAGCTCCAACTGCCTACCTGATATAGAGAAACTGATCCATTTCCTCCGCTTGGCATCTAACTTCGCCAAAATTCATGCTCACCTACTGAGGGTTCCTGCAGAACTTCTACATGTGTCCCAATCTTCCACATGACCGACACTCAATTGGAGGTCAAGGACACTGGCCATGCATCTGCCCCATCCTGCCATAATGATAGAAGAAATCATGATCACCACCCTGAGAGGCTAACCCTATCTTCTGACCACCTTTCACGCTTCCTCCCTACTGAAAACTTTCAAAATGGTGCTTCCGATCCTCAGAAAATACACCACTTGTCTGCCCAGCTTTCACGACAAGCCTATTACCTAAATCTCCCTTCAGGTTTCCATATGAGATCATCTCTTGGTACACTACCTCTATAAACCTCTTCAAGTGAAAGATATTCACATGATACTGGATCTCATGCCTCATCCCATACTAGAAACACCTCATAACAGTTTCCTCATCCCCCACCAATGCTGGAACAAAGCATCACAGGTCAGTGAAGCAACCAGCATACTCCATCACCGACATTGATCCCTAATTCATGCTCATGAACTCTTTAACCCTCTCTTGCCTCGAAGTCTCTAGATAAAAATTATCTAGAAACTTTTCCTAGAAATATTTTCACAATATCCCCTCAGGATGCTCAGTCTGATCCAGGATGTCCCACCAACACTTTGTCTAGACCCATAACATATAAGCTTTCAACTTGACTCTCTTCCCATCATGAGTCTCTAGATGATTAAGTATCATCTCGAAAGACTCTATCCAGAACTCTGTTGCCTCTAGCCCACCCTCTCCAGTAAAGGTTAGAGGGTGTTGCAGCTGAAACTCTTTGGTCAACTTGAACATACTCGGTGCAACCCACCCTGGGTCCCGATCCATTATCTACATAAAATGAGCCAACTTCTCTCGGAACTTCTCTTCTATACTTTCTTGGATCACCACATTCTCTTTCTCCTCTACTGGAGTAGTGTTCTTAGCAACATCATCTTGTTTCCCAACTGGTACTCGACGTCATGGTGGCATTTCTCTACATTTCTAAACATGATGTTTAGAAAACATACCATAAAACTTTCACAACTTCATAACAATAAGGCTCTTCAACAGACAAAACAACCCACTATACATGCACCATCCCAACAAACCTTAACAATCCAAAAACATCACCCTGACCATCCCTACCACTGTCCATGGTACACAAGGGTTAAACAACCATAAACCACCACAAGTCTCACACAACATGTTGCAAAAAACATTTTCAATTCATTACAAACCCTTAATTACACATATTTCATTAATTATCACTTACCATTCTTTTATCTTCACCCACTTGCGTTGTTTCATTTACGGAATTTTCCATTTTCAATTTTCAAAATTCAAGGTTTGTTCTATCTTTCCTGCCTCACACACCCAACCCATGTGTTCCTACCATGATTCATGTCACCTATCTCTCTAGGTTTCTACAATGATACATAACTGTAAAACCTCGTGCCATTGATTCCACGATCCAAATATCATAAAACCATCACATCACAAAACATGTGCATCACCCAATGGTGAAATATCATCAAAAGTAACATAGCGCAATCAAGAACAACAATTCCCACCTTGGGTGACTTGGGTTTTCCCTCTTATATGGGTTAGATACTCCCAAGAACGAGCTCATTAACAAGGCCCAACACATCCTAACTCCCGTCTACCATCCCAAATAACAAGATTCCAGAGAAGGAGAAGAAAGACCTTCTCTGATACCACTTTTTAACATCCCTGACTTGGAATCCACTTAACCAGTGCTTTGAGCCAGGTGGTTACATGACCTTAAACATGCCTCCCCTTACGCCAAAGGTTTCCGACTAGCAGTAGGGGTCCAAAAGGTAAATTAAGGAGACTATACCCCCTTTTTATCAGAGTTATCCACAACATAAGATAAACAAAATAGCAGAATGATGACCAGTAGTAAAAGAGAATGCATAAACAACCATTCCCCAAAACAAGGTACAACCATGTCCAACGGTTAATATGCCATGTCATGCTACAAGTGAAAAGGTGAACAAATCCCAAAATGAAAACAAACTGAAAAATCCCCAAAATGGTATTGACACCAAGTCTGGGTCCTCCTCCACATACACCCGTGCCAACCCAACTACCTAGTGAGGGTCTTATCCCTTCTCCTGACCTAAAACATGAAGTCTTCTTGGGTACCCAACGGTGGCCTGAGCAGGGTGTGAGTACAACTCAGTAGGCCACCACCAATGGTTTCAACAAAATATATGGTATATTAACAATTGTACATGAAAAGGGGAATGAATAATAAATGACAAGAAATGATTAAGTTCCATTAACTAGTTTAAGTCCATTACCAACATTTATTACCATTTTTTGTACCTTACCATTTCATCCCATTTCCCATTACTTACCATTTCCAACATATTTATCATGGGTTCATCAAACACAACAAGTTACACGGGCTTAAAGTACACAATCGCATGCATGAGGAAAACATGTAGTTATCCTATCTCACTAGGACTAACTTCCTTATGTCAACCATATCCTCACCTCGAAGCCTCAGTCCGGGTGGATGCAACTGTTAGGGGAATAGAGCCTCAGTCCCCTTCTCTAACCCATGCATTAGGGGTAGACTTTAGAGCCTCAATCTAACTCTACCTGTGGGCATAGAACCTCAGGTCAATACCCCACTATATCAAGACATGTTCATAGGCTATATATATGTAAATCCATCAACCATTCACACAACATCACAACCATTTCCTGAGGCAAACATAAATCATAACAATAGCATGAGAGTTAATACCATGCCTTAACCCATTAACACATTTACCACATTTCACATAATTTATCCATTTACCCCCATTCTCTTTTATTATGATTATCTCACTAAGCATTCATTCATTGTGATTATCTCACTAGGCTTCGTTCATCATGCCTAACTCACTAGGATTCATTACCAGACTCATAATCCATTCCAATATGGTCTTCAGTCATTTTCACATATTAACCCATTTATCTATTCATCATTCTCATGTGTCAACCCATATGAACCACTTCCATGTTAACCCAATATCCCTTAGGTTATTCTTATTAAGCCTAGGTGTATCACCTAGATTATACTCCAACAAAAACAATCACATTAACATGTTTATCAAGGTCTCTATATAAATACACAACAATCTCACTTGTTCTTCACAAATCCCTAGGTCTGGGGAAGTCGGAACACCCCATGGGTGGCCCTAGATTAGTCTCATCACCCTAAAAACATCCCATGGGGATTGTTAGTTTTTTCATTTACCTTCTTAATAACCATTTTACCTAAACATGATAGGGGTGATCAAAACATACCAAGAGACACCCAAGACAAAATCACACATGCACAAATCCAAAATTAAACCATGGGATATCACTTTTAGATCACCTACCTTGATTCCGTGGGTGAAATTACTCTTAATAGAGCCCTTAGATTCTGCTTCAACCAACCCTTGAAGCTTGAACCAAGATCTCACCCAAAGAGGAGGGTTTTAGAGCTTCAGAAAGAGAGGAGGAGAAGATACAAACCATAACCTCAAAAGAGAAGCAAGGATTGGATTATCCTTACCCGTAGATTCGATCCACAACCAATGGCACCAAAAAAGCCTTAGAAATGAGGTAGATCAATCTATTAGAGATATTGGGACATTTGGTTCATTCATAGGTTGAAGAGGGGAGAATGGGGAGGAAATCCTGAGTTAGGTATTAAAATCCCATATTGGAAAAATTGTAATTTTTTAAAATTTTATGGGCCGCACGGTTTTCTAAACCGTGCGCAAACTGTGTGGATTCCACTGTCCAAAATCCCACCTCTTTAACAGTTTCCTAGGCTATCTTCATGGTTATCACTAATCATGCGCAGACCATGCGTCCTACCCATAAAACCCCTTTTTCTCCTTTTTCGTGTCCCGAACCCTCAGAACACCCCCGAGCCTCCTTAAAGAATTGGTTAAGAACTTAATTAAAAAAAAGGGATTCAAAACAAAACTTAAATGAGAACATAACTTTACAATATTCAAGATCTTACATGTGCCCACGTCCGGGCTGGCGAACTAGCCCGCACCATGCAGGCTGGGCTTCTTCTAGTGGGTTGTGCCGCTGGACTGGACCCACGTTGCTGGGCTAGACCCGTCCTACTGAGCCGAACTCATGGTCCCAATGGTCTAGCTAGGCTGGGCCCATGTTGGACCTCTAAATATGGTGGGTTTAGGTCGGTCTTACTGGGTCAAACAGGACTCGGACCTGACCGACCCTGTTTCACTAAAACGATCATAACTTGCAGATCAGGCATCTGATTGACACAATGTCTATGGAGTGAGGACCCTTACAGTGAGGAAGTCCTTTTGAGATACTCCAATTGAGTTTTGGAAGAATTTGGAGTATATCTAGGTTGTACTGGACTTGAATCCAACCAGTCCATTTTTACTAAAAAGATTATAACTAATAGACCAGGCATCTGATCGACGCATCATCTGTTGTGTTGGAAACCTTATGACAAGATAGTACTTTGGGTTACCTCTAAGTGAGACTTCATGGTGGATGAAATATGACTAGTGGATTGATAATCATAACCTTCATAACTCATACGTACGAGGTGCGATAATCCAGTGGTTGGCTGTCAAGTAAAGAGTGACCCTTCGTGGATCGACAAGAGAGCGGCCCTTCGTGGATCGGCAATGGCGCGAACCTTTGTGGATTGGAAAGAGAGTGACCCTCCATGAATCATAAATGGCGCTACCCTCCACAAATAGGTAAGATAATGACCCTCCATGGATTGGAAATATCATAACCCTCCATGGATCATCATGAGAGTGACCTTCTATAGATCAACAGTAGTGCGACCCATCATGGACCAGCCATAGAGAGACCTGTCATAGATCAGTGGCTGTGCAACCCTTTTTGGATCGATATCCGAGTGACACTTCTCAGATTAACAGCTGAGCCTATCAATAGAATAATATGATCTAGCTTATGACTAATCATCTTTATTCATATTCTTTAAGTTGTATACCTGGTGTGAGTTATCTTTTACTTCGTGTTTTTTGATTGAGATATTGATTTTTGGTTTACCTTTGTGGATTTATAAGAGACCTTAGGGGGTATCAGGGTACCAAATAGTTATTGTTATACTCACCCATGCACGGGCCTCACCATCACCTATTGTGTTTTGTGCAAATGATAGACATCTTGACTGAGACTTGGGGATCTAGGGCTAGATGGTGCTCAGAGGTGATCGATAGACGTGGTGAGCTGCAGTGACGTAAGGCAATGAGTTGTACCTAATATTTAGGTAGGATCCTCGATGAATGATATCCGAAGCTTATTTTTATTTCCTTTTGTTTTATATTTATTTTAGTTGGGCTTGTATACTGGCCCCTTTACTTTCAGTACTTACTTTTACTCTCAGTAGTGGTGCCTTGTATTCTTCTTTGTGTGTGTACTCTATCTTTGTGCGTACAGGTTTAAAGGAAATGCCTTCCCTTTTTGGGTTATGCCTTTCTGGTACTAGTCACTAACCCCTGGCCTATGGAAGGTGGGCTTAGGTTAGTCACAGCACGGGCCCTGGGGGACGGGTCGTGACAAAGTGGTATCAAAGGGTGGTTGGTTCTACCATAATAACTAAGAGTCTACAATTTTTTTCAATGGAGTAATAGTATTTAGTTTCTTAAGTTTGGATTTCAGTTTAGGGAGTCCAGTGTTGGTGCGGCGGCCGACATATCCATATAGAAAGACCCTGAGTTCTATTTTACTACTCGGTACACGAAAAAACCAGTTGCATGTGTTTCGAAAATGTTTTTTTATATCTTTTGAGTCAACTCACCGAGTATAAATTATTGATCGTGGTGCATCTGTTTCCTTACATTATGCCTCCACAAAGATAAACATCCATAATTCCAGTGAGAGATCATGATGATGGCCCACCGAGCAATGAAGCATCAGCACAGGGACCACTTACGGCAATAGCACCTACTGGTGGTGTACCAGTAGCACCACCACCCGTAGAGAGGAAGATGCTACCAACCCCACCAGTGGATCGTGCACACCGATTGAGCACGCTTCATGATTTCTATAGATAGAGGCCTCTGAGGTTTCGAGGCAAGATAAATCCTTAGGCAACTGGTTGGAGGCTGTGGAACGAGTTTTTTCTTGGTAGAGACACTAGCAGATCATATGGTGATCCTAACCACTATACTTTTTCAAGTCATAGTAGGGAGATGGTGGAGCTTGATGCTCTATACACATGAGGTGGCGGCCCTTTCCTAGTTGGACTTTGAGAGCCTCTTCAGGGCGGAGTTAGTACTAGCGACACTACAATATGTGCATATTCAAGAGCTACTACACCTACAGCAGGGTATTTTGATTGTGGCTTAGTACTCTATGAGGTTTAACAACCTCTCCCGCTACTCCACCGACATGGTACAAGACCCTTTCTTCAGGGCCTCTACCTTTTATCAAGGACTCCAATGGGAGATCAATGCATCTATGATTTCGCTCAACATCTCGACACAAGATGGAGTGCTAGAGTGAGCACTACTGGTGGAGAGTTTCCTTTACAATTAGGCACAAATAGTGAGATCCACCACCGAACGATAGGTAGCTAAGTCATCTGCAACAGGCAGTAGGCAGATGAAACAGAGGCCCAAATGGGCCAGACCTTCCATAGGACAACCCTAGGATGTAGGGACAGAGGTGAGGAGCTTGTGAGGTAGAGGAGGTCAGCAGAGGAACATACTGTGATATTTGTGCAGCAAACAGGGTCACATGGCTCGCAACTTCCCAACCCTCCATATTGATGATCAGCAGATGGTTGAGGTACCACCAAGGTAGAGGTAATGGTTTGAGCGAGGAGGTTTGCAAGGTGGCAGACGTGGAAGGGGAGTAGGCCGAGCAGTAGGCGATGGGCGATGGTTTGAGGTGTTATTTCCACCACCCCCAGGTGGTCCACCCCAACCTCAGGGAGTAGGCGGATAGGGGCGATCATAGCTTTAGGTAGTGGAGGCTTATGACAACGGCACTCTAGAGATGATCCCAAGGTACGATCTATTTCTTCTCCACCCTAGTTGTAGTTCTTATACACATAATTTCTAGTCACTCCTTCCTTTCCATGTCTCTCATTTAGATCTCTAAGATTCTGGTGGAGTCGTTTGATCGATCCTTACATCTATAGATTCTTACAGGAGGGGATTCAATAATTACACACTGGTGCTGGCAGTGTGAGCTTACTCTAGGAGGCGAGAGCTGCAGCTAGGATATCCTAGTAATAATGTCAAGGCCTTATGATGTCATCTTGGGTATGGACTGGTTATCCATATTCCATGCTTTGATCGACTATTTTAGGCATATAGTGCAGTTTATCCGCAGATATGGGACCAGGTTTTCCTTCACCGGTGAGAAGAAAACCCTTGTAGCATAGGATGAACTTTCTTGGATGAGGGTGCAAAAAATAACTCACCAGTTGGCTAGCCTCACCCTTGGTGTAGTGTATGAGAGGCGTCCAAGCTTTACTATAGTGGTGGATGAGTATGAGGATATTTTTCCTGAGGATGTTCTAGTAATACCTCCTCATAGGTAGGTGGACTTCTACATCGACCTGTACCCTGATATGGCACCGATATCCACACTAGAATATCATATGGCTCCTTCAGAGCTTTGTGAGATGATTTTATAGTTATAGGACTTACAAGAGAAGGGGTTTGTAAGGTCCAACATTTCACTATGGGCAGCTCCAGTTCATTTTTTCAAGAAGGCAGATGGGAGTTTGAGGTTGTGCATGGACTTCCAATGCCTGAACCAGGAAACCATAAAGAATAATTATCCAATGCTGAGGATCGATGACCTCTTCGACCATCTAAATGGATTAGGGTGGTTCTCGAAGAGAGACCTCAGATCAGGATATCACCAACTTCAGGTACGGGATGAGGATGTGTTGAAGATATCCTTCAAGTGCCGATATAGCCACTACGAGTTCCTGTTGATGCCTTTTGGTGTGACCAATACCCCAGCAGTGTTCATGGGACTCATGAATAGGATCTTTCAGCCTTACCTTGACTGGTTTGTTGTGGTCTTTATTGATGACATCTTGGTGTACTTGGCATCAGAAGAGGATCACATTACGCACCTGAAGATAGTCCTGGATACACTCCGAGAGCACCAGAATTATGGAAATCTCTCAAAGTGTTAGTTTTGGATTTGGTAATTCCACTTTCTAGGACACATCATCTCAGAGGCTAGATTTTTAGTGGATCCAGAAAAGATAGAGGTGGTTCTTTCTTGGGATTCGCCCAGGAGCATGACTGAGGTATGGAGCTTCTTGGGGTTGTCTGGTTACTATCGGAAGTTCTTTCCCAACTTCTCTAGAGTAGAAAAACCTTATAGTCTTTGACACAGAATGGAAATCCCTTTGTGTGGATAGAGAAATGTTAGTAAAGTTTCTAGGAGCTGAGGCAAAGACTGACTAGTGCCCCCATCTTGAGACTACTAAAGGAGGGTGTTGGGTATGTAGTTTACTAAGACACATCAGGGACCAGACTAGGTTGTTTCCTAATGTAGGAGAGAGTAGTTATCACCCATGGCTCATTATAGTTGAGACAGCATGAGCAGAACTACGCGACCCACAACCTTGAGTTTGCAGCAATGGTCTTTTCCTTGAAGATGTGGTGGCACTGCTTGATGGGTGAATGGTTTACGGTTTACTCTGAACACAAGAGTCTCAGATATATATTTTTCTATAAGGACCTGAACTTGAGATATCAGTGATGGATATATTTCCTCTAGGAATATGACTTTGAGATAGTATGTAATCTTATAAAGGGGAATGTGGTGGCATATGTGATCAGTAGGAGGACTGGTTTGTAATTGCTGAGTGAGGCGATAGAGTAGTTTTCCACGATGCAGGTATCCTTCATAGATGATGGTGAAGTTTCTTACCTTTAGTCAATAACTATTACTCCCCTAATCTCATAGTGAGTCTGGGCAACACAGTTGGTGGATGTTGACTGCAAGGCCCAACATGCTGAGTTATCCTCAGTATGGACTCTTGATGGATTTTTGATAGGTGTGGAGCACATCATTATTTTTAGAGTATGCACCTTAGTGCTAGTGAAATTTCAGGAGGAGGTGTTGAGGGAGTTCAATACATCCCCTTTGGTGGAACATCCTAGAGTGGAAAAGATGTACCAAGACCTCTGACATCAGTACTAGTGGTTAGGGATAAAGAAAGTGGTGGCTGAGTTCGTTTCACGATGCCTCACTTATCAGCAAGTGAAGGTCGGGCATCAGGTTCTAATATTCTTGGACCATCCACTCGAGTTACTGGAGTGGAAATGGGATGGTATCTCAATGGACTTTGTGATAGGGTTACCACATACATCCAGGGGCCACGACTCTATCTAGGTGATCGTTGATCGACTCACCAAGTAGGCTCACTTCCTACCCATCTGGGAGCAGGGACTGGTAGAGGGCTTGGGGCACCTCTACATCCAGGAGATAGTGTGGCTTCATAGGGTTCCTTCGATGATCATCTCAGATTGTGATGTTCGCTTTAAATCCTGGCTATGGAGGGGATTACATGAGGTGTTTGGGATGCAGTTTCACTTGAGAACAACTTTTCATCCCCAGACGGATAGTCAAACAAAGTGAACCATATAGACCTTGGAAGACATGCTACATGCTTGCATCCTGGATTTCGGTTGTAGTTGGGAGGACCACCTTCCACTGGTGGAGTTTGCATAAAACAACAGATATCACTCCACCATTAGCATGTCACTATTCTAAGTCTTGTATGGGCGGCCTTTCATATAACCCCTATGCTAGATAGACCCAGGGGAGTCAGCACTCATGGGTCTGGAGTTGGTATGAGCTACCACCAAGAAGGTGTAGATCATCTAGGAGTGAATGAGGACTACACAGAGTAGGTAGAAGTCTGATGCCGATAGGAGATGGAGACCCTTGGAGTTTGAGGAGGGCGATCATGTGTTCCTTTAGGTCTCACATCGATGAGGATTGCAAAGATTTGGACAGGGTGGAAAGTTATCTTCAAGGTTTATCATACCTTTTCAGATCTTGAATAGAGTTGGCGAGGTGGCATACCGCCTAGCTCTTCCCCCATAGATGCACCGAGTGCATGATGTTTTCCACATGTCGTGGTTGAGGAGGTACTTGCATGATCCATCACACGTTGTCGGCTAGGGTGAGATGGACATTGACGATGGGGCGATGTTTGTGGAATTCCTTCTGGAGATAGAGGATCGATAGGAGTGGGTCCTATGTGGGTAGTCGATTCCTCTAATGCGAGTTCAGTGGCAGCATGGAAATCTCTAAGAGAGAACATGGAAGCAGGAGGCTCGGATTCATGCTCAGTACCCCCATCTATTTGATTAGTTTTGTTTTGGATTTCGGGGGCATAAATCTCTAAGGTGGGGATAATGTAATGTCTTGGAAATTTGGTGTAATTTTTTTTATTATATTGAATTATTATGAGACCACACACTCTAATGGCACGTGGTTCCAAGGCCTAAAGAGCCTAGAACGGAATTTTGAAATTTTTTTAAGGTACGTTCAGTAAACGTACGGGCATGTTTTTATAACTTTTGAACGAGTGCTTAGATCAAAAATTAGAGGGAACCGTTGAACAAAGAATGTTGGGATTCTCCTAAAAATGACTTAAATTCGGCCGGAAAGGGCCAAGTGGAAAATTTATTTTTTGGATTTTTTGAGAAAAATAATAAAAGAATTTAAAAGAATTATTTTATTTATTTTCTCACCATTGAGCAGCAGACGATAGCGCAGTGATGCAATGACAAGGATTATTAATAGAGGGTCATTAATGGATCGTTTTTAACCACGGAAATGTTATCTTAATGGATCATCAAACGTGGATCATTAATGAACGTCATTAATGAGAATAACATAGCTACTCATATTTTTCTTTAATATAAAAATGTGTTGGAGTTTGGGGATTAACAAATGCAGGGAAATATCTGATGAACCGCCAGTGGAATCCCTCTCCAAAGAAGAACAAAGAATGAAGAAAAAAGTGAAAAACATTAAAGGATCAGATCTGGAGGTTGGAAAGTGGCGATGAACTCCAACAACCACGGATCGACAATGACACAAATTGCATCCTTCATCATCAGCGGATCTAACGAATCCAAGTATGGGTTTATACATTCTTTGTAATTGATAATTCATTCCTTATTCTTGAAATTAACAATGAATTCAGATCAACCGACTAACGGGTTGATCCGTGATCCATTTTTTTATGGGAGGTTCTAATGCGGGGATTTGAATTAGGGTTTTACTTTTTATGTGTGGTTAATACTTTCCTTCATGCATAAACTCTAACACGAAGGGCACAAGCCGACACGAATAAGGCCCAAACCCTCCACCATAGTGTTGTATTGTGCGTTATTCGAGGACGGATGTTCAACTTGTCAGAAACACAATTATAAGGACTTTTTAGTAAAGAAGGCATTCTATGAAGGTTTTAGGCATAAGATATTCAAGAAACAAACCACTCAAAGTAGCTTTGGTGCCCCGCAGAAGGTGTTGTCGGCGTGCCGGTAGAGGCGGTGACTGCGGGCAGAGGATGGAGGAGGGTGGAGGTGTGCCCATCAGCACCGCATGGAGGAGCGGCCACTCAGGCCACTTGGATGATTGGTAGTCATGCAGACCCCATCCGCGTACATGCGAAATGGTCGGCCGCCTGTTGGCTGTGCTGGGTGAAGGGGCGGCACCAGCTGGCACCGCTAGGTGGAAACCAGATGCTCCCATGTATGGTCTAGCTAACTAACTCACACCATGCAGTTCGGGCTTCTTCTAGTGGGCTACGCCCCACCATGCGAGTCAGGCCTCCCACATGCTGAACTCACGGCTCAGCGGGCTGGGCCTGATGCATGTCGGACCCATGCTGTCGAGCCGGACCCGCACCGCCAGGCTGGACCCGCGATGCCAGGCCAGACCCATCCTACCAAGCTGGACCTGCAAGCCCAACGGGCTAGATGGTCCGGACCCCCAAACAGGGTCAGGTTGGGTTGGTCCGACCAGGTCGGGTTGGTCCGACCAGGTCGGACTAAACCCAGACCCGACCGGCTCCGTTTCACTGAAACGATCATAACATGCAGATTGGGTGTCTGATTGACACACTGTATGCAGAATGAGGACCCTTGAAATGAGGAAGTACTTTTGAGATACTCCACTTGAGTTTTGGAAGAATTTGGAGTATGGTCAGGTTGGATCGACTCGAATCCAACCATCCTCTTTTTACTAAAAACCGTATAACTTACAGACCGGGCATCTGATCGATGCGTTGTCTATTGAGTTAGAACTCTTATGAAAATACGGTCCTTTGGGTTACCTCTAAGTGAGATTTCATGGTGGTTGAAATATGACCAATGTATTGAGGAACAGAACCTTTAGAACTCATACGTACAAGGTGCGGGAATCCAGTGGCTGGCTATCAAGTGAAGAGCGGCCCTCTGTGGATCGACAAGAGAGCGACCCTCCATGGATTGGAATTGGCGAAACCCTCCAAGGGTCAGCAAGAGAATGACCCTCTATGGATCTACAATGGAGATACCCTCCGTGGATCGGTAAGAGAGTGACCCTCTATGGATCAGCAATAGCGCGACCCTCCATGGATCGGCATGAGAGCGGACTTCTATGGATCAGTAGTAGTATGACCCATCATGGATCAGCATAAAAGTAACCCTTTGTGGATCAACACCATAGAAACACTTCTTGGATTAGAATCTGAGCCTCTCAACAAAAAAATGTGATCTAGCTTATGACTAATCATCTTTACTCATGTTCTTTAAGTTGTATACCTCATGTGAGGTATCTTTTACTTTGTGTTTTGTGATTGAGATCTTGCTTTGTGGATTTCTAAGAGACCTTCAAGGGTCTTGGGGTCCCTATTGGGTATTTTTATACTCACCCCATCACGGGCTTCTCCCACACCTATTGTGTCTTGTGAAGGCAATGGACAAGTTGAATGAGACTTGGGGAGCCAAGGATAGATGGTGCTCAGAGGTGATCGATTGACGTGGTGAGCTGCAATGACATCAGGTAGTGAGTTGTACCTATTCTTTAGGTAGGATCCTCAACAGATGATATCCATAGCCTTTTTTTCTTTCTTTTTTATGTAAGTTTCTTTCAGTTGGGCATGTATACTAGCCCCTTTACTTTTAGTACTTACTTTTACTCTCAGTAGTGGTGCCTTGTGTTCTGCTTTGTGTGTGTACTCTATCTGTGTGCATACAGGTTTAAAGGAAATGCCTTCCCTTTTTGGGTTACACCTTTCTGGTTCTAGTCACCAACCCCTATCCTTTGGAAGGTGGGCTTGGGGTAGTCATAGCACGGGTCCTGGGGGATAGGTCGTCATAAAATATCATCACTAAAAGTTAAATAAAGTTACTATAATTGATTTATTATAATTATTTATGAGGTTTAAATTTCTTTACATGATTACTTGAGTATTTATCCTAGAATATGAAATTGATAATGAACATTTTTCGGTGATTTTTAACCTACTAAAGGTGTTTTCTTAATTAATGAGTTAAATATTGATGTATATTTTCTAGAACAAAAAAATAATTATTTACATATTTATATCAAATTATTCTAGTTATTAATTTTTCATAATCAACCATGATATAATTTCATATCATTTTTCTAGTAGGTGGTCAAAACAACCGAACCATGAACATACCATGATTATTGATGATTATGAGGTTATTTGGTAGCAATATCATTACACTAGTAGAATGATGATACAATTTAGTGATGATTAGTTTTATATATAAGAATTATAAATAATTTATAATAAGAAGTTATGGATATTAAAGTATTACATAATTTGAATTAACGATTTTTCTATTATTACCCTTGTTTTAAATGTTTGAATTAATGATAATTGTTTACTGATCATATCACTAATAGGTTCTCCAATTTATCATAAAATTGCCTTAATTATATTATAAACATAATATTTATCTATTAAACCAATTATAATATTCATTTTTATAAGGTGGAGATGAAAATAAAAATAGAAATCAATCGTCCCATGGAGACAGTGGTTCATACGTACACATGGTTGATGATTTCATTTTCCATAAAATAGAAGAAATAAATAATAATTTTTATAATTTATTAATATAAAATATATTAAATATATAATAATTATTTATTAAATTCAACATTATTACCAGATTTTCATGGTGGTTAAGTAAAATTAAACGTGATGTTTTGTAGAGGCAGTAGTTCGTGCACACACAAATGTTGTTTTCGCTTTTCCTAGGTAAAAGGGTAAGAGTGGTTAAATATTATAACATAATTATATTAACATAAAATTATAACAAGGATACTTATTTTATAATTTTTATATGGTTAATAAAATTGATAAATAAAAATTTGACATAAAGAAAAAAATAAAAGAGGAAGAAACAACTAGAAATCTATACCTCACTACTTGGGTTATCTTCTTTGCCAAGGGGGTTAAACCTTTAAAGGATGGTCTTTTGATAAGAAAAATACCACCTTAAGAAGTAAATGAGTTTTTAGGAGATTTTTTCTAATATTTTTTGTTGAACTAAGTGAGTTTTGGTGTGAGGGGAGGTGAGGAGAGGAGATCCCCTTTTATAAGTGAAAAGGAGTGGCAAATCTATAAATACCCAAAACTTTTCAATAATGGATATTCAATCTCAATAAAAATGGATCAAAAATTGATAAATAATATATATTATAAGATATATGGTCTATATACACCTAAAAACTCAATTAAAACATGTTTTTAACATGTTTTTCCTTTTACCTCTTAGGTTACTCATTTTTACCATTTTGGTTTTCACTATGGTAGCTAGTTTTTACCTAGGTGATTTATCCTTTATGAAAAAAAATGAAATGTTCCTTATTATGTAATTTGGACCTAATAATTACAAATTTTAAATACATTTTTTTATTAAATTTCTAAATGTGATAAAAAATTTATTTTAAAATACTAAATTTATAATGTATTAAAAACAATTTTTTAGAAAATATATGACTTAAGTTATGAAATGTAAAATATGGATTCATAAATTAAAACCAACATATTTAAAATTATAAATTCACTTATAAAATATATATTTATTCTCAAAAAAAGGTTTCATGAAATTCAAATTCATACTTAGATAGTAATAATGTTATAAAAGTCACATTATTTGTAAAACTGGTATTTGGCACTATTCACCAAAAAATAAATATTTTTTAAAAAATACAAAAAATTCATGCTAAGATAATTTTTCATTATAAAATAAAAATGAATTTTTTTTTATCTAATTATTATTCTAAAATTTATAAATTTATTTTTTAAATGAAAATATAAAATATAAAGAAAAACTACTTTTATTGAAAATGATGTTTTTAAACATTAAGTGTTGTTAATATTATTTCATATCAATTTGTAATTTAAAAAATTGTAATATTTTAGTTAATATGTAATATTATTTTAAAATTATTCAATTTAATATATTAGGATAAAATATAAAATACTTAACAAAACAGTTCTTTGAAAAAAATATTACTTTTATATTATATATGCTTTAACCATTAAAATTAATTATTTATATTCTAAAATTTAATTTTACTACACCATTGATATTAAAATATTTATTTAAATTTTATGTATACGTCATATCTTAATTTAATAATATAATTATTAATATTTATATGTAACGCATAAATATATATTTATTTATAATATTTTAATATCATGTTTTTATTTCATAGTGAGTTATATTATTTTAAATTTACTGATTAACAATACATGACATCAGTATACCTATTGGATATATGACCAATGATAATATTTTCATTGTCCATATTTTCAACAACCATATTTGCAATAACCATATTTTCAACAACCATATTTATAACAGCCGGATTATATTCCTATATATAGACTTACTAAATCATTCATTCATTCCACTATGACTTCACAAGACATGTTCCTTATTTCATATTATTAATTTTTAATAATTATTTCTCATTTCGTGGTTTTATTTCTCATTTTATGTTTTTTTGGCTATTAGGGATCATCAAGGTTGAAGATGGTCCAAGAGATTTCCTAGTCGTGAATATTTTATTCTTTTTTATCTATTATCCGCTATTTATTTATGTACTTTTAATGGATTTACTTTATCTATGGTGAGTAATGATCCATGGTGTTTAGTAATTATTTTTATATTCATTTATTGTAATGTCCCACTTATGAATGAATAAAGTGTCTTTAGTTTTTTCTATATCTTGTAGGGCACATTTTCTAATCATGTTTCAATCCTTTTTAAAGAATAGAGAAACATTATTTAATATAATAGATATAAATGATGATGATTATGATGATGATGGATCCTAAAACCTAGGGTGTAACACCCCCCCTCAATAAATTTTGTTCCTATGATTTTAATTATCAGTTACGAATAACAATACTTAAGGGTAGATAAAGATAATCATGACTTAAGATATAGCTACTATGATATAAAAAAATTTATCCTATGGAAGAATAGGTATCATATATTTTCCCTCAAAGTAGACATATATTAACATTCTAATCCATTTATTCCAAATATGAATCTATATCTAAGTCTTAGGAGTGTCTAGGAACATACCTTCCATAGCTTTATTTTCAAGATCTTATTTCTAACCAAATATTAAAAGCTAAATTATTCTGATAATATCCAACTGAATCATATAAAATGGAAATATGAATATTAAATCTCAATCCTAATATGTATTCTGTAATGACACCTTCATTTCAACTTATGATACTTCATGTCACACTTGGTCCATCCCATAACTTTCATGGTTCATCCTATATTGATTTAAGTTGTGTTATCTCATACTTCTTAACCTAATACCTTAGAGTATAAAACCTTTATAATAGCTTATAAAGAGAATGTGATTTACCAAAGTATATCCCCTAGGAGTTTTTATCTATATGGGAAGTCTTAGGCTCACTCATCGTGTATTAGGGTGATGATTGAGTCAATTCTCAACCAACTCATTTCAGGGTGATTACCCATAATTGCATATATGTCATAAACATACCCACTTTATAGTATCCAAAAAGGGGTGTTTTCTTATAAAAAACACATACTAAAAACTTAAACAATATTTCAATATATTATCCTATACTTAGACTCATATCTAGAGTTTTCACTAAGGTTGTCTCATACTAATCCCCAGAATAACTAAACTAATCCTCAAAAATAAATAAACCTGGCTCTGATACCAACTATAGACCCAGGATATACATGACTTTATCTTACAACATTTTCATAAGTTAATCATTACACCTAAAAAAAAATCACACAATACCAATAAAGTAAGGTTTAGTGTCTTTGTAGACTATCTATATAATAAAATTACTTTATAACCCTTGTGAACATTTGTTCGTAATTTATCCACACTTGACTCCCTTTTTTACTTATTATACATTATACTCATCTCTATAACCTATGGAAATGTAAATGTAAGAAAGGCGTGAACTCGTATTTTTAATAAGGGTAAACATAAGTTATAACAATCGAATATCATAAGTGAACTTAGGATGAGAATTTGGGTATAATCAAGATACTTAAGAAAATTAATACACAACAAAGCATATATAATAAATCATAGAATATTAATTCTCATAACATAATACATAAATCCAAAGAGTGAAGAAACATGATTCAATAAACATGATCCATTAGAGCTTAACATAATAATGAGAATAAGCATAAAACTATGAAACATCTTTCAACTTTGAAAAAAAATATAGTGAACATTACTTTTATGAGAAACACCATCAGTGCACATGATTGTTAGCAACTAAAATTTACTTGAAAATACTTATATCATGATATATAAACTTTAAAACAATGCATTAGAGGGTGATATATGACCTCATCTGTCATTAACCGTACTTATGAGTGACCCTTGAAATAGATCACTTATCATGTCAAAAAGAACCCATGTAAATAAAATGGTTTTCATAAAACTTTACAAATGAAAATAATTCACTTTTATAGTATGAAGAACCCATGGAAAGAAAATTTATTTCATATGGATTCAAATAATGAAACCATTAATAATTCTATAAATAATCCTAACATGATAAACCCATGTAAAATAAATGGGTATCCAATAACATCAAATAAATTTATAGGTAAATACCATTCAATCAAGATAATAAAGAATGTGGAATTTACACCATATATACAAAGGGAATATGGTTAAGTCAATAATTTACCCAAATCAATCAATATATGGAATCTATGTGAACATCCTTCAATAAAATGAATCAAAAATAGGATATTTACAAAGAAGAGGCATTGGGATAAAAGTTAGGGTCATACATAGTGGGTGATTAGGAAAGACAAAGACAGTAATGGATCATTCCTCCAAAAGAGAATATAATTACATAGTTCATCCAAAGAAAGAATGTGGATGGTTACATTTTAATAAAATCCTTGATCAAGTATAATATGTGTCAAAGGAAAATTACATTAATGAAAAATATTTTTTATGACTTTTACAAAAATAATTGTGTGCATAAGAATTATCATTTATCATTTGAAATCATTTTAAAATAGATATTTTATAAATCTGGGAGAAAAATAATTTCTTTGGAAACTATGAAAACCTAAATATAAATCATCATATGAAATGAAAAAGGAATAGTAATGACATGTTCATATGTAAACATTAAAAATAGAATATTTTCACATTTTGATGAAAATGACCGATATGAAAAATGTTAAAATTTAATTAAAATTTTTAATACAATGCCAAGTAGTATAAAATAAACTTAATAAATTATTTTAGTATTGATAATTAAACTTTAAAATGCATCAAATGAATATGGATATGGAAAATGGGAGGTTCCTGATTGAGGGGGAGAGACAAGGTTGGTTTCACTTACAAGAAACACTTTGGGTAAAATATGAGTCAAGGGTAAATGAAACATCAAGAGAAAATATAAAACCACATGAATATAAAATGGAAATTATGAGAGGTTTTATAAAAAATAAAAAATTTCCTATATTTATTATCTTCTAAAAACAATCTTTATTTTAGAATAAAATTTGTAATAAAACCCTTACAGTTTGAATAACATTTGATCAAAACCACTTTCAAGTTGGGTGCCTTTTTAATCGATGGAAATTTAAATAATATACATGATATGTATTTTAAAATAGCATGAATATGGTAAAATAAATTTATTATACATTAATCTCACCATATTAAAGGTTCAATGGTGTACATTAAGAAATAAGTCTCAAGAAATTAAATTTGAGACAAAAAACACCTTACCTTGTTTCCCTTCTTAGTTGAATGCACTCTAAACTCTTGTATAACAAACATAAATATCTTAATAAACTATTTCATAAAATTTTTCATATACATAAAGTTTTATAAACTTTGTTTATAATTATTCTTCACATTTATATTATTTAGTTATTACCTATTTTTGATGTCGGGAGTGGGTAATTTTGATCATTTTGAACAAGTTTCATAATAGCGGTGTTGTTATTTGTTATTATAAAAAAGTTAATCATTAGAAGTTAAATAAAGTGACTTTAATATATGAATTATAATGATTTATGATGTTTAAATTTCATTTTATGATTTTTTTTATTCTTTATCCTATAAGATGAAATCGACAATGAATATTTTTCTATGATTTTTAACTTATGAAGGGTGTTTTCTTAATTAATGAGTTAAATATTGATGTATCTTTTATAGAACAAAAAAATAATTATTTTCATATTTATATAATATTTAAACATTAATTAATTTTTCATAATCATTCATGATATAATTTCATATCATTGTTTAAGTTGGTGGTAAAACCAACCCAAACATGAACATATCATGATTATTAATGATTATAAGGTGATTTAGTTTCAATATCATTAAACTAGTAGAATAATGATATCATTTAGTGTTTATTAGAATGATATATCATAATTATAATGTATTTAGAAGAAGAAGTAAGGGATATGAAAATATAGCGTAATTTCAATTAAATATTTTCCACTTAGTATGCTTGTTTTAAATGATTGAATTAATTATAATCATTTGTTGATCATATCATAAATAGGCTATGAAATATGTCATAAAATAACCTTAATTATATAATAAATATAATATTTATCCATTAAACTCATTCTAATGACCATATATTTAAGTCTATGATGAGAATAAAAACTTAAATCAATCATCCCATGGATGTGGTAGTCCACACGTACACATGGTTGAAGATTTTGTTTTCCATAGAACGGGAGAAATGAATAATATGTTTTATAATTTAATAATATAAAATATATTATAAATATAATAATTATTTATTAAATTTAACATTATTACTAGTTGTGTATGGTGGTTAATGAAAATGAAATCTGATGTTTTGTGGAGGTGATAGTCCACACACACACAAATGTCATTTTTTCTTTTCTTAGGGAAAAGGAAACGGTGGTTAAAGCTTGTTACATCATAATAGTAGAATAAAATAATAATAATAATAATAAGACTTATATTTTCATTTTTAGATGTTGAAAATAAATTTTATAAAGAATATATGCACATAAGGAAAAAATAAAAGAGGAAGAAATTGTTAGAGATATATACCTCACCACTTGGGTTATCTCCTTTACGAAGGGGGTTAAACCTTTTGAAGGATGATATTTTTTGAGAACCAGAACCTAATTAAGGTGTATAATAGTGTTTATTATAGGGTTGTGAAGTGTTTTATTTGAAATAGGGGGTTTTGTTGTGAGAATATTTGAGGATAGGATATCCCCTTTTATAAGTGTAATGGCCCGGATTTCATGAAGGAGTGGCTTATTTGTTTTTCAATTTGAACACTTGGTTAACTATTAGTAAATGTTACCTAAGACCTAAGAAAGGTCTAGTGAGTGTTTGGGGCTTATTAATATCTTTTATCTCTAGAAAATAGAGAAGCAGAGTGGGTCATATGGTTAGCTCATGGTTAGTGCTAACTATGCAACTCAACCATGAGAGGTACCCAGTGCACAGGAGAGACTGCACAGATTGTTTTCAACTGTGAAATCTAAGATGAACACCCATATAGGATTGTAGACATTTTTTATAGAGTAATTACACATTTATTTCACATAGTTAGTAAAACTGTGCACCTAGCCCATGTAGGTGGGGTTCATGGGTAGTGACTGGCACATGGTTGGCGCATTGTTTAGCCAATCGTGCGGCCAAACTGTACAACCTCATTTTTTAGGGTGATTTTACCAAATTCAAATAAAAATTTTTTTAACCTATTTTACTTATTACTCCCTTTATTTACAATGGATAACATGCATTTCTTCTCCCAAAGTCTCTCATTCCTCTTCACCTTAGTTTTTTGATAACTCCTTGATATGACCTTTGATTCAACATCTATTTTTCACATTGGATTTCTCTAGGTAATCTACTCAATCCTTAGGCCTGTTTCATAATTATTCTTTATATCAATGATGTTATTTTGGTGAGAATTCATTTTCCCTATTTTTAGGTCATTTTTATATTCTTCCAGTTTCTTTTTTTCTTATTTGAATCAAAGGTCGACACTAGATGAGTGGTCGTTCACAGACCTAAGGTAGGTGGTCTAACAATATTTTACAAAAGTTTAATTTTTTCATATCTTTGCTCAATTTTATGCATTACAGAAAATTCCATGCAATGCTTTAAATTTAATTCTTCATTCTTTGATTAATTAAACCATGATATGATACTCCTTTATACCCCCATTAATTTATTAGAGTATGATGACCTCTTGATTCACACCCATTTGGGTGTTCCAAATTGAATTCCCTCCTTATGTGTATATTTTAAAATGACCAAACACCTTATAATTGTTTTCCATGACCCTGAATTGGAATCTATTTTGCCTTGTAAATTGAATGGATTAATTTAAATGAATGGATATTGATTTCAAAGCCACACCACATGTTTTATAATTATGAACATGAGTTGCATGAAATGTGCACCCATGGATATTATTTTAAATGTTTATAAATTCATTAGAGGTGATCCATCATGTTATTATTATTATTATGAGTATTCCATTACTAGAGGTTGTTGAAAAACAATTAATTGTTTTGTTGAGCGGGATGTTCCACACTCCCTTACGTTGGGTGTTGGGCATAATTTATCATACTTTTATACTTTTACCAGGATGATGAGCATGATTCTCTACATTCCTAGGATTTAGGTTTTGGTAATGAAAAATCACCCCACCATCTTGAGTGATGGGAAAGATTTATCACATATATATGAGATTACAGGTTTATACCCTTTTCATAGCCATTAGCTTGTTAGACTAGTTATGGATGCCTGAGTTACACCTTGGGTCTAGCTAGCACCTAGTATATATGTATATGGTTCTAAACGTACTCACATATAGTGTGCATATACATGTATACCTATTATGTGTGTGTGTCTATGACTATTATATATATATATATATGGTTACTAATCAGAATTATTTTGGCCTATTATAAAGTAGTTAGAACCAACCAGGTGTCCTATAGGAACCTGAGCCAACTGGTATTTATTCTTTATCATTGTTTATATTTTCTTACCTATGTAGTAATATTGTTATGTATACAGGCTGGAATATTTATAGACACCATTGGTGGTGGCCTAATAAGTTTATCTCACACCCTACTTAGCCCACCTTTGGTACCCAAGTAGACCTTATGACTATAGGTATGGATAAGGGTAAGTTCCCTACTATAAATTCTTGATCTATTTATCTTATAACTTGGAACATGGGAGTAGAGGAATGAGAATATGCTCGTTATTCTAGTAGAGTATACTTTTGGCCTTTCTGTATTTTTGTATAGCATGTTATATATGATAGTCCCTGGTTACCTATTTCCCTTTTTGTATATTATCATGACATGGCATCATTCTATATGAACTAGCCCATGGATTTTGACTATTATTACAATTTCTTGATTATTTATGCTTCCACGGTTGACTATTATATTATTTCCATTATTCCATTTGTATATTATGTTTCTACTACTTATGGGTATTTATTATATCTATTGTTACACTTTGATATGAGTGTATAGTCTCCCCACCATACCACCATAATCTCTTGCTGCTAGTTAGTAGCCTTTAGCATATGGGGAGGCATGCTTGAATCCATGTGACCTACTGTCACAGCGGTTAAGTAGATCCTTAGTTGGGACATTAAAAAGTGGTATTAGAGCCTCTTTTCCCTTTTTCTTACTATTTGGGTGTTAGAAATGAGACTAGGATGTAATGGAATATGGTAAAGAGCATGCTCCTGGGAGTATCTAACCCATGTATAGGGGAAACCCAAATTACCTGGGATGGGTTAATGTTGTCATTGGATTATGCCTATTACATTTGATGTGATTTAACCATTGGGTCATGTACAGGCTTTTTGATATTTTTATTGTTGATGTTATTGATACATAATTAATTCCTTGGACTATTATGGTAATTAATTAACATCTCATGCACCATTATAGGTACTCTAGGACTAATATGCCATGCATTTTTTCATGCCACATCTACCTTCTGTGTGTATTTTCCTATTGCATATAGTTAGTTTCAGGATTATTATATTGAAATATGCAAACATTTCTTGTAGGGATAATATAATTGGATTAATAAAATTTCCTACATAAATATAAATGGTTTTTTCTCACATAGATTGGATATTAAACCTTAATTAGACAATTATACCATGATGTGGGTTCTAGACCTACTAGTTCCATGGACTGAGACAACACCAATTGATTGGATTACTTGATTTTCAAAGGTAATTTAAGGATAAAGTAACTCTATAAATCTTGGTTATTGATTCATTTGATCAAATCATTTGATATGGCCTATTATATCCTAATGTCGGATGTAAAGGTTAGGTTGTAGTTAAATGATGTGCCAATTGAAATTTATAAGGAGTGTGACTTTTATAAATTAGAAATGGTGACTCATATCATTAGACCATGATATATATATATATATTTATATAAAATAGTGTGAAATTAATCAAATTTAAATTGTTAAATAAAAATTTTACCACTAAATGGGATGGAAATTGCCAAGAAAATGGTGTTTTCCTCTATAACTTTTAATTGAAACTCCATATATTGAAACTTTTGTTGTTTTATACGAGACCTATACCCAAATAAGGCATTAATAGTGAGTAGTTGTGAGTGTATATTATGTTATTATGACCTATTATGGCTTTTTCTTACCACATAGACCTAGATTTTGGAGTAGGAAGAGAGGTGTGACCTTTTCTATAGGAAGGTTGTGTGCTTGTCCTTTTCTCTATCTGAAAACTTTTCAACAGCTAAATTATTTTATGAGGTGTGAATTTGTCACTGTATAACCATTCCACCATGACATCCTAGAGCCATGTGTTGTGAAGGAGGTGGCGAACATGCACTAGAGTTGGTGAGCCCTTAACCTCCAGTGATACCTCCTATAGTGCCACCTATGGCACCACCTGTTATTCCTAACATACGCACTAGCGCCAAATTTTGAGAGTGATTTTTCTAAATGATGCAGTATATATAAGGTGTTTCTCAACCTGCCCTGACTATGTCAGAGTTGACTCTAGAGTTTCAGCAGTAGCATCCTACCACCTTTTCAAGGTATGAAAGACCTCATGTTGTATATTCATGGCTGGAGGCAATTCTTTCTATTTTTGAGCTTTTAGAGACTCCTCTAGAGAAGAGGGCCAAGATCGCTACCTATATGTTATGTGGTTATACAAAATGATGGTGGGATTTCATTACCCAAGTAGACCAATATCGAAATATGATCTAGGAAGACATACAAATGATCTTTTATGATTACTTATTTCTGAAGACCTTGAGGGGTGATCGGGATAGAGAATTCATGAACCTATAGTAGGAATCCATGTATGTCATAAAGTATTCTTCCTGTTTTACTAAGATACAGTGGTTCACGCTGACTTTATCTAGTGATGATCTCATGACTATGAGGAAATTCAAGGATGGTTTGGTATACACTATTTGATCGCAGGTCAATTCCTTCTAGGTGATGACTATTTCTGAGATAGTCAACTAGGCCCTCATTATTGAGAAGAATCTTAGGGAAGCTTATGGTGGGAACCAGGGAGGTTCTACACCCAGGACTACTAGTGGTTCTTCTAGAGAAATGAAGTGGCATTTTGAGGTTTCCCATGGGGGTAGTAGTAGTGATATGGCTCATACTGATAGCTTTCTTATATGTCACTATTATGGGAATCCTAGACACACAAAACCTTGATGTATGCGAGATCCAGTGGATTGTAGAGGTTGTGGAAGGATAGGTTATATCTAGTTCTTATATAGGAATTTTCCACTAGTTCCTAGTGAGAGAGGTTCTACACCTACCCCATGTTCCAGAGTGGGGCCACTAGTATCTTTCCTGGAAGGCGGCTAGAATACCACCAGCTGCTCAGGTCGAGGAGGTGGTTGAGGTAGAGAAAATTAGGATTAGGACTTTAAATGCTAGCAGAGCAGGCCTACTTAGAGTATTCAAGCTAGTACTCAAGGCTATGATATAGGCCAGTTACATACAGTGTATCCTATACAAGAGGAGTAGAGTGTCTAACCTTTTACTATTTGTGGTACTGTTTTAGTAACCTCTACTTTAATGTATTTTTTATTTGACATAGGCATATCACACTCTTTTATATCTAAGGAAATTCTGAATAGGCCTTGATATAGGATATTTATATGGATTCAGGACACCCAACACCCCTTTGGGTATCTGATTAGATAGTGTTCTCCGATTTAAGGATTTTACCCTTGAGATAGGTGGATATATCTTCGTATGGAATCTTTTCATCCTTGACATGATAGGGTTTTATGTAATTATTGGGATGGACTGGTTAGTTTTCAATCATAGTCACATTAATTCTTATCACTAGAGGGTAACATTAACATCACTAGAAGGAAGTGGACATGTACATAAGGAAGAATGGGATGTCCATGCATCTACATATAGACCTGAGCATCAGGGGTTTGGAAGAGTGATTGCCCAGGTCACTAGTTTTTTCTTAGATGATCAATCGTTATAACCTACTATTTTTCCTATTTTAGTGGATTGTTTTAGATATTTCTTCCTAAAGACTTTTTTGGGATACCTCCAGTGAGATAGGTATAATTCACCATTGAGCTAGTGCCTATAGAAGCACCAGTGACCATTCCTCCTCATAGAATAAAACCTATAAAACTTATAGAGCTAAAGAAATAGTTATAAGATTTTGTAACTAAAGGTTTTATTCAACCTATAACCACACCATGGGGTTTTTTTGTCCTTTTTTCTAATAATGAGGGTGGTACCCTCAGGCCCTATGTGGATTACTGAAGGTTAAACCAGTTTACAGTAAAGAATCGGTATCCACTTCCATGAATAGACAACCTTCTTGATCATATCTAAGGAGATAAGGTGTTTTTAAAGATTGATTTGTGGTCGGGCTATCATTAGGTGCACGTCAGGTCATCGAATATACCTTACACAAATTTATAGAGTATGTATGGTCTTTATAAGTACCCGGTAATGTCATTTGGTCTCATGAATGAAATAGCTATTTTTATGGCTCTGATGAATCTATTTTTTCACCTATATTTGGATTCATTCATGTTAGTATTTATAGACGACATCTATGTGTATTATAGAAATAGATATGACCATAAAAACCATCTTGATATCTTGATAAATACATTGAGAGAGCATCATTTATATTCTAAGCTCAGCAAATTCCACTTTTGGTTCAATAATTTCCACTTCCTAGGTCATATCAACTCAGAGTCAAGAGTATGAGTTAACCTAGAGGAGGTGAGAGTTGTGGTTTCCTTAGAGAATCCCAAGAAATTATTTAACATGTAGAGTTTCTTGGGGATATATGGGTATTATAGACACTTTATCTAGGATTTCCCACACCTAGAGTTCCTCTTACAGGCTTGACTAAGAAGGGTGTGAAATTCATGTGGTTAGAATATTTTGAAGAATAATTTCAATAATTGAAGGGTGGATTGAATTCAGTTTCAATCCTGATTCTTCCAGAGCTAGGTAGTAGTTGTACTTCCTATTGTGATGCTTTAGGTATCGGGATGGGAGCTATTATGATGCAGGAAAAGCGATTTGTAGCATAAAGGTCTCATTAGTTGAGGCATCATGGGAGGAATTACTTGAACCATGACCTCGAGATATCTTTTATAGTTCATGCTTTATGTTTTTTGAGGATTTCTTTACTTAGTGAGAATTTTTTTGTGTTCACGGACCACAAGAGCCTAAAGTTCATCTTTACATAGTATGATCTAAATATCAGGTAATGCATATGGGTTAAGTACCTATAATCATTTTATTTCAGTCTTTCCTACACACCTAGAAAAGGAAATGTTATTGTCGATGCTTTGAGCCGAAAGACTCAAGCACATGAGGTTCAAGGGGCTAGTGGTGAGTGGTAGCTCATGGCCTCATTTTCAAAGATACACATTGAGATTTGGGGGGATCATGGGAAGACTATACTCTCAACTTTAGTAATGACATATACTCTTCTAGAATGGGTGATAATGAGGAAAATCTCTAATCCTGAGGTCCTAGTATTGAGGGATAATATCTTATATGAAGATTAATATTTTGTTTAGACCACGGATGAGGATGAGACCTTATGCTATTGTGGGTGTGTTTGGGTCCTAGCTGACATCCAAGTGGATTTGATGAAGAAATATCATGTCTTGGTTTGGGAAGTACGTCCTAGTGACACCAAGATGTATCGAGACTTGTGTCATTATTATTAATGGAATGGTATGAAATGGTAGATAGTTAGATTCATCACACGGTGTTCCACCTGTCAGCAATTGAAGGTGTAACATTAGAAACTAGAAAGACTTTTACAACCATTGTTCATTCCTAAGTGGAAATGAGGTGATGTTTCCATGGAATTCATGAATATTTTTCCTAGATTGACTCATGAAAATGATACAGTTTAGGTTTTTTTGTCCATTTGATGAAGTTCGTGCACTTCTTACCTATTCGAGAGACTTCTTGGTAGATGGGTTAGGGAGGATATACATCAGGGAGGTCATACATCTTCATGGAGATCCATGTTCAATTTTTTTTATAGGAATTATCACTTCACATCTAAATTTTGGTAAGGATTGTAGAAGGACTTGGGTACACAGGTTCTTCTAAGAATGGTCTATCACCCTCAGACCGACAAATAGATAGAGCCTAATATTCAGGTGTTGGAGGACATGCTCTGTGTATGTGTCCTTAACTTTGGGGTTAATGGGAGAATCATATACACCTAGTTGAGTTTTCTTATAATAACATCTTTCAAGCTACCATTAAGATGGATCCTTATGAATCCTTGTATTCTAGGCCTTACCAATCACCTTTGTGTTGGTTAGAGGTAGGGGGAAAATTTTCTTAGACCACACCTCATCCAGGAGACTTCACAATAAGTCTATCTAATTAGGAAGTGCATGTTGATAGATCAATCTAGATAGTAGTCATATTTCAATCAACGTCAATGACCTCTTGATTTTTATGTTAGGGATAAGGTTTTCTTATGTGTTTTTAATGGGTCAGGATATCAACAAATTCAAAGGCCAGATAAGCTTTGCCTCAATTTATTTGACCCTTTGAGGTTTTTAAATGAATTAAAACAATATCTTATTGAGTAGAACTTCCTCAGATATATCGGTCTATGCATGATGTATTTCACATATCTTAGCTTTTCTGGTATTATCCAAACTCGTCACATGTTTTATAACTTGATGAGGTTGAGTTAAATGTGCATGATTCCTTTGAGGAGTATCAAGTGTGTATCATGGATTGAAGCATAAAGAAACTCTGAGGCAGGTTGGTTCCTTTGGTATGGGTGCTATGGAAGCACGTCCAAGTACAGGATGAGAAATAGGAGTGGGAATCTAACCTCTAAGCACAGTGGCCAGATATTTTCTTAGATGATCCTTCTTTACCCTCTAAAGGCCAACTCAAGGATGAGTTGTTTTAAGGTGAGAATATTGTAATTACCCAGCTTTTCATGATGGTATGGATCATTTGTTTTATTATTTGAACTCTTTTTTCCTCTTAGTAAATGTGACATACATCCTAAGGGAGGTTTCAGGAGTGTCCAGGGCTTGTTTGGAACCCAGAGTTCTAGAAAATGGAGAAGAATAGTGGGCCACATGGTTAGTGCTAACCATGTGACTCAACCATTAGAGGTACCCAGTTCACAGGAGAGGCTGAATGGTTTGTCTGCAATCGTGCGAGCTAAGATGCATACTTGTTCAGGATTGAAAACATTTTTGAAAGAGGCATTCTGTAGGGATTTCACATAGTTAGTCAAACTGTGCACCTATCCCATGTGGGTGGGTTATATGGGCAGTGGTTGGTGCATGGTTGGGACATGGTTTGACTAACCATGTGACCCCATTTTTTAGGGTGATTTACTAAATTTCCCTTGAAATTTTTTTAACCTATTTTTTCTTATCCCTCTATTCATTTCCAATGGATATCACCCCTTTCCTCTCCCAAAGACTATCCTTCCTCCTCACTTAGGGAATATTATAACTCCTTAATACAACCTCCAATTCAAATTTCTTTTATCATGTTGAATTATTTTAGTTAAGTTCTTCAATCCTTAGGCTCATTTCATCATTGTTCTTTCTATCGGCGATGCTATTTTAGTACAAGATCATTTGTGCTATTTTCAGTTCATTGGTATATTCTTATGATTTCTTTAGTTCTTCTTCTAATCAAAGGATGACGTTGGATGAGTGGTCATCCACAGACCTAAGGTGAGTAGTATAAAAATATTTTCCAAAATTTTAAGTGTTTTTATAGCTTTGGATGATGTTCCGCATGTCGGAGAATTTTGTGAAATGATTTAAATAGTGTTCTTCCTTCTTTAATTAATTAAACCATGATGTTATACTTAGACCCATATTAATTTATTAGAGGATGTTGATCTATTGATTTACACCCCTTTGGGTGTTCAAATTGAATTCCCCCCTTATACATATATATATTTTTAAATAACCATACACCTTATAAGTGTTTGGAATGACCCTAAATTGGTATATGTTTTCCCTTATAAATTTAATGGATTAATTTAAATGAATGTAAATGGGTTGAAAGGCCACGCCACCTGTTTTATAATTATGAACATGAGTTATATGAAATTTTCAACCATGGATATTATGTTAAGTGGTTATAAATTCATCATAGGTGATCTCTAATATTATTATTATTATTATGAGTATTCCATTACTAGAGGTTTTTGAACAATGGTTAAGGGTTTTGTTAAGCAATAAGTTTCATGCTCTCTTATGTTGGGTGTTGGGAATGATGTATCACATTGTTATAAGTTTACCTAGATGATGGGCATGATGATCCACATTCCTATACTTTGAGTGTTGGGAATGATGACTCACCCCACCATCTTGAGTGACAGTCAAGATGTCTCGCATCCATATGAGATTATGGTCTTGTCCCCTTACTGAAGTCATTGGCTCATTAGACTAGTTATGGATGTCTGAGTTATGCCCCAAGTCCAGCTAGCACCTAGTATCCATGTATATGGATATAAACATCCTCATGTATAGTGTGTATATACATTTATACCTATTGTGTGTGTGTGTGTGTGACTACTATATATATATACATATATGGTTACTGATCAGACTCATTTCAGCCCATGCCGAAGCAGGTAGACTCAGGCAGGTGTCCTATGGAACATGATTTGGCTAGTATTTATTCTTTATAATTGTTTATATTTTCTTACCTACACACTAATATTGTTATGTATATAGGTTGAAATATTTCTAAACACCGTTGGTGGTAGCCTATTGAGTTTATCTCACACCCTACTCAAACTGCCTTTGGTACCTGAGTAGTCCTTATGACTATGGGTATGGATAAGGGAAAGCTCCCTACTATAAATGCCTGATCTATTTTTCTTATATCTTAGAGCATGGGAGAAAAGGATTGAACATATGCTCATGATGCTAGTGGAAAATACTTTTGGTCTTTCTGTATTTTTGTATAGCATGTTGTATATCCCTATCCCATGTATTCCTTATTTCCATTTTTGTATATCAAAATGACATGACACCATTTTATATGACATAGACCATGGATTTTGACTATTATTACAATTTTTTGGTTGTTTAGTCTTTTGTGTTTGATAATTATATTGTTTCCACAGTGCCATATATTATATCATGTTTCCACTACTGATGATTATTTATTATATCGGTTGTGTAACTCTGATATGAGGGTATAGTCTTCCCACCATACCAACATAGACCATCGTTGCAAGTTAGCAGCCTCTTACATATAAGGAGGCACACTTGTGTCCATGTGAACTACCTTCTCAGGGCACGGGTTAAGTGGATTCTAGGTCAGTATGTTACAATAATTAAAAAAGAGTGGCATTTTTGTAAATACCCAAAAAAAAATTCAGAATGGACAATCACTCTCAAGGAAAATGGCTCCAAAATTAAGAAATAATAGAGAGGATAAGAGATAAATTCTATCCACACCACAAAAAATCAATTAAAACATTTTTAACATGTTTTTCTCTTTAACCCTTAGGTTACTTATTTTTATCATTTTTTTTCATCACGGTAACTATTTTTTACCTAGGTAATTTATCCTTTATGCCCAAAAATGAAATTTTCCTTAGTATATAATTTGGATCTAATGATTCCAAATTTTAAATCCATTTTTATTAAATTTTTAAAAGTGATAAAAAATTATTTTAAAATACTAAATGTATAATGTATTAAAAACAATTTTTTGAATAAATATAAATTAAGTTATAAAGTGTCAAATATGGGTTTATAAATTAAAACCAACATTTTTAAAATTATAAATTTACTTATAAAATACATATTTGGTTTTATAAAATGGTTTTATTAATTTTTAATTCATACTTATTTACTAATAATGTCATAAAAGAAATGTTATTTGTAAAAACAGTATTCTTCACTATTCACCTAAAAATTAATCTTTATATAAAATATAAAAAAAATAATGCTAAGTTAATTTTGAAATTATAAATAAAAAATTAAATCTAGTTTTATCTAATTAATATTCTCAAATTTATAAATTTATTTTTTAAATTAAAATACAAAATATAAATAAAAACTGCTTTTATTAAAAAAATGTTATTTTTAAACATTAAGTGTTCTTAATATTATTTCATATAAATTTCTAATTTAAAATATGTTAATATTTTATTTAATATATAATAATATTTTAAAATTGTTTAATTTAATCTATTAGGATAAAATATATAATACTTAATAATATGGTTCTTTGAAAAAAATTATTTTTATACTAAATACACTTTAACCATTAAAATTAATTATTTATATTATAAAATTTAATTTTACTACTCCATTGATATTAAATTATTTATTTGAATTGTATATATACATCATATCATACTTTAATATTATTATTATTGATATTTATACATAACGCATAAATATATATTTATTTATAATATTTTAATATCATATTTTTATTTCATTGTGAGTCATGTTTTTTAAAATTTAATACTTAAAAATACACAACATTGGTATACCTATTGGATATATGACTAACTTCTATATTTTTAATGAACATATTTGCAATGACCATATTTTCAATGACCATATTTGCAATGGTCACATTTATAATGACCAGATTACATTCCTGTATATAGTCTTACTAAATAATTAGTTTATTATACTCTCACCTCTCAAGGCATGGTTATATTTCATGTTACATATTTTTCATAATTCATTCTCATTTCAAGGTGTTCTTCCACATTATAGGCTTTTTTTTGCTATTTTTGATCCTCGAGGTTGAAGATGATCTAAGAGATTTCCTAATTGTGAAGATTTTATTCTTTTCTATCTATTGTCCTCTATTGATTTATACACTTTTAATGGATATACTTCATCCATGGTGAGTAATAATTTATGGTGTGAAATTATTATTTATTATGTTATTTTGTTATAATGTCTCAATAATGAATAAATAAGTGTCTTTAGTTTGGTGTGTATCTTGTAGGGAACATTTTATAATCATGTTTAAATCCTTTTGAAAGAATATAGAAATTTTATTTAAAATCATAGAAATAAATAATAATAATAATAATAATGTCTTCTAAAACCTATGGCATTATATGGTCACTTTATGCTTTGTTGATTGGATAATTGTTTCTTTGTCTTCCCATAATATTCAATTCTCCATGTCAAATACACCATAGACGTCAAGCATGAAATTATTTCAATATCAGGTAATCATATACTTCATTTCTATTCAACCATCACTTGAATTTTCAATTAGGACATGGAAATTTTATTCTACCATGCACTGATCGATTTTAAATTTCATAATCTAAAAAATCTTTCAAACCCTTAGCATACTAAGGTTTGTTTCATGGTAAATTAATATAACTTTTATCCATACATATTGGATTACCAGGACGAAGCCTTTTTTTTCATTTTCTAAAGAGTCAGTTTAAGTTTTACTGGTAACTGCACAAACATGAAATCCAAAATCCAAATGGAGGATGGTTGAACACATGATCTAGATACCATTTCAAAATTCAAATTCAAAAACGAGGGGCATCATGACCGAACCTCGATCCTTGAGACGTCGTACACCGCACAACCCACCGCATGCTCCCTTTCATCATGAGTCATCACCGAAGAAGGACGCAGGTGACCATCCACCAGAAAGATTCATCGTCGGCCCTACACCATCATCGTCGCTGATCATGTTGCAGTCATCACTCCAACCCATCCATCATAGAGGACCTCACCGCTGCTCTAAACAACAAGACTATGTTTCCAAACTCAGCAGCAAGCATTCATCACCACATAAACACCAATATCAAGCAAAAGATCCAAATACTGGTTGCACACCCACCTTTAAGCAACCAAAACAACATCCAAATAAACTTGCACCTTCACAGTTCGTCGGAATCGTCGTCAGAAGAAAACCCCACCACCACAGCAGGGAACCTCCGATGTTGTCGCATCCGCCGCCACACCATCCAAACTCCATCATTGTGAAAAAAACATTTCTTCAACAAAAAAAAATTGATAAGAAAACTAAATTTAAACTAAAAATTAAAAATAAATTAAAAAGGTAAGTAACATACTATAAAATGATTTGAATATTGATAACTATTTAAATTAATTTAATGTATTAATACTAAATAAAAAATATTCATGAATATTTATAGAAGCTTGGTATAATATTTTAATATAATGAAAATATATATAATCACATAATTAATATTAAACAAAGAATATGAATACATAAAATTGTAAATATAATTCCAATATATGTAAAACATAATTAAATATGTATATATATTAAATAATTAATATCAATTAATCATGGTAATAAAGATTTATTAAATATTTAGTGTCATTTTAATATATTATTGTGAATTTATTTTTATTTTTAATATATTTTTAGTTCATTATTAGAGGATAATACTTTATATATGTGTGATTTGTTGGAAAATTTATTGGGGTAGGTCTCACCCAAATTTATCATTAACTAAGGTAGGACCTTGATTCGACAAAAAACAAATTCAATAGGAAAAAATGTTAATCTGATCCAACATTAAACATACAACATGAAAAACATAAACAATATAAAGGAAAAAAATATTTCCTCTCAATCAAGTGGATTAGATATTATGGAATAAGGTCAGTGAGGAGATCACAGTGAGGAGGGGGAAGAAAACATAATAAAATTTGAGGAAGTGAGGATAGTGATGTTAAACTCATGGAAGGGCATGAGATCAATAGATCTGAGTCATGGAAGAGGGTAAAGGAGGATAGGGGGTATGGGATGTGGGGAGAAGGGGGCCAGGGTGGCGTCAGAGTCGGGGGTTAGGGTCACATGCTACAAGAGTTTCTGGGAGAAGTGGAATAGTGATCCATTATTAGGGGTTTCATTCATGAGTTTCCATTGTCATGGTTCGAAGTAGGGGGTCAGGGTCATATGATACAGGAGTACTATTATGATTACTAAATGGTATAGTCTCCCCACTGAAGGCATTCAGGCCCTCACTAGTAGTTTTTAGCCTCTTACTTATGGGTAGGTGTGCATGAGGTCATGTGGCTCTCTAGCTCGAACCCAATGGTTCGAGTTGGGGAATTACAATATGGTGTAAAATCATAGTTTTATTATTTTCTTTTGACTAACCAGGTATATGGTAGAAATGAGATAGGTTGTGTGGGACTCATGTAAGGAAATTTTCATGTGTTTAGCCAAATCATGTGTAATATACCTCTAAGTTATAGTTTACAGGATTTCTATTATAGTGTTATGGATTTTTGGTGTGTTCATTCATCATGAGTAGGAATGTAGGATCACATGTAATGTATATACCTATTGATTGTTACAGACTAATTATTTAATTCAATACCTTGAACTGTGTTATCTTTTTAGAATATACTTGTACTATATTGAGTGATATATTTGTTTTCCATATTTTTGAGATATATCTATGATGTAATTAATTAGTCGAACTTGATAATGATGTTATATTTATATATATGTGTGTGTGTGTGTCTGTGACTGTGACTAATTCACGGGGATGAAGAATCTTTGTTAGTGTTAAGAGGGATATACCTTGGGTTATGCTTATCCTCCTATGAGAACCTTTCTATTATCACATAGACTAATTAGGTTATATCTTAATGGATTTAGACATTCCAATATTATCTTGGAGTTTCAGAATATGTTGCCTTAAAGAATACTGATGGTACCACTAGCTATTGTGGTTCAAGATGATCTTGTTAGGGGGGATACCCCCATTCCACTACCTACTGTGCATGAGGGTGTAGTAGATAATGCTCCCATACCTGCTCCAGTGGTGTGGTTAGTGAGCCCACCTTAGCCAAAAGTCCTTCCAATTGTTCTTGTACAGGGAGGAGGCGTACTGAGGTCCATGGTTGGCTACACTAGAGAATTCCATCTTCAGAATCCACCAGCCTTTTGGGGAACTGGAGGGTCATTGTATGAAAATGTTTGGATAGATATTATCAATGGTGTCTTTGACCTCATTAAGACACTTGAGGATAGGATGGTGAATATGGAAGTGTTCATGCTATAGGGACCCACTAGAAGATGGTGGGGTGTGATGGTACAGGCTAATAGACATGAGGGTCTCATCCGGTAGGCCTTCAGGGACCTCTATTTTAGGGAATGTTTCACTAACATACTGAATATGGACCAAGCATAGGAGTTTATAGAGCTATATATGGGGTTTGTGATGGTATTTACATACTCTAATCATTTCATTGAGATACTTTTCTTTTCTCCTATTCTGGTTGTAAACAAGGCACATAATATCAAGAAATTCAAGATGATTCTTTATTACAACATCAGACATTGGGTTAAAAGTTTCGACCTAACTATATACCTAGAAGTTCTGTGAATGGCCTTGACTTTTAAGAATGGCCTAGAGGAGGATCCAGCAATTAGTCTTCTTCCACCTTTTAGTACTTAGGTGGGTCGACCTCTTAAAACTAAAATGAGTGTCTTTTCTTGTAATAGGAAGAGTAATACTAGTGATGTGTAATAGGGTAGTGGTAAGAAGGTGGATCATAGTTGGATTCTTCAGTTCCCTTGAGAGGATATCCATTGTGCTTCAACTATAGAAATATCATACATTACTACAAGGGCTGCACAACACCTTAGAGAAATTTTTGACAATGTGATAAGATGGGTAATCTTAAGCAAATTTTCTATAGTGATTTGATGTTATGATTTTTTTAAGGTATTAATGTGGACATGAGCAGGGAACCAAGGATCTATCTGAGGTACTCATCGATAGTATTAGATGATGATGACTTAGGTGAGTCAGGTACCTCATGGATAAGGTCACGGAGTTGAGGGTGGTTGAGTATATGTAGTGGATTAGACCCCAGCAAATTATAGTGGGGAACTATCTACTATTCGAGCTATGGTCTTGATCACTTATACATTATCTTTTTCTTTTTATGATATTGTTGATTCTAATTTTTTTATATATACACAAGTTATTATTGTACTTTACTTACCATTCATGTTATCTTCTAAGTTGTTTTCCCATAACACACCATTTGGCAAGAAATTATACCATCTTCAGTGATAAAAAAAGTATCCTATAGTAATTTTTAGTTATGGACATATGTGGGAATTCATGATTTTTGAAGATGATGAGTTTTGATTTGATTTTTAGCATGGACTAGCTGACCAGCTGTCAATCCCACATTGATTACTATCAAAGATGGGTATCATTTATATTTCCCAAGGGAGAGATGTTTTTGATGATCGATGAGTGGGGGTTGTGTGTAGGTAGAGTGGGTCCAAACATGAGCCACCTTGGGATGATCACAACGCATATTTTAGGCTTGTATATTTTAGTAGATTCAGTGATATCCTCATTATATTTTCCACAAATTATGGATCTCTATTAGGATGTCTTCCCAGATTACTTCACAAGACACTCTCCTGAAAAATGATTCAACTTTGAGATAGAACTCATGCCAAGTGTGTGGCCCATCTTGATACCCCCTATCATATGGTGATGGATGAGTTGAAAGAGATCAAATTACAGCTTGAGGACTTGGAATGGAGGTTCTTTATTTGGATAATTACATCACTATGGGGTGAACCTATTCTATTTTCTAAGAAATATAACAATAGTATTTAACTCTACAAATATTACTAGAAGTTGAATTAAGTGAGCATGAAGAATAATTTTCCTTTCCCTAGGATTTATAATCTCTTTGATTAGTTGTTTAGAGCTCGGTGGTTCTCTAAGGTTGATCTCTAATCGATCTATCACCAATTTTAGGTTAGATAGGAAAACGTCTTAGAGATGGTTTTTCAGAGTAGTTATGGTCTAAACGAGTGATTGGTGATGCTATTTGGACTAAAAATGAACTAAAAGTGTTCATGGATCCCATGAACAAGATATTCTAACCATACCTTAACTCATTTATCATGGTGTTCATTGACGATATTCTAATTTACTCATTGAACCCATAGTATCATGTCAGACATCTCAAGATTGTCTCGAACACACTTCAAGCACATCAGCTTTATACTAAGATGTCAAAGTTATGGATTCAATAAGTAAATTTATTGGGGAATGTGGTGTTTGATATAGGTATATCCATGTACCATATGAAATTTTAGGTAGTGATGTCATGTACGCATCCCTGAAACATGTTTAGGATTAGGATATTTTTGGGTTTAGCAGGATACTATCAGCATTTTATCTAAGAATTCACTCATTTATTAGCACCCATGACTACATAGAAGAAGAAAGGGATGAAGTTACAGTGGTTGTATCGATGTGAGGAGAATTTTCTTGAGATAATGAGGAGGTTTACTATAGCTATAGTATTGATTCTTCCTGGACCTGGGATCAGATATTCCATATATTGAGATGCATTAGGAGTTGGTCTTAGGTAAGTACTGATGCAGAGGAAGTAGGTAGTAGCTTATGGGTCACATCAACTGTGACCCTATGTGATGAACTATCCCACCCATGACTTGGATCAGACATCCATGGTCCAGAATTTAAAGTATTAAAAACACTATCTCTTTGGTGAGAGGTTTATTATCTATAAAAAACACAATAGACTCTACTATATCTTCTCATAGTGAGATCTGAATTTGAGGTTGAGGTGTTGGGTATAGTACCTACAATTTCTTATCTTATAAATGGACTAAGAACCAAGTAATGGTAATTTCATTACAGATTCTCTTAGACATAAGATGTCGGTAGCTTAGGTTTTTGATTAACAACCTTTGGAGGAACAATTGCACCCAATAAGCTTATTGGTTTATTGGAGAATGGATGCTTAAAATGACCAGGGATCAATGGATTGTTCCCCTTTGTTGGTCACATATTCTTTAGTAGACCAGGTAAAGTTTGGATAGGATACTAACCGAGAGTGTGCTATGATGTGAGAACATTTAGTAAGTGGTGACCCAATACCTGGGTGGTCATTAAAAAAAATGATGTGATCCTAGTGCATCGAAAAACTATAGTACCTACTTTCATTAGGTAATAGTTTATGAGATACTTCCATGACTCTAAGTGGGTGGTGAATATTAGAGTAACAAAGATTTATCATGACTTCAGGCAGTAGTTATGGTGTCCAAGGATGAATAGGGATATAGGTAGATTTTTTTCTTGATGCCTTGCCTGATAGAGGATAAAGTTAAAGCATCAGTATCCTGGTGGGTTGCTCTAACCACTTCTTATGCCAATATGGAAGTGGTAGGACATCACAATGGACTTTTTTATGGGTTTACCTAGGACCACGAGGACCCATGATTCTACTTGGGTTATTTTTAAGTGACTAATGAAAGTTACTAATTTTTTATCAGTCTTTGAGACTCATTCAATAGATGATCCAGGAAATCTATATGTTATTGAGATTATATGCTTTCATGGAGTTCCCTTAAAAAATTATCTGATGGAGACAAAAAAAATTATGTCATATTTTTGGTAGGGTTTGTAGAAGGCCTTAAAGACTCAACTGGGATTGATCTCATCATACCATTCTCAGACAGACAGACAGTCAAAGTGAACAATTATTATATTATAGGATATTATTCAATATTGTGTCCTATACTTCTATGGATCATAGGATGATCACCTTACCTTGGTTGAGTATACATTTAAATACAATTACTAGGATTCGATTCAGATTTCACCTTATGGGGATCTTTATGGGAGGCCATTTCATTCCCTACTTTGTTTGCATGAGGTTGGTGAGGTTGCGGTTTTGGGGCCTTCTATGGTACAGGAGACCTCTGAGAGAGTGAAGATGATTTATAAGATGTTGATTATATCTCAGAGTAGGAAGAAATATTATTCCAACCATAAGAGGAGACATTTGGAGTTTGTTATAGGTGTTTGGGTTTTTATTATGGAGGCTCCTCGGCTAGGCCACCAACATCTAAGAAAGAAATGGAAGCTAGTGTCATGTTATATTAGACCCTTCAAGAACACTGAGCAGGTCAGAATAGTGGAATATCATATGAATCATACTTCTTTCTATCAATGTATGAATGATGTGTTTCATGTGTCTCATATTTGGAGTTACATGCCCAGTCATATATATGTTATCGACTGTGGTGATATTGAGATGGATCCTGGAACATCATATAAGGAGTGGTTGATGTGGATTATAGACCATGGAGAGAAATTATTGTGAGGGAATATGGTACCGCTTTTCTAGATTCTAGGGCATCATGGATATATCCAATAGGAGAATTGGGAGTGGGAGGCATATGCTCATGCTCAATAGACTGGGTTGTTTGAGTAGAACCATTGAAGGTACTTCTCAAGGATGATAAGTTTTTATAAGGGGATAATTGTAATATTATTGTTTTAATTTCATGTATGAGATGTTAATTTTATAAAATTATTCATTCTTCTATTTTTTTATCTGATATAGGTGTTTAAGATGTTGGTTTCCATGTGAAAATGGTTTGGAAATTGATGTTTATAGAGTCATGTAGAGGACTGGTCATTTTATGGATGTAAAACACCATTGTCCAGCCAATGGAGTTACTATAGGTCTACAGGTTTCCACATACGCCACCAGTTAGTCAATGGTGCTGGAAGGATGGGGGTGGTTCTGCCTTGCACATCACCTAACTAAGGGCTAGACACCAGCCATTCAGTGAGGCCTACCAATGCACCGGTGTAGCCTTCCTGAGAGTGCATTAAATACACCCCATTACTTTTTAGTCCATGTAGTTTTGACCCTTTTTTAATTTAAAATTCCAACCCAAACCCCCTATTTTGAACTATATACCTCTCCCTTGATCTTGTAGATCTCTCATTTATCTCCCCTTGGTTTTTTGAGGTTGGATCAACCCAATGATGCTAGAATGGTGATTTTTCTATAGATATACACCAAATTCCTCCCCCTATTTGAGATTTTTGCATGGATATATGATGGATATATGGTTTATATGAAGATCTAATGATGAAATAATTTTTCTTCGAAGATCGGTGGTGGATATAGAATTTTGATAACATCTCTTGATTAGATCATGATCTACCATCAATTAAAAATGTATTACAGGTATGTGGTTATGGTTCTTCTTCCTATACCTCTTCTTGATAGTGGATTGATGGTGTAACTATAACAAATTAATGATCCTTTGGTATATTAGTTGTGGATTCAGCAAGTAAACAACATTCCATTAACCATAGCTTGATCCCTTATGAATGGTGGATGTTTTCAAGTAAGTTTCCATAGATCGATCATCTTGAGACTCTATTTTTATTGAATCTCATCTTGGATCTATTTTTTATTAATGTATTTTTAGTGGATTGATTTTCATTGTCTATACCTAAAGTTATCTTCTAGAATTGATGAGGAAATGATGATCTATTTTTTATTCAACAATGGATCCGATGAATTGGAATCCTTTTCTTCAACATATTTATGAAATAGTTTCATTAACAGAATCCATGAGGTATATAATTATAGAAAAAACTTCTTGACATGGAATATACTTAGGAATATATTTTTAAACCTTATTCTTAATGAACTAGATTTGGGATAATCATACTTGACTTGAAAGCTAGTTATCTATGTGTGTGTAATGAAATTAGGGCTCTAATACTTTGAAAGACTTTGGAGTACTTTGTTAAAAAACTTGAGGTAGAAAGTTCCTTACCATTTTGGTCTCTTGTATACATTTGTATCCTTGGTATGTTACTTTTGTTGTCATAGTTTATTTAGCATGCTTTATGGAGATCACATGTGGGTGTGGGTGTGTGGCATATAAGACCCATTTATGATACTTGATTCCATGAGTATGCTTGTATCTTGTTTGACTATGTTATATGTTGATCACATTTATTTTATATTTCTATTGTATTCTCATGATGATATTCCATGTTTTTTGTTGTATGATTTACCCCATTATGTGTGTTTCCATGCCTTTAGAGGGTCTTTTCTTGATTCTTAGAATAGGTGGACCATTGTGATATGTTTATCCCTTTAAGGGGGGGTGCATGGATTATGATGGTGGAGATGATAAGATTAAGAATAAGGTGGGTTCATGATGGCCTGGAGTCCTAACCTGAGTTAGCAGCATTAAGGGCATGATGACCTGGAGGCCTGACCCAAGGCATAGATGGGGTACAACCGCCTGGAGTCCTGGCTCGTGATGGAGCCAGGATATGATAGCCTAGAGGCCTAATCCAACTCAATGCCTTGAGATCACCAAGAGACATTATTACCAACCTTGTGTCTATTTATTGATCACTTGTGATATTATATGATTATACTTCTGGTATAGAGCTAAATTATGTATTTTCATGGATGGTGGTGGATTAGTTAATAAACTAGTGTTGAGTATATGATTGTTTATTCTTTCTAGAACATTTATCATTATCATTGAATACACCTAGTGCACCTATGAACAGTTTTTAAGGATTAATTGGTGGTGTCCTTCTGGTTTTTATTACTTGAAACTTGTACATTCATATCGATACACATGCAAAAATTCTGTATAGGGGTCTAGGAAAGGGAAAGGGGGTCATGGAAGATGGTTGAGTCAAGGAGAATGGAGATAGGATTGGTACTAGGATGTACTCTATAGGATTACATAGTGTTACTTTTATTTACCAACACTCTATATACTCTATTTTGTATTTCCTCATTAGGAGATCATTTTATTTATTTTTATGACTTGTGTTTCATCTATTATTACACTGTGAATTTTTAGTTTTTTATTTGATATTATTATTATTATATTGTTATTATTTATGTTTTTGGTGTATGGATATGATTAACTTAGGGTATAATCTGCCTATTGACAGTGTTTTGTCCCTCACTGCTAGTTGGAAACCTCTTGCATATAGGGAGTTGTGCATGTGGTCGTGTGTCTCTCTATATCAAACCTATTGGTTTGGGTCAAGGAATTAAAAATGGTATCAAAGTATAGTTTTCTTATTTTATTTTGGCTAAACTGGGACATGGTATAAAGAACATAGGTTGTGTGGGATTTGGGTAAAAGAGTTTCCATGTGCATGGATAACTCGTGTGTAATGTACCTTTGAGTAATCATTGATGGAATTGTTGTTACAATTTTATGGGATTTTGGGTGCATTCATGCATCATGATTAAGCATGTGGGATCGTATTCCATATATATATCTATTGAGTGTTTCATACTAGTTCTTTAATTTGATGACTTGAATTATACTATCTATTTGGGATATACTTGTATTATCTATTGAGTGATATATATTTTTTCCATGTTATTTTGATATATCTATATTTTTATTAATTAGTTTAACTTGAGCATGTTGTTATATTTTGAATATATATGTGATTGTGACTAACATTTAAGGATAGATAATCTTGGTTAGTTTTAAGAGGGATATACCTTAGGTTATGGGTGGACTCGAATGGTAACCTTTCTATGATCCCATAGACTAATTAGGGTATGTATTAATGGATTTATATGTTCTAATATTAACTTCGTGATTCAGAATATTCCACCTCGAATAAGAATGATGGGACCACTAGATGATGTTGGTTGGGATGCTCCAATTAGGGAGGAATCCCCTATTCCACCACCTATCATTTATAAGGGTGCACCAAGATTGCTCTTTCACTTGCTCTAATGGTGCAGGAAGTGGATCTATCTTAGTTGGGAGTCCTTCTGCTTGTTACTATACAGGGTAGAGGGGTACCAATGTCCATGGTCGACTATGTTGAAGAATTCCACCTCTAGTATCCACCATCCTTTCCTGGCAAGAGAGGGTCACATGATGTAGAGTAATGGATAGATATTATCGAGGGTGTATTTGGCCTTATTAAGACACCTGAGGACATGAAGGTGAATCTAGAAGCGTTTATGCTATAGGAACCCAGCAGGAGATGGTGGGGCATGGTGGTATAGGCTGGAAGATGTGAGGGTCTCATCTAGGATGCCTTAAAGGGACTATTTTTTGTGGAATTATTCCCCGATATGTTGAATATAGACCAAGCACTAGATTCTATAGAGCTAAAATAGGGTTATATAACAGTATCTACATACCCCAATCATTTCACTAAGCTACTTCTCTTTGATCCTCTCTTGGACAAAAATGAGTCACAAAAGGTTAGGAAGTTTAGGATCAGTCTTCATTATGACATCAGATAGTAGGTTAGGATTTTCAAACTAACTACATACATGGTGGTCTATGTAAGTAATTGATTATTGAGAAGGTCCTAGAGTATGATCAAGCAGTTGGTCTTATTCCACATTTTAGTATTCAGGCGAGTAGACCTATTATGACTATGATGAGTGTATCTTTTGGTAGTAGGAAGAGGAATACCAGAGACACACGAAAAGGTAGTGGTAATCAGGTGGATCAGAGTTGGCTTCTTCAGTTTCCTTAGTATGAGATCCATAGTGCTTCAACTATATAAATATCATACATTACCACAAGGTATGCACAACACCTTAGAGAAATTGTCGACAATGTGGAAAGATGGGGTATCATTAGAAATTTTTCCATGGATATTTGAGGTTAAGAGTCTATAAGGGATCTAGGAAGATATGGTCATGGAACCAGAGATCTATCTTGGGTCCTCACCAATAAGATCAGATGATGATGACTTGGGCGAGTCATGTACCTCAGTGATAGGATTGCGGAGCTGAGGTAGGTTGAATATATACAGTGGATCAAACTCTAACAGATGATGGTGTGGGATCATATATTGTTCAAGGTATGGTCTTGATCACTTCTACATTTTCTACTAATTTTTTGGATATTAGTGTTTACCATTCCTTTATATCTACACAATTTATTGTTATAATTGACTTACTGCTCAAGTTATCTTTCAAGTTACTTTCCCTCACTACATCATTAGGAATGAAAGTATACCATCTTCAGTGATGCCCAGAGTGTCCTATGGTCTTCTCAATTATAAAAATATGTGGGAATTAATGTTTTTAGAGATGAAGATCTTTGATATGATTCTTGGAATGGACTAGCTGACTAGATTTTGATCCCACATCAACTGATATCAAAGAAGGGTATCGTTTGTGTTTCCAAAGGGAGAGAAGTTTTTGATGATCGGTGAGTGGGATTTGGGATTGGGTGGAGTGGGTCTAAACATGATCTAGTTTGGGATGATCACAACATAGATTTTAGTCATGTCTCTTTCAACAAGATAAATGGTAGCCTGTTCATCTTTTCTACCAATTGTGTATCTCTATTAGGACATCTTCCTAGAAGACTTCGTAGTACTCCCTCATAATATAAGAGTTGAATTCAAAATAAAAAACATGTTAGGTGTGAAACCCATTTCAATTCCTTCTTATCATATGGTTCTAGATGAGTTAACGGAGCTTAAAGTGTAGCTTTAGAAATTGGAACTTAAGGGATTTATTGGATCGAGTACATCACACTGGGGTGAACCTATTTTTTCACTAAGAAGTTAAATGGTAGTCTTCGACTCTACATAGATTACTAGAAGCTAAATCATGTGACTATAGATAATATGTGTCATTTTCCTAGGATTGAGGATCTCTTTGATCAGTTTAGGGGATCCTGGTGGTTCTCCAAGATTGACCTCTGATTGGGCTATAAATAGTTGTGGGTAATATAGGAGTACATCCTTAAAACGGAGTTTCGGAGTTGGTATGGGATATATGAGTACTTAGTGATTTAATTTGGAATAAAGAATGCACCAAAAGTTTTCATGGATCTCGTGAATAAGATCCTCCATCCACACCTTGATTCATTCATCATAGTTTTCATTGATGATATCCTCAATTACTCACCGACCCCAAAGTAGCATATCAGACATCTCAAGATATTCATAAGAACACTTAGAGCACATTGGTTTTATGCCAAGATGTTGAATTGTAACTTTTGAATTCATGTGGTAAAATCTTGGGGAATGCGATATCTGAGATAGGTATATTCATAGACCCTAAGAAATTTGAGGTAGTGATGTATTGGAAATGTCCTTAGAACGTGTTCGAGATTAGGATCTTTTTGGGTTTAGCAGGATACTATTGGTGTTTTTTCTAAGACTTATCTCATTTATGAGCACGCATTAATGCATTGATTAATAAATGGTTGAAGTTTCAATGGTCATACCAATGTGAGGAGGCTTTTCTTAAGTTGAATAGAAGGTTGAATAAAGCTACAATATTGATTCTTCCTGAACCTGGGATCAAATAAGTCATATATTGTGATGAATGAAGAGTTAATTCAGGGAAAATACTACTATGGAGGGAGTTGGAGGTATCTTATGGGTCACAGCAACTGAAACTCCATGAGAAGAACTATCCCACCCATGACATGGATCTGGCATATGTATTCTACACTTTAAATTGTTGATGAAACTATCTCTTTGGAAAGATATTTTTTCTCTATACGAACCACAATATCCTTTGTTATATCTTCTCACAATAGGATCTGAATTTTAGGTAGAGGCACTGGGCAGAGTACCTATAGACATTCGACTTTGATATGGACTATATACTAGGTAAAGGTAACTTCATTGTAGGTTCTCTTAGCTATAATATGTAGTTATCTCATGATCTTGGTGAATATCCTTCAAAGGAATAATGTTGCCTAATGATATTGTTGACTAATTAGAGTATGGATGATTCTGAGGTCAATGGATTAATTTATTATGCCCCTTTTGTGGTCACATCTTCTTTAGTATACTAGGTAAAGGCTATTTAGGAGACTGAACCAGAGTTCATTGTGATGGGAGAACAACTAGCAGGTGGTGTCCTGATACTCGAGTGGTCGTTGTAAGGTGATGATGTGATCCTATTACATGGTCAAGTTGTGGTCTCTAATTTCATCAAGGAAGAGGTAATGAGAGTCACTCATGAATCTAATTGGGTAGTGCATCCTAGAGAAAAAAATATGTATTGTGACTTATGGTGGTAGTTCTGGTGGCCAGGGATGAAGAGAGACATTGCAAGATTTGTTTCCCAATGACTTACTTGCTAGAGGATAAAGGCCAAGCACCAATTTCTTGGTGGGTTTCTCTAACCATTTTATGTTCCCATGTGGAAGTGGGAGGATTTTACAATGGAATTATTAACAAGTTTACTCAAGATCCCAAGGATTTATGACACTGTTTGGCTGGTTTTTGATAAATTGGAAAAAGTTTCTCATTTCTTATCGATCTATGAGACTCACTCAGTAAACATGATGGGAAAATTTTATATTTTTGATATTGTATTCTTATACGGAATTGCCTTAATAATTGTATATAACATATATTCATGTTTTATGTCACTGTTTCGGTAGGGTTTATAGAAGGCCTTAGGGACTCATCTAATATTGAGTACATCATATCATCCTCAGATAGATGGATAGTCAAAGTGGACAATTATTATATTAGGGGATATGATTTAGGCTTGAATCCTATACTTAGTTGAAGTATGGGTGATCACATATCCTTGACTAAGTTCCCATACAACAATATTTATCAGGATTCGATTCATATGGCACCTTAAGAGGATCTTTATAGGAAGACATGAAATTCATTGTTTTGTTGGAATCAGACCAGTGATGTGGTGGTTGTGGGGTCCAATAAGGTATAGGATACCTCCAAGAGAGTGGAACTGATTTAGAATAGGTTTATCATAGCTTAAAGTTGGAATAAATCGTATGGAATCCATAGTAGGAGATATTTTGAGTTTTCTATAGTCGATTAGGTTTTTTTTAGGATGACTCGTCGATTAGGTCATAGGTATTTGAGAAATCAACTGAATCTAGTTCATTGCTATATTGGACCCTTAAATATCACTGATAGGATTGAAATAGTGGAATACCATCTAGATCTTCCTTATCACTAATAAGGTATGCATGATGTTTTTCATGTGTGTCAACTTCAGAGGGACATGCCCAATCCTATGCATGTTATTGACTATGGAGATATTGATTTGGATCCTGACACATTGTACAAGGAGTGCCCGATGAATATTGTACATCAGGGTGAGAAAATCCTATGAGGGAATAATGTACCACTTTTCTAGATTCTATAAAATCCTAGATAGATCTAGGATGAGACTTGGGAGTGACAGGAAGATGTTCTGGATCAATGGACCGAGTTGTTTATGAAGGACCTTTGAAGGTACTTCTCAAGGTTGAGAAGTTATTAGAGGGGGATAATTATAACATTATCGGTTTAATTTTATGTACAAGATTTTAAGTTTATAAAAATATTGATTCCTCTATTGGTTCCACTCTGATATGGGTGTTTAATAGGTTGGTTTCTATATGAAAAGTGTCCAAGAATCGATGGTTAGAGAGTAGTGTAGAGGCTTGGTTGTTTGGTGGTTGTAAACTGTCATCGGATAGCTAGTGTATTTACTCTAGGTTTATAGGTTTTTTCACACCCCACTGGCCAATAAGTAGTGCTAATAAAATATAGGTGGTTCTTTCTAGCACAATAACCAGCCGAGGGCTAGATACCAACTGGCTAGTGGTTCCACCATCCTACCAGTGAGGCCCACCAGCTCACCAATACATCCTAGTTGAGAGTGCATTAAATGAACCCAATGAATTTTAATTCCACATGATTTTTACCCTTATTTAATAGACAATTTTAAATGAAACCCCTATATTTTAAACTAAATACCTCTCCCCTTGATCTTTGAGCTCTCTCATTCATCTCTCCTTGGTTACTCAAGGTTGGATCAACCCAGTGAAATTGAAATGGTGAGTTTTGTATAGATCTACACTAAATTCCTCTTCCTATTTGAGATTTTTTCATGGATTTGTGATGGATATATGGTTTCCATGATAATTCAATAATTAATTATTCCTTCCTTTAAATATCAGTGGTGTATCTAGCTTTCTAATGACATATATTGATCATATCAAGATCTACTATCAATTAAGTATGTCTTATAGGTGTGTGGTTATGGTTATTATTCTTATAAATCTTTTTGATAGAGGATTTATGATAATACTATAATTTTTTGATTATCCTTTGGTATATTAGTGGTGGATTCAACATGTTAATAATATTTCTTTGACTGGAGCTTGATCCCTAATGAATAGTGGACGTTTTCAGGTAAGTTTCCATGGATAAATAATATTAAGACTCTATTATTCTTGAATCTCAACTTGGATCTCTTTTTCATTGATGGATTGTTGGTGGATTGATATTCATTGGCTAGACCCAAGGTTCTATTCTAGAATTAATGAGAAATTAATGATTCGTTATTGGATCAACAATGATTTCGTTGAATTGGCATCTTATTCTTTGAAATGTCTTATAACTAGTTCCATTGATGGAATTATTAAGGAATGTAATTCTAGAAAAAACTTATTAATATGAAATATACTTGGGCCTCTATTTCTAAACCTTATTCTTAACGAACCAATACCATGATAGGCATCCTTGATGTGCAAGATAGTTCTCCATGGGTGTACAACATGATTCAAGCTTCAATCCTTTGATGAAATTTAGAGTAATTCATAAACAACCATGAGGTAGGAAGTTCCTTACCATTTGGGTCTCTTGTATACACTTGTTTCCTTGGTATGTTACTTGTGCTACAAAGTTTGTTTACCATTCTTGATAGAGATTGTTTGTGGGTGTGTGTGTATCCCATGAGACCCATTTACAATTATTTATTCCATGAGTATAATTATATCTCATTTGACCATGTTTTATGTTGATCACATGTATTTTGTATTATTAATATATTCTCATGATGATATGTTATGTTTTATCTTATATTCTCTACCTTGTTATGTTTGTTACCATGCCTTTGGATATTTTTTTATTTATAATTGAAACATGTGGACTATCATGATATGTTTATCCCTTCCAGGGGAGTGTGCATGGATTTTGATGATGATGATGATGGACCTAAGAACAAGGTAGGGACATGATAGCATAGAGGCTAGACTTGAGGCAACGACATTATGGGCATGACAGACTGGAAGCCTGACCCGAGGCATGGATGGGGTACGACGACCTGGAGGTATGACCCTTGATGGATCTAGGATATGACATCATGGATACCTGATCTGAATCAATGCCTTGAGACCACCAAGAAACATGATTACTGGCCTTTTGTATATATCTTGATCACTTGTGATATCCTATGATTATCCTTCTAGAATAGATTCAAAGTAGGTACTATCAAGGATAGTGGTGGATTGGATAGCACATGAGTGCTTGGTATATGATTTTTTATACTTACTTTCACATTTATTATTATTTTGGAATACACTTGGTATACCTATGAACACTTGTTAAGAACGCATTGGTGGTGTCCTACTAATGTTTATTACTCACACCCCGCACAAGCATATTGATTCGTGTGAAGACTTTATGTATAGGGATCTAGACAAGGGAATGGGACCCATGGAAGATGGTTGAGCTGAGGAGCATGGAGCTGGAGGCAACATCGATATATACTCCAGAGGATTTCATAGCGTTTCTTTTATTTACTTGAACTCTATATACTTTGGTTTTTATTTCCAAACTGAGAGACCGTTTTATTTATTTTTATAACTTGTGTTTCATCCATTATTACATTATGATGATTTAGTCTTTTGATTGATATTATGATTGTTATATTTTTATTATTTATATTTTTGGTGTATGTGATTATCAGAAGGTATAGTCTCTCCACTAATAGTGTTTGGGGCCTCGCTGCTAGTCGGCATCCTCTTACGTATAAAAACACATGCATGAGGTCTTATGGCTCTCTAGCTTGAACATGGTGGTTTGGATTAGGGCATTACAGGGCATCAGCATTGAGGAACGAGGGCGCACACAGGTCAAGAGGGGTGTACAGGGGTGGGGGTGGGGTGATAGTGTTTTCTTAATATTTGGAGACAGTTTTAATTAAACCACTTCTAAATGGAATAGTATTTATTATTATTTAAAAGATAATGGTAGTCATAGAAAACTACTGATATATTTTTATAAATTTAGAGTTAGTAGTGGTTAGAATAATTGTCATTAATAAATTACTATTAATCCATGTAACCAAAAAAATATAAAAAAACCCAAGAGTTATCGGTTGATAAGTCCTTAAAAACAATATTCACATACCTTTAGTTCTGAGGGTTGATTTTCCTAAAAATGTTTCACAAAGTCGATAGTAAATGTTGGCTTCTATGAAACTTTGAATGGTGGAAAAGAGCAGCACAATTATTAGGGTTCTTTTCAAATCAAAAAAGGTTTTTGTCAGTACTAATTAAACATTGTTGATAAAATTACCCTTTATTAGTACTAAATTATTAAACATTGATAAAAAAACTTTTATCAATGCTAAATTTAGCACTAATATAACAAGATTTATTAGTGCTAAAACTAGTGTTGATAAAACGCAAACTAAAAAAATTATTAATTTTATAACTTTATAAATATTCATAATATTATATATATTTTTATAATTTTTAATTGTATTTAAATAGTATTAGTTATATTTTTATAAATATTATTAATTGTATAAATGAATAAATATTTTAGACAAAATAAAATTATATAATTGTATTTATAAAAATTAACTATATTGTATTTAAATGAAAAATAAATACAATATATTTTACTAATTAAATATAAATATTAAATTTATTGTTAATTTTATTTTAATAAATTCCATTAATTATTTTTTATATTTAAATTGAATTTATTTTTAAAAAATCCATTATTTATATTAAAGGATGTTTCGTCCAGGCTATGTACCTCCACTAGATCATTTCTCTTTGTGTACCTTCCTCTCTGCCTCTCCTGATACCCTCGCATTGTCCTCTTTGTTATCCTCCCCAGATACCAGTTCTTACTTCATGTCAAACATGTCCTCCAATCCTATCTACCTCCATAAATATTTGATTTCCCTTCCTCATTCCTCTGCAAATACTTTATGTATCATAAAGGACTTGCATACTCCCATTCATTTTCCTCTGAAAATACTGCTTCTCTTACAAAGGAACCACATCAAACATGATTGAGTTTCTTATAAATACTCCCTCTATCATCACATGGAATTTTCCATAGAATATCTTCTCTAAGGCATTGTCATAATACCACTGGATTTCAAAGGTATTGTCGTCACATATTTCTGAAACCCTACAGCATACATCTTCTACTTTGTTGAAATATATGAGTAATTTACGACATATATTTTATAGGTGACTCGCTATAAGTTAATTCCTATACATGTAATCATTTAATGATATATCCTTCATCAATATTTTATTTTTTTATTTTTTTACATACCATTCATTATGATAAAGGAGACTGGTCCTGCCTAAAGCCCCATATCTACAATGCACCTACCTATGTTCTCATCCCTTTTTAGCACATAGGCACCCTTGAATTTGTGAAATAGAAATTAAAACAATTGATATAACTTCCTTTTCAATTATTTCATTGTGAAATTAAGATAATAAAATGAGAAACATGGACTAGACTTTTCAATTTTCCTATTACAGCGACCAACTTCTTCGAAAAAAATCATACTTCTATCTCTCTTTACATTAATGGTGCCAATTTATTCTAATTTTCTATGTATTTGTTTGAACTTAAAGTTCAATGTATGTAAAAAAAATTAATGTTCATTGTATTCTTATTTGTTTAATTATTGACTCTATATGTGTTGTATTATTATTCTTTAAATAAAGTCTCTAAATGTCTAGTGTATGCAATTTCTCATATGTATTTGTTCACTACAAGTTTGTTGATATAATGTTGACTCTCTCTATATCTTGAATTTATGTTTTTTGTCTAAATATTTACTCAATTTTATTCCCCATATTATTTTTTTGTATATTCATTTCCCTATATTTTATTTCATTTTCCCTTTCATGTCGTTTTTTCACTAAATTTCACTATATATCAAGCATGTTTATATTATCATTCATATCATTATTCTTTTTAAAATTTATTTATTTATTTTGTATCTTACACATTTCATTTGTTCTTCCTCTATTTTATTTCATTTTTTCCTATATTTGATTTTATATGCCTTTTTATTTTGACTAAAGTTGACTTCAAGCTTTCATAGATCACAACGGAAAGGACTGTCCCTTTTAAAATATCAGGTCTATTGCAGAAACCTAGGCTATAACATTCTAAATGATAACTTTTTTATATTTTTCTTTTATATATATTTCCTCAACTCTATTTTCACACTCCATTATCTTGGATTTGTTAGAATGTATTGATAATTTAGTTGGTATATTGACATAATTCAATGTATAATTGATATATACATTGATGTTTTTCAATATTATTATGATAACATCAATTATACATTGAATATAATAATAAGATGTATTTATAATTACCAAGGAACTATTATTTCTTTAAATAGAGGAAGTCTTATTTATTTAAATTTTCTTTTTTACATATTAATATTTTTCATTTCAATTAGAAATGCATGAGAATTATCTTGGATATGTTCAAGTCTTATGTGATTGGGTTTGAATCAACCAAGAATGGGAGTATTTTATAAATGATATATATGTTTCATATCCTGTACATATATATTAAATATTATGGATTTTAGTTTCTATCCTTTCTATGTTTCAATTACTATATACTATGTGTTTTTATATATATTACATATTAAATGTTTAGTGACCAAACATATTATAGTTTCATTAGACCAACCAAATTCAAACAAAGTTTGTTAAGATAATAATTACAAACTATGAATTGTTTTTTAAGAATTAGTGTATTCAACCCTTTTAACCTCGATAGACTAATCAATGGTTTAAGAACACATGTTTCCAGAGTTGGTTACAAATGCATCACATTGATGTTTTTTATTTATATGTATTTATTATGATATATCATTGGTATATTATTAACATAACTATGGATTTATTGTGATGTATTTTTGGTATATTAATACATCTTAAGAGATCCAACTCAATTATGTTGGTATATTTATTATGATGTATTGTTGGTATATTATTAATAGTACATCATAATTATACATTGATTCAATAACATAATTTATCCAACTCAATTATGTTCACATCCAATAATTGATGTTATCATAATAAATACATATTATTATTATACATTGACATTTTTATACCATTAGTATAATAAAATTGAACAATACATCATTTTATTTGAATCAATTTCAATTCAAGATGTACTATTAGTACATTATGATGTATTGTCAGTATTATTTATATAGTTATGATGTACACTAAAAAAGTATTATCATTAGAGGGGGTTATAACCCCCTCTAAACTCTTTAGCAGTAGTTATGGTGAACTACCACTAAATTGGTTGCCTCATATTGTTAGAGGCAGTTTTCATGAACCAATGGTATATTGATGTGAGATTTAGAGGCAGGTAGAACCTCCTCTAATTGATTTTGAGGATCACATTTAGAGGCAGTTTTTTAACCACCTCTAATTACTTAATATTAAAGGGTTGATCCAAACCACCCCTAAATGTGACCATAGTATTTTTTATTACCCAGAAACACGGGTCCTCACCTCCCTCCCACTCAGTGTAACGACCCAAACTTTCATTAATGGAAATCCCTATTGATCTAATTAAATGTCACTTTATGTAAAATGTTTATATAAAATGTCAACTTATTTGGTTTTATGTTTTTGGATTTTAAAATACTATTAATAATTGTGATCATTGATAATATAGCCGTTGAACAGTGATCACATGATTAGTATAAATATAGGGCTTTAACAAATCCAATTTACTAAGAAAAAGGAAGCGATGACCTCATCTAGTAGACTTGCCCCGTATAAAACCCATTTTTCAGATCTTGGAAAGGAGGTTGCGTCTTTGGGCTTTGATCTTGACCAAGACCAAGCTGAGCTTGAATATGTTAAGCTCGAGCAGGACCGCCTATAAGAGAAGTGGAAGTTGATAGAGATTACCACCCGAGCAATGTTATCCGAGCCACCCCAAGAGTCTGTCACTATCTGTTGATGCTCTTTTTTCGTCACATTGTCTAAAAAAAATGTAAAGGGAAATGACGTAGCACAAATTGATTTATCCTTTGAAGAAAACATCAAAAATAGACGAATGTATGAACAAAGCTTCAGAAGCACATGTGTCGCGCAAGTTCCATCACTGTCGTGCAAGTCAACTTGCGCGACGCCTAATGGTCGTGCAAGTGACTTGCGCGCCCTAAAGGATAACCGCCTGGGGTCTTCTCCAGCCTATAAATAGACCCTATGGGCCCCCCATTTTAGGAGTAATTTTTTCCAAAAACTCATATTTGAGCTCCCGGCGCCCTAGTCTCTTCTCAAAGCTTCTGAAACACTTCTAAGATAATTTCTTACCTAGAACGGAAGATCTAAAGAGGGGGAGGAAGGCCTAAGTGTTGAAACTCATCAACACTTGCGCGCTTGAGTGGACAGCCCTTAAGGGAAATGGCCACACTTGCGCGCCGCCTAACTCCTTCAATAGAACTTGCGCGCCCCTCTTCTGGAAGAACCTCAAAATGATTCTAAAGGCCTTAACCAAGAGTCGCTCAAGTATGACCCTGCCGGTTAACCGTCGCACAAGTACCCATGTGTCGCCCAGGTATACCTGCGCGACCAGGACTTGCGTACCCATGCAGTACCTGCGCGCCTACTAGGACTTGCGCGCCCCTTCCTGTTTGGGTGCCCTTCTTGCCTATTTTACCCCTCTTAAGCAATTCCACCTCTCCTATTCAAGATTAAGTCTTCAAGACACTCTTCAAAGCCATTTATGGCATGATTTCTTGATTTGACTTCCTTATCTAAAAGGAATTTTGTGGAATATCTCTCAAAACCTAGTGATTTACACATCTTTATGTCACTAAAGATTGATATTTCATTCATTCAACCTCATCCTTTAAGATGAGAGAACTCATTAACCTAGGCCTCCTTTTCAGGAATAAGCCCCGATCATAATTCTTAACCTGGGCCTTCTTTTCAGGAATAAGCCCCAGTCATAATCATTAACCTGGCCCTCCTTTTCAGGAATACGCCCCAGTCATAATCATTAACCTGGTCCTCCTTTTCAGGAATAATCCCCAGACATAATTCTTAACCTGGGCCTCCTTTTCAAGAATAAGCCTTAGTCATAATCATTAACTTGGGTCTCCTTTTCAGGAATAAGCCCCAGTCATAATTCTTAGCCTGGGCCACCTTTTCAGGAATAATCCCCAGTCATAATCATTAACCTGGGCCTCCTTTTCAGGAATAATCCCAAGTCATAATTCTTAACCTGTGCCTCCTTTTCAGGAATAAGCCCTTGTCATAATCATTAACCTGGGCCTCCTTTTCAGGAGTAAGCCCCAGTCTCAAATATGGGCATCCTCTTCAGGAGTAAGCCCTAAGTCCCTTAATTTTTCAAGTCTCTTAACCTGGGCCTCCTTTTCAGGAGTAAGCCCCGGTCTTAATTTCTCTTAACTAGTCCGAATTTACCTTTGATCTAGGATTCCTTCTCAGGAGTAAGCCCCAAGTTAGAGTATTCAAATATCCATAAAGCACATATACCTTTATGGACCCTGTTCCTAGATTTCTTCCCTAAAGTAAATCCTAATCTTCATTTATCTGGGCAGTCATACATACATAAGTCCCACATTATTTCTTATGATTGCATCTTTCATGGCACAATTGTCTAATTTTTACCAATACCTCTTATTTCTCACACCGAGCATGACTTAAGTGAGCTTAGAGTGTAAAAGTAATTATGACTTACTTATTTGAGCCATCAATCATAAACATCATACTCCCTTACTCAAAATATGTGGTTTCTGATTCCTTTTCTAAACAAAGGATACGTAGGTTGCCCATCTGCGGGTTAGATCCCAACTCTGAAATAATCCATGTCCTTCTGAATGACAATAAACTTCAAGTGCCCCACTGAGTGGCTTTAAAACCAGCATGGTCATCATAATGACCAAGATAATTCTATATAAATGTGTCGAAGGATACCATTGACCAAGAATCTATAATAAATACAGATGATTCTCTATCGATGAATAACCTAGAATACATATAAAAGATTCTCTAAATTTCCTACATATTTAATCATTGATTTTAAGATCTGAAGGAAAGCTCATTTTATACTTGTTAATGTAATAAGGATTCATGAACATAACTTAAATCTATAAAGAGAGTCCCTGAGTAGACAATAATTCCCCTCAAAAAGGTGTGATGAGTCCAACCTCCCATCCTCTCGACCAATGAAAATTCCTAAGCCTCATCAGTCCACAAACTAATGAGCGCCTACCTTTAGAAAGTAAGTCCAAATGGATGTGGAATCATTGGATGTTTCCGGTTCTATAAACAAACCCGTTAGAAACTGATTGGAATGTTTGAACCTTCAATCAAGGAGGTCATCCCCAAATTCTGAGGGAAACAAAAAATGGTGAACCCGATGTGAATCCTTAACCAAGTTAAAATGATGTTTTACCTATTTGTTAGGCCCCTATTTAAAACTCAATGAGAGGACCAACAAAAACAATCATTGACATATGTGATCATCCAAAAGTTGTAGTGGCTGAATTTATCTTGATTACTTCTGTTATATCAAACAGGCACTCTTTTCCAAGATCTTCTGCATTTCCAGAATGGTTGCTCTTAAGTTCACACCTGTGAATACTGCTGCTACAAATACCACTGTTGCTACTCCTACTGGATCGTCATCCGCTCTAAGGATGACATCACCTACTCAGCGTCTTCAATACTGGGTATCAAATGCGCTGGTTAAGGAGTACTGTCCACACGGTACCATCCCAACTCTGGAGGCTGCCCGACAAGCCCTCTAAGTGAACAACTCACACCGGTCGTCCGAACAATGATGACCAGTGATCAAGAAGCAGATGGTGCTAACCACCGTCTCCAACCGTTTTAGGTCGTTATCCTCGGAACGCAATCACCATTCACTCCCATATTCTATGGAGGTGAATGAGTAGGTCCCTCAAGGCCTTAATTCAAGGAAGCAGGAGTCCTTCCCGAGGGCTCCCATAAACAATTGCCGCCAGACTCGTGCAGTAGTGTGCCCTCAACATGATGAGGGTGTCGACTCTAGGCGTTCGGCTCAGGTTACTCAAACCCAAGTAGGCAAGACAAATCACCAGAGGCAAAATCCGGTTAACAGTGAGCAGGTTCTCATCTCTTCCATCTCCGGATAAGTCCACCAACCTAACTTAGTGGCAAGCAATGAGCAGGCACACACACCTGTCCATTTTAATTCTGATGTCCAACAGACTCGTCTGGAAGCATCACGCCAATCCCGTCAGGCAATTCCGGTGGAGTACTATAGGTAGGAACATACACCTGTTTATACATCATCATCTAGTCAGCAGGCTCGTCTGACTACATATGATGGAGCTTATCAACCACATTTGGAGAAGTGCAATCAGCAAGCACATACACCAGCTAATACTAATCAATCCTACCAACAGTCTCTCTTGGTAGCACACGGAGAAGTCAGTCAGAAAGCTCCGGCGAAAAACAGGAGGTAGACTCAACTCTCTGCCCCCACACTTGAGTACTGTCAGGATTCACTGACAGGAAAAGGAGGACAGGAGCAGGCACACACACCTACTCCAATCACAGAATGGACGTATATCCCCGTTCCGGAAGCTGAAGTCACCAAGAATATTCTATCAATGGTGAAATAGCGGAAGAAAATCCATGCTCATATTCTGGATGCCTGCCAGGATATTATAACAGCTTCTGCAGCATCTCAGGGAAAGACACATAAATCTATCCCTACCAGTGGAGTGACACATCAACATTTCACTCCATAACAGACACACGCATTTGTTCCAGTCCAAGAGGGTTGTGGGGCATACTCCCCCATATCATACGGACAATCAAGTCAGGCACATACACCTGATTTGAGTGGAGATCGTCAACCTAACCTGGCCATCTCTCCTGATAAATCACATACACCTGCTCAGAGCAGTCACTTTTGTCAACAAGTGGTTTCCAAGGTGAGTAAGAAGGCGTCTAAGAAGAAGACCCGCCCATCACAGTCAAAAGATCAAGAGCCAATCTGTAACAAGGCCTTGCTCGATGCTGGAGTTCTTGAATCCCTCGGACAATTATTTGTTGAAATCCAAGATTCTACTCCCTCATTTCCCAATAGTGTTAACATTAATTTCGAAGGTCTTCAACAGACACTTCCTCGTGAAGGCTTGCTTCATTACAATTCGGTCGATTTCGAAGTTTCGTCTTCAGATGAGAGCCACAGGAACCCTCTATGTGGTCAAAAGACCAAGGAGAAAAAGATCTTATCTTTTGCTGTAACCCATTATGGTGGTCCTCCCTATGATGATGAATTTTGCTGCAAAATTCCTCTCCGTAGTAGTGATGCACATTGCCCGTAAAATTCTCCAGTGGACAATGTAGTGCCGAGAAAGTCCTCTTATCTTGAGGCACTTGAAATTTTGAAACCATTCATGTCTGATGCTTCATCGCTAGTAGGTGAAATACTTTCTCAATCAGAAGATAGCTTAGGGTGTAGGTCATTCTCCGAACCACCCCTAAGTCATGCATCTTCTAGTTTGATCAATGATTTCTCTACCAATATTATTGAATCTGATGAAGCAACAAGGAAACACCAACTCTAGTCAAATCAGGTAGAAGAATCTTCATTGAATGATAAAGAGGAAATGATGAACATGAGAAAAAAACTGGAAAAGGGTGAAGTACCAGTCATTTTTTGGCCTCTGGCTGACTCTCAGTATGACATTCAAAAGATGTTGACGGAAGATGGAATTCATGATATTCATCTCAACATATGGAAAACTCTTTGTTAGTTGAAGAAGAAATTATTATCTTATGATGAATATGAAAATCATCTTAAGATAATAGAAGGGTTACAACGTCAGATTGATTTGGCATCTCTATTAGTTTCTCGATATCCGAAGGCTAAAAAGAAGCAGAGAGCTCTTCAACATTCATGCCTTGGCGCACTAAGAAGATTGCATCAGTTAATTTCCAATTCCCCATATGGTATTCATGTTAGAGGATGGGGTTTTCATAGAGCACTACATTTCACGGTACTCTCCAGTCAGCAAAGCCCACCGAAAATGGTCTCATGCAATGTTATTGACCATGGCCAGCCATAGTCTATGGGCTTTGTTTGTAATCAAAATCTTTCCCAAGAACAGGGCTCAACTAGTTCCTCTCAAAATCAAGGATACAGATAACAAGTTGTTGAATTACTCCTGCATCAAGAAAATGAGAATATTGAACAGGCCTCTCATATGGAGCAAGCACATCATCAAGTGACATAAGTGTTGGAAATCATACAATGGTCTTTTGAACCAGGTGATAAAAGTGGATACAGGTTAATGCATCCAGCTAATTTTCAGACTAAGGTTCGTAAGATCAGGAGAGATTTTAAGAAAGTCTCAGACATAGCATGTTAAGAGCCACCCCAGCTTGCCAGACTGGGGACTCTTTTAAACCAACCCTCAAAATCAACAAATAGGATTCAAGGAGTTGAGCAGGAACAGCAGGAACAGCCCCAGTTCACCGGACTGGGGACTTTTTCAAATCATCAATCCCCTCCTCAGAGAAATTCGGTCTTTTCTCGATTGGGGAAGAATCCTCAAGAGGAATGAAGAGCCAAATTATCAGGAGATTCTCTCCAAATTACAGTTCGTCAAGAAGTTCCTGAGGGATCGAATAAAAAAAAGGCAATGTCTCATAAAAGACATGGAAGAAGAAAATATCACAGAAATGCTGATAGAAGGTATGTGATGCGTTATGCATCAATCAATGTCATCAATGTCGTTGTTGTTGATCCACCAGATGAGGCTCACTCAGGGGACTCAGATGAAGAGGTTCCTGCTCAAGAAGATGTACGCACTGACACAAATGAAGAAGGTGTGCGTACACAAAATCAAAGGGTTACTCAGAACCTAGGTAATCCTTCAAGTAATGCACTTCCCCCTCTCTGAAAAGGATCCAACAAAGGGAGGGGAAAGAATCAGGTTACATATCCTTCCTCTGGAGAAGGCCAATCACTCTCAATAGAGAAAAGGTTTTCACAATAGGAGGAAGAAATGAGGGAATTAAGGAGGTTGAATTCAGAACTACTTCAAGTTAGTCTTCTTATTAAGCATGCTGGAGTCAGTCAGCCAAGGGAATTTGTTGCAGCTACTGAGATGGGTCAAGAATATCATCATCTATCATTACACCCTCATAGTTCTAATCCTACAGGTCAAGTGCAACAACATTTGGCAGTGCTACCATCAGTTACAGCACCAACCACCACATCTGTCCAAGCTCCATTCATTGCACCTACCCAAGTCCAAGTTCAACTGGATGTTTCTAAAAAGTTAATAACTACCATTGAGTCATTAATAGCTCGGTTAGAAACTATATAAGGGAAACGTGCACAGGTTCAACCAGAAAAGAAAGTTTACCCTGAATGGGTAGATTCAATCTCTCCTCCATCCAGTTTTGGAAACCCTATATTCCCTATTTTCAATGGATCAGGAGACCCTGAACAGCATTAAACACATTACATGTCTTGTTGTGATCCTATGATGGGAACTCTGGAGCAGCAAGAAGCAGTAAAACTCATATGCTTCGTACGGACCTTACAAGGACCAGTATTTGTCTGGTATACAATCTTGCAATCCCAGTCAATTACCAGATGGGAGGATCTTTGCCAAAAATTTCTTCTTCAGTTCAGCTCAACTTTTCCAAAGACAACAGTTTTCGATCTTACAAACTGTAAGTAAAGATAGAATGAAAGGGTCTTAGATTTCATTGCTCACTGGAAGGGATTAACATATTTCCTAAGCTTAGCACTCCCTCAAGAATAATTGTTTCCAATCTGTGTGGAAAATCCGCATGACGAATTACGCACGCCATTAATCCCTATGAAATACACATGAGGGTTTTGAGACATTACTTCAATCGCTCAGCAGATTTAAGATTCTCTTATACAGGCTAAGGCTAAATCTCATGTAATTCCATCAGTTCCAGGAAGGAGAATGGGTAAATCAGAAATGCTACAGTTATGCTTAAACAAGAACCTGTACCTGTTTCTACTTCAAAACCTTCATCTTCTCGAAGGGCTCCACCTCATGAGCACCAACAACAAAGGCCGTTTCATCCAGATGATCAAAGAGATCAAAGACGAAAATAATTTGAGGATCTGAAGAGAAAAACATACTCTTTCCAAAATGAACAAGTTTCTGGTTACTTCATTTCGGCTCTGGAAAATAATCTGATTCAATTTCCAAGTCCTAAGAGGCCAAACAAGGAAGGAGATGAAGACCATCCCAATTATTTCCCTTTTCATCAAATGTTGGGGTATCCCATCCAGGAGTGTTTTGTCTTCAAAGACCTCCTGCAAAAGATGGTCGACTCAGGACAATTCAAACCGAAAGGTTCTTCAGCTCAGGTAGCATGTGTTACTGCTATAGTTCCATAGGAGGAAGGAAAATGGAAAGAAATCAAAAGTAAAAATGCACAGAAGTATGATAATTGGATGGTCATAAAGACAATCAACCGAACTCATGCTATTTTTTGAACACAATTAAATAAACTGATTGTGTCTTCTTCCATGAATATTGTGGAAAAACCCTCTTCATCAGAGGGAAAGTCCTCAAAGAAACGGCATGATTCAAATAAAGAAAAAGAATCAGAAGAAGATGATTATGTGTCAAAGCCTAAGTTTTCTTTGACTATGGAAGACTTCATTCCATCTACTTTAAATCCACGGGCACCGTCCCACCAAACGGTACAGCCTAAACAGGATAATCAGGCAGAGTCTTCATCAGATGAAGAGTTTATCTTCGGTTCTGTTAATATGATTCAATTAACGGATCCATATGCCAGTCGCAGTTTCGATTTCGATGTGCCTGAATTCCCTGTATCAAATAGGGGAATTAGAGGAAGTTCCAGAGGCTCAGGATACAGGGGAAGACATTGATCTTTCAGAAGCCACTATTCCAATTCTACCCCTGCTAGAACTGTGTACGCAGCAGAAACTCATGGTAGATCCCTTCAGCGAGCTCAGCAAGAAAAAGCAAGTTATTCTACCAATAGCAAATTCAGTCCTAGCACAGTTATTTTGGAAGACCGGTTGAAGGTTCCATCCTCTTCCTCTCAGCAAGTAAATGGATCTAATCAGTCTAATCTTCCAAAACTAGGAATATTGCCAACTCCTATCCCAATACAAGATGCATCAACTTCCAAAGCATCCGCTTCCAAGGTACCTACTAAACCACATATTCCTATTGGGAAACGCAGAACTCTGGATCAAAATTATGATGTATTGAAACACTTGGACCAAGTACCAGACAAGTTATCAATTATGGATGCTCTGAATCTGTCAAAAGATCTTCAGTAAGCACTCATCGGGGCTTTGTCAAGTCCTCAGGAGTTTGAAACTGAAATTGCTGCAGCTGAAGTATATCACATAGAGAATAATCCTGCATAATTCTATGCAATAATATCTTTTACTGATGAAGATGAATATGATGTTGTGCATGGGAATATTAGACCTTTGTACTTATCTGGCAAGGTCAATGGCGTAGACGTCCGAAGATCTTTCATTGACAATAGTTCAGGAGTCAACCTCATGCCCATTCGTACACTTCGTCGAATGGGCCTCATGGAATTTGATTTATCTCCTTTTACCATGATGTTACAAGGATATGATAAAAATGTACAAGAACCACTGGGTGAAGTTACACTCAGAACTCAGTTTGGAGATCTTGTATCCAATTTGGATTTCATGGTTGTTGGTCAAGACTCATCTTTCAACATCTTGCTTGGAAGACACTGGTTACATCAACATGCGACTATCCCTTCATCATACCATCAATGTCTCAAATATTGTTTCTATGGTCAAGTTGGGACATTGTATGGTGATAAGGCCCCATTCAAGACATGTGAGTCTCAATACATTGAGGCGGAATTCTATCACATGAAGGGAAGGGAGAAATCCACAACAAAGGAGATTACCAAAGTTAATGCTCCATATGGTTTGGAGAAGACTCCAGTAAATCCATTTACACATGTGAGTACAGATTATGTGTTGCCTATCAGTAAAATTGACAAGATAGACCCAAATCAAAATACTCTTATGGAAAGATCCATAATGTCAATTACGGCAATCGATCCAGACAACATGGGAGAAATTGGTAACCCACCAAGCAGTGATGAAAGCACAAATGGTGACGTCTTCATTTCATCTGCTGAAATCTATCAAGTCTATACTTCGCCAATTAGGCCAGAATAAGTTATAGCAACATCGGAGTTGAACAATGATTTTGATTCTCAATCCATCATCTCCTCTTTATTACCAAAAGAAGACCCTTCATCATCAATCGGGTTGGAAATGGAAGCTTCTTCTTCTAGATATGCAAATTTTGACATCTCTTCTGATCATGAAAATTCTGCTTTATCATCTACTATGCAATTAGAAACGGAAGAAATAACACATGATGAAGAAGAAGAGGAAGATCTCAGAGATGCTCCTCCAGCATTTGAAGAGGGTATCTCTACCACTGTGGATGAACTCGGAGAAATAAATATGGGTACAAAAGAAGATCCACGCCCCACTTTAATCAGTGCAGCCATGACTCTTGAAGAGCAAGAGATGTATATTTCTTTTCTAGATCAAAATAGATATATATTTTCTTGTAACTATATAGAAATGCCTGGGCTTGATCCTGACATTTCTACTCATCATTTAGGTTTACCAGAAGAACATCGAGGATTTAAGCAAGCCGTGAGAAGAACACACCCAACTTATGCTTCCAAAATTGAAGCTGAAGTGGATAATCTTATCAAAGCTAAATTCATCAAATAAGTTCAGTATCCCAAGTGGTTGGATAATATTGTCCCTGTAAAGAAGAAGAACGAACAAATTAGAGTTTGCATCGATTTAAGAGATCTTAATCGGCATTGTCCTAAGGATGATTTCCCAGTTCCAATTACAAAACTTTTAATTGATGAAACAGCTGTCTATAAAGCACTTTCCTTCATGGATGGATATTTCGGATATAATCATATCTGAATGGCCCCAGAAGACGAGGAATCCACATCCTTCAAAGCCCCTCAGGGTGTGTTTTTCTACCGGGTAATTCCCTTTGGCTTAAAGAATGCAGGTGCAACATATCAGCGTGCCATGCATCGTATCTTCAAACCCTTCTTAGGGAAGTTTGTTGAATGCTATGTAGACGATTTGGTGGTTAAATCCAAACAACATTCTAATCACTTGGATGATTTGGAAGTCATATTCCACAATATTCGACAACATAATTTGAAGATGAACCCCTTAAAATGTGCTTTTGGGGTAACCTCAGGAAAATTTCTCAGCTTTTTTGTACGCCATCGTGGTATTGAAGTTGATCCTGAGAAGACCAAGTCAATCCTTGATATTTCACCTCCTCAAAATTTGAAATAATTAAGAGTACTTCAAGGAAACTTATCCTATATTCGGCATTTCATCACCAATTTGGTAGGAAAAAGTTTACCCTTCACCAAATTGATGAAGAAGGGAGTCACTTACCAGTGGACTAAAGAATTTCAAGAAGCATTCGATATTCTCAATAAATACCTCTTGAGTCCATCGGTACTCATGCCATATGTTGAAGGAAGACCACTTATCCTCTATGTGACAGATCTAGAGTGATCATTTTGTGCCTTTCTTGCTCAAAAAGAATGATGCTGGGAATGAAAACAGCCTCTATTATCTCAGTCGAACTATGCTTGAAGCAGAAACCCAGTATTCATGTATTGAGAAGTGCTGCCTGGCATTAATCTTTGCAGTTCAGAAGTTGAGACGCTACCTTCAACATCACGAGGTCTAATTGGTATCTTGCAATAACCCGCTCAAATTCATCCTTAGTCGTCCAATGCTTACAGGACGTCTGGCAAGGTGGGCAGTTATTTTACAGCAATTTGACATTCAGTATGTGTCTCAAAAGGCGATAAAGGTCCAAGATCTACCTGGTTTCCTGGCTGAACACCCTTCAGTGGAAGACACATCTTCATATATTGAACTCCTTGATGAGGAAGTCTTCTCTATTCAAGAAATTCCTCAAGCATGGGAAATGTATTTTGATGGTGCTTTCAGAAGTCCAACAGGGAGGAAAATGGAAAATCCTAAATTCAACAAAGTTGGCTTAGGAATTGTGCTCATTTCTACAGAAAAGACAGTGTTACCTTATTCCTTCTTATTGTGGGAAGGTGGAACCAATAATGAAGCAGAATACCAAGCTCTCATCGTAGGCTTGGAATTAGCGCTTCAAGCACAAGTGAATCACTTAAAGGTGAAAGGTGATTCAGACCTGGTATGATTACATCAGAGAGTTAATGGTGGAATTCCCTTCAGAATCGACATTTTCTTATGTCCCAAGATCACAAAATGCTCAAGCTGATGCACTGGCTAATATAGCCACAGCTCTGGCAGATCCAAATCGGGATGAGACAACCATTAGTATTGCCCACCGTCATGCAATTTCACCTTATGTTCGAATCAGAACAGAGGAAATTAATGAAATTATTCCCATTCATGAACCGTATGTTCATACTACAGGATGGATGTCACTTATCAGGGAATACCTTCAAAATGGAACACTTCCACCTGATAGAGCTGAGAAAGAAAAAATCCGGCGATGTGTGGTCAATTTTACTCTTTATGATAGCCCGGATCACCTAGAGAAAATTCTCTACAAATGTGGTTTTTATGGATTTCTCTTCAGATGCATTGATGGTGAAGAGACAATGGATGTCATGAAAGAAGTGCATACAGGAGTCTGTGGTGCCCACTAGTATGGACATAGACTGTATGATCAGATTCGAAGGCTTGGATACTTTTGGCCTTCAATGATACAAGATTGTGTTTATTTCACAAAGAAGTTTCATTCATGCCAAGTACATGACAACTTCATTCATCAACCTCCAGATTTTATTCATACAGCTAAATACTCATGGCCATTTTCCATATGGGGAATGGATGTGGTGGGACCTTACCCTTCGGCTATATCCAAGCATTTTAAGTACATTCTTACTGCTACTGAATTCTTTTCCAAATGGGCAGAGGCAATACCTCTCAAGGAAGTCAGTTCTAAATGCATTGTTAACTTCATCAAGTCTAACATCATTGCTAGATTTAGTGTCCCTCATACCATATTGACGGACAATGGCACCAACTTCTGTTCATCCGAGGTGAAGAAGTTGTATCAAGAATACAACATCAAATCCAACCATTCATCTCGGTATCATGCAGCGGCCAATGGCCAGATAGAAGCCTTCAACAAGACTCTTTCAAATATACTACAAAAGATGGTGTATAAAGATAAGAAGTCATGGCCTGATAAACTCTTTCATGCTTTATGGGCTTATCGGACTACCACCCGCACTGCAACGTGATCAACTCCATATTCATTGGTATATGGAACGGAAACAGTCTTGCCAATTGAAGTTCAACTACCCTCGCTCAGAGTTTCCATTTTTGATCAATCATCTACATATGAACAAACTCAAAAGTGATTGAATGAATTGGAATGGTTAGATGAGAAAAGATTTTGCACTTTGCACCACTTGGAAGTCTATCAGAATCGAATAGCACGAGATTTTAACAAAAAAGTTCGTCTTCATTCATTAACTCTGGGAGAATTGGTATTAGTTCTTAGAACTCCAATGATACCAGGAAAGAAACCTCCCAAGCTTGAGCCAAAATGGGAAGGACCTTACTCAATACATAGGGTCTACTCCAATGGAGCTTATTCATTAATCTCGATGGATGGAGAACTCATCACTACTCCAACCAATTCCAAATTTTTGAAGAATTGTTTTATATAAACACAAAATATATCACCTGAAAGGTCCTGTATGACCTTAAACTACACCACTGTCCAGAAAGACGTTAAACTGCATAACCAACGGTCCATGAATATGACCCTAAACTATTTTCACATACATCCAACATGACTTTAAACTATGAAAAAAGTTCCCTAATTCATCCAACATAACGTTAAATGGTTTACTCTTTTGTCCTCACTGCATGACATTAAACTGCACAGTCCCCCTTTCGTCCAACATGATGTTAAACTAAATTGTCCCCATCATCCTAAATACATGATGCTAAACTGTAAAGAAAGTCCTTGATACGTTCTACATGACATTAAACTGTACTTTGTCCCTGCTACATGACACTAAACTGTGCAGCACCAATAGTCCTAACTACAAGACTTTAAACTGCATATTCCGTTTATATGTCCTACATGACATTAAACTATGCATCGTTAAGGTTGTTGTTACCTCTTGTTTCTCACATCGAGTATGACTCACGTGAGCTTAGAGCAAACCTCAACCATAACACTCTCTCTGGCCTACTAACCATGTGTAAGTCCCAACAACATCATTTTTTAGGTCGTTTTCCCCAAGAACAATTTGATCATTAATTCATTCTTTAATTGAACTACGCAGACTTTGATCCTTGCCTTCCAGGATGGGTACGTAGGAAACCTCCCAAGGTTCAAGACCAAAACCAATCTCTTCACATCGGTTCACCTCCATCTCATACGATGTTGATTCGTGAAACTGCCCCTAGAATCAATATCTTTTCATTGGTTCACTTTCGTCTTTGTTATACGACGTTAAACTATACAACAATTTTGTCCAGTATGACAATAAACTACAATATTCTTTGATACCCTTACCTGATAGGGAACCATTATTTACATTGATTTTTCAATCATGTTTCATTTCAAAGACTACGTGCATACATGGAAATGCCTAAACCTTTTATCTTGGGTTAAACCATCATTGTACTAAAGTCCCCTTTCACCCTTCACATGTACGAACCAAATTTGTACAGAGGGTATTTATAGAACTATGTGGGATTGATTCCCATATTTATGGGATACGTAGGAATGTTCGAGTGTCCCTTGAATTCAGCCCCAAGCCTTTTGGGCCTAACCCCAAATTCCACTTCTAGTCCCTTGGCTGAAAAGTCCCCATGAAAACACACACTATGTATTTATTACAAATGGTCCAAGCTCTATGACCCTAAACTAATATCTATAATCCTTTTGTCCCACACAATGTTAAACTGTAATTTAAGAACTACGTATGGCTTGATTACCATCCTTATAGGATACGTAGTGAAGTCCAACATCTTAATTCAGAACCCATCCACAACATGATTATGGTTAGCATTGATATGTGTATCTTTGTATACATTGGACAATACCCATATTTATGTGTCATAATCCTAACCTTAAATATTTTCAGATCTTCATAGCCCTTTTATTGACTTTTAGTCACAAAAAAGTCAAATTTCTGAGAGTTCTTTTACCTGACTATGTAGCACGTACCCTTAGGCGGCCTTGCATAAACAGTCTACATAACAGACTTTTCAGCCAAAAGATACTATTATTTGACTATGCATCCAATGCCCTTAGGTGGCCCTGCATAATTCAACCCCCTAATGGGTTTGTTAAATAATGGTAACTTCATTCTTGGGAAGAAAGCCTCTTTTGTCCTTATTGGTCTTAAATGATAGTATGTAGGGATCCGCAAAAATATCCATCCTTAACTTATTTGTCCCATATCCTTTTTCATGATCTGAAAGTATTCAAGTCTACGGTTTATATTCTCCTTCTCTACGTTTGGTTCAGACCTTCGTAGAAGTGATATTCATCCAGTTCTTCGATAATCTTGTTCGGAAATATCTTCTCCATATTCAAGTACCTCTTTCCATACAACAAACTCTATACTTTGGAAAATTTGAATCTTCATAAACTTTCACTGGCTTTTAGCAGTAGAAAGGTAAATTTATGAGAGTTCTTTTTCCTGACTATGCAGCACGTGACCTTAGGCGGCCTTCCATAAACAGTCCACATAACAGACTTGTCAGCCGAAAGATACTATTATTTGACTTTTCAGCCAATTCCCTTAGGTGGCCCTGCATAATTCAACCCCATAACGGGTTTGTTAAACAATGGTAACTTCATTCTTGGGAACTACTTCTTCTAATGCCTTTTATCTCTTTTTCATATCATTCCTCATATTCAAATATTTTTAAGTCATAGTTTACATATTTTTTCCCTCATACTTGAGTATGGTAATATTTTTTCAGATAAATTGTCAAAAAAATTGAGTCAATTCTAATTCATTCAGTCAAAGCTATTTTGACCTTAAACATTAGTCTCCTTATGTCCGACGTGCATGACTTTAAATTGCCCAAAAAAGACAAGGGAACTCTGAATAAAAGTCAAGTTCTAACTCACTAAACATACATTTTGTATGATTTAGGTAATAATGAGCAATTAAGAGTTTCAAAGTTTGTAGGGTTATTTATATTAATCCTAGTAAAAATCAAGTTGTGCTTACTAGGCCCATTGGATTAGGTAAAATTTAAAGCAGGTAGCGAAATAATACAAGCATAAATGATTCAAGATAAAAGTATTCTCCATTGATGCACAAGAATTAGAGGGACATACACAGATTGGAGCCTCTTCTATTTTTCAGGAGATTAAAAAAAACTGTCAACATAAGTCTTCACTTGATGTACAACATCCCGAGCTTCATCAGCAGTTACTTGAAGATCGTTCACTCGACCAGCTTCACTCTTCTCAGCTTGATGGAGTGACTTCTTGGCATCTGCAATGGCTTTCATACCATTCGTTTGAACTCCCTCCAATGAATTATTGAGCTGATCAAGTTCCCCAATAACAGCATCTAACTGTTGTTGGAGCTTCACCTGCTAGACGACTTTTTCTTTGATTTTATGCTTCAGCTCCTTCATCTTGGCAACATAATCAGCCTCAGCTCAGGATACCGCAGCCTCAAATTTGCCGATGTTAACTGATAGTTTCACCCTGGTCAGATATTCGCGACACTTTTGCTCCTACTCCCTCCTGAAGATGACCTGTTTCACCGCGGCATGGATCTTTTCATATCCAAAACCGCTAAGTCCTAGCATGAAAAACTGGGATGACAATCGAGGGATCTTCGATGATATCTCTTCTAAAGGCACCTCAGATATGATTTTCCATATGTTGTTCCATGCCTTGCGTCGTAAAAATCTGAACGCTTTAAGCACATCTGGGTATAATTCAAAATCATCATCATAGGGGGGCATGTAATATGAGATTAATTCACTTAAGGAAGTGCCATGTTCTGCTCTTTCCCCCCTGACTTGTGCTTCTTCGCTTTCAATTCCCGTTGGGGCAAAGGATGAGGCCTCACCTCCAGATCTATCCACTGTAGTTGATAGCCCTACATGATTAATTGAAAGCTTTGTTTAGCTTCAAAGGATAACAAAAGAATCGATTGTCTTGCAAATTAAGTACAATCACAAATATTGTTATCCCTTACCCGATGGTAGATCAGCTACCTGAGAAGACTCCTTCCCATCTTTCCCAGTCTCAACAGGATCTTCAAGATGGGTCTCAGGAGGGTTTACTGGGTTTATCTATACTTGATCTAATGTTTCTGCAATGGTAGGGTTGCCATCAATGTCCATACCCTCTTCAAGCATTGGTAGTTCAGTAGCTTCTATGGATAGAACTGCATATTATTTTCAGTCATGATTAGAAGTGTAAATTATAAGAAATTTTACTAGGCGAAGGATAACACTCACGCCCAAGGTCTTCTAAATCACATGACAACTTAGCATGATCATAAAATTTTTCGAAATACATTCCATGATTCATCATTTCATCCAATGATATTTTAGAATCCTGGTTAGCCTCACCAGTGGGAGCGTTTGATGTGTCTTCTTGATGACTTACGTCCTGCAGCCCCTGACCCTTGACAGCATCTTCGGATAAAATTACAGCATCAGTTGCAACAGCCTCTAGAAGCTCTAATGCAGGAGTTGAACCTGAAGTATCACAGAATGGAATCCAGTCAGTGTTTCGTTCAAAAATTTTATGAAGCATTATTGACTTACCAGAAACAGGTTCTTCTCTTCTTGCAATAGCAGCAGGAGGGATACTGGGAATAGATGCTAGCTCTTCTCCAGGAGAAGCCAAGTTAGCTTGGATCTGTGATTGTTACACAGCACCCTTTGTGGTCCTTGAAGGAGGATCAATCCTTTCCCTCAAGGGTGAAATTGAAGAATTCCCTACAATCCCCAGAAATATGAGTAACCATGTGGTCATGGGTATAGACTCATGATTACCTGAAGGACTTCCTGCTGCTAATAAAGCATTTAGCTATGGACTTCCTCCTTCGTTTCCTTTGCTTCTTTGGTTTTTTGGGAGTATAGGCAATCTCTCTTATTGGCACTTGGATTGGAGAATGGAATGTTATGTCCAATGCCTCATTCATGGTCTGCTGGCCTGGAGATATCTCACCCAGTTCGCGAGGAGAATCAGCAGCAGCCCCGATGGCAGTACGACCAGGGCTATACTGTGGAGAAGGAACCTCAGTTCCTTTCTTTGCAAGCTGCAAGATGAAGAAAATAACTTCCTTAAGTAACAAATCTTTGACTGGAATCAAGTTTCAAAGAAAATAAGGAAAGAAAACTTACATCTTCAGGAGCCACATAATCATGCCACTCCTCATCTCCAGAACCACCAGCCCCCTTAGTGGTGCCACGATCAATCATTTCCTTCACCCTCCTGGTGACAGGAACAGACTCATCAGTGGCATATATGAGCATTTACAGCTCTCTGATGTAAGATCTCACTTCATTGTGGTTATCCTTGTATTGAATATTTGTAGAATCTAGAAGATTCCCTATTCTAGGAAGTTGTAGGCCCTCACATAAATCCATCCAGGCGGTCTCAGTACCACAGTACAAACTATTCCATAACTAGATAGCCTCTGGTCTTAGATATGAAGGCCATGAGGAAGGTCCTACAATCTTTGACTTCAATTTCTTCCCAGCTCCTGCAACTGTAGATAGAGAATAAGAAAATAAGACTTATTGCTTTATAAAATAGCAGTGATTAAATTACCACAATGAAGTAACTCTCCAGGATTTGATGGAGTAGGTCTCTTGATTCTGACTGGAGGATTATATCGGGCACGAGGCCGCTTTTCCACTTGTTGTGCCTCATCATCCCCATCATGGGAATCCAGTGAATTAGTCCTAGAGGAGGAGTCTGGCGAATCAGCTTCAGGTGGGGAAGCATCACCTTCATGAGGAAGGGTTTCTTTCTCTACAGTCCTCTTCCTTTTCCCCACCTGATAAACTGGGTGACTCAGCACCCCTTTGGGGTATGATGCTATCCAGTGTTCAGCATAATATATAGTCAAATTATGTGCCACTTTTTCAACTGGTAGATCAAATACCGCCCCAGTCTTCTCCCTTGACGTCAGCAACCATAATTGTCGAGTAACCATTAGATGTTGCTCTAACCTGACATGTATTGGAGGAGATACAGCAATCTGTTGCAGATATTTGAATTGACATACAAATCTATATGGATCATATGCCTCGCATATAATTTCTCCGTCAATCCTGGAAACTAGAACATCATCCCTGCAAGTTAGCATGTATGCCCTCAAATCCAAATGGGTTGTTTCATCATCAACAAACTGCCCGGTTGGCGGATTTCCATAGGGAAAGAAGTTGAATTTCTTAAACATACTCCGCCTCACTTTCATATCATAGGCATTAACATCTAATGGAGCAACTCTAGATAATTCTTGCACTGACGTTCTGAAAGAACTTCTAGAAATTTGTAATCCATTCTGTACATTGTAAGTCCTGAAGTGAGTGGAAATCCATCCCCATAAAACTTGGAATGGTCCCACTATTATTAAAGGATATTTACCCATGAAGACATGAAATAAACTCCTATAAATCTTTGCTAAAATGGGGGTATCCAACCCAACCATTTTTCCCTCGGCAAACTTTTTCTGCAATGACAAAGGTCCCTGGCCTGACGCTTCCCTTCGAATCCCTGACTGGCAAGAGATAAACGTTGAGCCACAAAGACAAGAAGCCCGCCAGACTAGTCTTCTTCAGGATCTTTTGATTCACCTCATATCCCCATTTCTCAAATTCTCCTGCTTCTAGAGTTGTCCAGAATGTGCCAGGAGCACCCCTCTTCTCAGGTTTTGGGCAGGTGGTAGGACGTTTGGGCCTCTTATCCTTGTATTTCTTTTTCTTGGATCCTTTCTCCTTCGGCTCCTTCTCCTTTGGCTCCTTTTCTTTCTTATCAATAAGAAATATATTCATCCACTCCTTCGGATGAATATCCTTTCTATAATGAGTTAACGAGGTCTCTGAACTCTTGAGCTTGTGGAAGATCTTAAATAATTCCCGAGCTAAAGCAGGAGTCTTCTATGAATCATTCCAATTCACCTTGGGAAAAATGAATTCATCATACATATCGCCCAAAATTAGAGCCCCTGAGATCTTGTGGACATCCCATAGACTGATACCTACTTCTCCATGAGTCAGATGGAAGGAATTAGTTTTTGGGCTCCAGTGGATAAGTATCTATGGCACGAAGTTATCATGTCTGTAAATATATGTTTTCCCAACCCAAACAGCTTCGTATATCGCCACTCCTTTCAGATCCTCGACAAACTCTAAACAGGTTTGTCGCACCCAGTATGGCCACATCCAAGTTGGCTTCAAACCTCCCCCAGGACAGAAGTCCCAACTTTTCTTCCAGCCTTTGGATTGATCCATCTGAGCATTTCGGAAGATTGAAGGATGACAATGTGGTTGCATCTCAGGTGTATGAGGTTTTAAATCAGGTGCACAAGGGCTATGATGCATCATGTGGGACTTCTCTGCTATTTTAGCATTTATAAATCCTCATCCACATGAGAAATTTGCTGAAGCAAAGTTGGTATAATTCTGAAACCACGAAAATGGGAGATAGTTATTTGCTTCTGGAATAGTGACTTCTCGCAGATGACCATCGACATACAAAGGCAGATAAGTGCTTTAGGGGAAGTCGCGATGATATTTCTTCAGATAATTAGCCAAATCCGGAAGAGTGCTATCTTTGACGGTATAATAATTGTGGCCAATGATGTTCATAATATCATCAATCTTCTTGCTATCCAGTTCATCAACTATTACGATTCTAAGAGCCATTGATTCTACATGAAATTTGAATAAATTAACTTTTAAGTAAGTTGATTTTTCATAAAATTTGTGAAGAATTTCAAAAAAATGGCTAAGGCATTAAGGCGTGCAATTATGGATCTGTCGTGAAAGTGTTAATGTGTCGTGAAAGTTTTTAGTGTGCAAGTATCACCGCGCAAGTCCTATTACCTTGAAAACAGTGTAAAAATGAAGAAACAGTGGAAAATGAGCAACTTGCGTGGCGAAGGGGACCTACGCGGTGAGAGCTCGAGAATCCGGAATCAGATGCTATGTGCGGAAAATGACCGCGTATTTATAGGCCAGGCGGCCCACCTGTGCACCTACACCCAGCGTGTTCCATCCAGTGTGCTCCAGCCTTACGCGACTCGAACCTGCGCACCAAGTGTTGCGCACTGAAAGACTTGCGCGCCACCTTTCCTTTGGTTTTCATCTTTTCCTCAGAGTCACATCCTCATTTCTTTCAGATCCAACTCTGAGGGGGGACTTTTGTTGACTCTCTTTTTTCGTCACATTGTCTAAAAAGAATTTAAAGGGAAATGACTTAGCACAAATTGATTCATCCTTTGAAGAAAACATCAAAAATCGACAAAGGCATGAACAAAGCTTCAAAAACACATGTGCCGCGCAAGTTCTATCATTGTCGCACAAGTCAACTTGCGCGATGCCTAATGGTCACGCAAGTGACTTGTGCACCCTAAAGGATAACGACCTGGGGTCTTCTCCAGCCTATAAATAGACCCTGTGGGCCCCCCATTTCAGGAGGAATTTTTTCCAGAAACTCAGATTTGAGCTCCCGGCGCCCTGGTCTCTTCTCAAAGCTTCTGAAACACTTCTAAGGTAATTTCTTACCTAGAACGAAAGATCTAAAGAGGGGGAGGATGGCCTAAGTGTTGAAACTCATCAACACTTGCGCGCCAAAGTGGCCATCCCTTAAGGGAAATGGCCACACTTGCACGCCGCCTAACTCCTTCAATAGAACTTGCGTGCCCCTCTTCTGGAAGAACCTCAAAATGATTCTAAAGGCCTTGACCAAGAGTCGCTCAAGTATTACCCTGCTGGTTAACCGTCGCACAAGTACCCATGTGTCGTGCAGGTATACTTGCGCGACCAAGACTTGCGCGCCCACGCAGTACCTACGCATTTGCGAGGACTTGCATGCCCCTGCCTGTTTGGGTGCCCTTCTTTCCCATTTCACCCCTCTTAATCCATTCCACCTCTCCTATTCAAGATTCAGTCTTCAAGACACTCTTCAAATCCATTTATGGCATGATTTCTTGATTTGACTTCCTTATCTGAAAGGAATTCTGTGGAATATATCTCAAAACCAAGTGATTGACACATCTTTATGTCACTAAAGATTGAGATTTGATTCATTCAACCTCATCCTTTAAGATGAGAGAACTCATTAACCTGGGCCTCCTTTTTAGGAATAAGACCCAGTCATAATTCTTAACCTGGGCCTCCTTTTCAGGAATAAGCCCCAGTCATAATCATTAACCTGGGCCTCCTTTTCAGAAATAAGCCCCATTCATAATCATTAACCTAGGCCTCCTTTTCAGGAATAATCCCCAGTCATAATTCTTAACCTGGGCCTCCTTTTCAGGAATAAGCCACAGTCATGATCATTAACCTGGGCCTCCTTTTCAGGAATAAGCCCCAGTCATAATTCTTAACCTAGGCCTCCTTTTTAGGAATAAGCCCCAGTCATAATTCTTAACCTGGGCCTCCTTTTCAGGAATAAGCCCCAGTCATAATCATTAACATGGGCCTCCTTTTCAGGAATAAGCCCCGGTCTTAATTATTAACTTGGGACTCCTTTTTAGGAATAAGCCCCAGTCATAATCATTAACCTGGGCCTCCTTTTCAGGAGTAAGCCCCAATCTCAAATATAGTCATCCTCTTCAAGAGTAAGCCCTAAGTCCCTTAATTTTTCAAGTCTCTTAACCTGGGCCTCCTTTTCAGGAGTAAGCCCCAGTCTTAATTTCTCTTAACCAGTCCTAATTTACCTTTGATCTGGGATTCCTTCTCAGGAGTAATCACCAAGTTAGAGTATTCAATTCTCCATGAAGTACATATACCTTTATGGACCTTGTTCCTGGATTTGTTCCCTGAAGTAAATCCTAATCTTCATTTATCTGGGCAGTCATACATACATAAGTCCCACATTATTTCTTATGATTGCATCTTTCATGGAAAAATTGTCTGATTTTTACCAATACCTCTTGTTTCTCACACCGAGCATGACTTGCGTGAGCTTAGAGTGTAAAAGTAGTTATGACATCCTTCTTTGAGCCATCAATCATAAACATCATACTCTCTTACTCGAACTACGTGGGTTCTGATTCCTTTTCTAAACAAAGGATACGTAGGTAGCACATCTGCGGGTTCGATCCCAACTCTGAAATAATCCATGTCCTTCTGAATGACAATAAACTTCAAGTGCCCCACTGAGTGGCTTTAAAACCAGCATGGTCATCATAATGACCAAGAGACTTCTATATAAATGTGTCGAAGGATACCATTGACCAAGAATCTCTAATAAATATAGATGATTCTCTATCGATGAAGAACCTTGAATACATATAAAATATTCTCTAAATTTCCTACATATTTAATCATTGATTGTAAGATCTGAAGGAAAGCTCATTTTATACTTGGTAATGTAATAAGGATTCACGAACATAACTTAAATCTATAAAGAGAGTCCCGGAGTAGACAATAATTCCCCTCAAAAAGGTGTGATGAGTCCGACCTCCCATCCTCTCAACCAATGCAAATTCCTAAGCCTCATCAGTTCACAAACTAATGAGTGCCTACCTTTGGAAATTAGGTCCAAATGTATGTGGAATCATTGGATGTTTCCGGTTCTACAAACAAACCCATTAGAAACCGAATGGAATGTTTGAACCTTCAATCAAGGAGGTCATCCCAAAATTCCGAGGGAAACACCATCGCACACCTTACTCTTCGGTCTTATACGGTTGTTATAAGGGGTTATGTAACAAGACCTTATCACTATGGTTATGTACATTATTTTTTTATATAATAATGAATATACTTTCATTTTATTATTGTTACCTTGTAAATAGTTTTTAAAGAACAAATTGTATTTTTAGTTAATGTTCAACTAAGAAATCTATTTTTATGAATTAATAGATTTTTGAATTAAATAATATTTTAATAAAATATTATTATTATTATAAAATTAATTTTTATTAAATATAAATGATCATATAATTTTATGAATGCAATTGTAATTTTTATTAAGGTTTGAAAGCCATTTTTGTCAAAACCCATGAATTTTTTATAAATGTCGGTTTTTATTTTAAAAATTAAAATTAAAATATTTAGAAAATTATTTAGATAAAATGAATATTATTTCTGGAATCAGAACATCGAAATTATCTAATGGTGAATTTTTCATAATTTTCTGAGACAGTCAAATTTTTGGGTAAAAATTAAATACCATTTAAATATATAATGTGTTTTATGACATCATAATGACCCAATAGTGATGTTATAAAATACTATAAACTTTATTTTCGGCTAATATATGTTTTAGGATTAAAATAATGTGATTTTGGGTTTGTTTTATTTATTTTACAAAGCTTTAGTGGACCCTTCAAGACTTATTAAACATTTTGTATTTTTAAATTGTTTTCCTTGGGAGTGTGACTCACCTCCACATAAGAAACCCCATTATTTTAAGAAGTTCGGACTTTGGACTTATAAAATATTTTTTTCCACTTTCCTTTTCCAAAAACCATGGGCTGGTTTTTGGTTTGGATTAATTTAATGTTAGGTGTCCCAAACCTAAATAATAAATAATTCTCTCACCTTTCCTATATAAACCCACCCAAGATCCCACTTCCTCCTCACTCAAAGCCTTTTGAGTTCGTCAAAACTCTACCCTCATATTTCTAGAATCCTTAAAAGGTGTCCCAATCTCCCAATAAGCCTCTCTCAAGCCTCTCTCATGCCTTTGGAAGCACGCTTCCAAGTAAGGGTTTTTCTTCCATTCTCATTTTTGTCCAATATTTTTTAAATTGTTATGCCCTTTTAATTTCAATTATAAATGTTGGGGTATGGTTTCTCACCTCCCCCATACTGCCCTATTTTTATTTGAATGATGGGAGACCCATTTCTCTCTCACTAAATTCCTCCCATGTACACCTGTTACTATGCTGAAATTCCAAAAGGAATTTCTCTCTCCACATTTACATTCAAGCAATTCTTTTGTATCATGAATCAAAATTCCATTAAATTTGTTGGGAAATGTATATATATGACCCCCTTACTATCCATGTCATGTAAATATGATGGTACACCCCTTTATCTCTCATCAACTATTTTTATGAGTTCTTATGTCACGTCGTTATGTTGCCAAAATTGCACCACGCTTTTCCAAGATAAAGTCAATGTGTAGTGAATATCATGCCCATTTCTCTATCAAGGGTATTCACCTTTATGCAAATTTACTTATTGTTTAAAGAGTTTCATGTATGTATTCCACATTATTTTATCGTGTAATAAATTATTATGTTGAATGATTCAATGTTTTATGATCCATGTGGCACACTTATACATGAAATGAAATGTTTAAGAAGGGTGCGCTCTGATAGCGCTCCAATGTATTGGGTAAAGTATAGTATCATGATATGTCATGTGCAATGGGTTTTTACTCATGATAATTCAAGTGAAATGAGGGTTTACTCATGCTTCATGTGCAATGAGGATTTACTCATGTTCCATGTGCAATGAGCCTTGGCTCATGCTAATTCCATGTTAAGTGTTGTTGTCACATTTCCATGTTATAATTATCATGCTTTATCATGACTTTATGTTTATGCTTCTATTGTTCTCTATTGATATTCATATTTTCTAACATGTATTGTATTCCTTATGTTATTCCATGATTATTCCCTTACTGGGATTTATAGCTCACCCTTTTCTTATGTATGTCCTTAGGTTATCCCATGCAATGCTAAGTATGAGGGAATGTAGTGGTCATGTAAAGGAAGTTTTCAATAAAGATGTTGTTTTTCATGTTTTAAGTTGTTATTTAATGATCCTAAGACCCAAGGACACTAGAACTCTCGATCTTCTATGTTGTATCAAATGAAGTTTATGTAACAAATTATGTTTAATTGTGAAATAAAAAAGCAGGGTTGTCATAGTTGGTATCAGAGGGAGGTTTAGTTATTTTTTGGATTAGGATTAGAAAACCCTAGTAAAGACTTAGAGACAAGAATAATTATAATAAAAACATCCCTATGTATTGGTGAGTATTGAGTAAGTTTTTTATCAAGAAAATACATACCTGTATGGATACGAGCAGGTAGAGGCGGCTCTGGCACAGATGTATCCTAGGGGTAAAACCCGAAAACACCGCTTTGAGCTAGACTCAAATGAGAACTAGTGCATGATAATGGGCCTTTCTGAACTCTTGGTTATGACACTCTCAGGGGATATGCTTTGGTAAAATCATAATCTTAGTATGAACCCTTATTAAGGGAATTAAAAAAATGCCCCTAAAAATATATGTTAGAAAGTAGATCATGGATAGCATAGATTGAAGCCTATGGATTCATAAGTTAAGGAAATAAAAGTTATTTATAAGTCATAAGTTTTTTCCTTGGATTACCCTTTATGTGTTACCCCTAACTTTCCTTTTTATTCAAGCCAATGGTTGGTAATAGGAGGACTCAAGCTAACAACCGATGTGAAGATCAATGTGATGACTGTGAAAATGAGATGCCCAATCCGATGGGAGTGGGAATCATAAACTTTTTCACACTTCTCTCTCAGATAACTCAAGATTTAAATATAAAAATGGTTCAAGAGGAATGTTCAACACCCCCTAATAAAGAACAAGACGCTATCGAGAGCTTTATGAGACAAAGGTCTTCTACTTTTAATGGATCATTTGATCCCTCAATCGTTGAACAATATATCAACTCCATTGAAAAGATCTTCTCCATCCTTCAATGTTCTAAACAAGTAAAGGTTATCCTGGCTGCTTATCATATGGAGGGTTAAGCTAATCAATGGTGGGTGTTGATCAAAAATATGAAGCCTAAGGAGGATATTGAGGCGTTGGAATGGAAGGATTTCCGGAAGATGTTTTTTGATAAATATTTTACGTGCACCCTTCGGATTAAGATGGAAAGGGAATTACTTTACCTCAAGAAAAAATATGATGAATCTATCATAGCGTACAAGACAAACTTTACAAGGCTTGCATGATATGCCTCCATCTTTGTCGTTACCCCCAAATGCAAGGTTGACCGCTTCTTTGGTGGGATGAAACCTAGCCTGCGGAAAGCACTGGTGATCCATGACTTCGACAGCTATGAAGAAATTGTCCGATGTGACCTAAAGGTTGAAATAGAGATCATAGAATCTCAGGGGTATCATGGGGATAATAAGTGTAAGGTGGGTTTCAATGTTGGCGGTCCGATGGACAAATCCAACGGTGCTAAGAAGATCCAGCACCCCACTTACCAAAGGTGCGGAAAGAAGCACACCGGAAATTTCCTTAAGGGGGAAAGGAAATGATTTAGGTGTGGAAGAGAAGGGAACCTAGCTATTAGCTATTGGAAAGAAAATCCCATGGCTAAAATAGAGGAGAGGAACACTCCGTTCGAACATCAATGTGTTGTTCACCGCTACAACTGCAAAGAACCAGGGCATCTTGAAAATCAATGCCTTAAGCCAAGGGTTTTCGGAGGCAATCAACAACCTCAAAGGAAGAAAGGGCAAGATTTTTCCATCACTAATACCAAAGTGAACCCCGAAAACGAAGTAGTGACAGGTACACTAGTTATTCATTCAAAAACAGCGAACGTACTTTTTTTATTCAGGTTCTACGCATTCTTTTATATCTCACAAGTTTAGTAGAACAATCCTAGAACCACCAAAAATGTCACATAAATGGCATATCTTAAAGGTATTTTTCATTTAATTTACATTCTTTCTTTTTTTGGGGGGTTTTCCATGCATTTTTGAAGGAAATGGTGGGTTTTCAAAATTTGGGCCAACCCGAGAGCCCATTTCCTGTTTTAAAAATAAATTTTGTTTTTTTAATAACTCCTTAATTTGTCAACCTTTTTCACCAATTAAACTTTCAAAATGACCTTAATTTAACTATTCAAACCGTAAAAGAAATTTGGGCCCCTTAAAAAATTATTAGCATCTTGGATTTGGGTGATCAAATTAGGTGTTGGGCCAACCCGAAAGCCCATTTCCAGTTTAAAATGTTTTTTTAATGCTTTCATAAAATATTCATTTTTTATCCTTTTTTGGTGATTCCACCTCTCACATGTTTCCAATGAACCCAGACGCACCCCCATATTCTTTTTCCCCTCTTTTAAGCTCTGATTCATCGCAAATTAGGGCCGAACTTCTCCAGCTCCAAAAAACGTCCAGATTTCTCAAGTAAGTTGGTTCCCTTCCTTCCTCCCTTTTTCTTAGGGTTTCTTATTTTTTTTATTGAATCCTCAAATGTCCATAAGCTAGGTATTAGTACCTAAGGTTTTATTTTTGAGTTTCTTGGTCCAATAATCTGGTTTTAGGTTCAATATTACTCCCTTGTGGTGCGGTGAAGGTGCGGTTGAAGTGACGCACAAGGATTTGGGGGTTTTTGACTCTTTTGGTAGGTGATTCCATATGTGGGTATTGTAGAATGAGTTGGCTTGATGTATTTATGTTTCCATTATGTTCCTCTTTCATTATTTTGATTTCAAAAATTGATTTGGGTAGCATTTTCAAAGCGGTTAATTTTTAAGTGCCAATTTTGTGTGAAAATGGGTGTTTTACATGTGCAACCCATGTTGTGCCTCTTGGTGTTGTTTTATAATTCATGTATTGGATTTATAAAAATGTTTTGATGCTGAAATTTCTGGTTTGGTATAATATTGGTCTCCATTGGGTTTAAAATGTGTGATTTTATATGAATTTAATGTGCAAAATTTGATTACTTTTCTTGAAATTGTTTTATGGAAATTATAAGTGGTTTATTGAGTTATATAAAAGGTGAAAAGAATGTGTAGCTAATGTTTTGAATTTTTGTGACCAAAACTGATATTTATATGTGAAAATTGATTTTTGTATCATGTGGTAACTATTTGAGCACAAGAAGGGAAACCCGGGTAACTAGGTGGGCTAACGTGTACTAGTACGCTAGTGAACGGAGGGGTTTTGACCATGGTTCACTTAGCAAGTCTGACATGGATAACACTAAAAAAACTATAATGGAGATTATTGGATACCACTAGGTTATGGTTATTCTCCCTACTAGTGGCCCGTGCACGAGAACAAATTTTATTATGGTTACTTTCATCGGGGTACGAGGTACTTGGGGCTCACAACTAACTAGTTCCTAGGGGTGTTCCTATGCTTTGTGCTCGTGGACTTTTTGGTATTTATCGTTGCCTTATGGTATTTTGGGATGTGAAAACCAGTATCTTGCATGTTTTATTAAAATTAACTCATTCTTTAAAGTTATCCCCATTGAAATTTATTTTCATTTCAAAGTTGCACTTTTAGAAATAAATGCTACCATTTTCTGTTTATAACTCTTGCAATATTTTTATTTTATAATGCCTATAACTTGGAATCCTTGGGTGATATCCTATTGGTATTAGTTTCACACCCTAATTACACCTTTGGGTTTAATTAGACTTGATCATGTTTGACATAGGCAAAGGCAAGGCCTTGGGCGATGGCGGTTCGGGTTGCTAGTTTCTCTCAATGGTGTGGTGTTGTGGAGACAGCTCGTGGGTGATGACCCCTTGTTGTGTGGAGTCTCTTAGGATGTTTTTATACTACTTTTATACAACTTTAGACCTCTTGTGTATTGTTTAAACCCATATACTCAGTTATGAATTTTATTAAGTCTTGTTTGGCATAATTTTTCAGATTTGGATTATTATTTGTTTTTGGTTATTTTATGAATCCAAACTCAGGTAAATAATTCCCAAATGAATTTTTATGATACTCGGGCACTTGTTCCAGCCCGTGGGGATAGGGAACGCCCCTCGGGGCTTGCCACGATCTAGGTTTGGTGCCGGTTTGATGGAGACCAAATTTGGTTTGTGACAAAATGGTATTAGAGGGGGTTAACGTTTTTGAGTTATATTATTATTTTGGGATGAGTCGGGCTAGATAGAAGATAGGACTGTCAGGGCTCAGAGTTTTGGTCATGAGTAGGGTGCCTGGCCCGTACCCCTCATGACAGACCGCTAGTCACCATGGGATGTCTGAATTGTTCATTTATCTTCACTTCCAGGTGAGACGTGTGGGCTGCAGACTGCACGTGGACATCGAGGGTGGTGAAGTAGTTGTTTATTTTACTTTTGTAATGTGTTTGGATTATTTATATCTGATTTTATTCCTGAAATTTTCAGAACTGTTGTACTGATTTTTTTTCCCTTGTGATTGTTGCCTTTTATAGCAACATGTCTCCCTGGAAAGCTCCCATGCACCCACAGGAGGAAGCATGAGAGAGTTCTCCTACACCACTCGATCAAAGGATGATAGAAGTCGTGGTCCGAGCTGTCCAAGATCTGGGACAAGGAGGGATTCTGGCATCTACTCTAGCCAGAGAAGATGAGTCTAGGCCCAGGAAGGATAAGGCCCAGGAGTTCATGAAAAATAAACCTCCTTCTTTTTTAGGTAGCTCAGAACCTCAAGAGGCAGAGGAATGGCTCGAGAAGATAGAGCGTATGTTCGAGTTCCTGGACACACCTGAGGAGGTTCGGGTGAAATGTGCCTCTTTTCAGCTAGAGGGTCTCAGCCGTAGGTGGTGGGAATTAGTGCTTCAATCTGGGAAGCATGAAAACATGAGCTGGAGAGATTTTAAGGCCATCTTCAACGAGCAGTATTGTCCAGAGGTTCTATCTTATGCCAGATCTCGAGAATTCATGAATATTTCTCATGGAGATCATTTAGTAATGGATTATGCTAACTGTTTTGCTGAGTTAGTGTGGTACGTGCCTGAGATTTCTTTAAGTGAATACTTGAAAGCTCGGAAATTCAAGAAGGGACTCCGACCAGAAATTTACTCACAGGTCTTCCTATTCAAGTTGGGAACTTATGCTGAGGTGGTAGATCATTCTTGTATAGTAGAGATTGATCAAAAGGGGAAGTCTGGGATCTTTGGAGGGGTATCTACTATGGGCACTGGTAGCTCTGCTGAAAAGAAGAGGAAGCGGGAAGAGCAGGTAAAGAAGGGAGGTGGTAGTTCAGGCCACTCTTCCAGGAAGTTTTCATCAGTGGATTCAGATGCGAGGACTGTCATGTTCCACCAGTGTGGAAATACAGGGCACATCCATCCAACATGCCCTCATCCTCTGAAGACCTGTTTTCAGTGTGGAGGTATGGGACACGTGCAGTGATTTTGTGGGATAGCGTGTCCACTTCAAAGTGGGGCAGGATCTGTTCCTCCCAGGGGAGTTCCAGCACAGTCTGAGCCATCAAGGATAGGGGGATCTCGGTTCAGTGGTTGTGGTGGTAGGGCTGGATCATATATTGGGTAGATCCAATTTAGGGCAGAGCCATAGGCGGGTGGCCATTCTCAGGAAGGGACCAGACATTTGCATGTTGTGGATTAGGCACTGACGGGATCTGATGTAGGACCTTTGACTGTTCGAGGTACCATTCTGATTACATCTTCTATAGCTACAATTTTATTTGATACTGGTGCTTTAGTTTCTTTTATATCTTCCCATCTTTTGAACTTGTTGAGACTTACAACTGAGCTTTTATCTATTGCAATGGAGTTAGTAACACCACTGGGTAAGAAAAAGGACCAGGGTCTTAGGTGTCCGTCGTGCACACTCTATGTGTTAGGAGTCGAGAAAGAGTGGGATTTCTTGGTCCTTGATATGGACCTATTTGATGTGATCCTCGGCATAGACTGGCTGGTGCGCTTCCAAGCACATATTGACTACTATCGGCGTCGAGTTAGCTTTATGGCACCAGATGGGAGTCCTCAATTATTTCATGGAGAAAGGGATCCTAGGTCAGGTCGCGTGGGACCTCTACTCCCTGAGTTGGGTAATATTGCTTATCAGTTTTCATTGCTCGCACTGGAGGATGGTGGTGGTGTCTCTCAGGTCGGGTTACCTCATGTAGTGGATGAGTTCCCAGAAGTCTTCCCAGATGATTTCTCAGGCTTACCCCCAGAGCGGGACGTGGAGTTCTCGATTGAGTTGGCACTGGGAACACAGCCTATATCTCTTCCCTCATATCGCATGGCCCCCACTGAATTGATGGAATTAAAGATACAGCTGGACGATTTGGAATCCAAAGGATTCATTTGCCCGAGCGTCTCTCCTTGGGCCGCCCCAGTCTTATTCGCGAAGAAGGCCGATAGAACCCTCCGGTTGTGCATCGATTATCAGAAATTTAATAAGGTGACCATCAAGAATAAATACCCTTTGCCTCGGATTGATGATTTGTTTGAACGACTGAAGGGGAAAAAGTGGTTCTCCAAAATCGACTTGAATTCGGGATACCACCAACTCAGGGTAAGAGAAGCAAAAATTCTGAAGACGGATTTCTGAAGCAGGTATGGTCACTTCGAGTATCTAGTCATGCCTTTAGGATTGAAGAATGCCCCAGAAGTTTTCATGGAACTCATGAATTGGGTGTTCCACCAATATCTCGACTCATTTGTAGTGGTATTTGTGGATGAAATCCTGGTTTATTCTGTATCTGAGGAGGATCATGAGCACCACCTGTGGGTTGTTTTGAGCACCTTGTGGGACCATCGCCTATATTCCAAACTCTTGAAGTGCAAATTCTGGATCAGGGAAGTGAAGTTTCTGGGGCATGTCGTCTCAGAACATGGGGTTTTAGTGGATCCTGAGAATATTAGGGCAGTTATGTCATGGAAACAACCGAGAAATGTGTTTGAGATCAGAAGTTTTCTTGGTCTGGCAGATTATTACAGGTGCTTTTTTTGGGACTTCTTGCGGCTCACCTCCCCCATGACCGCACTCACCCAGAAAGGGGTGAAGTTTGAATGGATCCCATAGTGTCTGGAATCCTTTGAGGAGTTGAAGCGGCGGTTGACCACTGCACCTGTGCTGATTTTACCAGATTTTGGGAAGGGTTATGTGGTTTATTGTGATGCGTCAGGTATGGGACTTGGGTGTGTACTCATGCAGGATGACCATGTGGTGGCTTATGGTTATCGCCAGCTCCAGCCACCTAAGAAGAATTATCCGGCTCACGACTTGGAGTTGGAAGTGGTGATGCATGCTTTAAAGACTTGGTGACACTACCTCTTTGTAGAGAAATTTGTGGTCTATTCTGACCATAAGAGTCTAGCCTACATTTTCTCTGAGAAGGATCTCAATCTGAGGCAGTGCCGTTGGATCTATTACTTGCAGGGATTTGACTTTGACATTGTCTATACCCCAAGAAAGGGTAATGTGGTGGCTGATGCTTTGATAAGGAAGGTACTAGTGTAGGCATTGAGGAAGTCCAGCGATGAGTAGACTTTGATGGGGCTCTTCGCCCAGATGCACTTGGAGAGCAAGGAGCATAGTGGAGGTACTTTCTTGGATAGCATTCAGTTGACTCCCTCTCTTCTGTAGTTAATTCAGCGGGAGTAGCCTGGTGATGAGCTGTGTCAGCGATCTATGCAGTTGCTTCATGGTGGGGAGACTCCTTCTGATTTGTCTCTATCTCCTGAGAGGATCTTGTGCTTCAAGGGCCATACAGTGGTTCCTTTATCTCTACGGAAGGTGGTGATGCAGGATAGCCACCAATCTCAGTGATTTGTCCATCCTGGTACAACCAAGATGTATTACGATGTTCGTCGCCAGTTCTGGTGGTCAGGTATGAGACGGGATATAGTCGACTTTGTATCGAGATGCTACATTTGTCAGCAGATGAAAGAAGAGAATCAGAGACCATCTGGCCTACTTCATCCATTACCCATTCCTACCTGGAAGTGGGATGAGGTCACCATGGACTTCATTATTGGATTGCCTCATACACCTCGAGGGAGGAATGCTATCTGGGTAGTGATTGACCGTTTGACCAAGTCAGCTCACTTTTTCTTTGATAAGAGATACAATGAAGGTGGAGGAGTTGGTCCTTTTGTATGTTCATGAAGTGGTCAAAATTAATGGTGTTCCATCAGTAGTTGTTTATGATAGGGACCCCCGCTTTACATATCAGTTTTGGGGAGGTCTTCAGAAGGCATTGGGGTCGCAGATTAAGATGAGCACGGCATACCATCCTCAGACGGATGGCCAGACGGAGCGGGCGAATCAGATTCTGGAGGACATGCTTCGCGCTTGTGTGTTGGATTTCGGAGGTGCATGGGATATCCATTTGGGATTGGTCGAGTTTACTTATAATAACAGTTACCAATCCTCTATTAGAATGGCACCCTTTGAGGCGCTCTACGGTCGGCCTTGTCAGTCTCCTCTGTGTTGGGATGAGGTAGGTGAGACATCACTGTTGGGATTGAGCCTTGTTCAAGAGACATATAAGAAGGTCAAGTTGATCAGACATGGTTTATTGAAATCTCAGAGTCTCCAGAAATCATATGCTGATAAGAGGCGTCGAGATCTAGAGTTTTCTGTGGGTGATCGGGTATTTCTAAAAGTGGCCCCTCGTTTGGGTCATCGCCGCTTGGGGAAGCAGGGAAAGTTGACACCGAGGTATGTCAGACCTTTTGAGATCACCGAGCATATTGTTAAGGTGGCATATAGGTTGGATTTTCCTTCTCATTTGACATCCATCCATGATATTTTCCATGTCTCCCAGTTGAAGAAATGCAACTCAGATCCGTCCCATGTGCTGAATTGGGAGGAGTTGGATATAGAGTCTGACTTATCTATTTTTGAGCGGCTAGTGTGAATAGTGGACTCCCAAGAAAATATTCTTATGGGAAAGTCTATTCCACTAGTCCTATTTCTTTGGAAACATGGGAGTGATACACACGAGACATGGGAGCGAAAGTCATGGGTTGAGGAAGAGTACCCGAACCTGTTTTCCAATCAAGCATCGGGTTGACTTTCTGGGGTGGAAAGTCCTTCATGGTGGGGATAATTGTCACATACATGACATATATTAAAGGTATTTTTTATTTAATTTACATTCTTGCTTTGTTTTGGGGGTTTTCCATGCATTTTTGAAGGAAATGGTGGGTTTTTAAAATTTGGGCCAACCCGAGAGCTCATTTCCAGTTTTAAAAATAAATTTTTTTTCTTTAATAACTCCTTAATTTGTCAACCTTTTTCACCCATTAAACTTTAAAAATGACCTTAATTTAACTATTCAAACCACCAAAGAAATTTGGGCCTCTTAAAAAATTATTATAATCTTGGATTTGGGTGATCAAATTAGGTGTTGGGCCAACCCGAAAGCTCATTTCCAGTTTTAAAATGTTTTTTTAATTCTTTCATAAAATATTCATTTTTTATTCTTTTTTGGTGATTCCACCTCTAACATGTTCCCACTGAACCCATCCTCACCACCATATTAGTTTTACCCTCTTTTAATCTCGGATTCATAGTGAATTAGGGCCGAACTTCTCCATCTCCAAAAAACGTCCATATTTCTCAAGTAAGTTGGTTCACTTCCTTCCTCCTCCCTTTTTCTTAGGGTTTCTTCTTTTTTTATTGAATACCCAAATATCCAGAAGCTATGGATTCGTACCTAGGGTTTTATATTTGATTTTATTGGTCCAATACTCTGGTTTTAGGTTCAATCTTACTCCCTTGCGGTGCGGCGAAGGTGCGGTTGAAGTGACGCATAAGGATTTGGGGGTTTTTGACTCTTTTGGTAGGTTATTCCATATGTAGGTATTTTATAATGAGTTTTCTTGATGTATTTATGTTTCCATTATGTTACTCTTTCATTATTTTGATTTCAAAAATTGATTTGGGTAGCATTTTCAAAGCGGTTAATTTTTAAGTGCCAATTTTGTGTGAAAATGGGTGTTTTACATGTGCAACCCATGTTGTGTCTCTTGGTGTTGTTTTATAATTCATGGATTGGGTTTATAAAAATGTTTTGATGCTGAAATTTATGGTTTGGTATAATATTGGTCTCCATTGGGTTTAAAATTTGTGATTTTATATGAATTTAATGTGTAAAATTTGATTACTTTTCTTGAAATTGTTTTATGGAAATTATAAGTGGTTTATTGAGTTATATAAAAGATGCAAAGAATGTGTAGATACTGTTTTGAATGTTTGTGACCAGAAATAATATTTATATGTGAAAATTTATTTTGGTATCATGTGGTAACTATTTGAGCACAAGACGGGAAACTCAGGTAACTAGGTGAGCTAACGTGTACTAGTACGCTAGTGAATGGAGGGGTTTTGACCATGGTTCACTTAGCAAGTCTGACATGGATAACACTAACAAAACTATAATGGAGATTATTGGAGACCACTAGGTTATGGGTATGCTCCCTAATAGTGGCTCGTTCACGTGAACTAATTTTATTATGGTTACTTTCACCGATGTACGAGGTACTTGGGACTCACAACTAACTAGTTCCTAGGGGTGTTCCTATGCTTGGTGCTCATGGACTTTTTGGTATTTATCTTTGACTTATGGTATTTTGGGATATGAAAATCAGTATCTTGAATGTTTTATTAAAATTCACTCATTCTTTAAATTTATCCCCATTGAAAGTTATTTTCATTTCAAAGTTACAATTTTAGAAATAAATGCTACCATTTTCTGTTTATAACTCTCGCAAGCTTTTTATTTTATAATGATTATAACTTGGAATCCTTGGGTGATATCCTATTGGTATTAGTCTCACACCATAATTACAACTTTGGGTGTAATTAGACTTGATCATGTTTGACACAGGCAAAGGCAAGGCCTATGGCGATGGCGGTTCAGGTTGCTAGTTTCTCTTAATGGTGTGGTGTTGTGGAGACGGCTCGTGGGTGATGACCCCTTGTCGTGTGGAGTCTCTTAGGATGTTTTTCTAATAATTTTATACACCTTTGGACCTCTTTTGTATTTTTTTAATCCCATATACTCAGTTATTAATTTTATTAAGTCTTGTTTGGCATAATTTTTCAGATTTGTATTATTGTTTGTTTTTGGTTATTTTATGAATCCAAACTCGGGTAAATCATTCCCAAATGAATTTTTATGATACCTGGGAACTTGTGACAGCCCGTGGGGATAGGAAATGCCCCTCAATACTTTCCATGAGCCAGGTTTGGTGCTGGTTTGATGGAGACCAAATTCGGTTCGTGAGAAAAAATCATGGAAGTGAAGATGTCGGTGAGTACGGAAAATGGGAAAATCATTGCATCCCATGAATATAACTCCCCCCCTATCATAATATGCGGATTGAACTTCCCAAAAAATCTCATCATACTCCCTCTGGTAGAATTTTATGCAATTATTGGCATGTATTTCCTTTCCTTATATATAGCCAACATAAATTGACATGAGAGGGAAATCACTCTCCATGTAGAGAATCAAGCCCTGATTATTTACAAGTGCAAGGAGGAAGATGAATCTTCTTTAGCTCCATCATCTCAAGTGTGGATATTACTACCCTATGAGCTCACGTATCTGGATCAAATGATTGATTCTAAGGAGGCAACCATCCTAGAAGACATTCCTATTGTGAGGGAATTTATTGAAGTGTTTCCCGAGGAATTGTCTGGTCTTCCTCCTAAAAGAGATGTTGAATTATCAATTGATCTTATACCTGGGGAATTTCCAATATCCAAGACTTCGTATAGAATGGTTTTTTTGGAGATTGAGGAGCTGAAGAAACAACTACAGGAGAATCTGGATGAAGGGTTTATGCGCCCAAGTGCTTCACCATGGGGTGCACCAGTCATCTTCGTCAAGAAGAAGTATGGGTCAATGCGCATTTGCGTTGATTATCGTGAGCTTAACAACATCACGATAAAGAACAAGTGTCCTCTCCCACGAATTGATGAATTATTCGATTAGCTTCATGGAGCACAATACTTCTCCAAGTTGGATTTGCAGTCGGGATATTATCAAATAAGGGTGAAGAAGGAAGATATCTCCAAGACTATTTTTCGTACAAGATATGGGCACTATGAATTCATAGTAATGCCTTTCAGACTCACTAATGCTCTAGAAATCTTCATAGACTTTATTAATAGAGTCTTTAGAGATTACCTCAACAAATTTGTGGTAGTCTTTATAGATAATATTCTGATATACTCCAAAACCAAGGAGGATCATGAGGAGCATCTAAGAACTGTACTAGAGACCTTGCAGAAGGAGAAGCTCTATGAAAAGTACAACAAGTGTGAGTTCTAGTTAAAGGAGGTCTCATTCTTGGGACATATCATCACAAGCAAAGGGATATCTATGGATCCCTCCAAAACAGATGTAATTGAGGGATGGCTGAGGCCAATATCGGTAACGGATATCCGTAGCTTCTTAGGGTTAGCTGGATATTATCGACGATTTGTGAGAAATTTCTCATGATTTTACAACCCTCTTACCAAGATAACTCAGAAGGGAGTAAATTTTTCTTGGAGTGATGAATGCGAAGAAAGCTTTAAGGAGTTAAAAAGAAGGCTTATCACTACACCCGTGCTCACTTTACCCACAAGTGGAGAACTTTTTGTGGTATTCAGTGATGCTTCAAAGAAGGGCATGGGCTATGTGTTTATTTAAAATGACAAATTCATTGCCTATGCTTCAAGGCAATTGAAATTTCATGAGCAGAATTATCCAACACATGATTTGGAGTTGTTTGTGGTGATCTTTACTTTAAAATTTTGGTGGCATTATCTCTTTGGGTAGAAGTTTGAAATATATACGGACCAAAAAATCCTCAAGTATATATTCACACAGAAAGAGTTGAACATGTGCCAACGAAGATGGTTAGAGCTGGTCAAAGACTATGAATGATCAATCCATTACCACCCTGGAAAAGCGAACAAGGTGGATGATGCCCTAAGTAGAAAGGACCCAGTGATTCTATCATTTATGAGAATTGAAAAGGTTCCAATCTTCTTAGATTTGATGAAGATGTACATGGTAATTATAAAGAATGGAACATCATCAATCCTTTCACAAATTATTACTCAACCGTCACTTTTGGAAAGGTTAAAGGATGATCAAAAGGATGATGTGGGAATTTAGGAAAAAGTGGAGGCTATTGGAAAAGGGAAATCCTCAGAGTTTAATGTTAATGAAGAAAGAATTGTGAGATTTGGGAAAATACTGTGTGTTCCATAAAGTCCTGAGCTGAAGAAGGAACTTTTGGATGATGTGCATAGTTTAAATTTCTTTATTCACTCAAGAAACACAAAGATGTATCGAGATCTATGAGAGCATTATTGGTGGGATAATATGAAGAAGGATATTGCTGAATATACATCAAATTAACTGGTGTGTCAACAAGTGAAGGCATAGAGGCAGAAGTCTAAGGGGATGATGCAACCATTTCCCATACCAGAATGGAAATGGGAGAACATCACCATGGAATTTTTCACCGGACTTCTAAAGACATCCAAAGGAAACAATGCAATCTGGGTTTTTGTGGATCATCTTACAAAGGCTACACACTTCATTGCTATTCAGGAGTATTTCTCATTAGATTAACTGGAACGGATATATATCCGGAAAGTGGTAAGGCTGCATGGAGTACCACTGTCTATTTTATCAGATCGAGATCCAAAATTCACCTCTAAGTTTTGGAAGATTCTTTAATATGCTCTATATAATGATCTTAACTTTAGTACGACTTATTATCCTCAAAATGATGGCCAATCTGAGCGGACTATCCAAACACTTGAGGACATGTTGAGAGCGTGTTCTATGGACTTCAAAGAAGGGTGGGACCAACATCTTTCATTGGTTGAATTCTCCTAAAATAATAGTTTCTACTCAAGCATCCGAATGTAACCTTATGAAGCCTTGTATGGGAAGAGGTGCAGAACACTGGCATGTTGGGATGAAGTTAGTGAGTGTAAGCTTCTAGGACCATAAATGGTCTAAGAAATGGTGGAGAAGGTGAAAACCATTCAGCAGCATATCAAGGCAGCCCAGAGTCGACAGAAGAGTTATGCAGATAACCATCGATGAGACCTTGAGTTTAAAGTTGGATACATAGTATTTCTATGCATATCACCATGGAAGAAGTTCATGAGGTTTGTAAAGAAAGTTAAGTTAAGTCCAATGTATATTGGCCCCTTCGAGATTCTTGATCATGTCGGGGCTGTGGCCTATCGACTAGCACTTCCACCTACCATGGCCAAAGTACATGATGTATTTAATGTATCCCACTTAAGGAAGTACATACCATACCCTTCACATGTACTCTCTTTAGATGTAGTACTATTAGAGGATGATCTTTCTTATGAGGAGCAACCAGTGAAGATCTTAGATTGTAGAGAAAAAGTTCTACGAAATAAGACAATACCCCTCGTCAAGGTGTTGTGGAGAAACCAAAAGTTTGAAGAAGTTATGTGGGAATCAGAGGAAATAATGAAGTAGAGTTACCCACATCTATTTTAGTGTGGGAAAAGGAAATTTCGAGGGTGAAATTTCTTAAGGGGGGAAGATTGTAATGACTCAAACTTTCATTAAGGGAAATCCCTCTTGATCTAATTAAATGTCTCTTTATGTAAAATTTTTATATAAAATGTCAAATTATTTGGTTTTATGTTTTTGGATTTTAAAATATTGTTAATAATTTTGATCGTTGCTAATATAGTCATTGAATAGTGATCACGTGATTAGTATAAATATAGGGCTTTAACAAATCCAATTTACTCAGACAAAGGAGGCGATGACCTCATCCAGTAGACTTGCCCCGTATGAAGCCCATTTTTCAGAGCTCATAAAGGAGGTTGCATATTTGGGCTTCACTCTTGACAATCCCAAGCTGAACTTGAATATTTTAAGCTCGAGCGGGACCACCTACAATATAAGTGGAAGTTGATAGAGATTACCACCCGAGCAATGTTATCTGAGCCACCCCAAGAGTCTATCACCATCGCACACCTTACTCTTCAGTCTTATGCGGGTGTTATAATGGGTTATGTAACAAGACCTTATCACTATGGTTATGTACATTGTTTTTTTATATAATAAGGAATATACTTTCATTTTATTATTATTACCTTGTAAATAGTTTTTAAAGCACAAATAGTATTTTTAGTTAATGTTCAACTAAGAAATCTATTTTGATGAATTAATGGATTTTTGAATTAAATAATATTTTAATAAAATATTATTATTATTATTAAATTAATTTTTATTAAATATAAATGATCGTATAATTTTATGAATGCAATTGTAATTTTTATTAAGGTTTGAAAGCTATTTTTGTCAAAACCCATGAATTTTCGATAAATGTAGGTTTTTATTTTAAAAGTGAAAATTAACATATTTAGAAAATTATTTAGATAAAATGAATATTATTTCTAGAATTAGGACATCAAAATTATCCAATGGTGAATTTTTCATAATTTTCTGAGACAGTCAAATTTTTGGGTAAAAATTAAATACCGTTTAAATATATAATGTGTTTTATGACATCATAATGACACAATAGTGATGTAATAAAATACTATAAACTTTATATTTGGACAATATATTTTTTACCATTAAAATAATGTGATTTTGGGTTTTTTTTGATTTATTTTACAAAGCTTTAGTGGACCCTTCAAGACTTATTAAACATTTTGTCTTTTTAAATTGTTTTCCTTAGGAGTGTGACTCACCTCCACAGAAGCAACCCCATTATTTTAAGAAGTTTGGACTTTGGCCTTATAAAATATTTTTTTCCACTTCCCTTTTCCAAAAACCATGGGTAAAAACCATGGGCTTATTTGTGGTTTGGATTAATTTAATGTGAGGTGTCCCAAACATAAATAATAAAGAATTCCCTCATCATTCCTATATAAACCCACATAAGCTCCCACTTAATCCTCTCTCAAAGCCTTTGGAGTTCGTCAAAACTCTTCCCTCCTCTCTCTATAATCCTCCCAAGGTGACCCAAGCTCCCAAGAATCCTCTCTCAAGCCTTTGGAAGCACACTTCCAAGTAAGGGTTTTTCTTCCTTTCTCATTTTTGTCCAATATTCTTTAAATTGTTATTCCCTTTTAATTTTAATTATAAATGTTGGGGTATGGTTTCTCACCTCCCTCATACTTCCCTATTTATGTTTGAATGATGTTATACCCATTTATATCTCATTAAATATCTCCCATGTACACCTGTTACTAAGTCGAAATTCCGAAAGGAATTTCTCTCTCCTCATTTACATTCAAGCAATTCTTTTGTATCATGAATCTAAATTCCATTACCTTTGTTGGGACATGTATCTATATGAACCCCTTACTTTTCATGTCATTTAAATATTATTAGACACCTCTTCCTCTCTCATCAACCATTTTTATGAGTTCTTATGTCATGTCGTTATGCTGCCGAAATTGCACCGCGCTTTTCCAAGCCAAAGTCGTTGTATAGTGAATACCATGCCCATTTCTCTATCAAGGGTATTCACCTTTATGCACATTTACTTATTGTTTAAAGAGTTTAATGTATGTATTCCACATTCGTTTATCATGGAATAAATGATTATGTTGAATGATTCAATGTTTTATGATCCATGTGGCACAATTATGCATGAAATGAAATGTTTAAGAAGGGTGTGCTCTGATTGCGCTCCAATGCATTGGGTAAAGTATAGTATCATGATACATCGTGTTAAATGGGTGTTTACTCATTATAATTCAATTTAAATGAGGTTTTACTCATCCTTCATGTGCAGTGAGGATTTATTCATGCTCCATGTGCAATGAGCCTTAGCTCATGCTAATTCCATATTAAGTGTTGTTGCCACATTTCCATGTTATGATTATCATGCTTTATCATGAATTTATGTTTATGCTTCTCTTGTGATATATTGATATTCATATTGTCTAACATGTATTGTATTACTCATGTTATTCCAAGATTATTCTCTTACTGGGCTTTATAGCTCACCCTTTTCTTATGCATGTCCTCAGGTTATCCCATGTAATGCTAAGTACGAGGGAATGTAGTGGTCATATAAAGGAATTTTTCAATAAAGATGTTTTTTTTCATGTTTTAAGTTGTTATTTAATGATCCTAATACCCAAAGACACTAGACCTGTCGATATTATATGTTGTATCAAATGAAGTTTATGTAACAAATTATGTTTAATTGTGTAATAAAAGATCAGGGTTGTCATACTCAGACACAGGTTCCTCCCTCTCACCTCCCTCCTACTCAGGACAAGGGTTCTTCCCTTTCACCTCCCTCCCATTCAGAAACATGATATTTAGAGATGATTAAATTATAATGGGTTTAAACCCCTTATAATTTATTTTTCAATTTAGAGGTGGGTAGAACCACCTCTGATTGATTTTGAGGGCCATGTTTAGAGGTAGTTTTTTAACCGCCTCTAATTACTTAATATTTTAGGGTGGTTTAAACTACCCCTAAATGTGACCATATTATTTTTTATTACCCATAAACATGGGTCCTCACCTCCCTCCCACCCAGGATATGGGTTCCTCCCTCTCACCTCTCTCCCGCTCGGGACACGAGTTCCTCCCTCTCACCTTTCTCTCATTCAGAAATAATTCCCTAATCACATCCTAGAGTTCCCTTGACCCTCCCCTCCCCTCCCCCTCTCATCTTGTTCTCACCAACCCGGGTCTATCCCCCCCTTTTCTCACAGCCACCTGACCTTCAGTTCCCCCTATCCCCCACACTCAACTGTTCACCCCATGCCTGAAAAAACCCACCCACCGTGTAAAACACATTCAATGTTGGGATTCGTACCCTAAATATGATAGACCATAGTGATTGTGATTTCAACATCCTACCACTATTCTAATTTTATTTCTGAAATATATTTACACATGAATATATTTATATAGATTTGACCATTTATTAAATAAATATTATTTACAAAATATATTTAAATACATTTAAATATATAACATATATATAAATTTATATAAACTATATATTTATATGTATATTTATATGCATTTGTGTAACTATATACACATATGTTTATATATTTATAAATATATTCAAATAAATTATTTATATACTTAAATACATATTTATATATTTTATACATGTTTATTTATATAATATATATATATATATATAATATAAATAATTATATTTACATATATAAATATGTATATTTATAAATACATTGATATTTGTGTGTGTGCATTTATGTATTTATATAATTTTTATAGATATGATATATTTGTATATACTTATATGTGTGTGTGTATTTATGATAATAATAATTTCATTAATTATTATTATTACACATGTTTTTTAAACTATAAAAATTATATTGTGGTTTTATAAATATTATACATTTATTTTCTGATTTATATATATATTATATTAAATGTATTTATATTATATATTTATGTATGTAATTATATAAATTTATATTATATCATGTATAAAAATATATACATACACACAAAATTAAATACATTCATATAATTGAAAATATATATATAATATAATTAAATAATATATTATATGTTTACTATATTAATTTGTAATTAATATGGTATACTATAATATATATAATATAATTATATAATATATATAAATTTATATATAATGAAATATTTATAATATAATTATAAATTATATAATAATTTATATTTATATTTATATTTATATTTTTCTATATTATATATATTTGTATAAATAATATAATAAAAATGTATTTATACATAAATATATAATACAAATGTATTTCATATAATATATGTATAATATAAATAATAATATCAATGCATTCAATATATGTATAGTATTTATAAAACCTCATATAATTTTTATATATTTGATTAAATATATTTATACATATATTTATAATTACATTTATATTATGTATACCAATATTTATATATGTATACATTTTTGTTTATATGCATAAGTATTTATTTAAAGTATTTATATAATTTCTTTATATATGTGTGTTTATAATGTATTTAAATACATTTATATAATGTGTTTATGTAATATATATATATATATATACATGTGTGCGCGCACACCACAAATATATTATACAATTTGATTTTTTTAAGAAAAATAAAAAAAAATACAGGGGTTAAAAACTAAGAAAATTTAAAAAATGATATTAAATACATGTATATATTGTGTTTTAATTATATATATGTGTGTGTGTGTATTGTATTATATGAATTTTTTTAAGAAAATAGTGGGGGTTCAAAACCCTCTCTAATTTAAGATATTTAAGGGGGTTAGGAACCACTGCTGATCTCAGTGATTAGTGACAGTTATGAACCCCCTTTAATCTCTTAAATTATAGGGGGTTCAAAATCTCCTCTAATTTAAGATGTTATAGGGGGTTGTGAACCCCCACTATTTTCTTAAAAAAAATAAATTCCATAATATATATATATATATATTATGCCTCTAAAATCCAACTGAATATATAGCGACACTAACTATTAAATTAGCGGCAGTTTTTGGCATAACCGCTTCTAAAATCCAACCAAATATTTTAAAAATAATGATGAAAATTTTATAAGGGATTCAAAACCCCCTCTAAATTCTATGATTAAAAGGGGTTACTCACAACCCCCTTTAATTTATATAGAAAATGAATTTAGAGGGGGTTGTGTATAACCCCCTCTAAATAACCGCCGCTAATTTGCTGTTATTTTTTGTAGTGTGTTGGTATATTATAATAATAATAATGTGTACTATTATTGATGTTTCATTATCTATGATGTGTAATTATCTATACTGATTATTATAATATACCAAAGAGATTTCCATTATAATTAGTATAGATAATTGAGTTAGATTTGTTAATAGATGTAATTATGAGGAAGACTAATTTGACTATACTGTTAGTATATTTTATTTGTATAGTTTTCATTGATTTGTATAGTTTTTCCTCAAGTATTTTAAATTCTAGTTGAAGTATTTTCATTTATTGTATCTCACTACATACATTTTATTTCACTAAAATCTGTTGGAATATAAAAATTCATACATTGTATCTCACATTGTTGTATATCACTAAAATCTATAGGAATATAGTGTATTCAATGAAATTTATTTACAACTATATTGTATTCAATGCAATTTACTTAATGAAATGTACATAAAATCCATAATTTTCTTTTATGTCCCATACAGTTTTCAGTTTCAATATATTTCATTCAATGCAATTTTGAGTTTACTTCAGTTTTAGTTTATCCATTATTGAATATATTGTATTCAATGACATTTATTGAATAAATTTAAGTTTTTATTCAAAGAAATATTCTTTTCAATTTATTTACCATAATCTACATTTTTATTTTAAACTTATGAGTTATATTAAAATTTATAAGAAAAAACCATTAAATCAACAATTAGTGGACGAAAACTTATAACTAAGTACAAAACTTTTATACAAGAAGGGTTGTGTTATGTAATATAAAACTTTCAGATTATTAAAAATAAATTGATTTATTTAGCACCTTGATGTGATTAAAAATCATTTTTAACTAGAAAAATAATATAAAACATTCTAATGTGTAACTGCCCTATTTCATATTCAATTTCATTCCATTTTAAGACATCAAACAAAATAGGGTGCCTGAGAAATTTTTCAAAGGTAAATTTTCTTTTAATTTTATCATTCTCCAATAGTTTATAGTTTTATTTTTTATTTATGTTATACTTTCACCAATGAGAATGTTATATTATATGTTATTGGAAAGATACATCCTTAGTATAACAACCCGGAACCCACACTCCCAAATCCGGTGTTGAAATCATAAACTTTAAATTCTAAGCTTTGATACTGATAATTGTGGCCCATTTTTTCCATCAAAACCTTGCAACATCAAAAGGAAAATTTTAATCACTTATATTCTCAAGGGACTTTTAGTTTTAGAGTTTTAGAGAATTAGAAAAAAATCCTATATAAACAATAACCATGTCATCAAATGATCATTTCTCTCACTTAACCTGGCTTTTTTTATTTCACATTAAGTCATCATCATCATCCATATGAAATCCCTTCTCAACATAATTTTATTAACCTAATTCTTTATAACTTGGGTAAAAGGAATCATAAGAAGGGTTAGATAAAATGATATGTAAGGTTAAACATAAACATTAGCATTTGAATGTCATTAATGAGCATAATAAGTACATAAGGATATAACGACATAATCAAAGTGTATGAGTGAATAATAAAAGAAATCATACCCATAAATACCTAGATTATCAAATATGAAAACATGGAAAAGGTGAGATTCATCAGAATCAATAATTATGAGCCATGTGATATCAATATTGATCATAAGAAACAATATAAACTCATATAAAGTATAGAAAATGCATTGGTATCTTGCAACATTTTTCTTCATAACTCATGTTAAACCCATGCCATAAATAACTTGATCCCGGTTAAATCCATAGGAAAAAACCTAAGGTAACTCCCTCCTTCTTTACTCTCAATACAAGGTACATTACCCAATTCATTAGAGTGCTATCTAGGTGAAACCATCATTTAAGCTATAATAGGCTCACTCGGCACTATTTGAGCCTCCTGATCATATAAGCTATAATGGGCTCACCTGATGCTATATGGTCTCCCCATTATATAAGTTGTCCAAGAACCAAAAATAAAGTAAATAGAGCTTTCATTTAATCCTAAAAACATAGAAATAATCATTATTCCTTTTATAACATGATTAACCCATGGAAAATAAATGGGTTTCATGTCAATCTCTTTTAAACACGATTGACCCATGAAAAAAAATGGGTTCCATAACAATCTCTTATAAACAATCTTAATCCATCCAGAGAAAGAATGAGGATGGTATCATCATAAAATATCCTCATTGGATCATAGGTAACAAAAAGTTTTATTGACATTGACTAATGGAAATATCATTAAAATATCGTTAAAAATATTTTTGAGAAAAATATCCATTTCATTTTGAAAATCACTTTTAAAAATAGAAAATATTTGGAAATCCTTTTATTTGAAAATAACCTTAAAAACTTATAAAAGAAGATTTGAAAATCATTTAAAAAGCTTTTTGAAACATAAAAAAAATTAAAAACCATTTTCCTTGAAAATGATCTTAAAATATCATTTAAAAAAATAATAAAATATGATTATGGAAGAAAATAGATTTCTGGATGAAGAGAGAAATAAATTCAGATTTTCTTAAAAATATTTTCACAACAATTAAGTGCCAAAGAGTGTAAAAATGGTACTATTACTTGTAAATATAATTAATATCCAAAATATAATAAAAATTATTATTTTATTAAGATATTTATTATAAGATCTCATCATTGGGAGCATAATCATAAACAATCCTAATAAATGATGAGGTTGTAAAAAAAAGACTCTTATCACTTTTGTAACTTTGAATCATAATCTCCATGAAAGAATAATATTAAATGAAACTTATAATATCATGAAAATAATAATATTCATGATATATCATGTCAAATTATCAGTATATACACCTAATAAAATAAGATAAGTGTATAACATAACATGCGTCTCAAAGAAATCAAATTGAGACAAAAATGTCTTACCGCTTTGGTAACTTTAAAACAATAAACCCTATGAAATAGAGATCCTAAAATGGATATTTAAATCCAAATAAATTTAATTATAATAATTATAAAATAAATTTATTGGTATTATATACACTACACAACAAAAATAAGTGGTGAATATGGCATATATCTTATAGAAATAAAAGTGAGATGAGAAAAAATCCTTACCTTGAGTCTGATTCGTCACATGTGTATTTATCTTTCTGAAATACTTTATTAATAAACCTTTTCAAGTTTATTATTACTTTTATTTAAATTATTATAATTTTTTATACAATTACATAATCAATTAAGTTTACTTCGGATGTTTTGACCATATTCGGCTTATGTTTCAAAGATGAATTTGGTAGGTTGAATATGGTCAAAGAGATCATTATTTAAAAATATCCAGAATAAGTAACATTTCAGTGATCATTTTGTAAAGAAGGTAAGTAACATTTATCTTTATATAATGATAATAATATCATAAATATAATATTATTTAATTATATATCATTATATATCATTATTTTTATGTGGTTATGAAAAAATTAATCACATCGCTTTGACAAGGCGGTAGTTCACATGTCCATGAACGACCTTATCATTTTTTCAGTGAGTGAAAAGGTAAAAATAAAATGATATATTATATTTCAAGAATAATAAATATATAATTAATATCATAAATATGTCATTAATATCTTAAATATTTTATGTATACCACATATACTTATTATCTTTACCCTTATTACCTTCCACATAACGTGTTAGTGAAAAATGAATCACATCACTTCGCAAGGCAATAGTCCGCCGTACACACGAGCGATGCTATCGTATCCATTATGGAATGGAAAGTAAATGATTATATATGATATAATGAATTAAAATGTATAATTATTTTATAAATATCATATATATAAACTTTATATCCATCATCATACCCAACCGTGAGAGGTGGTAATGGAAAAATGAATGACATCATTTCATGATACGGTAGTCCATTGTACACACGAATGGTGATTTTATAACTCATTTGATAGAAGTGTGTGTGTTTGTAGGTCATAAACTTATCATAAAAAAAATATCATTATATGGAATATATTGAGGTTATTATATAATCATGGTATAATAATAATTGAAGGAGGTGTATAAAGAAATAAAATAAAAATGCTCATTTAAGAACATTGCCTCTTCTTCAGGTATCCTCATTAGGTTCCCAGAAAAGGCCTTCCTATCTTGGATTTATTCCAAAAATAAGGTTTATAGGATGAGGGTAGGAAATTTTGGAAGTTATTTGGTCAATTATTGTAAAAAAAAGGAATAGGTTTTAAGGTGTAAAGAATGGAGGATAGGGGTGTGAAGTGAGTGGCACACTTGTAATTTTTTTGAAAGAGTGAATTTCACCCATGTTTTTTCATATCACCAAGCCCAAATAATGGTCCATTATTTAAAATAAAATTTATAAGGTTTAAATATGATCATATAATAGTTTTTGGACAAGTTTTTGGTCATTTTTACACCTTATATTTTAAGTTTAACCACTAAGTAAACTCATTTTCACCTTAATCGTTGTAATTAATTTTAATTGTTTTCACTAATCACTTTGGTAAAAAATTAATTTAACCTTATTAGATAATATAAATTATTATTATTCCAAATATGGAATCCATTTTTTAAAATTCATCTCATATAAGTGGGATAATTTGGTTTAAAACTAATCACGTGGACATAGTGAGACAACAGATTTTTAAGAAGAGTGTTTTTTGGGAAAAAGATGATTCTATATTAAATCTATGACTAATAATAATTATTATATGAAACTCAATTAATATTTAATTATATATAATATATATATTTAATTTAAAACATTTCTTATTATAGATTATTTTTATTAATTAAAATGGAGAAATATTATGCATTTCTAAATAGTTTTTAGAAAACCTCATTTTTAAACCCAAAAAAACTTATAATAACAACCAATATAAAGTTGATTAAAATTAATTAAATGGATTAAATATAATTTAGGTTAATTTAAAACATATTTAAAACATATTTGGTATTTTAAGTTTCTTAATTTATTGAAAAAAAAATACTTTTTATAAAAAATGGTATTTTTCATTATTCACTAAAAAATCAATATAATCTGAAAAATCCCAAAATTTCACCCAAATTGAATTTTGATATTCCAATTAAAAAAATGAATTTAATTTTATCAAATATAATTTCTAAAAGTTAAAAAAATTAATTATAAAATTCTTTTCATGAAAAGCAATAAAAAATCATTTTTGAAGAAAACGTATTTTTGGAGAATAAAATCACTTTACTTGTCACGACCCGCCTTCACCAAGATGAGGGAAGGGACAAAATAATGTTAGACCCTTCCTTCTTCGAGTTGAAGGAGATATAATGACTCCCAAGACCCACCTTCAGTAGGTCTTAGAGTGGTGACTAGCACCAAGGTTATGGAATCACATGCAAAATGAAAGGCATTACCCTTTTTATTTAGTAGGATTAGGAGATAAGATAGTAAATCCCAAAAAACACCAAGACTGAAAGTAAAAGTAAAGCCAAAAAAATCCATTCCCATATGCATGTTACAATAATAAGTGCTACAAAAAATACAATAAAACTCCAAAGGAAAGTACCAAAAGAAGAAAAGTAGCAACGTCAACGGTCACAACGTTCGAACTAGTAGGGTCTGACATGGTCCTCAAAGTCCTCCTAGAAACCTGAAAGAAGTTTTATATACATAGGGTGAGTATATAGGTATACTCAATATGGAAAACCAAAATCTCTCGTGCACAAGTGGGGAGGCATTCTAATTCCTTGTGAGAAAAAGGAGATAACCAAAGCACCTAGCAAGGAAACTATCCACCCAAACCTTACCAAGGCACACTTCCGAAATAACACAAGTCAAGTAATGTAATAGTAATATCACATCGATGTTTGGGTACCCCGCACCACTTTCCCACTGGTTATTGAAGACATCCTACATGTCAGACCTCCCCCGCCATTCTCACCACAGTCCCACTACCATACCCCACCCGCACACACCTGGGCCACAACAACCACTCATAACCATGCCCGCAGACACCTGGGACACAACAACCACTCATAACCACACTCGTAGACACCTAGGATAGAACAACTACTAACACACCTTAAGACACCTAGGCCTCATCTCAGAGACACTTGGGAAACAACCTACCTGTACACACATGGGCAAACCACCACAGTTACCCTGCCCGAAGAGTCTTAGGCTATAATGGACCTCAGGTCGTCACAGCCTGCCCGAAGATTCTTGGGCTACTTAGGAAAGGGAGAAGAAAAGGAGTTAATAACTATCCACTCATAGGAGTGTTGGGAAAAATACCCTCCCCCATGAAATGGGGGTGTTCGGTACAAAGTTCTCAACTTAGGTGGGGCGCGAATAAGAAACATAAGAACTAAATTATACATATAGGTAAACAAGCACTCATCCCAACCTAGGGGTTCCAACACTATCCCATACACAAACACCCTCATTATTATTCATTCATAAAAATCACAACAGCCATAACCAAGTCACAACTCATTCCCAGAAAACAATTCCCCATTGAAACCATTCTTGTTATCACATTCAAGTGGTTCAATTTAAATAATTCTTCACTATCGGGCAACTAATAGGAACAGCCACAATCCAAGGAAGGAAAAACAATCAAGCAGAAATTTAAGCATTCACATCTGGTTCTCTTCTAAAGTCACAATAACAAAAGGGATCAATGAGATCCCTTGAAGTACTGGAACCAAAGAAAACCCCACCATACGGCCCCATGCGGCCTCATATCCATAAACCAACAACTGAACCACAACAAGGGATCCCATACCCATCCATGTCACCCCACAAGAATCAAGAAAAACAACGACACATATTACCAATACAGATCAAGAGATTTTCTAGATTCAAACACACCATTCATTGAGTTCCTTCTTTCTGTTTGGTTAACCTGGGTGATCACACAAGGATTCTTGTTCGCTAAACATCCATTTAATCAACCGAGTTTACATGATTAACCAAATTTCCATGTTACATCCATTCAATCGTCATAGAAGATAGGGGTCCATTAGTGCGTAAGGAAAGATCACCAATGGCCATGATTTTTAGTGTACATAAGCCCATACAATTCACAACATATAAGCAAGGGTAAAAGAGTACAGCAGCATCGTCAAACACACACCTTAATTATTTAAAAATCCATTTATTATCTTTGTTAAGGTTTGGTTTCATCCATCCTCATAGAAACATTAGCATACCCACCCCTCATGATACACAGTAAAGAGAGAGAAAAGAAGAACCCTACCTAGATGATCAATGATCGAAGTTTTTCTCCACGCGCCAAGAACTGGGGATGCGCGACTTGCAGGGGAGGAACTATAGGGACTCCAAGTGCGAGCAGGAAAGGATCTAGTAAAGGCACACCACTAGAATTGGGAAGGGGGACTCCAAATGCACCAAGGAAAGGAAAATAGACCATCCAAGAAGAAGAAGAAGAAGGAATTCTTGTGCAATAAAAAGGTGAGATCATGGAGTTACGGGATATAAATTTTGAACGGCTTAAAAGGCGGATTGTGGTTTCACCACACGGTTGGAAAGTTGCATATGATGGAATTAATTTTTATTTAATAATTCTCATTGAAAAGGTGGCCATAATGGCTGTGCGTTAAAGGATTTCCTTTAATTAGAGGAAAATGCGTAACAGGGGCGGAACTGAAATTATGGGAAAATGGTGTGGCACTGAGGAAAAAGCCACATGTTTTGGTAAGTCAAGGGTCTCCCAACTATTAAGGGATTTTAGATAACATTTATGGTCTTTTAATGGCTTTGAAAGGGGTATAAAAACACTTTTATGTCAAAAGATACATTGCGAGAGAGGAAAAGTCAAAAACTAGAAAAAAAAGAACAAGGGAGGGACACCATTTGGTGAGACACCATAACGGTGCCACAGTCTCGGTGCCACCCTCACAGTGTCTCCATCATGGTTCCACCCTCACGGTGCCACCCTCACAGTGCCACCGTCACGGTGCCACCCTCATGGCACCGCCATAACCAGTGCCACTGTTTCGGTGGAACTGTTTGATGGAACCAAGTTTTTGGCAAAGTAATGGACCAGGAGGGTCCGGGCCATTACACTAGATACCTCTCAAAGTATTCTCATCCTCTATAATTCAAGGATATACCCAAAGAAAAGATAGGGGTCTGAACAACCACATCTAAGATACCTCTTGGGAGTAAACCTCATCGACGTCTAGGAACACCTCTCCCTCAAGTAACCACACAACATATAAATGTTTCATTGTATAGAAATATGGATTAGGGATTCACTTTCCGCCATGTTGAGATACTATCCACTTTGGGCGACACTGAATTGCCTGCACGGGTTTAATCGCATCCACCTTAATGCATCTTGATTAGGGATCAGGTCCTCCCCTCCTCACAGTTAGGGCTCTTCACGCACATCCAGAGAATAAGGAAAACATACCATCTCATAGTTAACAAGTTCAAGCACTTCATCACAAACAAGTACGAAACAAAACAGAACAAAACTCAAAACAGCTATGGGTATTGGGCGCGCATCTGTGTATCATGTTCCCAAGTACTCTCCTTGAGGCCACCATGCCTCCATAACACATGAATCAAGGAAATGGTTCGTCCACGAAACACTTTCTCCTCACGATCCTCGATCCTCACTGGTCACTCTACAAATGCCGCATCGTCCTCGATATACAAATTCCCCCAGTCGAGGATGTGCGAATCATCATGTAGATACCGATGGAGCTGAGACACATGGAAGACGTCGTGTACCCTCTATAGCGGTGGTAGTAGCACCAGCTGATAAGACACTTCATCGACCCTCAGAAACACCACGAAGGGTCCAATGAACTTGGGAGAAAGCTTCATCCCCCTGCCGAACCTCTATTGCCCACGCCGAGGGGAGACCTTAAAGAAAACGTGGTCCCCAACCTCAAACTCCAAGGGTCTCCTCCTATGATTGGAATATGACTTTTGCAGGTCCTGAACCACCTTCATCCTCTCTCGTATAATCTGAACCTTCTCCATTGTGCTCCATACCACCTCTAGACCAAGAACACCTACTTCCCCAACCTCTTCCCAGTACACGGGTGAGCGATACGGCCTACCGTACAAAGCTTCTAACAAATTCGTGCTAATGGTAGAGTGATAGCTATTGTTGTAGGAAAACTCTACTAGAGGAAAGTGTTGTACCCATGATCCTCCAAAGTCCAAAATACATGCCCATAGAATATCCTCCAATGTTTGGATGGTGTTCTCTATATGCCCATCTATCTGGGGGTGGAAAGCAGTGTTGAGGCATAGTTGGGTTCCAAAAGCATGTTTCAAACCTTTCCAGACCCATGAGGTAAACTTGGTGTCCTGATCGGAGATTATAGACCTCATAACTCCATACAACCACACCACTTCATCCATGTACCTCTGTGCTAAGTCATCCACCACACTAGACTCCTTGATTTTTAGGAAGTGAGATGATTTCGTCCTTCGGTCTACCACTACCCAGATAGCATCACAGCCTCCTTGAACCCCGGGTAGTCCTGTGACGAAATCCATCGAGATGTCATCCCACTTCCACTCGGGGACATCTAAAGGTTGTAACATACCTCCTAGGATGTGGTGTTCAGCCTTCACCTGCTGACACATGAGGCACTTTTCCACAAACTCCACCACTACCCACTTCACCCCAGACCACCAAAACTGACCCCTCAAGCCTTGGTACATATTGGAAACTCTTGGGTGTACCGATAGGGGTGATTTGTGGAACTCACCAAGAACTCTCTCGTTCATTACCACCGGGACAAAAAACTTTCCATGAAACAGCATCTGATTCTGCCCATCTTCTGACCATCCTCCCGGAGCATCACCCTGGCTAACATGATCACGCATCACTTCAGCCTCTAAGTCCCCCCACTGGGACTCCTCCACCTGCTGAAATAGAGAGGACTACACTATCATCTAGAATAGACAGCCTTTGTCATCCTCCACTCTTGAATCCAGGTGTAGGGAAGCCAACTCCTCCATCTCTCTCTAAGCATCTACTGATTCTCGAACCACATCCTTCTGCGACTTCCTGCTCAAGGGATAAGCCACCACATTCCCCTTTCCTGAGGTGTAGGAAAATTTGAAGTCATATTCTTAAAGAAACTCTATCAATATCCACTACCATATGTTCATGTCTTATTGAGAGAATATATACCTCAATATCTTGTGATTTGTGAATACCACGAAGCACTCCCCGATGAGGTAGTGTCACCACAACTTTAGGGAGAACACAACCACTGTGAGCTCCAAGTAATGGGTGGAATAGTTATTCTCATGGGGACGTAAATACCCAGACCTATAAGATATCACCCCCTGTTATTGCATCAATACACACCCCAATCCTTGGCCTATAGCATCACAGAACACTTCAAACATCACCCCTTCTTCTGGAAACCTCAGCACTGGGGCACTAACCAACTTCCCCTTTAGATAACTAAAGGATTCATGACATTTTTCACTCTACATGAAGGCCTAATATTTTCTGGTCAAAGCTATCAAGGGCACTGTAACTTGAGAGAAGTTGGGCACGAATATCTGGTAGTAACCCGCTAAACCTAGGAAACTACAAACCTCTGCCACATTCTTGGGTGCTTCCCAAGAAACAATCACCTAGACCTTTGATGGGTCCACTGTTATCCCCTACCCGAACACCACGTGTCTAAGGAAGTGCACTTCTCGTGTCCAGAACTTACACTTGGAAAACTTACCATATATATGGTGTTGCCTGAGGACCTCTAAAACTGTCCTCAGATGCTCAGCGCGACCCTCCTATGATCTTGAGTAGATCAGAATGTCATCAATAAAAAAGACTAAGAACTAGTCTAGATATTACCAGAAGATGGAGTTCATGAGTCCCATGAACATGGTTTGTGCGTTCGTAATGCCGAACGACATGACTATAAACTCAAAGTGCCCATATCTGCACCTGAAGGCAGTCTTCGAGATGTCGTCCTCCTTCACCCTCAACTGGTGATATCATGATCGTAGGTCAATCTTGGAGAACAATCCTACCCCATTCAACTGATCAAAAAGGTTTTCTATCCTTGGGAGAGGGTAATGGTTCTTGACCGTTACCTGATTCAGTCTCTAGTAGTCTATGCACAGCCTGAGACCACCATCTGCCTTCTTCACAAACAAGACCAGAGCACCCCGTGGTGACGCGCTTGGTCGGATAAAACCCTTCTTCATCAGATTGTCAATCTGAATCCATAACTCCCAAAACTCAAAAGGTGTCATCCGATAGGGAGCCATTGAAATCAGATGGGCACCGGGCTGCAAGTCTATCCTGAACTCAACATCATGTCGAGGGGGTAGAGTCACCGCCTCTTTAGGGAAGACGTCCATGAACTCATTGACAATTCCCAAAGCTTCCACCATCTCTGAGTCTGCTGACTCCACTTATAGCTCGGCTAATAAGGAAAGAAAGGGCTCCACTTGCCAGCGGCCCTCCTGGAAACCCCTCTCATCGATGAAAGTCACACGTCGTCCACCCATATCTGAAAACACGATCCTTCTTTAAAAGAATTTGATAATAGTATACACAGAGAACATCTAGTTGATGCCTAAAATGACAGAATACAGCTGCATCTGCAACAAAATAAGGTCCCCATTGGACTAATGTGGCCTCAACATCAGCCTACATCCCCGAAAAACATGAGACAAACTGTTCTGGCCTCCGACTGGTGTACTCAAAACCAATGGTGCGGGAAGTCTCTCGGCGTCTAGTTCTATAGAATGGGCTAGACTGGTCATAACAAAGGAGTGTGAATCTCCTGAATCAAACAAGGCACAAGAAAGAGTTCTAAACAAGCTGATCGTACCTCGAACGACTTCTGGCCCTGCCAGAATTGTTGCCTCTGCGGCGTGCAACTGCCCACGCCCAGCTCCTCTGCCCCTCAGCTGTCAACCGCCTCCTTGACCACACCCTAGTCAAGGTCCCTGAGGAGTACCCTGAGGTTGGCCTCCTCCTACAACATCTTCTCTTGGAGGAGTGGGAGCTCATTGTCCCTAATGCTACTTCTGAAAAGGCATGGCTGGAAAATGTTTCTGTTGAGGTGGGTGCTGAACCTGCCCACCCCCAATATATTGTACTTAGTCCGAGCACTGATTTCAAAGATGCCCATGACTGCCATAGATGAAGCATCTCGGTCCTAGGCCCGCAAGGAAGTGGTGAGGATCGGGAGATTGAAACTAGAACTGCTAGGGCCTGCACCCCACTAGCCAAAACCTAGAAGGCCCTGATGCTAGAGGCCTGCTTATGACAGCTTTCCCCTATGACGATCCCAAATGGATCCCCTATCACGGCACACCTCCCAGTGTGTTCATCCTATCCACCACTTCAGCATTTCTCTGGACCTCCAAGTATGTCGGTAGAGTAAAGGGAGTAATAGCATACTGAAGAGAAGGTCAGAGTGCCTCCTCTAAATGTCTCACCCAAGACTCCTCATCCAGAAAGAGGTCCAGAGAAAAGAGAAGGAGATCCTTGAACTTGATCCCCAAATCCCTCACTAACATTATCCCCTGTTGAAAGGATAGTAACTCCTACCTCTTCTCATCCTTCATCGTGGAAGAGAGGAATTTCTTCCAGAACTCCCTCTCGAAGTTAGTCCAAAAAACATCATCCTCCCTTTATCCCCAAGATAAAGCGTCCACCACTAACGTGGCACTCCCCACATCTGGATTATAGCCAGAGGAACCCAGTACTCTGTCAAATCCTGGATCAAGATAAAAGTTATCACTAGCTCTTCGATCCAGCTCACTGTCTCCATGTTCGAGATGCTGCCCTCGTACTTCCTGAGGGTCTGTCACTGGAAGGCATGAAGCATCTTCTGCCACTGTTCATCCTCCTCCTCTCGATCATCCCTCTACTGATCAGCTAAATCAGCCTCCTGGGCCTTGATCTCCTATGTTACTCATGATCATCGTCTGGGTTCCATAACTACAAGGTAAATAAGGAATGGCTAAGCCCGAGTAGTGTGGAAGATTTTTTTTTGAATTTTTCTTAAACATTTTATTCATTTTGGATCCCCAAAGTACCCAAGACTCACAAGAACACAAGTCATTATGATGCATTTACCTTTCCTAGGGTCTCTACCCTGTAATCATTGTAGCTTCACTTGGTCGTTCGGTAGGTCCAGAGTCCTTGCATTGGATCACGGGGGGCCCTAAAATCACGTGTCTAGGTTGGTCTTCCCTAGCCTATTTCACATGCCAAGATTTCCTAACACCATTGCCCTACCATTCCATGAAATACTCACTATGCCTAACTATGAACTCCATCCTATCTCCCAACCACCTCTGATTCCATTTTGTCATGACCCGCCTTCACCAAGATGAGGGAAGGGATAACAGAATGTTAGACCCTTCCTTCTTCGAGTTGAAGGAGAGATAATGACCCTCGAGACCTGCCTTCAGTGGGTCCTGGAGTGGCGACTAGAACCAAGGGTATGAAATCACATGCAAAATGGAAGACATTTCCCTTTTTATTTAGTAGGATTGGGAGATAAGATATTAAATCCCAAACAACACCAAGACTGAAAGTAAAAGTAAATCCAAAACAATCCATTCCCATATGCATGTTCCAATAATAAGTGCTACGAAAAATACAAGAAAACTCCAAAGGAAAGTACCAAAAGAAGAAAAGAAGCAACGTCAATGGTCCCAACGTCCGAACTAGTAGGGTACGTCATGGTCTTCAAAGTCCTCCTAGAAACCTGAAAGCGGTTTTATATACATAGGGTGAGTATACAGGTATACTCAATAGGGAAAACCAAAAGCTCTCGTGCACAAGTGGGGAGGCATTCTAATGCCCTGTGAGAAAAAAGGAGACAACCAAAGCACATAGCAAGGAAAATATCCACCCAAACCTCACCAAGGCACACTCCCCAAATAACTCAAGTCAAGTAATGTAATAGTAATAACACATCGATGTTTGGGTACCCCGCACCACTTTCCCACTGGTTATTGAAGACATCCTATGTGTCATACCTCCCCCACCATTCTCACCGCAGTCCCACTATCATACCCCACTCGCACACACCTGGGCCACAACAACCACTCATAACCACACTCACAGACACCTGGGCCACAACAACCACTCATAACCACGCCTACAAACACCTGGTCCAGAAAAACTACTTCTACACCTGAAGACACCTAGGCCTCATCCCAAAGACACTTGGGAAACAACCTGCCCGCACACACCTGTGCAAACCACCACAGCTAACCTGTCCGAAGAGTCTTGGGCTATAATGGACCTCAGGCTATCACATCCTACCCGAAGAGTCTTGGGATACTCAGGAAAGGGAGCAGAAAAGGAGCTAATAACCATCCACTCATATGAGTATTGGGAAAAACACCCTCCCCCGTGAAATGGGGGTGTTCAGCACGAAGTGCTCAACTTGGGTGGGGCGTGAATAAGAAACATAAGAACTAAATTATACATATAGGTAAAAAAGCACTCATCCTAACCTAGGGGTTCCAACACCATCCCATACACAAACACCCTCATTACTATTCATTCATAAAAAGCACAACATCCACAACCAAGTCACAACTCATTCCCGGAAAACAATTCCACATTGAACCCATTCTTTTTATCACATTCAAGTGGTTCCATTTAAATAATTCTTCACTATCAGGAAACTAACAGGCATAGCCACAAGCCAAGAAAGGAAAAACAATCAAGAAGAAATTTAATCATTCACACTCAGTTCTCTTGTAAAGTCACAACAACAAAAGGGATCCGTGAGATCCCTCAAAGTACTAGAACCAAAGAAAGCCCCACCATACGGCCCCATGTGGCCTCAGATCCATAAACCAACAAATACACCACAACAGGGGATCCCATCCCCATCCATGTCACCCCACAAGAATCAAGTAGAATAACCACACATATTACCAAGACAGATCAAGGGAGGTTCTAGATTCAAACACACCATTCATTGAGTTCCTTCTTTTTGTTTGGTTAACCCGGGTGATCACACAAGGATTATTGTTCTCTGGACATCCATTTAATCAAAAAAGTTTACGTGATTAACCAAATTTACATGTTACATCCATTCAATCGTCACAGAAGAAAGGGGTAAATTAGTGCACAAGGAAAGACCACCAACGACAATGATTTTCAGTGGAGAGAATCCCATACAATTCACAACATATAAGCAAGGGTAAAAGAGTACAGAAACATCATTAAACACACCCATTCATTATTTTAAAGTTTATTTATTATATTCATTAAGGTTTGGTTCCATCCATCCTCATAGAAACATTAGCATACCCACCCCGCATGATACATAGTAAAGAGAGACGAAGGAAGAACCCTACCTGGATGATCAATGATCAGAGTTTTTCTCCATGCACTAAGAACTGGGGATGCGCGACTTTCAGGGGAGGAACTTAGGGGACTCCAAGTGTGATCAGGAAAGGCTCCAGTATAGATGCACCACTAGCATCAAGAATGGGGACTCTAAATTCCCTAAGGAAAGTAAAAGAGACCATCCAAGAAGAAGAATGAATGAATGAATGAATGAATTCTCGTGCGATAAAAAAGGTGAGATCATGGAGTTATGAGATATGAATATTGAATGACTTAAAAGGCAGATCATGGTTTCACCATGTAGTTAGAAAGTTACATATGATGTAATTAATTGTTATTTAATAATTCTCATTGGAGAGGTGGCCATAATGGTTGTGCATTAAAGGATTTCCTTTAATTAGAGGAAAACACGTAATAGGGGCAGAACTGGAAATATGGGAAAAGGGTGTGGCACTGAGGAAAAGGCCACACATTTTGGTAAGTCAAGGGTCTCTCGGCTCTTGGGGGATTTTAGATATCATTTATGGGCTTTTAATGGCTTTGAAAGGGGTATAAAAACACTTTTACGTCAAAAGATATGTTGCAGAAGCGGAAAAAGTCGGAAATTGGAAAAAAAAAGAAGGGTGTAACACCATTTAGTGAGACACTGAAACAGTGCCACAATCATGGTGCCACCCTCACGGTGCTTCCCTCACAGTGCCACCATCACGGTGTCACCCTCACGATGCCATTGTCACGGTGCCACCCTCACGGTGCCACCGTCACGGTGCCACCCTCACAGTGCCACCCTCACGGTGCCATTGTTTCGGTAGAACCATTTGATGGAACCAAGTTTTTGGAAAAGTACTAGACCAGGAGGGTATGGGCCATTACATTACTAAAAATTGATTGGTTATTTAATAAAAAATTATCAATAATTTTTATTTAGTAATACATTTATATATATATATATATATTTCATAAAGTATTTAATATTATTTATACCCTCTAATTTAACGGCTAGGTTATAACAGTGATATATATAATGGGTTGTTTAAGTTTGGTGTTGCATGTTGAATATGCTATCAAACATAAAAATCTTAGTTTTGTGGGTAACGCAAGCTAAATTGAGTGTTGTGTGTAATGAAATCTGAACATATTGTTGTGTGTAATGCAAGATAAACTTAGTTTTCCATGTCCTTTATACTATCGAATATAATTTTCTTCTTTTAAAATCTTAGGGTGTTGTATCCTCCCCCCTTTAATAAATTTCATCCTTGCAATTTGAATTTTATCTCGGTAATCACAGGTTGAAAATTTAAAAATAATTTTTTCGTAAACCCACATAGTGAAAAGAGTTAATAAAACATCCTCTTAATAAGAGAGAAAGTGAAGTAAAAAATTTCATATAGAATAACACATAACTAGGTTTACAAATAGGAGAACATAGGAGGGAATGAAGGGAAAACATAAATAATTATATAGAGTGATTGAGGTCATTGATCACAATCAAGTGAATGGTCAATGGAAGGTTAAGAGCCTCAAAACTATAAATCTATAATAATCGAAAAGACCACTAGTTCAACAAAATTGAATGTACTAAGATAACATTTTTTTCAATATTCTTTTCTTAGAGTTGAATAATTATCTTACCATCTAGGCTAAGAGAATAAAGAAATATACTTGATGAATAGAATTTCATCCTTTAATAAATTTCCACCAAAATATCATCTTTTTTTCTAAATGATCAGTATTCAAGATAAATTCTTCATGCACGAAGCACTAAAATCAACTTTTAAATATCTCATAACCATAAAAGGATAACAATTTATTCCTTCTATCTTTAAACATTAACTAAAACCAAAATGGTTAGCACATGGTAATACAATTTCAAAAATAAAACTTCATACATTAATCTCCAAAATTTCAATAGTAATACCCAAAGTTCAAAACAAATCATTCCACTAATAAATATCCTTAAAATTCTTCAAACATTTTCTGACTAAGTTCGAAACACAAGTATTAGAAGGATTTTATCATATATTCTTCCAAGATAAATCAACTGTTATTCATCAAATAAAATCCCAAATGTTTCTGAAATAAACTTAATATTTACCTGTAAGAAATTTCATACTAACCAGGACATCGTGTAGGCCAGTGGTAGGTGTTACACCCTTGTTGCCCTTCGATTGTAGGTTTAAGCCCCACGCCCTTTTTGAATGTGACTAGTTTCCACCTAGTCTTCGGTTTTCCTTTTTTTCTTTAATCATTAAAAAAATCACCCTAAATAACACTTCATGTTGATACTAGGGGTTACAAATACCCCAACCCAATAAAATGTCTCCCAAAAATGTCATTAGCAATCTTAAAATTTTTACTAATTAAAACCCTCAAATGAGGTGTGTATGAATTTTAAATTATGATTAACTTTCATCTTATATACCTATGATGGTATCTATAACTCTTAAGATAAACTCACTTGAAAACATAATAATCTCCAAAGTTATCTAAATCGACCTCTGATACCAACTATAATAGCCCAGAACCCACACTCTTGGATCTAGTGCTAAAATCATAAATTTTAAATTTATAGATTTGATGTTGATAATTGTGATCCATTTTTGTCATCCAAACTTTACAAAATCAAAAGGAAAAAATTGGATCACTTATATTCTCAAGGACCATTTATGTTTAGATTTTTAGAGATTTAGGAAAAACTCATGCATAAACAATACCCATGTTATCAAATAATAATTTCTCCCACTTAACCCATCTTTTTTTATTTCACATTAAGTCATCATCATTATCCATATAAAATCCCTTCTAGACATAATTCTTTCAACCTCATTCTTTATAAATTGTGGGAAAGGAAATATAATAAGGGTGAAATCGAATTCTTAGTAAGGGTAAACATAAAAATTAGTAATTGAATGTCATCAATGAGCATAAGAAGTGCATAATGTTATGGATACATAATCAGATTGCAAGAGTGAATCATAAAAGAACTCATATGGATCAATACCCAGATCATCAAATATAAAAACATAGAAAATTTAAGAGTCGTCATAATCAATAATCATGATCCATGTGATATCAATATTGATCATAAGAAACATTATAAATCCATAGCAATAAAAAAAAATTGGTATCTTGGAACATTTTTTTCATAACTCATGCTAAACTTGTGTTGGAAATAACTAGATCCCAATTAAATCCATAAGAGAAACCTTTAAGTAACTCCCTCCTTGCATCTCAAGATAAGGTACATTATCCGATGCATTAGAGTGCTATCTGGGTGAAACCATAATTTAATCTATAACGGTCTCACCCAGTGCTATATAGGCCTCCCCATCATATAATCTCTAAGGGGCCCACATAGTGATCTTTGGGTCTCCCCATCGTATAAGTTGTCTAAGAACCAAAAATAAAGTATATAGAGTTTTCATTCCATAATGAACTCAGAGAAAAAATAATTATTCCTTTTATAACTTGATCAAACCATGGAAAATAAATGGTTTTATATCAATCTCTTTTAAACATGATTGGATCATGGAAAATAAACGGGTTCCATAATAATTTATTTGAAACAATCTTAATCCATCTAGAGAAAAAATGAGGATGGTATCACTAAAAAATATCTCCATTAGAGAATAAGTAACAACAAGGATTTTAGATTCTGATGAATGGAAATACCATTAAAATATCATTAAAAACATTTTTTAGTAAAATTCCTTTTCATTTTGAAAATCATTTTTTTAAAACATAAAACATTTTGAAATCATTTTCTTTGAAAATAACCTTGAAATTTTATAAAGGAAGAATTGAAAATAATTTGATATAATTTTTAAAACATAAAACATTTTCAAACCCATTTTCCTTGAAAATTATCTTAAAATTTCATTTAAAATTTTTTAAAACATTTTTAAAAAATATGGTTTTGGAAGAAAACAGATTTATGACTGAAGATAGAAATAAAGTCATATTTTCTTAAAAACATTTTCTCAAAAATTTCAAGTACCAAAGAGTGAAAAAATGGTGTTATTACTTTTGAATTTTATTAATGACCATATAAGAATAAAATTAATGTGTTTATTGAGATATGGATCATAAGATATCATCATTGTAAGTATAATCATAAACAATCCTGATAAACGATGAGATTGTACCAAAAGACTCTTACCACTTTTGTAACTTTAAATCATAATCCCTATGAAAGAATAAAACTAAATGAAACTTATAATATAATTAAAACAATTATATATATGATATAACATTTCAAATCAGTAGTATATACACCTCATAAAATAATATATGTGTATAGCATAATATACATCTCAAAGAACGAAAATTGAGAAAAAAAATTCTTACTACTTTGGTAACTTTGAAATAGTAAACCCCATAAAAGAGATATCCTAAAATGGATATGTAAATCCCCATAAATTTAATTATAATAATATTAAAATACATTCATGATAAATATATACAACACACAACAACAAAAATGGTGAATATGAAATATATCTCAGAGAAATAAAAGTGAAGTGAGAAAAAACCCTTACCTCAAGTCTGATTCATCATGTGTGTATTTATCTTCCTAAATAATAAACTTATGTTAATTATTTACTTTATAGAGAAAATTTTTCAAGTTTATTATTAATTTTATTTCAATTATTACAATGTTTTATACAATTACTTAATCAATTAAGTTTACATCGGATGTTTTGACCATATTCAGCTTATGTGTCAAAAATGAATTTGTTAGGTTGATTATGGTTAAAGAGAACATTATTTAAACATATAAATAATAATAATAATGAAATAATTATCATATTTTTACATAAATTATACTTTTAAAACTGATCATGAAATATTTTTATGAAAAATGAACTAATGTTACGATCATGAAGATGTTAGGTCATACGTACGCATGAGTAACAATTCCACTTTTCAATTATCATTATGTAAAGAAGTTAAGTAACATTTATCTTTACTGAATTATCATAATATCATAAATAACATATAATTTAATTATATATACTTATATATATAATTATTCTGATGTGGTGATGAAAAAAGGAATTACATCGCTTTGAGGAGGCGGTAGTCTACACGTCCACGGAGAACATTATCATTTTTTTCAGTGTGTGAAAATGTAAAAATAAAATGATATATTATATTAAAAAAAGATAAAAATTTCATTAATATAATAAATATATCATTTATATCACATATATTTATTATATTTACCCTTATTACCTTCCACATAACGCGTTAATGAAAAACGAATCACATCGCTTCATGAGACGGTTGTCCATCGTACACATGAGCGACATTATCGTATCCATTATGAAATAGAAAATAAAAGATTATATATGATATAATGACTCTAGTGGTATAATTATTTTATAAATATCACATATAAAATTTATATTCATCATCATACCCAATCATGATAGGTGGTAATGAAAAAATGAATGACTTCATTTCGCAAAGTGGTAGTTCGTCGTACACACGAATGATGATTTTGTAACCCATCTAATGGAAGTGTGTGTGGTTGTAGATTGTAACCTTAAAATAAAAATAATAATTTTATGGAATATAATGAGGTTATTATATCATCATGGTATAATAATAATTTAAGGAGGTAGAGAAATAAATAAAATAAAAATTCTCATTAAAGAACATTTCCTCTTTTTCAGGTGTCCTCCTTAGGTTTCCACCAAAGGCCTTCCTAGGTTGGATTTATGCCCAAAATAAGGATTATAGGATGAGGGGAGATAATTTTTTAATTTATTTGGGTAGGTATTTTATTAACCCAAGATTTTTTAAGGTGTAAATAATGGATAAGAGGGGGTGTCCTTTTATATGTGAGGTGAGTGGAACACTTGTAATTTTTTTTGAAAGAGTGAATTTCACCCACATTTTTTCATGAAAAAAGGACAAAATAATGGTATATAATTGATACTAGAAGGTATATGGTATAAATATGTTCATAAAATTGGTTTTGTACATGTGTTGGGTCATTTATAAACCTTATATTCTAAGTTTATCCACTAAGTAAGCTCGTTTTTACCTCAATCGTTGTAATTAATTTTAATTGTTTTCACTCACTTTGGTAAAAAAAATAAGTTAACCATATTAGAAAAAATAAATTATGATGATTCTAAATATGGAATATATTTTTCCAAATTCAACTCACATAAGTGGAAGAATTTAATTTAAAATTAATCCTGCAAACGCGGCGAGACAACGGGCTTTTAAGAAGAGTATTTTTTTGGGCAAAAGATGATTCTATGTTAACTCTATGAATAATGATAATAATTGTATGAAAATAAATTAATATTTAATGGTATATAATATATATATATTTCATTTAAAACATTCCCCATTAGGGATTATTTTAACTAATTAAAGTGGATAAACATTATGCATTTTAAAACAATTTTTCAAAAAATCCCAAAATTTCACCCAAAGTAAATTTTGATATTATGATTCCAAAAATGAAGTTCATTTTGTCAAATTTATTTTCTAAAAGTTCAAAAAAATTATAAAAAAATTATTTTCATGAAAATAAATAAAAAATAATTTTTGAAGAAAACATATTTTCAAAGGATAAAATCACTTTACTAAAAATTGATTGATTATTTAGTAAAAATTTATCAATAATTTATATTTAGTAAGACATTTATATATATATATATCATAAAGTATTTATTATTATTCATAACATCTAATTTAACATCTAGGTTATAATGGTAATATATATCATTGGTCATTTAAGTTTGGTGTTACGTGTTGAATACGCTATCGAACATAAAAATTTCAGGGTTGTGTGTAATACAAGCTAAACTGAGTGTTGTGTATAACACAAACTGGACATAGTGTTGTGTGTAATGTAAGATAAACTCATTTTGTCATATCCTTTGCGTTATCGAATATAATTTTCTCCTTTTAAAATCTTAGAGTGTTATAATTGGCCAATCTAAGCATGGGAAAAAATAACAGGAGAATGCACCCAACTCTTATTGATGATAGCTAATTTGAAATTCAATTTTCAAATATAATCACCCTAGATTTTTATAATTAAATTTATATTATGCTTACAATTAAATGTTATATATGAATAACTATCAACTGCACTTTGTGGAGTTCATTTGGTGAACTACTTACATGGCTTCTGAAAGATGAAACTAAACCAACTAATATTTTGGCCATGCAACTTGTTTATGAAAAGAAAATTAGTAGTATTCTCTTTCAATATTCCTTGAATATTAAAGATCAAATTCTTACAGAAAAACATGGTATTGTTTATTAATTAAATCACATTCAACTTTTTTCAATAACAGTGATTGTTACCACAAGTATGAATGCAACAAAGCTTTTGCTCAATCTAGAAATTCCTATAGTGCATTATTTTAGAAATAGGTGATCATTTGTCTTACTCGTCTAGAATTAGAATGTTTATTTTGTAGATTGTCTGTTATTTATAACATACTATATGATGATGTATTTCTACTAAGCTTCTACTCATGGAAACTTTTTGAATTTTACATCTACATTAACATATGCAACATGCACACTTATATTGATTATTAATTTACCACTTATTTGTGGAAATATCAAATTGTGCTTCAAACTTGTTAAATTAGCGTCGTTGTTACTTTTGAAGATTTACTAACATTATTTACTCATTAGTATGCTGGCAACACCATAAAAAACATGTGATAACATGAGAATATCATCATATGTATGTTCTATATCATCTGGAACATTATTATGGATGATTGATAAGAAGAAAACAATAATAGAAATAAGATCATTCACAGATGTTAGATAATGGATTTCATTGGTGGAAGTTAAATTTTTTACTCATGACTCATCAATAATACGGTTGAAACATGATACACATTAATGATGCATTTTTTAGATTACTGGTTACAAAGTGCACAACAATGGCTGTAGTGAAAAAAAAATTCAAAGTAACTATAGTTGGTATTATGAAGTGTGAATTTCTTGTAGAAAGAAGGTAAATTACTTGAATGGAAATATTTAGTGTTGTAATTGTAATGCGTCACCTCTATCTACTATTCCAAGGTAGTTTCCCTAAATTCCAAAGCTTATATTCAATTTTTATGATATTTCCTTTTCAATTATCATTAACTTTTAAATAATGTTATAGCAATTTTCACCCAATAAATTGCATATGGAATTAACAATTTTAAAAAATTTGGTTATTACAATATAAAACAAGTTACATTTCTATCTTACATAATTTTGTTAATACATTGAATGGTGCATTGCAAAAATATAAATTTATGGCATCTTTGATATAAATTTAAACTTGGTCTAACTTTAATACTTTATTCTCTCAAATACTGAGTCCAACTACTAATCAGAAATAATGATAAATCTATCTCGATCAACCTCTTTGAAAAACGGGTTATGCAATTTATATCAAAACAACTTTAGACCTAAGAGATATACTGATTCGGGTAATTGAATAATATTCATATATTGTTTTCTTATGGATGAACAAATTGTAATGGAAGTAATTCTGAAAAACGTAGGAGAATAATGAGTTTGGATTTCCTATTTACATGTGTGTATTCAAAAATAAAACTATTATTGTCGGTGTTGAAGTTTCGTAATTCAATATAGACAACGACCATTGGAATATAATTCTTTCAAAGTTGTCTTCAGTATAGATAATATGTACATCATTAAAACTCATTTCACATAATATGTACAATTATTTTTGGGGCCTGACTTCTTTAAATTTCATTATCTTTCTTGTTGTGCCTTTGGATGCAACCTCTTGGTGATCTGTTTCAAGTACTACAACAATTTCGTCTTAATACCCAACGGTATGCCAAATATTAAATTTCCTATTTGTTTCAATTCTATATTGAAAACACATTTTATTTAAATGCATACCTTCAAATTTTATATGCTTACCTTCACTATTTTTATAGCAACCCATTCATGCAATATAGTATGATTACTGGTGTTTTTTAAATGTATGCATATAATGTGATTACTGATATGCATATCATATGATAACTTGTGATTTTTAAATAATGTGATATTATATGAAGTATTTGCTGAAAAACACTAGTAATCATATTACTGGTTTAAAATATACAATGTGAAGTATTTGTTGAACAAATATCATAACATGGAGTATTTTTTCACACAAGTAATCATATTACTGGTTTAATATATCACAGTGGATTATTTGTTGAAAAAATATCACAATGTGAGGTGTTTTTTCACACCTGTAGTCATATTAATGGTTTAATATATCACAATGTGAAGTATTTACTGAAGTATTTGTTGAAAAAATATCACAACGTGAAGTATTTTTTCATGCAAGTAATCATATTACTGGTTGAATATATCGCAATATAAAGTATTTCTTGAAAAAATATCATGATGTGAAGTATTTTTTCACACTAGTAATCATATTACTGATTTACTTTTTAAACTTTCATTGAAAAAATACCTCACATTGTAAAAAAAACACTGGTTTAATACATCACAATGTATTTTTCACACAATAGTTCCTAAAGTATTTTTTTCACACTAGTAATCATACTAATGCTTTGAAAAAACTCTAGTAATCACATGGTATTTTTTCAGCAAATACCTCACATAAGCATATAAAAAACACTAGTATTGATATTATATGGATGCCTTCACATTTTATATAGCACCGCACCCTTGCAATATTATATTATATGCATAGCTTCAAAAAAACACTGGTACTACAACAACGTTGTCTTCATACCCAATAATGTCATCTTCATATTACATGCACACCTTCACATTGTATTTCCTGATGCTGAGATAATCGAACATTTTAATTCATTTTATTTAAGTTGGTTTAAACACTTTTTTAATGAACTGTACATTTTAATTCTCATTATACTGTGAATTAAGCATTTGAAACTATTACAACTTTATCTCCTTTTAGTCTGTAAACTTTGTCTTACATTTTACTTAACATATCATTTGTAGAGACATATAGAACATGAATTCGATCGATAAAGATTTGATACAAGGGAGGAAGTCAGCATTGAATTCGGGATAGATACTTCAACTTCAGAGGATATTAAAAAGCAACTCAACAAACATCAATACAGGATGAAAAGAAAAATTGAGTATACCGACCAAAAGTCAATTACTATATTCAACTGTTTATTTATGATTCGGTTTTGTTTTATGCATCGACTGTTATTTACTCTTACGCTTTTTTTCTCTTCCAATATTGCATATGTCTAAAAGTTTTAAAAACTCCAAATTATGAGCGTTTGTATGAGAATTTGTAATTAAATGATTATGTATTGCAAATGCACGAGTTGAGTACTAGTTAAAATATATAGTTGACGTTCGTCATGAAGAATATTAAAATGCATGACCGTGTGTGCGCATGCGCATATATATATATATACACACATTTCTGTATACAAATTCCATTAATTAGATCCGAGTTACATTAATTATTAGTATTACAAAAAAATGACATATATATAATAGTATTTACAAAATATGAATAATTCTATGAAAAATTGTTAAACTCAATTTATGTTAACTGAAGTTGTAACTCCATTGCGGTATAATATATTGTTATAATATTCTAACCACACAGACACGTGCATTGAAAATGTATGTGTGACCGTGTCTTTGTATGTATATTTATATTTATTTATATTAGGTGAAGAAGTAGGCACCCTAGTGGGACAAACCTCACCCCTATTCATAATGAATGACAAACACTCATTTAACCTATTTTTTTTATTACATGCAGCGGTTTGAAGACCCAAGTTCTAGAACTTACATAAATATTAATAATTCCTAACTATATAAAATGTATATACTAGGCATAAAAATATTAATAATTATAATGTATTTTCAAAAAAAATATTAATTATATAAATGGATAAATATTTTACACTAAATAAAAATGTATAGTTATATTTGTAAATATTATAACTATATTTTATTTAAACACAAAATATTTTCAATACGTTTTGCTAATTAAAATAAATAGTAAATTTTCTATCATTTATATTTTAAAAAAATGGATTCATTGTATTTTATTTTTAAAATATATTTTTACTTAAAAAATATAAATTACACATACACACATATATTTATTATTAAAATGTGCATGAACGTGCGCACATATATAATCGCATTAATTTCATTTGAATAAAATTAATCAATGATGTTATAAATAATGACATGTATATTATAATAATATTAATAATATTTAAAAACAAATGGAATGATGTACCATATGTCTGATCAAGTAGAATGTGATCGATTTATTTATGAAAGAGCCACAAATCACATTTGTTCTAGAAAGTTCGTACAATTTAAATGTCATAGCAAGTACACATGCATTAAAAATGAAATTTAAAAAAAAATAAAGAAAAATAAAAAAATAAAAAATGAAATTTATGGTCAAACAGTTGGTTGGTGCCGATTTGACAGCCCGCGGGAATGCTCGTCCAAAATAGCGCTCCTCCACTCCTGCCACGTGGTCCGCCTAATTCATACTACCGTACTCTTCCAGGGGTAAAATCGTCAAAGCGGAATCCCCACCACCAGCGACTCCGCCGCCGACGTATTCTCACCGAACCCGCCTCCGGCGACGGCACCTCCAAATCGGGGTTCTCTGCTATCAGTCCTCGGTTCCATAACGGCTTCCAGCTCCTCGTCCACGCCTGCTGGTAGTATTTCCGGGAAACCTAGGTTCCTCCATTTCCAGACTTCCGTATTCTCGAGCCAGGCTTCACAGAAGGCGGATATGGAGCCCGTCACGTGAAAGCAGGGGAAAAGGATGAGGGGCAGGGGCATGGACGGCGGACTCGCGGCCATTGATGATTTCAGCATTCAAATTGATGCTCATTTTGAGCCTTTGAATAGCTTCCGGAAGTCAAATATGGCGTCCGTTACTCTCAGCAAAGACCTGCATTACGAGGGTTGGTGAGCACGGAGTTCTCAGACGCCATCATTAATCGTGGCATTTCCGTAATTCAGAGAAAGAGACGAGGACAATTTTGGATGCAAAGTAGTATAAGTAGACCGGCGCGTTCCGCTTTTTCCTTCCTCGTCATTTCCATCTTCCTCGGTGTTCGTGACTCTGCTTCTTTGCTTCTGGTCACCTAATATTTTCATTCCATTGCTTCGCCGGCGGCTTGATTCCTAAGTGGAAGTTTGAAGTTTCATTTGTCTTTTCGGAGGACGCAGGCGTCATGGCCCTCGAGAAGATCAAGGTCGCTAACCCCATCGTTGAGATGGATGGTGAGGATTGATCTATTTATCCCTTTGCGCTGTTCTTTTATCGCGATCTACTTGTTTTAGTCTCCAATCTCTTCAACCCTCTCGCCTACCTGCGTTGATATGTCCGTAAGCAAACGTTATGGCTTTCGATCTACCAATACGGCGGTTTATAATTTCGTTTTAATTCGTGCTTTAGTTATCATACTCCCAATCCAAAAGGTTTTTTGATTCCCTAAAAATGGCATGTTCTCATTATGTTACACATAACTTGCCCCGGAATATTCGTCCTCTGGTTATACCATGTCTTTTCAAATTATCTGTCTCCGATTGAAGGTCATTTGTGGTGTTTACATCATGAACCGAAGGGCATCTAATATGGAAATGCATATTTATTTCTCATGTATCCTAATTATTTGGATTTTGTTGGTCATTACTTTCTAAACGAAATTTTGGTGATTTATGATGAATTTGAAAACATTAAAGCTTCGTGCCAAGTGGGTGCATCACTGATTTCACAATTCATTATCTGTTGTTCATGGATGGGGGGTAGTGTTAGCCCCTCTGAGGTGGTCCAGTTGAAAGGGTCGAGTGGCAGAGTGGGGTGTGCAGTATTACCTGGTCGGCTAGCAGGGCGCATTCCCAATCTTAAGAAGAACAACAGAGTTGGTCTTCAAGTGTAAACTGTGCTATGTGGATATAATAATTATAATCTTTTGTTTAGAAATCACCCAGCCTCTGTTGAAAAAATTATCCTTCCGAACCTGGAGGACATTGATGGGTCTTGAACAATTGTGAATTTTTCTTGCTAAAATTTACATCATTAAAGCTGTCCCTTGCAATATGGCATAATTGGATTTCCGGTGCGCCATTTAAGTACTGCTTTTGATTTATCTTGTATCTAGTTTAGCTCTCATTTCCCGTCCAACTCCCTGACATGGTTTTTGTAATCAAACATTGCAGGAGATGAGATGACTAGAGTTATCTGGAAGTGGATAAAGGATAAGGTAATTTGGTGATACAAACCTGAACTGTTGATTCGCTAATAATATTTTTTCATTTCATAATTTCAGGCAGAATCTTATTCCACTGGTCACAATTGCTCTGATGTATTTACAGCTCATTTTACCTTTTCTGGAGTTGGATATTAAGTACTTCGACCTTGGGCTTCCTCATCGGGATGCCACTGACGATAGAGTTACTATTGACAGTGCAGAAGCTACTCTTAAGTATGTGTTGGCTAATTATGTTTCATGTTATGTATTTTAGATATATTGAATTGATTGATTTGGATGAAAGAGATAAATGCCATACCCTTAGGTGTAATCAGGATTTACTGAAAAAAAAAGTGATATGAATACAAATACTACCATCCCCTTTTCTCTTTGCATTTTCCTCATTAGCAAGGAAGCTATTATCAAAATAAGCCATGTTTTATTCATAATATATTTGTTTTAGTCTTGACATAATGTAACCGCAGGTACAATGTAGCAATCAAGTGTGCAACAATTACTCCCGGTACAGTTTTATCTATCCAAAAAACATCAAATTTTCGTTTCTCAGAGCTGAATCTCCTATGTTAGTTTTATTTCACGATTCTTAAATATCAAGCCTTCAAATCACCTTTAGTTTTACACCAGATGAAGGTCGTGTGAAGGAATTTGGCTTGAAGTCTATGTGGAAAAGTCCAAATGGAACAATTAGGAACATTTTGAATGGTAGGTCAAATGGTTTTATTCATTCCATTTGGTTTTCTTCCTTCGCTCCTTTGCCATGGTTATCTATTCATATTAGAAATCAGACCGCCTAATTTTGGGATACCTTTACTTTGTGCCCTTGCAGGCACAGTATTCCGAGAGCCAATCCTTTGCAAGAACATCCCTCGGCTGCTTCCAAGTATTACCATTCCCTTTTGCTGATATCTGGTTTGGTTTTAATGATGAACAGAGAAATAATAATTTCATTTTTTTTTAGGCTGGACAAAACCAATATGCATCGGAAGACATGCTTTTGGTGATCAATATCGAGCCACTGATACCGTCATCAAGGGACCTGGGAAACTGAAACTTGTTTTCGGTAATGCTCTTTTTTATTCCGGCTCTATGAATTGATAATTTTCTTTAATGTTACTTGTTGATCTAGAAGATTCTGTAACATTATGAGATATTAAAAGATGTGTTTGGATTGTTTCAAGTACCGGAAGGAGATGATGGTCAGACAGACTTGGAGGTTTACAACTTCACCGGTGCTGGGGGAGTGGCTTTGTCTATGTATAACACTGATGAGGTTTGGATTGTGAAGATCTTGTGGTGTAAAATGTCTTATTGCTTAATTCAGACCACAGAAATCTAATTTAATTTGTGTTTGCTTGCTAACAATGCAGTCTATTTATTCTTTTGCGGAGGCTTCCATGACTACAGCGTACCAGAAAAAGTGGCCACTATATCTGAGTACAAAGAACACGATTCTAAAGAAATATGATGGAAGGTTTGTTGAGTGTTTTTTATTGGTTCTTCAGATTTCATGTATTTATGTTCTTCTGTTTAATGAAGGTTTAAGGATATATTTCAAGATGTTTATGAGACGAAATGGAAATCCAAGTATGAGGCAGCTGGGATTTGGTATGAGCACAGACTGATTGATGACATGGTTGCTTATGCTGTCAAGAGTGACGGTGGTTATGTGTGGGCATGCAAGAACTATGATGGAGATGTGCAGAGTGATTTCTTAGCTCAAGGTATGGGGATTTGTTCATCTAATTTGGAATTTCTGTTCCAGACATGTTTGTTCTTGTTGGAATGTTTACTAAAATTTCTCAATATTCGATGGAGAGAGAATATTTTCTCAACATCAATGAAGTGAGAAGAAAATGTTACATTTATCAGGAAAAATATAAGATTACTCCTATAAATGTAGTAGTATATTTGTATGAAGAGAAGATGGGGCTGCATGTGAAGAATCTGTCTTGCCGCATCTGAGGGGAAAAAAATCCATTCGGGTGATAAAATCTTTCAGGTGTGAGAAATTTCTTTTGAGTGATAAGTCTTTCGGGTAGTCTTTTGGGTGAGAATTTTTTCATGTGATAAATTCCTTAGGTGTGAGAAATTACTTCAGATAATAAATTCCTCTCTTTTCTGGGTGTGAGAAAATCCTAAAGGTGTGGAAATTCTATGCATGAAAATTCTTTCTGGTGTAACATCCTTTGAGCATGTGCCTATAGTGTAATTCTATAGTTTCTCCCTGCAGACATAGGATGCATTTTGTCCGAACCATGTAAAATCTTGGTGTTCCATTTGTTTTCTATTTTTCTGTTTTGTTCCTATTTTCCGGACAACTTTTTTTCAATTTTTTTTTCAAAAGTGGTCCGAAGGCCTTGGCCCAAGGGCCTTTCTTTTGAGGGGTGGCCCTAACACTTTACATATTGAGGGGCGGTCTGAAGACCTTACAAGAAAATTGATTCTGTCGGGATTAACTTTGTTTGAATTTGTTACAGGGTTTGGATCACTTGGGTTGATGACTTCTGTTTTGATATGCCCTGATGGGAAGACCATAGAAGCCGAAGCTGCTCATGGCACTGTCACCCGCCATTACCGGGTTCATCAGAAGGGATGTGAAACAAGCACAAACAGCATTGCCTCCGTATTTGCTTGGTCAAGGGGACTTGCCCACAGGTATCAAATTTACCATTGTTAGGTTCTTTAATGCATTTTTAGGACATTTTTGATAGTTACGTTGTGTCGACAATATCAGGGCTAAGCTGGATGAAAATTCCCGTCTATTGGAATTCACCGAGAAACTGGAATCGGCTTGTATCGGTGCTGTAGAATCTGGGAAGATGACCAAGGACCTTGCTCTAATCACATATGGATCTGGGTAAGCACCAATTTCAAAATAATGACACAGATTTAGTAATTTTATGTTTCTAATATACATTTTATGGTTGTAGTGTCACTAGGGATAAGTATTTGAATACTGAAGAATTTCTCGAGGCTGTGGCTACTGACTTGAAGGCCAGACTTTCCAGTAAGGCATAAACTGTGAGCTGTGATCTTGTAGTTTAAACATTTCTGTTGCTTCAACTGGTTGCATGAAGAAAAAAAGAATGGAGCGGAAGAGGAGGTGCAAGGCCCTATTTTTATTTGTGTGTTTTGAAGGTACAGCTATTTCTTCCGCTCTTGAGCGGTTTGTGTTTTTTTTTATTGTTCCGATGCATGAATAAGAAAATTTTGACCTTTTTGCCACTGTTTTTACTTAACGACCCTTTTATAAATCCATATCAAAATCACACTTCCCATACTTAAATTTAGCCTTCCAAAAACGGCCTTCCCTGCCTTGGTGTGCTTATAGATGGTTCTGTCTTTGTTGTCTTTTTTAGAAGTTCCAATCTCAGCAGCCTTCTTTTGGTAACCTGGATTACGATCTAATATTATAGGCAACCTCCACTTGTTGGTATACCAAACACGATCAAATATTATAGGCAACATCCACTTGTTGGTATACCAAACATTTCAGTGTGTAGTCAATGATCTATTGCTTCATGTTTTGCCAACAGAAATGATGTCGAAGATCTCTATTCATTTTGGTGATTTCGGGATGTATAGAAAAATCCGAACTATATGTTGCATTTAGTTCCTCCCAACTCTAGCATTGAGAATTCACTTGTTAATGCTGTACTCAAGAAAGTTTCCAATTTGAATGCCTTGTATCTTCTTATTGAAATCCATGCTATCTTGTGGTGCCTTCTTAATCTAATCTGGCAAAGATGGTTGAAAAATTACATGAGAAAGATATGATGTTGACCGTTCTCTCATAATCCCCATGTTCACTCTTACTGTATCCTTCACCATTGGATCATTATCAATCCTTGTCATGGACAGGTCATTATGATCCTTCATAGTCAATGCATCAACTACCTTATTTGGTTTTATAAGATGATAACATATATCAGAATCATAGTCCTTGAACAACTATAGCCTTCTTAGTATAATGTCCAACTTCTTTAGTGTGTATATATTTTTGGATTCTTGTGACCAATATTACCACCACTAAATCCATGTCACGAGTGAGATAATTCTACTGTTGGGGATACAACTGTTATGATTCATATGTAATTACTTTATTATTTTGTATAAAGACACTCTCAAGTCTTTGATCGATTGGTTTCTTGGAGATCAGTCATGTAAAATATGCATCGAAAATGAGACCCAAACACCGAGATCATTCCAAATAAAAATAAGAATAATATTGTGTTTTAAACAAAATGAAGAACATAACTAGTTTTACTTTATTGTTAACCAATTGTGAGTTTCATTTATGTTGTTGGGTTTAGTGGGGACAACACTTGTCCATTGCATAAAAAATAACCATTAAAACCTTTGTCACAAGATCCAATCATAGTTCGTTTGACTTTGCATGTGGTTGAAGGAGATCCCTCATTAGCAACCAACAAACTCCTTCCATCAAAGGTATCCATGAGTTGTATGAATCTCCTAACACGTAAGAAGAATGAACTTTTCTCGTACTCCTAACCTATTAGATTCTTTGAGTGAAAGAGATGGGAGAAATGAGAGCCATGTTAGAAGACTATCAACGAATGAATTGCTTTGAGGTATGAATCCCATTATATATCCCTCATTTATTCAATGAAGGAACCTCTTGGAGTTGATACATTCCATAACACCCGACAAATATTTTGTCATCTATGTTGTTGGGTTTAGTGGGGACAACACTTGTCTGTTGCATTGAAAATAACCATTAAAACCTTTGTCACAAGATCCAATCATAGTTCGTTTGACTTTGCACGTGGTTGAAGGAGATCCCTCAGAAGCAACCAACAAACTCCTTCCTCAAAGGTATCCGTGAGTTGTATGAATCTCCCAACACTTAGGAAGAACTTTTCTCATACTCCTAACCTATTAGATTCTTTGAGTTAAAGAGACGAGAGAGATGAGAGCCATGAATTAAGTATCACACATTGTCAAACAATATTTGTATACAACTATTCCACACAATTCACTTAACTTCAACCACTTTATATAGACCTCCAAAGATATTTCTTGACTCCCAAATGTTTCATAAACATTTGACCATAAATGTTTAACCTATAAACAATTAATGATATAAATGTTTGAAACTCCTTAATACCATTATCCAATAATGATATATATTTATGACACCTTACGTGAAAAAACGATCAAGTCATGTGTTATCACATAACACATGTATAACCATGCACATAAGTACGATGTAGTGGCCTTCACCACTGTGATTTTCTTCAACGTAAACCATGTTGTGGTGACATTCATCATGCCATGGATTTTATGTAGTTCACAATTTTTTCAATCTCCCACTTTCACTAAAACCTCATAGACCTTGTATACTTTTATCTTATATCACATCATCTGTAACTACTTGTTAAACCTTATCCAAAAACCATTTTTAGATATTCTCTAAAACTCCTTTTGATATTTTTAGATATCCTCTAAAACTCCTTTTGGAAAAATATCATTATGATGTCAAAGTTTTATACAACCACTTTGTAATAAAGCTTATCCCCATCACACAACCACTATGTGTGTCCCCACAAGCCTTTATAGCGTTGGAAACAACTATGAATTCTTTAATCCATAATCACATGCAAGGGGTGACCTATAGCGAAGCATCAACGCTACTCAAAATACAAAGAGATCATATGTGATCTCCATCAAACACATGTATCTCCATACCTATGTCCACCAGATGCATCACATGCATCATGAATAATAATATAATCTCTTTGTCCAAGACACCAAGTGACCACGAGATATGAAAACATTTGAGGTGATAGTTGAGGGGTGTCCCAGGCCTCCGAGCCATGGGCTTTCGGGCCACAGGACCATGAAGTAGTTTGGATATACCACACAGGAGCAAGCCCCAGAAGAGGATTCAGAGCATGTAGCAGCCACCAGAGCAGAGCTAACCATATTGGAAGAATGAGAGGGTATGACAATCACCATTGGTACCAGACACCGTGCACCTCTGCACAAGGCAATGCTAGCCAATCAACTATGCGGGGTGGGGAGTTAAGTGCCTTCAATGATGAAAATACTGGGGATGAGCAGTTCCGGTGCAACTAGGTTTTTGGGCCTTTGAGTCATGTATTGAGCCTTGTACCTCTAGGCATTCGGGTCATGTACTAGGCCTTGTGCCTTTGGGCTTACGAGTCATGTAAGGGTTCCCTCTCAACCCAGTTTAAAAGGAGATTATCCAAAAATAAATAAAAATCTTAAAGGTCTTCGAACCAGTTTGATCACCACCACGAGACACAAAATATGTCAATCTCATACATAACTACTCATACATTCTCAATTCTTCAAGTACAGACTGAATAAGAGATATAATCACACCACTTGTCATTTATCCAACTAGATGAGTATATCACATGTCACTCACCTAAATAAATAAGCACATCACATGTTTTTTATCTAGGTATAAACATACACTTACTCAGTCTTTCTCAATCAAGAGCCCGTATGTCATACCTATCACACAGGAGGAAAATCCTATATTGATTAATAAAAACCAATCATATGATCAACCTCAAGACTGATATAAGGCATCAAAATGTGGAGATTCACATGCAAGATTACTTATTAACCTCAAGTAATATGCATTACTATGAAACATGCACCCCCGATATACTGACATAATGCATGACATTCCACGTAGTATATATAGTGGGTCATCCAAAACAAAAAAACGTATTTTGTGCCTCATGAGCGAAACTTACCATCTCTATATGATCCCAAACTCATGCTAATCTTCACATGTCATCACAACCTCTAAATCTTCATGATGACCATTGATGAGGGATAACTCAAATTCATACTTTGTGGGGTTAATTACATTTCATTTAATAAAATATACATCCCACATAAATGAATGATAAAGTAAAGATGTCTTTTTTATAACATGATTTTCTTATATTCTTAACCTCCTTTAAGAACACTAACAAAACCATACATAAGTGTCAATATGTACTATATCCAATATGAGAAGACCCAAAATACCTTATGTTTGCTATATTTTTCTGTTCTTATTAAACATGTTTAGACATGTAAAATGGGTGAATCATGTCACAACCTGCCCCCACAGAAACCTCACTTGAATCAATTTGTGACGACAAGTGTGATCCTCAAAGACTGCCTCCAATAGACCAAGAATTGGCGATTAGTACTGAGGGTATCTATCACACATATCAGAGGCATTACCCTCATAAATTTATAAGGAAGCTAGAAGAAAAAAAAACAAAATTGATACAAACACCGAATCCTCAAACCTGAGTTCATCGAAAATTTATATCTACTGATAGTTCGGCGTTGTGGAATTTCAACTATCAGCACTTCCCGTCCTGTCTTAGAGAACCCGAATTAGGAAGTCTTTGTAACACCCCGGGTAAATAAAGAATATGACATTTTTATATTTATCTATATTTGTGAATAAAGTATTAATATTACTTTAAAGGGAACACTATACTCGATGGCGTACCCAATACGCAACAACGAGTTTCTTTGAAATCTTACGTTGCACTCTAATAATAAAATGATATTATTTTAAATGGTAGTGAACGCCTAGCCATTGTAATGGCGGAAATGAACGAAACTAACTACAAAATGATTATATATGTTTGTCAAATATTTTTACTTTTATCCAATAAATGTTAGAGGATTAAAAATGCGAATGAATCCAATTTTAAGCGTAAACATTCTAATATTCTTTAAAAGGTCAATTAACTGCCTTTTGATGACAAACCTCTTTTAAATCCACATTTTGACAATTTTATGTGTTATATTTGACAAAATAAAATTCTTCTTTAAAATCGGGACATCAAAATTTACTTTGTGTAAATTTTTGGTATTTTTCCGATAAAGTTCATTTTTTAATGAATAGTGAAAAATGTTGTATTTTAATTCAAAACCTCTTTTTAATCTAATTTATTTATATGATTAGATTATCTTTTGAATTGGTTTTAAAGTGAAATTATAATATATTTTTACCATTTAATCCAATAGTGGTCATTGAAATTAATTTCACTTTGAAATTGGACTTAAACTAGTGTCAATCATTTAATAGATATTGTTTTTTAAAAACACGTTATTTGTTTTGACAGCAGAAATTAATTATTAAATTAATTAATGCAACTTATATGTTTTGAATTTTGTAAAATAGACATCATTTTTGAATTCGGAATATCAAATATAGATTAGGGTGAATTTTTGGTAATTTTTTGAAAAACTTCAATTTTTGATGAATAATGAAACCACTAAGTGGTAGTTAAAGAAACTGATTTTTCGTTTAAATGAAACTTTACCACTTTTGTAATTTGATTTTCAAAAATTCGACATACATGGTTGTCATTAGGAAGTAAAATGTGGTTCAATGAGATTAAAATAATTTTTTTTGGTGAATAGTAACTTTTAAGTTTTATTAATCGCGATTAAAGGTAATTAGTGTAATTTAAGGTAAAAATAACGTTTTAATAATATGAAATGACCTTAACACATGTCCTACCCTTATTGGATTAGTCATGGCCGACCAAGAAAATCCATGAGTCAACTTGGGGACCCCATGAGGCCACTTTGGTTGGAAAATGACATTAATACCTTTTTATTTAAAGTTAAAATTAAAATGTCACAAACATGTGTTATTTTACTAAAACAATTTTTACATGGGGTTATACAAGTCATATTTTTGACTATAAATATTCATTAGAAAGCTAAAAATATTTCCTACATCATGATATTTTTTTTATAATTTTTAGACATTAAATAAATTAATTTATTTATGACACCGTGATGATGCAGTGATTACCTCATAAATGAACGATTTAAATAAAATGAGAAGATAGGGTAAAATCTAAGTCTTACATTCGTCACAAACCTATTGAATGGGTGGATTTTGAAACTTTATCACCTTATCCTTGAAATATATCCTTTTGGGACCTTTAAAATTTGAAAATCATTTTATAATAAAGTAATATTTTATAACTTTCCAAGAGTGCCCCTCCTCTCCTCTTATAAAAGGCCCCCACCTCTACCACCTTACCCAAACCTCTCAAGCCTTTGGCTCGGCCAACACCTGCCCATTTCATCTCTCCACATCTCTCTCTTCATCATTGAAGTCTCACCTTTGGACAGAATCCTTTCCAAGGAAGCCTTTGAGCTCAAATAAAAAAGAGTTACCCGATTTAAAGATAATGTCTTCCCTTGTGTTCTTTTGTTTTATTTTGCTTCTCCAACCCTCTAAACTCTTTTTATTCCTTTCTTTTGTAACAACACCAGTATCTTCAATATAATAGGATATTGTTATGTGAAGGATTCGAGCTACACTTACACACACCTTCGTCTAATGGTTAAAGAACATACTGTTTCTGTGGATGACGAATTTTTGGCTCACGAAACGATGATTGTTCAATAATCTCTTAACAACTTTCATGGTGGCCATTATGATGTCACTATATTTTATATATGATATATATGGTATTTATGTTTTCTATATGCTTCTGAATTTTATATTTAAAACATGCCTTTATGCTTTTCATGTTGTGCAAATGCGATACTTTCATACGAGGAAGTGTGGACTACCGCCCCCTCAAGTGATGTGACTCATTCATGCAATACATGAAATGTATAAAGAATGAAATTAATGAACATATGTGACCTATATAACATATATATTATACTGGAATTATAATATATAAATCTCTCAATTATTTTTAATTCCATTAATATGACAAAGAAATGAAAGTAGTGTTCATGCGTACGTACGACCTACCGTCTCCATGAACGGTGCATTTCATTTCTTTTTTATCTCTAAATGTTATCGAGTAGTATAAAATGAATATGTACTAGATATATATGATATTTAAATCATTAATACTATTCTGGAGATGATTTACTTATAACTACATGGACAATCATTTTCAAACAAGTTCATTTTTGACTCATGTTCCAAACATCGACAAAAACGTCTGATATGAACTCACATTATTAACCAATTATTATAACATTATAATATGTGATATGAACTGAATAATAATATTTAAAATATGTCCTTAAGCAATTATAAATTGACCGAAGTTTATTATTCAGGAATATAAAGAAACGAACAAGACAAGTCAGACTTGAGGTAAGAGATCCTACCTCTCTCTTTCTTTTTAAGTACACTCTTTTATGTCATTCCTTTTAAGATCATATTTCTTATGATTGAGATGTTCTTTTATATTACTCTTACTGTACTTTTTATGTTCATATGATGTGAGACCCTATTTTCTCTCATCAATCCATTTTGGAAGTTTTGAGTGGCGCCGTTAGGTTGCCGAATTTTCGTAAGAGATCCAACCTCTCTCTTTCTTTTTAAGTACTCTCCTTTATGTAACTTCTTTTAATCTCCTCTTGGTTATGTTGGGGGATATTATTTTATATTCCTCTTTCTGTACATTTTATTTTAATATTATGAGAGACCCTATTTGATCTCATCAATCCATTTTTTGGAAGTTTTAAGTGGTGCTGTTAGGCTGTCAAGTTTTCGTAAGGGATTTTTTCATCTCACTTTTATTCCCGTGAGATTTATGCTACATTTGCCACAATTTCCTTTGAGTGGTGTATTTAATGCCCATTATTATACTCTTTGTGTAATATAATTTCATTTATGGGTATTTACATATTCATTGTATGACCCTTCTTCAATGGGGTGTATGTTTCGAAAGTTACCCAAATCGGTAAGAGGACCTTTCACCCTCATCTTCTTTAAAAAGACTTCTTTTGTTATGTCTTTTAAACTACATCTTATTATGTTGGTATATGTTCTTATATATCCTTATGACTGTAAATTTAATTTACAAGTGATGAGATACCCTTTTTATCTCTCATCAACTCATTTTCTGAATTTTGAAGTGACGCCGTTAGGTTGTCGAATTTTTGCAAGGGAACTTCTTAACCCAATTTTGATTCTTTGGGATAAACTGGTACTCCTTGAATACGTCGTTCTATGAATATGTGTGAATAACCTCTGATTGTTTTACACTTAATATCCACTTATATTTGGTGTATTCGTTTGTCACACATAATTATGTAATTGATTTATCCTTAATCCAAGGATACCATCTTTGTATGAGACTTCGCCTCAATCTCCTTTCATTGAGGCATATTTTGTTTTATACACTACCTTCTTTTATATGGTGTATAAACCCCTTTGACTTTTACGTTTATTCAAAAGGAATCTTTTTTATACGAAACGTTTACTAAACGACAAAATGGAATGTTTTTTTGTCGTACGTATGTGGCGACAATGACTTCTCTGCCGCCATGACCATTATTTGAGTTTCGGCTTCCTCTACAAGCCATAACTTTTTTTTAAACTGAAAAATAAATACCATGTTTTACTTTTCTTTTACTTTGGTATTGAAAATAGTTTTCATAATGTTTTTATTATATCAATGTGTTGTATTGATATCTTGTGATTGAAATGTGGAAATGTTATGTTTCCTTTATGTATGTTTTATGTGATACGATTATGTTATGGTTCTTGGGAATTGTTATGCAGACGGGTGGTTCCGTGATAAACTAAGGGCGGGTGAGCCCGATATAGCTCTCCAATGCATTGGGTAACGCGAAGGAGTTAAACGTTAAGGTTTCTCTAAAGAGATTTATGAAATATACTGTGATGGGTATTCCAAACGTAACCATGAGAGTTACTCCCTATGTAAGAATGTTATGAATGCCTCAAGTTACCTTTATGTCTTATGATTTCTATATTTTATTCATGATTTGATGAGGTATATTAAAATGCTTATGTTTTATGAGTAAAGTATGATTTCATACATGGACTAATGTTTTCTTTTCGTACTTTTATATCCCTTACTGAGCTTTTTTATGCTCATCCCAAGTTTTTGAAATGTTTTTCACAGGTCAAGGGAAAGGTACATGATGTGATGATAGTGTCAAGGAAGTGTCAAGAAAGAATCCATGTTTTATTTTAAATATGTTTCCATTGATGGGAAAAATGAGTACTATCTTTTATGTAACCACTTTGTTTAAATGTGGAATGTAATGCATGTTTTATGATCTAATTCTCTAAAACTCTAAACCTGAAAAGATCCTCAATGTGAATTATTCAATTTAATTCAAGAATAAGTAAGGTTTAAGGCCGGGGCCTTATAGTTGGTATCAGAGGTCGGTTTAGATAACTTTAGAGGTTAGAGTATTCTCTAAGAATAAGTGACATTACCATAATGGTTAGGATTTCAGAAAGAGTCCTAGTTTTAGATAAAGTGAATGAGTAAGTATATCTTAGTGTTTATCTTCTTCATTAGTACATGATGGTTTTGTTGATATACTCACATTGACATTTTTGGTTTTAGTAAATGGATGGATCTAGCAGGCACCAAAGTGACAATGGGTTTGAAGGGAACTGTGGTGGTTCTATGATTAAGAGACTGGATGAAATGGGGGATTCAATGAGAAATCTCATGGTTATTCTAAACCAACTATCAGGAGTCATGATCAACCACTTGAACCTTGGTGAGTTCTCTAATACATCATGTACGAGAGAACCAACTCGACGTGGAAGTTCAGGTAATAATTATAAAGGTAACCATTAGGGTTTATATGATCCTTACTTTTGTGGTAATTATGGGTTACTATATGTTATGATGGAAAATGAAAGGCATGAGATAAAATTGAGGTTAAATTATGTTATGGTTATTTTTGATGATTTTATATCTTTTTGGGGAATGATTTGAGAATTATATAGTTTGGAAAAAAGGACAACACATAGACCATGTGACAACCCGTCGTGTCGGACAAAGATTTGGGAATCGAACCCACAACCAAAGTGCGACTAGTATTTATCACCTACCACTGGACTACGTGAAGTCCCTGGTTAGTTTGACTAATTTTTTTTAGTTAGATGATTTTATGAATCAAGAGTAAGTTGATTTTGGGTTATCTTTGGAAATTATTGACCTATCATGGAGGATATATGATTAGGTTAATTACTTTTCAGTATGAGACTTTAAGAGTAACTGATGTTATTTGGAGATAAATGTTAAGATTTTTCTTGGAAGACTATGTGATTAAATCCTTCAGAGATTTGGGTTTCAGTATTAGTTTTGATTACTTTGAATAATTTTATGGATAAATTTTTATTGAATGGTCTTTGTTGAACTTTGAGTATTGTTTGAAAAATTTTGGAGATTAAGAATATATATATATTTTTTATAAAGAATTATCCTTTTTGGGTATTATCTGATCTCATACTAACTTTTTTGGTTTTAGTTTTGGTTAAGGTCTAAAGACATGGGAAGTATATAGTTCTCTTTTGTGGATTAGGTGATTAACTAAAAGTTGATTATAGCGCTCTTAATGTGAACAAGTCATCTTAAATACTCATCTTTTGGAGAAAATATGAGTTCGTGTAAGAAATCTAGTAAAAGTTGAAAGTCAACACGACAAGTATGTTTCCTTATGATTTAGTTAAGCTCATAAATAAATTTCTCAATGAAAAGTAACTTAAAAACAAAAATGTTGTCTGTTAACTTTTCCTACCGGGGAATCAAATACCGTTTAACCCACCACAAGTTTGTGATTTTCTTGTGGTTAACTTTCTCCTAAACATGTTTTCTATCACTCTCCCTCAGAACATGACCCTTTTCTTTTTCTTCCATATCCATGTTTTCCTACATGGAATCCTAGTATGGGTTAACTCGGGTGACCTCTGTACTTCTCTTTCTTTCTTTTAAAGTGATTGTTTTTCCGACTCTTGTTCCGATGTGGGACTTTCAATGATGTTTTCGAGCCCAATTTTAAAATTGCGAGGATGCAATTCCCAAAAGGGGGGAATGATGTAACACCCCAGGTAAATAAAGAATATGAAATTTTTATATTTATCCATATTTGTGAATAAAGTATTAATATTACTTTAAAGGTAACACTATGCTCGATGACATACCCAATACGCAACAATGAGTTTCTTTGAAATCTTACGTTGCACTCTAATAATAAAATGATATTATTTTAAATGGTAGTGAACACCTAGCCATTGTAATGGCAGGAATGAACGAAACTAACCACAAAATGATTATATATGTTTTTCAAATATTTTTACTTTTATCCAATAAATGTTAGAGGATTAAAAATGTGAATGAATCCAATTTTAAGTGTAAACATTCTAATATTCTTTAAAAGGTCGATTAACCGCCTTTTGATGGAGAACCTTTTTTAAATCCACTTTTTGACAATTTTATGTGTTATATTTGAAAAAATAAAATTCTTCTTTAGAATCGGGACATCAAAAATTTACTGTGTAAATTTTTGGTATTTTTCTGATAAAGTTCATTTTTTAATGAATAGTGAAAAATGTTGTATTTTAATTCAAAAACTCTTTTTAATCTAATTTATTTATATGATTAGATTATCTTTTGAATTGGTTTTAAAGTGAAATTATAATATATTTTTACCATTTAATCCAATAGTGGTCATTGGAATTAATTTCACTTTGAAATTAGACTTAAACCAGTGTCAATCTTTTAATAGATATTGTTTCTTAAAAACACGCTATTTGTTTTGACAGTGGGAATTAATTATTAAATTAATTAATGCAACTTATATGTTTTGAATTTAGTATAATAGACATCATTTTTGAATTCGGAATATCAAATATAGCTTAGGGTGAATTTTTGGTAATTTTCGAAAAAACTTCAATTTTTGATGAATAGTGAAACCACTAAGTGGTAGTTAAAGAAACTGATTTTTCGTTTAAATGAAACTTTACCACTTCTGTGATTTGATTTTCAAAAATCCGACATACATGGTTGTCATTAGGAAGTAAAATGTGGTTCAATGAGATTAAAATAATTTTTTGGGGAATAGTAACTTTTAAGTTTTATTAATCGCGATTAAAGGTAATTAGTGTAATTTAAGGTAAAAATAATGTTTTAATAATATGAAATGACCTTGACACATGTCCTACCCTTATTGGATTAGTCATGGTCGACCAAGAGAATCCATGAGTCAACTTGGGGACCCCATGGAGCCACTTTGGTTGGAAAATGACATTAATACCTTAAGTTAAAATTAAAATGTCACAAACATGTGTTGTTTTAATAAAACAATTTTTACATGGGGTTATACAAGTCATATTTTTGACTATAAATATTCATTAGAAAGATAAAAATATTTCCTACATCATGATATTTTTTTTATAATTTTTAGACATTAAATAAATTAATTTATTTATGACACCGTGATGATGCAATGATTACCTCATAAATGAACGATTTAAATAAAATGAGAAGATAGGGTGAAATATAAGTCTTAAACTTGTCACAAACCTATTGTATGGGTGGATTTAGAAACCTTATCACCTTATCCTTGAAATATATCCTTTTGGTACCTTTAAAATCCGAAAATCATTTTATAATAAAGTAATATTTTATAACTTTCCAAGAGTGCCCCTCCTCTCCTCTTATAAAAGGCCCCCACCTCTACCACCTTACCCACACCTCTCAAGCCTTTGGATCAGACAAACCATACCCATTTCATCTATCCACATCCCTCTCTTTATCATTGAAGCCTCACCTTTGGGCAGAATCCTTTCCACGGAAGCCTTTGAGCTCAAATAAAAAAGAGTTACCCGATTTAAAGGTAATGTCTTCTCTTGTGTTCTTTTGTTTTATTTTTCTTCTCTAACCCTATAAAATCTTTTTATTCCTTTATTTTGTAACAAAAACAGTATCTTCAATATACTAGGATGTTTTTATGTGAAGTATTTGAGCTACACTTACACACACCTTCGTCTAATGGTTAAAGAACATAATGTTTCTGTGGATGACGAATTTCTGCCTCACAAAACGATGATTGTTCAATCTTCTCTTAACACCTTTCATGGTGGCCATTATGATGTCACTATATTTTATATATGATATATATGGTATTTATGTTTTATATATGCTTCTTAATTTTATATTTAAAACATGCCTTTATGCTTTTCATGTTGTGCAAATGCGATAATTTCATACGAGGAAGTGTGGACTACCGCCGCCTCAAGTGATGTGACTCGTTCATGCAATAAATGAAATGTGTAAAGAATGAAATTAATGAACATATGTGACCTATATAACATATATATTACACTGGAATTATAATATATATATCTCTCAATTATTTTTAATTCCATTAATATGACAAAGAAATGAAAGTAGCGTTCATGTGTACGTACAACCTACCGTCTCCATGAACGGTGCATTTCATTTCTTTTTATCTCCAAATGTTATGGAGTAGTATAAAATGAATATGTACTGGATATATATGATAGTTAAATCATTAATACTATTCTGGAGATGATTTACTTATAACTACATGGACAATCATTTTCAAACAAGTTCATTTTTGACTCAAGTACCAAACATCGACAAAAATGTCTGATATGAACTCACATTATTAACCAATTATTATAACATTATAATATGTGATATGAACTGAATAATAATATTTAAAAGAGGTCCTTAAGAAATTATAAATTTACCAAAGTTTATTATTCAGGAATATAAAGAAACGAACAAGACAAGTCAGACTTGAGGTAATGGATCCTACCTCTCTCTTTCTTTTTAAGTACACTCTTTTATGTCATTTATTTTAAGATCATATTTCTTATGATTGGGATGTTATTTTATATTAATCTTACTATAATTTTTATGTTCATATGATGAGAGACCATATTTTCTCTCATCAATCCATTTTGGAAGTTTTGAGTGGCGCCGTTAGGCTGCCGAATTTTCGTAAGAGATCCAACCTCTCTCTTTCTTTTTAAGTACTCTCCTTTATGTCACTTATTTTAAGCCCCTCTTGGTTATATTGGGGGATGTTCTTTTATATTCCTCTTTCTGTACATTTTATTTTAATATGATGAGAGACCCTATTTGATCTCATCAATCCATTTTTGGAAGTTTTAAGTGGCGCCGTTAGACTGTCAAGTTTTCGTAAGGGATTTTTCATCTCACTTTTATTCCCGTGAGATTTATGCTACATTTGCCACCATTTACTTTGAGTGGTGTATTTAATTCCCATTATTATACTCTTTGTATAATATAATTTCATTTATGGGTATTTACATATTCATTGTATGACCCTTCTTCAATGGGGTGTATGTTTCGAAAGTTACCCAAATCGGTAAGGGGACCTTTCACCCTCATCTTCTTTAAAAAGACTTCTTTTGTTATGTCTTTTAAACTACATCTTATTATGTTGGGATATGTTCTTATATATCCTCATTGCTGTAAATTTAATGTACAAGTGATGAGATACCCTTTTTATCTCTCATCAACTCATTTTCTAAATTTTGAAGTGACGCCGTTAGGCTGTCGAATTTTTGCAAGGGAACTTCTTAACCCAATTTTGATTCTTTGGGATAAACTTGTACTCCTTGAATACGTCGTTCTATGAATATGTGTGAATAAACTCTAATTGTTTTACACTTAATATCCACTTATATTTGGTGTATTCGTTTGTCACACATAATTATGTAATTGATTTATCCTTAATCCAAGGATACCGTCTTTGTATGGGATTTTGCCTCAATATCCTTTCATTGTGGCATATTTTGTTTTATACACTACCTTCTTTTATATGGTGTATAAATCCCTTTGACTTTTACGTTTATTCAAAAGGAATCTTTTTTATACGAAACGTTTACTAAACGACAAAAGGGAATGTTTTTTTTGTCGTACGTATGCGGCGACAATGACTTCTCCGCCGCCATGACCATTATTTGAGTTTCGGCTTACTCTACAAGCCATACCTTTTTTTTAAAATGAAAAATAAATACCATGTTTTACTTTTCTTTTATTTTGGTATTGAAAATGGTTTTCATAATGTTTTTATTATATCAATGTGTTGTATTGATATCTTGTGATTGAAATGTGGAAATGTTATGTTTCCTTTATGTATGTTTTATGTGATACGATTATGTTATGGTTCTTGGGAATTGTTATGCAGACGGGTGGTTCCGTGATAAACTAAGGGCGGGTGAGCCCGATATAGATCTCCAATGCATTGGGTAACGCGAAGGAGTTAAACGTTAAGGTTTCTCTGAAGAGATTTAGGGAATATACTGTGATGGGTATTTCAAACGTAACCATGAGGGTTACTCCCTACGTAAGAATATTATGAATGCCTCAAGTTACCTTTATGTCTTATGATTTCTATATTTTATTCATGATTTGATGAGGTATGTTAAAATGCTTATGTTTTATGAGTAAAGTATGATTTCATACATGGACTAATGTTTTATTTTCGTACTTTTATATCCCTTACTGAGCTTTTTATGCTCATCCCAAGTTTTTGAAATGTTTTTCACAGGTCAAGGGAAAGGTACATGATGTGATGATAATGTCAAGGAAGTGTCAAGAAAGAATCCATGTTTTATTTTAAATTTGTTTCCGTTGATGGGAAAAATGAGTACTATCTTTTATGTAACCACTTTGTTTAAATGTGGAATGCAATGCATGTTTTATGATCTAATTCTCTAAAACTCTAAAACTGAAAAGATCCTTAATGTGAATTATTCAATTTAATTCAAGAATAAGTAAGGTTTAAGGCCGGGGCCTTATAGTTGGTATTAGAGGTCGGTTTAGATAACTTTAGAGGTTAGGGTATTCTCTAAGCATAAGTGACATTACCATAATGGTTAAGATTTCAGAAAGAGTCCTAGTTTTAGATAAAGTGAATGAGTAAGTATATCTTAGTGTTTATCTTCTTCATTAGTACATGATGGTTTTGTTGATATATTCACACTGACATTTTTGGTTTTATTAAATGGATGGATCTAGCAGGCACCAAAGTGACAATGGGTTTGAAGGGAACTGTGGTGGTTCTATGATTAAGAGACTGGATGAAATGGGGGATTTAATGAGAAATCTCATGGTTATTCTAAACCAACTATCAGGAGTCATGATCAACCACTTGAACCTTGGTGAGTTCTCTAATGCATCATGTACGATAGAACCAACTCGACGTGGAAGTTCAGGTAATAATTATAAAGGTAACCATTAGGGTTTATATGATCCTTACTTTTGAGGTAATTATGAGTTACTATATGTTATGATGGAAAATGAAAGGCATGGGATAAAATTGAGGTTAAATTATGTTATGGTTATTTTTGATGATTTTATCTCTTTTTGGGGAATGATTTGAGAATTATATAGTTTGGAAAAAAGGACAACACATAGACCATGTGACAACCCGTTGTGTCGGACAAAGCTTCGGGAATCGAACCCACAACCAAAGTGCGACTGGTATTTATCACCTACCACTGGACTACGTGAAGTCTCTGGTTAGTTTGACTAATTATGTTTAGTTAGATGATTTTATGAATCAAGAGTAAGTTGATTTTGGGTTATATATAGAAATTATTGACCTATCATGGAGGATATATGATTAGGTTAATTACTTTTCAGTATGAGACTTTAAGAGTAACTGATGTTATTTGGAGATAAATGTTAAGATTTATCTTGGAAGACTATGTGATTAAATCCTTCAGAGATTTGGGTTTCAGTATTAGTTTTGATTACTTTGAAGAATTTTATGGATAGATGTTTATTGAATAGTCTTTGTTGAACTTTGGGTATTGTTTGACAAATTTTGGAGATTAAGAATATTTTTTTTTTATAAAGGATTATCCTTTTTGGCTATTATCTTATCTCATACTAACTTTTTTGGTTTTAGTTTTGGTTTAGGTCTAAAGACATGGGAAGTATATAGTTCTCTTTTGTGGATTAGGTGATTAACTAAAAGTTGATTATAGCACTCTTAATGTGAACAAGTCATCCTAAATACTCATCTTTTGGAGAAAATATGAGTTTGTGTAAGAAATCTAGTAAAAGTTGAAAGTCAACACGACAAGTAAGTATGTTTCCTTATGATTTAGTTAAGCTCATAAATAAATTCCTCAATGAAAAGTAACTTAAAAACAAAAATGTTGTCTGTTAACTTTTCCTACTGGGGAATCAAATACCGTTTAACCCACCACAAGTTTGTGATTTTCTTGTGGTTAACTTTCTCCTAAACATGTTTTCTATCACTCTCCCTCAGAACATGACCCTTTGCTTTTTCTTCCATATCCATGTTTTCCTACATGGAATCCTAGTATGGGTTAACTCGGGTGACATGTGTACTTCTCTTTCTTTCTTTTAAAGTGATTGTTTTACCGACTCTTGTTCTGATGTGGGACTTTCAATGATGTTTCTGAGCCCAATTTTAAAATTGCGAGGACGCTATTCTCAAAAGGGGGGAAGGATGTAACACCCCAGGTAAATAAAGAATATGACATTTTTATATTTATCCATATTTTTGAATAAAGTATTAATATTACTTTAAAGGGAACACTATGCTTGATGGTATACCCAATACGCAACAACGAGTTTCTTTGAAATCTTACGTTGCACTCTAATAAAAAAATGATATTATTTTAAATGGTAGTGAATGCCTAGCCATTGGAATGGCGGGAATGAACGGAACTAAGTAAAAAATGATTATATATGTTTGTCAAATATTTTTACTCTTATCCAATAAATGTTAGAGGATTAAAAATGAGAATGAATCCAATTTTAAGCGTAAACATTCTAATATTCTTTAAAAGGTCGATTAACCGCCTTTTGATGGAGGACCTCTTTTAAGTCCACTTTTTGACAATTTTATGTGTTATATTTGATAAAATAAAATTCTTCTTTAGAATCGGGACATCAAAATTTACTTTGTGTAAATTTTTGGTATTTTTCCGATAAAGTTCATTTTTTAATGAATAGTGAAAAATGTTGTATTTTAATTCAAAACCTCTTTTTAATATAATTTATTTATATGATTAGATTATATTTTGAATTGGTTTTAAAGTGAAATTATAATATATTTTTACCATTTAATCCAATAGTGGTCATTGGAATTAATTTCACTTTGAAACTGGACTTAAACTAGTGTCAATCTTTTAATAGATATTGTTTCTTAAAAACTCGCTATTTGTTTTGACAGTAGGAATTAATTATTAAATTAATTAATGAAACTTATATGTTTTGAATTTTTTAAAATAGACATCATTTTTGAATTTGGAATATCAAATATAGCTTAGGGTGAATTTTTGGTAATTTTCTGAAAAACTTCAATTTTTGATGAATAGTGAAACCACTAAGTGGTAGTTAAAGAAACTGATTTTTCGTTTAAATGAAACTTTACCACTTCTGTGATTTGATTTTCAAAAATCTGACATACATGGTTGTCATTAGGAAGTCAAATGTGATTCAATGAGATTAAAATAATTTTTTGGTGAATAATAACTTTTAAGTTTTATTAATCGCGATTAAAGGTAATTAGTGTAATTTAAGGTAAAAATAATGTTTTAATAAAATAAAATTACCTTGACACATGTCCTACCCTTATTGGATTAGTCATGGTCGACCAAGACAATCCATGAGTCAACTTGCGGACCCCATGGATCCACTTTGGTTGGAAAATGACATTAATACCTTTTTACTTAAAGTTAAAATTAAAATGTCACAAACATGTGTTGTTTTACTAAAACAATTTTTACATGGGGTTATACAAGTCATATTTTTGACTATAAATATTAATTATAAAGATAAAAATATTTCCTACATCATTATATTTGTTTTATAATTTTTAGATATTAAATAAATTAATTTATTTATGACACTGTGATGATGCAGTGATTACCTCATAAATGAACGATTTAAATAAAATGAGAAGATAGGGTGAAATATAAGTCTTACAATTGTCAAAAACCTATTGTATGGGTGGATTTAGAAACCTTATCACATTATACTTGAAATATATCCTTTTGGGACCTTTAAAATCCGAAAATCATTTTATAATAAAGTAATATTTTATAACTTTCCAAGAGTGCCCCTCCTCTCCTCTTATAAAAGGCCCCCACCTCTACCACCTTACCCACACCTCTCAAGCCTTTGGATCGGCCAAAACCTACCCATTTCATCTCTCCAAATCCCTCTATTCATCATTGAAGCCTCACATTTGGGCAGAATCCTTTCCAAGGAAGCCTTTGAGCTCAAATCAAAAAGAGTTACCCGATTTAAAGGTAATGTCTTCCCTTGTGTTCTTTTATTTTATTTTGCTTCTCCAACCCTATAAACTCTTTTTATTTCTTTCTTTTGTAACAACAAAAGTATCTTCAATATACTAGGATGTTGTTATGTGAAGGATTATATCTACACTCACACACACCTTCGTCTAATGGTTAAAGAACATACTGTTTCTGTGGATGACAAATTTCTGCCTCACGAAACGATGATTGTTCAATCTTCTCTTAACACCTTTCATGGTGGCCATTATGATGTCACTATATTTTATATATGATATATATGGTATTTATGTTTTCTATATGCTTCTGAATTTTATATTTAAAACATGCCTTTATGCTTTTCATGTTGTGCAAATGCGATAATTTCATACGAGGAAGTGTGGACTACCGCCCCCTCAAGTGATGTGACCCGTTCATGAAATACATGGAATGTATAAAGAATGAAATTAATGAACATATGTGACCTATATAACATATATATTACAATGGAATTATAATGTATATATCTCTCAATTATTTTTAATTCCATTAATATGACAAAGAAATGAAAGTAGCGTTCATGCGTACGTACGGCCTACCGTCTCCATGAACGGTGCATTTCATTTCTTTTTATCTCCAAATGTTATGGAGTAGTATAAAATGAATATGTAATGGATATATATGATATTTAAATCATTAATACTATTCTGGAGATTATTTACTTATAACTACATGGACAATCATTTTCAAACAAGTTCATTTTTGACTCATGTACCAAACATCGACAAAAACGTATGATATGAACTCACATTATTAACCAATTATTATAACATTATAACATGTGATATGAAATGAATAATAATATTTAAAAGAGGCCCTTAAGTAATTATAAATTGACCAAAGTTTATTATTCAGGAATATAAAGAAACGAACAAGACAAGTCAGACTTGAGGTAAGGGATCCTACCTCTCTCTTTCTTTTTAAGTACACTCTTTTATGCCATTCCTTTTAAGATCATCTTTATTATGATTGTGATGTTCTTTTATATTACTCTTACTGTACTTTTTATGTTCATATGATGAGAGACCCTATTTTCTCTCATCAATCCATTTTGGAAGTTTTGAGTGGCGCCGTTAGGCTGCCAAATTTTCGTAAGAGATCCAACCTCTCTCTTTCTTTTTAAGTACTCTCCTTTATGTCACTTCTTTTAAGATCCTCTTGGTTATTTTGGGCGATGTTCTTTTATATTCCTCTTTCTGTAAATTTTATTTTAATATGATGAGAGACCCTATTTGATCTCATCAATCCATTTTTTGAAAGTTTTAAGTGGCACCGTTAGGCTGTCAAGTTTTCGTAAGGGATTTTTTCATCTCACTTTTATTCCCATGAGATTTATGCTACATTTTCCACCATTTCCTTTGAGTGGTGTATGCAATTTCCATTATTATACTCTTTGTGTAATATAATTTCATTTATGGGTATTTACATATTCATTGTATGACCCTTCTTCAATGGGGCGACGTTTCGAAAGTTACCCAAATCGATATGGGGACCTTTCACCCTCCTCTTCTTTAAAAAGAATTATTTTGTTATGTATTTTAAATTAAATCTTATTATGTTGGGATATGTTCTTATATATCCTTATTTTTGTAAATTTAATGTACAAGTGATGAGATACCCTTTTTATCTCTCATCAACTCATTTTCTGAATTTTGAAGTGACGCCGTTAGGCTGTTGAATTTTTGCAAGGGAACTTCTTAACCCAATTTTGATTCTTTGGGATAAACTTGTACTCCTTGAATATGTCGTTCTATGAATATGTGTGAATAACCACTTATTGTTTTACACTTAATATCCACTTATATTTGGTGTATTCGTTTGTCACACATAATTATGTAATTGATTTATCCTTAATCCAAGGGTACCGTCTTTGTATGGGACTTCATCTCAATCTCCTTTCATTGAGGCATATTTTGTTTTATAAACTACCTTATTTTATACGGTGTATAAAACCCTTTGAATTTTATGTTTATTCAAAAGGAATCTTTTTTATATGAAGCATTTACTAAACGACAAAAGGGAATGTTTTTTTTGTCGTACGTATGCAGTGACAATGACTTCTCCACCGCCGTGACCCTTATTTGAGTTTCGGCTTCCTCTACAAGCCATAACTTTAATTTTAATGAAAAATAAATACCATGTTTTACTTTTCTTTTATTTTGGTATTGAAAATGGTTTTCATAATGTTTTTATTATATCAATGTGTTATATTGATATCTTGTGATTGAAATGTGGAAATGTTATGTTTCCTTTATGTATGTTTTATGTGATACGATTATGTTATGGTTCTTGGGAATTGTTATGAAGACGGGTGGTTTCGTGATAAAATAAGGGTGGGTGAGTCCAATATAGCTCTCCAATGCATTGGGTAACGTGAAGGAGTTAAACTTTAAGGTTTCTCCGAAGAGATTTAGGGAATATACTGTGATGGGTATTCCAAATGTAAACATGAGGGTTACTCCCTACGTAAGAATTTTATGAATGCCTCAAGTTACCTTTATGTCTTGTGATTTCCATGTTTTATTCATGATTTGATGAGGTATGTTAAAATGATTATGTTTTATGAGTAAAGTATGATTTCATACATGGACTAATGTTTTCTTTTCATACTTTTATATCCCTTATTGACCTTTTTATGCTCATCTCAAGTTTTTGAAATTTTTTTCACAGGTCCTGGGAAAGGTACATGATGTGATGATAGCGTCAAGGAAGTGTCAAGAAAGAATCCGTGTTTTATTTTAAATATGATTCCATTGATGGGAAAAATGAGTACTATCTTTTATGTAACCACTTTGATTAAATGTGGAATGTAATGCATGTTTTATGATCTAATTCTCTAAAACTCTAAACCTGAAAAGATCCTCAATGTGAATTATTCAATTTAATTCAAGAATAAGTAAGGTTTAAGGCCTAGGCCTTATAGTCTTGCTACTGTCTAATCACCAATTCTATGACATACACCAATCACACACTTCAACTCAAAGTAAATGAAAAACAACTTGAAAAGTAAATGGACACACACGATTACGTGTTTTGGAATTTTAGCCTACGCCTATGGGAGGATACTCCAAACTCTTATATTTTTGAAGGTACAAGGATGAGAATCACTATAGATAATTTAGTTAGTGATTTTACTTCGTACGAATTTTGTAACTCTATACAGTACACATCAACATCTGGTACCACCTCTCTTTTATAGAGGTAACCAGCTAGTAAAATCAATTGCATTGACTTTCAAAAAACATGGTCAACTATCCATTGAATTATCCTCTCTATAGTATCCATCGCTGACTCAACCATCTTAGTTAGTACACTGTTCACTACTCCTATTTGTTAAACATAGACCAACTTGATCAACCATTTCAAGTTTAGAACTTTTGGTAAACACATATGTATGCTGAAGGTTGCTGCTGTTGCTCTGACATGATCAAAGAGAACATTTAGAGTTTGAAATTATAGCAAGTTAAATCTAGTTAATTGAAGAATCTTCACAATCCCAACAATATCCCACTTGAATATTTCTTTAAAGTGACACCCTCGATGTCCTATAACAATTGGAAAAACCACATCCTCTTTTCTCATTTAAGTAGTGTTCTCCTTCCTCCTTTCATTCAACTAAGTCTCACTGAGGCGCAATGTTGCCTCATGATCTCTTGGACTAACACCTTCATGAACATATCAACCATATTTTTCTCCCCACGATCTTCCGCAGCTCTAACACCTTATCTTCCAATGGATGGTAGGTTGGGGGCTTGTTCGATGGTCTCATCTGCGACGACGGGTTCTTCTTCTTCGGTGGCTGAGTGAGGATATGGTTTCCTGATGGCAAAGGGAGGGTTGTGCAGAGGGGGTGAAGACTAGTGGTGGATGGTATGTCTCTACTAGTGTTTGTCCCATCGCTGTTGCTATTGTTCGGTGGCTTTGGTTTCCTATCCTTACTCTGGCCTCTCGATTCTGCGACAACTTTCCCAGTCGGATATGCCGTGGTGGTTTCCTTGAGGCTTTGGGAGATGTGGACAGGCGGCCATCGGTGCTCCAGCATGGCCTGAGTCGGATGAGCTTTGTTTCGAAGGCTTTCTACAGGCTTGTTCTTTGTTTCATCCATGATGGTTCATGGTGATTTTTTCTATGAAAGATTGACTGTTCTGATGCTGGTTAGATGAGATGCGATTGGTATTTTCAACTTCTTTGTGTTCGTCTTTGATTTCGGTGGTGGATGTCGGCATTGGGGGGCTGTGGAAACAAGCTCCGTTGAGGGCATTGGCTGCTCGTTCCTCTGCTCTTTCTTCGAGACTTCACTACTCTCTCTGAGGCGGATCTGAGTGGTGGTATTTATGGATCTTTGGGATGTGAGGGCGAGCGACCGCAAGCGTCTTGTGGTGGTTCTATCTCTGTTGGCCCCCAGAGGTTGACAATGTCAAGGATGTGATGTTCTATGACAATTTCTAAGGGTTCCGATGAATAGAGGTCCTTCAGATTTTGAATTTGAAATTTTATTTCGCTTGTTGAAAGGTTTTTTGGGTTGATCTTGCCCATGCACAACTCTTCATAGTTTGCGACTGCATGTTGGTTTTGGTGATTTTTTTATTCTGGAATATGAAAAAACCTAGACACTCTACAAGGATCAACTCCAAATGAGGATTTAGAGCAAGAAGTATTCACCATATCTTGGCCATCCAGATTGAGAAGAACGAGAGGGTTTAACTTTTTCCATCAGTACCAGGCCCGTGCAACCCTGTACGAGACATCTAGCTGAGCGGTCATGCAAAGGTGGAGCCTTTTCATAATGATGTAGTCACCGGGGAGGGGGTAGTTCCTATAGTCTCTATCTGGGATGGATTTCCTTTTAATGTTTTTAATTGGTTGAAGTTGTTAGGGTTCAAAATTTTCCTTTAAAAGTGTCATTTGAAAATACAAAAAAAGGATTCTTCCCTAACATAACATATATACATATTTCATTATTTTAGATAAAATATTAATATATTACACAAGAAAACATGCCCCCAAAACCATGAAGTTTTAGTGATTTTGGGGACTAGATACATCATCAACTTATTTCATGAAAGATATTCAACATATCCCACAAATTTCTTCTCTCATTGTACTCTTATTAGACATATCCTACTTAAAACCTTTCTTTATAACCCGGGGAAATGTAAACATAAAAAAGGGTGAAATCATATGATTCATAAGGGTAAACATGAGAGATATCAATCAATGAGTGTGTCAATTCTCATCATCCATCCTTCCTTCCCCTTTCTATGATATGGAGGGGTTCCCTTCCCTTTTCCATCTTCACTTGGGATTGGTTCGATGATGCAGTGCATTAGGTAGGTGATGCAAGTGATGAACACAAAGGCATCACTGAGTGGGCAACTTGAAAGAGTGATGGGTGTACTAACACATATCATAAAACCCTCCCTCACTTTTTGGTTGGAGGGGTGACCTACCTCACAACATCAGTTCCAACATGTCACGACTCCCTCCCACCAAAGATGACCCTCCTGAGCTGGCAATGGTGAAAGGGAGATAATGACCCCCGAGTCCTGCCTCCAGTAGACCCCAGAGTGGAAACTAGCATCAAGGGTATGAGTTTTCACAAACATGGGAGGCATTACCATTTTTATTATTTAAGATCAGGAAATAGGATGAGTCAAACACAAAAGGAACAAGTAAAAGAAAATAAACCCAAACCAATCCCACATGCATGTTTAAACAATTCTGAAACAAAGTACAAGTACAAGAAAGCTCAAAAGTACAATACCAAAAGAAACAAGAGTACAAAAAACTGCAAAAAATCCAACTGTCCTGACTAGTAGGGTCCCGCACGGCCCTGGTAGTCCTCCTGGAAACCTGAAAGTAAAAGTAGGGTGAGCATACAAGTATACTCAGTAGGGAAACCTAAGCTCTCATGCATAGGTGGGGAGACATCCTAATGTCCTGTGAGAACAACAGTAGAAACCAAAACCTAGAAAGGAAATCTATCCACCCAACCTCACCAGCCACGCTCACCAAAAACATGAAACAACAGGTAGTAGTATATAAGAACAAGAGTATTGGGTACCCCGCACCATTTCCCACTAGTTAGCTGCTCTTCCTAACGGCGAACGTCCTGACGCTACCACACTCTTCCCGCCTGCACACACCTGGGCCTCAAGAACCACATATCCTGCCCGCACACACCTGGGCCTCACAACCACATATCCCACCTGCACACACCTGTGCCTCACAACCACAATCACATCCCCGCCCGAACACACCTGGCCTCATCCTAAATATTCTTGGGAACAATAAAATTGCCCGAAGAGTCTTGGTCTAAAACCACCCCAATTGAAACCTACCCAAAGAGTCTTGGGTGTAAGGTCGCCTCAAGCCATCACAGCCTATGGAAGGAGCAGGAAGGAGCTAGTAACTAGGGGAAAACACCCTCTCCCATGAAATGGGAGTGTTCGGTACTAAGTACTCAACATGGGTAGGGTGCGAAAAAACACAAAGATACATACATACATATATATATATATATATATATATATACCAAACACACAACCCAACCTATGACTTCTAAATAGAGAAACTAAGCACGTGCCTCAACACTGCTACTACGAAGCATGCATATGACAAACAATCCCAACCCCATTTAGGTTTTCATGTTTTAACAGTATTAGTTTATTAGTTCCTTAACTACTGGGCAATTAACCACAACCAACCATATCAATCGTTCGTAAAACATATCCCTGCCAACCACAAGTCAAGTTAGATAAAACACAAGCAACACAAAACCAACCTTTTTATCACCAGTCGATCCCCATTGATTGTTCCCGCATTTAGTTCATTATCGTTCCCCACAGTTCATTTATCAACTTTACACTTTCTTTTAAAAATCACAACCCATTACTGCAGCCCTACTGCCATTATAACCACATCTCCACAACCGTATCACAAACAAGGCCTGTGCCACATCATTGACCCTTTAATATCATTTTCCGCAGCCCCACTGCACATCCTATTCGTAACAACCCAGGATTCACCCCCTTTCACACACCACGTAACCAAGCCAACACCTACATGTTCATTATTCCATTTTGTTCAACCGGGTTGATCACACAAGGGTTTCAGATTTTAATCAGCCAACTTTAAATGATTATCCAACTTCTATATTCCACAAAGTTCCCATCCACAAAATGGTCTAGAAAGATATGGCAACATTTAATTTCGCAAGCAAAGTCCCCAAACGACTGTGATTTTCAGTAGGCATAAGCCCATTCAATTCACAACATAACAATATGATAAACAAAGATAAACATAACAACTTCCCCATCCTCGTTCTTTAACCAGTTATTATATTTATTTATTAGTTCAACCGTATATCACAAAAGCAATAGGATACCCACCCCGCATGATGCACAAAAGAGAGAGACGAAGGTAAGATCCCTACCTCAACAGGTTCTGATCACAACGCTCCACCGGATCAACTTTAGAAGACGTCCGTCGGCGTCCGTCACTTCTGAAAAAACCCGGAAAAATCTCCTTGGGTGGAAGATGGGAAGGAAAGGCCGAAGGGAAAGCAACATATCCAAGATCAGAAGTTCCTCCTTGTCATTATGATCTCGTGGCCACTAACAGATCGTAAATCGGAGCTCGGACGAAGAAGTTATGGAAGAAAGGAGCTTTGGAGTCTCTCGGGAGAGCTCTGCTCAAAGGAATGGGGAGGAGAGGAATGATTTGAAAAGGAGGGGAGTCCTCTCCTTTTATAGGTGATAAAAACTAAAGTACAAGGTGTGTACTTTCTAGTACACGACGTGTACTCGACCATTCCATACGGTCGCCACGCGGCTTCCGACATGACATTCAACACGACACACGGTCGTTGACTGGTCAACACACGGTTTGAAGGTAAAGCGTACAAGGGGAGGAACTACACAGCATGTAGTATGGGCTACATGGCGTGTACTCATTTATTTTATGCGGTAAGGACACGACTTCAACACGACACATGACCGTTGACTGGTCAACACACGGTTTGAGGGTAACGCGTACGTGGGGAGGAACTACACGGCATGTAGTATGGGCTACACGGCATGTACTCATTTGTTTCATGTGTAAAGGACACAACTTCAACACGGGGTATACCCGGCGAGGTGGTACACGGCGTGTACTCACACTACACGGCGTGTAGTTACAAAATTCTGAAAAGTTTGGGAAAAGTCCATTCTACCCTCCAAAACACTTCATGACATTATTTTTGACAAAGGAAAGGGCTGGAGAGGTCCGGGCCATTACATCAGATACCTCTTAAAACATTCTCGTCCCTGAGAATTCAAAAACCAACCTAGAGGAACCCAAAAAGACACCTCTTAGGGATCTTGTTATAACAGGAACCCAACCAACAACCCTAATAATATGTGTTAGGAATTCCTTCTCCTATGTCGAGATATTATCTGCTTTAGGCGGCACTGACTCGCCTGCACGGGTTTAATCACATCCACATTAATGCGTCTCGATTAAGAATTGGGTCTTCCCACTTTCATACATTAGGATTTTTCAACTTGTACTACTCCCAACACCGTACAACCAACACACTGCCTGAACACGTGTCTTGGGGAAATTCCTTCTCCCATGTCAAGATATTATCCGCTTTAGGCGGAACTGACTCACCCGCACGGGTTCAATCACATCTACATTAATGCATCTCGATTAAGGATCAGGTTTTTCTTTTTCCCCACACATCCGGACACGTTACACACTTCCAGAGAACAAGGAAACAAAATGTCTCACAACAAAAAAGTCAAGAATTCCATATATCAAAGGTAAATAGTATAACATCAAAACAAAGCTCAAAAGAACAAAGAAAAACACAAGTCAAAACAACTCCGGGTACTGAGCGTGAATCTGAGCCTTCCGCTCCCAAGTGCTCTCTTTGAGGCCGCCATGCCTCCACAACAAATGAACCAAGGTGATGGTTCGTCTACGGAGCACCTTCTCTTTACGAGCCTCGATTCTGACTGGTCATTCCTCAAAGGTCACACCATCTCCCATATCTAACTCTCCCCAGTCGATAACGTGAGAGTCATCGTGTAAGTACCGACGAAGCTGGGAGACGTGGAAGATGTCATGAACCTTCTCCAACTGAGGTGGCAGGGCCAGCTGATATGCCACCTCACCGACTTGCCTCAGCACCTTGAAAGGTCTGATGAACCTAGGGGAGAGCTTACACCCCTTCCCAAACCTCCACTGCCCCCATCGAGGGGAAACCTTAAAGAACACATGATCTCCCACCTCGAACTCCAAGGGCCTCCTTCGACGATCAGCATAAGACTTCTATCGGTCCTGAGCCACTTTCATCCTCTCATGCACAAGATGAACTTTCTCTATGGTTCTCTGTACTACCTCTGGCCCAAGAGCACCTGTTTCACCGACCTCTGCCCAGAAAATGGGTGAATGACATGGTCTTCCATACAAAGCCTCAAACGGCGCCATGCCAATAGTAGAGTGGAAGCTGTTGTTGTAGGCGAACTCTACTAAAGGCAAGTGTCGCACCCATGATCCACCGAAATCTAGAACGCATGCCCGCAGTATTTCCTCCAATGTCTGGATAGTCCGCTCTGTCTGCCCATCGGTCTGGGGGTGGAAAACAGTGCTAAGGCATAGCTGGGTGCCAAAAGCATGCTGTAACCCCCTCTAGACTCATGAGGTAAACCGAGTATCCAAATATGAGACGATAGTCTTTGGAACTCCATGAAACCACACCACCTCGTCTATGTACCTCTGTGCTAAGGTACTCACTGGTCCCGACTCCTTAATTGCTAAGAAGTGATCTGATTTCGTCAACCGATACACCACTACCCAGATAGCATCATAACCACCATGATCTCTAGGTAGTCCTGTGATGAAGTCCATTGAGATGTCATTCCATTTCCACTCGGGGACATCTAAAGGATGCAACAAACCACTGGGAACACGGTGTTCAGCCTTTATTTGCTGGCACACTAGGCACTTAGCCACAAACTCCACCACTGCCCGTTTCACCCTGGGCCACCAAAAATGTTCCCTTAGGCCTCGATACATTTTTGAAACTCCCGGATGCACCGCCAAGGCTGAGCAATGGAACTCACAGAGGACTCTGATTAGCCACTAAATGAGGCTAATATTCATTGGTAATATATATAATATTCATGTTCTTTATTATTCATAAACACCATTTTAGTTCATTTTACACTTTGAACATCATTTCACATTATGATTGTAATACCTTCTTAAAATGCACTATTATGTGGTACATTTTTGAACATCATTTGAAGTACCCAATGATTCATCTAATTATACATATTTTAATTTGATATTTTTGGAAATTTATCTACACTCCAATATGAACATGTTTCATTCAGGGATCAATGAATAATTCATAGAGGATGATGGAGATATTTGTCAATGAAAGGAAGAAATTATGGGGAAGGCATATTGGACACCAGCCCACTGATGAGACGGTGGGGCCCAACATACAGGCCCAATGAATCCCAAATTTCGTGGGATGATATAAGACATGTCGATGAACAAATCACTCTTCAGGATCCAATGCTAATTCGGCTTCCATGGTGTCCATTTAGGCGGCCCAAGTAAGATATAAAATTCTGAGCCAGATTCTGCGGCCCAGAAAAACAGCCCACCAATTAAACCATATCTAGAAAAACATAACTTCTTTTGGGCTTAGATTTTACAGTCTGTTAGGATACATCCGGATATTAATTTAAGTCTTCTATGACCCACCAAAATTCGGCCATCTAGAAGGTGTTTCAAGCGCGTCTGTTCGGTGCATGAAAGCTGGATGCCTTTTCGGGTCAAGGGTGGAAAGTCTTCTTTCCAAAAACTTTCCACCACCCTAGACCTACCATACTCAAGTGGGATGACTTGTACTATTGGAGTATCGACCCAAGGGATAAAAAATTCCTATTTAAGGCAGTGGTGTTGGATTATTTAGAAATCTTGGAGTTTTTTTTTCATCTTAATGTTATGCTGCCAATTTCTCTTTGTAATGTTCTTCCTTCACATGTAAGTTATTTTAATTCATCCTTGTTTCTTAATAAAAGTTCCTCTTCTCTTATTATTCTATTCTTCTCCTTATCACTTTGATACCGTTGGTTCAAGGTGTAAACTTTTTCATACCAAACCTTGTGAGATTATCACACAACGGTGGAGTGATTGTTATTTTATTGCGTTTTTTTTACTTCTCTATTTCCTCCCTCATGAGTCTACTTTCCGCTTCCATTGAAACAATAGAATCAATGGAGGGATAAACCACTTATGGGTTGATACAAGGGATTAGCAAGGGGCTGTATTGGATGTTATTTATCACCTCATGAATGTATAATCACTTCTTTAATTGAGATTTTTATTTGATGATTTTTAAACTTCATCGTCCTTGTTGAATTTAAGGCCACACACTTCAAGTGCTAATACGAACCTTTACCTTGAAGTGCTAAAAACTTTGATCCTTCAAGTATATAGGTGATTAGTATTAAAGGGTGTAGGCATTAAACCAGTAAGTGATGATGTTGTTTTATCTCCTTAAATGAACCCATCTCAAATTTAAGAAATTGAAATCATTAAAAAGAAAATACATCCAATCCACCTTGAACGATAACCTAGGATCAAATCATTCTTTTAAATTGAATTCACTTAAATCTTTTAGTTATCCTTTAAACCAATATAAAATCAACCCAAGTTGGCCACTTCATAGCCAAAAACAGTCTATATAATGTACGTATATATAGGTTTCTTCTTAGGTCTCTGAGGATACGATAACCCAAGCTAAACTACAAGGACCGTCCTACCTTCTTCTCTTGGGTAAATTTGAACAAGAATCAAATTTTGGCGTCGTTACCGGGGACCCAAGTAAGTCATATAAACACCCATTCTATTCTCCCCCATTTCTTCTTTTCTCATCCAAATTCTCTTATCTTGTCCCTTTCTCGTTTTTTTTCTTTTGGTTCATGTCCGCCTACACCCGCGATCAATCAAACCGTCTAGTTAGGGTGGATAGTCCTAGGGTTGGGGAGTCAAGTACACCAAGGGAACTCTTTCCATTAGATCCTAATCTTCCTAAAACCCCTGAGTCAAAAATTGAGCCCATTTCAATGGAAGGTCTTCAAAGAAACCAACTCATAAACCCGGGTGGGAACCAAAATGGAAACCCAAATGAGGCAGCCCCAAACTTGGGGAATGCGATGGATCAAACCATGAATGACTACCTCACACCTTCCTGGACCAATGCCACCTCATTAATTATACACAATTAACTAGGAGATTCCAACTACATCTTTAAACCCCATGTCCTAAACCACCTTCCCACATTCCATGGAATGGAGTCCGAGATGTCATACCCGCACATTAAGGAGTTCAATGACATTGTAGAAACCATGTGTCCCCCACATCAACTAGAATCAGCTAAGATGAGGCTATTTCCTTTTTCTTTAAAGGATCGAGCTAAAAATTGTCTAAGAAATTTGAGACCATCATCCATGAACTCTTGGGACCAACTACAAAGAGAATTCTACAAAAAATATTTTCCCCACCATAAAACAATTGCACTTAAAAAGAGTATCCAAAACTTTTTTGAAAAAGAGGGAGAGTCATTATATAAAACATGGGAGAGGTTCAAAGAAACTCTAAACATGGTTCCACACCATGGTTTTTCTATTCCTGAACAAGTGAGAATTTTCTATGAAGGGTTGGGTCCAGGGAATAAATAATTCATTGACATGATGTGTAATGGAACCTTTAAAAACAAAGCCCCAAATGATGCTTACGAGTATCTAGAAATCCTTTCTGAACAAAACCAAACATGGGGAACTTCACCTTATTCTGAAAAGCCACAAAGAACTACTGGAATTCATACACTTAGAGAAGAGGAAAGCCTTAGGTCTAAAATCACAGCACTCTCTAGGAAGGTTGAATAGATAGACCTTAGGAAAGTCCATGAAATCCAAACTGTTGACCCTGTTTGCACAATTTGTGACAAACATGACCATAAGACAGACAACTTCCCAACCATTCCATCCATCAAGGATTTTCTCTTAGGAGGACCCCCAGTGGAAGTAAATTCTTTGAACTTTCAAAAGCCTCAATACCAAAACACCTTCAACCCAAGGTATAACGACCACCCAAGCTTCCACTGGAAAGATATCCAACAACCTAGTCAACCACAGGGACAAAATATTTACCCCCATCAGAACTACCAAACCCATAACCAGTTCCAAACCCAACCTATCCAATACCAACATCCACCGGTCAATTTTCAACAAACCATCCCACCTCTAAAATATCCCCCCGGGATAAACCAACCTACTCAAGCACTCAACCAAACTGTTCCACAAAGCCTACTAGAACAACTGTGCAAACAAATGGAGAGGATGAACTCGGAGGTATCTTCCCTAAAACAACAACTTCAAACCATCAAAACAAGAAAGGCACCCATGCCTACTCAGGCGGTGCCATCCTCAACTTCAAGGGGAGAGTCCAGTTGTGCTCAAAAAACTCATGAACAACTAAAGGCTGTGACTGTTTTAAGAAGTGGGAAATCAATTGAGAAACCTGAACAACTAATTCAGAACCCACCTGAAGATTCAAACTTGGATGAAAATTCAAATGAACCACAAGATCAAACTGAGGAAACTGATAACATTGTCAAGGAAACAAATCTTCAACAAACAACCCCACAACCTGCACCATTTCCTCAACGCATGAGGGGGAAAACCAAGCCTGAACTGAGTGAAACGTTGAGAGAAATATTTTCACAAGTCAAGTTGAACATACCCCTTCTCGATGAAATCCAAACCATACCTGCCTACTCAAAGTACCTTAAGGACTTGTGAACTTTTAAAAGAAAATTTTCACATAAAAACCAAGTCCTTTTGGCTACTAATGTGAGTACCACCATTCAAGGGACCATTCCTCCTAAGTTAAAAGACCCAGGTTTCCCTTACATCAATGTTGAACTAGGAGAAAGCAAAGTTGTCAAGGCCTTGTGTGACCTAGGTGCTAGTGTCAATCTCATCCCATATGCTGTGTACTGCTAGTTAGGCCTAGAAGAACTCCAACACACATCTGCCACACTTCAGCTTGCTGATCGTAGAATTAGGGTTCCAAAGGGGATTTTGAAGGATGTTCTGGTAAAGGTTGAAAACTTCATCTACCCTGCTGATTTCATTGTCCTTGACAACCATCCAAACTTAGGAAATAAGGAAAAAACCCCAATCATCCTTGGTCGTCCTTTCCTTGAAACAATCAACTCTGTTATCTGAGTTCAAAATAGGAACATGACCATCACCTTTGGGAACATGAGTCTAGACTTGAACATCTATAATGAAAGCTCACAAATAGGGGATGACGAGGACATTCATGAAGTAAACATGATAGGAAGCATTGATAATGACTCCATGGAACATCAAGGAATATTTGATGAATGTTTAAGTCAGGATGAGATTGATTTCCTTTGTTCATATAAAGGAAGTTTATCTCCTTGGCTTGAATCATTTTCAAATTGCTCTTATGATGAAGTCTTAGGTCCAAAAATCAGTGAAATATTTCAAGAAACCACTTTCATGGAGACCACTCCAAATTCCTTACCTAAATATGATCAAGCCAATCTAGTAGCTGAAACTTCTACATATGGGGAATCAATCCTATCTGAAACTCTAAAAAAAGAAATTGATCTTGATCCAATGTCCCAATCTTATTCTAAAATTATAAACCAACCTGACCTTGAATTGAAGGAACTTCTTTCTGCACTAAAGTATGCCTTCATAGGGGAAAATCAAACACATCATATTGTCATTTCTTATTCTATTGAAGCCAATCATGAGAGGATACTTCTAGATGTCCTTAGGAAACATAAGAAAGCCATTGTTTGGACCCTATCTGATATTCCTGGGATTATCCCACTTATTGGGACTCATAGGATTGTCCTGGAATCTGATTCAAAGCCATGTCATCAACCTCAATGGCGACTCAATCCTAATCTCATGGAGGTAGTAAGGAAAGAACTTATGAAATTGTTAAAAGCTCGTATCATATATCCCATAGCTGAGAGTGAGTGGGTGAGACCAATCCAAGTGGTTCCAAAAAAGGCTGGAATCACAGTGATAACCAATGAGGATGGAGAGATTCTTCCAACAAGGGTGAGTAGTGGATGGAGGGTCTGCATTGACTATAAGAAACTAAACTCATTCACCAAGAAGGACCATTTCCCCTTACCATTCATTGACCAAGTCCTTGAGAGAGTGGAAGGTCATGCCTTCTACTGTTTCTTAGATGGGTACTCGGGGTACAATCAAATTGAGGTCTCCCTAGAGGATCAATGGAAGACTACATTCACATGTCCATTCAGAACCTTTGCTTTCAAACGCATGCCCTTCGGGTTATGCAATGCCCCTGGAACCTTCCAGCGGTGCATGATGGGAATCTTCTCCGACATGGTAGGGGATTTTCTAGAGGTCTTCATGGATGACTTCTCTATGTTTGGGGATACATTTGAGGGATGTCTGAGGAATGTAGAGAGAGTCTTGTCAAGATGTGAAGAAAATAATCTAGTCCTAAACTGGGAAAAATGCCATTTTATGGTTAAAGAGGGACTAGTTTTAGGCCATCTGGTCTCAGGTAGGGGGATTGAAGTTGATAAAGCCAAGGTTGACATCATTCGTCACCTTCTATCGCCCAAAACTATCAAGGAAGTGAGGTCTTTCTTAGGACATGATGGTTTCTATAGAAGATTCATCAAGGACTTTAGTTCAATATCCCGTCCCCTTTGTGCTCCCCTAGTAAAGGATGCTCCATTTGTTTGGACAGAAAGCTGTGAGGGTTCATTCTCAACCCTCAAATCCTCTCTCACCTCTCCTCCCATTATGAAATCTCCAAATTGGAACCTTCCTTTCGAACTTATGTGTGATGCCAGTGACTTTTATGTAGGAGCTGTGTTAGGACAACGTTGTGATAAAAATCCTTATGTCATTTCTTATGTAAGAAAATCCTTAAATGATGCCCAAATAAACTACACCACCACTGAAAAGGAGTTACTTGCTATTGTGTTTTCCTTAGAGAATTTTAGGTCCTACCTCTTAGGATCCCCCATCACTGTGTTCACTGACCATTCTGTACTAAAATACCTCTTCCAAAAACAAGATTCTAAGGCTAGACTGATTAGGTGGGTCCTTCTCTTACAAGAATTTGACCTCACAATAAAGGATAAAAAGGGTTTTGAAAATGTTGTAGCTGATCACCTCTCTAGGATGTAATTCAAAGACAACTCAAATCACCTTTTTGTGTCTGATTCATTTCCTGATGAACACCTATACTCTGTGAGTGACTGCCCTTGGTATGCCGAAATAGCCAATTTCTTAGTTACAGGAGTCATTCCAAAATTCATAGGGACTCAATCTCGAAGGAAATTCCTTTCTGATGTTAGACACTATGTGTTTGATGATCCATACCTCTATAAGTTCTGCCCTAACCAAGTCATTAGGAGGTGTGTCCCAGAATCTGAACAAGAGTCCATCCTTAAATTCTGTCATAGTGAGGCATGTGGAGGTCACTTTTCCTCTAAGAAAACATCTGCTAAGATTCTTCAATGTGGTCTCTTCTGGCCCACCCTCTCAAGGGACTCTTACACATTTTGTCAAAGTTGTCCTAGGTGTAAACAAGTAGGGTCCATCACAAAAAGGAATCAAATGACACTCACTCCCATCATAGAGGTTGAAATATTTGACTGTTGGGTAATTGATTTCATGGGTCCCTTCCCAAACTCTAGGGGATACCTCTACATACTATTATCTATTGATTATGTCTCAAAATGGGTTGAGGCCATTCCCACTAAGTCCAACGATCATCAAGTTGTGATTCGATTTCTAAAAGAGAATATATTTTCTCTATTTGGAATTACTAGGGCTATAATCAGTGATCGAGGAACCCATTTCTGCAATCGTCCATTCTCATCACTCATGGAAAAATATGGAATTTCTCACAAGGTGTCCACTACTTACCACCCACAGACCAATGGTCAAGCTAAGTTATCCAATCGTGAAATCAAACAAATTCTTGAGAAAACTGTCAATCCTTCTAGGAAATATTGGTCAGAGAAACTATTGGATGCTCTTTGGGAATATCTTACAACATTCAAAACCATCCTAGGAATGTCACCATATAGGTTGGTTTATGAAAAAACATGCCATTTACCTGTTGAAATTGAGCATAAGGCCTTTTGGGCAATTAAGAAAATGGATTATGACCTCTCATTGGCCGAAACAAAAAAGAAATTAGATCTCAATGAACTGGAGGAATTAAGGATGGAGGCTTATGAAAATTCAAGGATCAATAAAGCTATAGTTCAAGCCTACCAATCTAGGAATATCAAGGTCAAACATTTTGAACCGGGAAAACTTGTGCTCTTGTATAGTTCAAAAATTCATTTACACCTGGGAAAGTTAAGGTCTAGATGGTTAGGACCTTTCATAGTGCATCATGTATTCCCCCACGGGGAAGTAGAGATTCAAGATCCCACAAGTGGTTACATTTTCAAGGTCAATGGTCAAAGGTTAAAACCATTCATTAAATCATTCAACAAATAGGAAATAGAGGTTGAGTTAACTGATCCAACCTATGAACAAGGAAAAAATTGATAGATTTAGGGTCCATGTCGGGCTAACGACGTTAAACAAAGAGCTGCATGGGAGGCAACCCATGGTTTTCAAGTTTTCTATCATTTTGTTGTTTTAATAAACTTTATATTTTAAATAGGATTAATTAATCATTTTTATATTTAAAAAAAAGACTATTGACCTGTTCTTTTATTATGAGTATGGATGGGTATGAAAGGGGAGCACTGTATTCATCCGTGTCACGCGATGTGATCCCTGAGTAATACCTTACCCAGAAAATTAAAAGAAGACAATGTATCATTAGTTTGATTTAAAAAAAAACAACAACAGAAAAATAGGAAAAACCATAAAAATGATGATACTTGGAATTAAATAAGTCATTGTGTTATTTGTTTTGTCTGGTTTGTTCTTCTTTTTATGGTTTAGGTACTATTTTGGGTGATACATGTTCAATCAAGGAGGTGCCTACATCCCCCAAGAGATCAAAGGACTAATTTGGAGCAGCAATAACTTCAACTTCAACCACCAGGTGATTTCATTCCATGATCCTCAGTTTCAATTTCCTTTCTGAACTTATATTATCTGCCTCTACTCCTTCTAAATTTTCATTTCTTCAAACACTGGGGACAGTGTTATTTTAAGTTTGGGGGGGAGATAAAATAAAAAAATGCTTTTGTGTCAAAAAAAAATTGAATGATTTGAAAAAAAATGTGTAAATGGAAGGAAAAATTCCTTTAACTTTGAATATGGTAATACACATTGCACACTTTGAAACTGAATATCAAATAATTTAGCATGCCCTGATTCTGATTTTAATCCTTGTATAATTTCATGAGCATAGATTTTGGAAAGTGTGGCTGTCCAATGTGATATTTCATCATTTATATTTTCATCCAAATAAAAAAAGATCACAATGCACGTCCTTTGGATAGTGGGGTATTAGTTTAAGTTCATGGGGTCCCCCAAATAAATAGCATAGGTTTGGTGATTATTTTATTTTAATATGAGTATTCAAAAAAAATTAAAAAAAAATTTGCGCGTAGAGCAATGAAATGACCTAATGCGTGGCTTTCGGCACTTGGGGATCGTGACTCCATAGTTGTCTGGCCCAGAGTTAGTAATTTTATCTCTATTTTTGGTAATTTGAATTTGTTTTTGACTGAGTTAACTCGAGATGATGTTCGAGTATGTGGGATTCACTTGGTTCCCTAAGGTCTTTGAGCCTGGGAGTCATCGGCAAAGTCTCGCTACAGGGGTTGACTCTTTTGAGTGCAATTTCAATTACCATGGAAAAACTGCAAAAAAAAAAACAAAAAAAAAAAAAACAAAACAAAAAAAAAACAACAAAAAAATAATACAATAAAAAAATTAAATACTCATCTTAATATTGAAATTTGATTCCACCTAGCGCTTCCGTCATTTCCCCCTTGAATAAAGATGAACCCCCATGTCTATTGTGATGCACAACACATCCTCATACTTAATTGATATTGGATGAAATATGACAATGAATTTGAACAAAGGAATGGGATTGGGATTGGGATCTGCTTATGAAACTATCTTGTATTAAAATATTTTTATGGGTTTCATGATTGTTTGGTATATGAGTTCCTGGTGATCATTGTTTACTAAAATGTTTTTGGAAAAGGGAATTCGAATTTCATATTGTTGAGATATATTTTGCTCGGGACTAGAAAAACTCAAGTTGGGGGGTGTGATTAGCCACTAAATGAGGCTAATATTAATTGGTAATATATATAATATTCATGTTCTTTATTATTCATAAACACCATTTTAGTGCATTTTACACTTTGAACATCATTTCACATTATGATTGTAATACCTTCTTAAAATACACTATTATGTGGTACATTTTTGAACATCATTTGAAGTACCCAATGATTCATATAATTATACATATTTTAATTTGATATTTTTGGAAATTTATCTACACTCCAATATAAACATGTTTCATTCAGGGATGAATGGAGAATTCATGGAGGATGATGGAGATATTTGGCAATGAAAGGAAGCAATTCTGGAGAAGGAAAATTGGACACCAGCCCACTGATGAGACGGTGGGGCCCAACATACATGCCCAATGAATCCAAAATTTCGTGGGATGATATAAGAAATGTCTATTAACAAATCACTCTTCATTATCCAATGATAATTCGGCCTCGATGGTGTCCAATTAGGTGGCCCAAGTTAGAGATAAAATTATGGGCCAGATTCTGCGGCCCAGAAAAACATCCCACCAATTAAACCATATCTCCAAAACAATAACTCCTTTTTGGCTGAGATTTTATAGGATGTTATGGGACATCCGGATCTTAATTTAAGTCTTATATGGCCCACACAAATTCGGCCATCTAGAAGGTGTTTCAAGTGAGTCTGTTCGGTGCATGAAAGCTGGATGCCTTTTCGGGTCAAGGGTGGAAAGTCTTCTTTCCACAAACTTTCCACCACCCTAGACCTACCATACTCAAGTGGGATGACTTTTACTGTTGGAGGATCGACCCAAGGGCTTAAAAATGCCTATTTAAGGCAATGGTGTTGGAGGATTTAGAAATCTTGGAGTTTTTTTTCATCTTAATGTTATGCTGCCAATTTCTCTTTGTAATGTTCTTCCTTCACATGTAAGTTGTTTTAATTCATCCTTGTTTCTTAATAAAAGTTCCTCTTATCTTATTATTCTGTTCTTATCCTTATCACTTTGATACCGTTGGTTTAAGGTGTTAACTTGTTCATACCAAACCTTGTGATATTATCACACAACGGTGGAGTGATTGTTATTTTATTGCGTTTTTTTACTTCTCCATTTCCTCCCTCATGAGTCTACTTTCCGCTTCCATTGAAACCATAGAATCAATGGAGGGCTAACCCACTTATGGGTTGATCCAAGGGAGTAGCAAGGGGATGGATTGGATGTTATTTATCACCTCATGAATGTATAATCACTTCTTTAATTGAGATTTTTATTTGATGATTTTTAAACTCCATCATCCTTATTGAATTTAAGGCCACACACTTCAAGTGCTAATACGAACCTTTATCTTGAAGTGCTCAAAACTTTGATCCTTCAAGTGTATAGGTGATTAGTATTAAAGGGTGTAGGAATTAAACCAGTAAGTGATGATTTTGTTTTATCTCCTTAAATGAACCCATCTCAAATTTAAGAAATTGAAATCATTAAAAAGAAAATACGTCCAATCCACCCCGAGTGATAACCTAGGATCAACTCATTCTTTTAAATTGAATTCACTTAAATATTTTAGTTATCCTTTAAACCCATATAAAATCAACCCAATTTGGGCACTTCATAGCAAAAAATAGTCCATAGAATGTACATGTCTATAGGTTTCTTCATAGGTCTCTGAGGATACGATAACCCAAGCTAAACTACAAGGACCGTCCTACCTTATTCTCTTGGGTAAATTTGAGTGAGAATCAGACTCCATCATGCATAACCTCCGGATTAAACAACCTTCCATGAAAAATCATCCGATGTCGTCTGTCCTCTGACCATCCTTCTGAAGCGTTCCCCTGATCGATACGATCCCGCATTACTTCTGCCTCGGAGTCTCCCCATTGAGACTCTTCCACCTGCTACAACAAGGAGGACTGCACCGTCATCTGAAACAAACAACCTCTAACACCCTCTACCCTTGAATCTAAGTGCAAGGAAGCCAACTCTCCCATCGCTTCCCAAGCATTAGTGGATTCCCAAACTAATTCCTTATGCGACTTCCTGCTCAGGGCATCAGCCACAATGTTTCCCTTACCTTAAGTGTAAGAGATCTCGAAGTCATAGTCTTGGAGAAACTCAACCCATGTCCGCTGCCGTAAGTTCAGGTCACGCTGGGAGAAGATATAACGTAAGATCTTGTGATCTGAGAAGACTACAAAGTGCTCCCCAAAAAGGTAGTGTCGCCACAACTTCAGTGCGAACATTACTGCTGCAAGATCTAGGTCATGGATGGCATAGTTATGACCATGAGGGCGCAACTGCCTAGACCCATAACAGATCACACCATTCTTATGTATCAGTACGCACCCCAAACCAAGGTCAGAAGCATCACAAAACACCTCATACAACAACCCTTCCTCTGGAAACCTGAGTACTGGAGCACTGACCAACTTCTCCTTTAGGTAGTCGAAAGATTTCTGGCATTGCTCGCTCCATAGGAAGACCTGGTTCTTCCTAGTCAAAGCTGTTAATGGAGCATCAACTCGAGAGAAATCTGAAACGAACCTCCGATAATAACCTGCCAACCTCAGGAAACTACGAACTTCTGCCACGCTCTTGGGTGCCGCCCAAGAAACAACTGCCTCCACCTTCGATGGGTCCACTGACACTCCATGCTGAGACACCACGAGCCCAATGAAGTGTACTTCTTGTGTCAAGAACTTACACTTCGACAATTTCCCATAAAGCTGGTGGTGTCGAAGGACTTCCAAGACTTCCCTAAGATGCTCAATGTGCTCCTCCTCTGATCTTGAGTAGATCAGGATGTCATCGATAAACACAATGACGAACCGGTCCAGAAACTCTTGGAAGACAAAGTTCATAAATCCCATGAACACAGCTGGTGCATTCGTAACTCCAAACGGCATCACTACAAACTTGAAGTGCCCATACCTGCACCTGAAAGCCATCTTCGAGATGTCACTATCCTTTACCCTCAGCTGATGATATACAGATCATAGATCAATCTTAGAAAACCAACCTGCTCCCCTTAGCTGGTCGAAGAGATCATCTATCCTTGGAAGGGGGTAACGGTTCTTGACCGTCACCTGATTCAACCTTTGGTAGTCTATGAATAGCCTGAGACCACCATATTCCTTCTTCACGAACAAAACTAGAGCACCCCATGGCGACACGCTGGGTCGAACAAAACCCTTCTCCATCAGATCATCAATCTGAATCTGCAATTCCCGCAACTCCGAAGGTGCCATCCGATAAGGGGCCATCGAAATCGGATGGGCACCAGGCTATAAGTCTATCCCAAACTCAACATCATGTCGGGGGGGGGGGGGGGTAGAGTCACAAACTCCTCAGGAAAAACATCGAGGAACTCCCCAACAACCTCTGGAACATCCATAATCTCTGTATCAGCTGAAAGCACTGATAACCCACCTAACAAGGAAAGGAGAGGCTTCACATACCGACTTCCTACCTGATAGCTCCTCTCTCCAACAAAAGATACATGCTGCCCATCCACGTCGGAGAACATGACTCTTCTTCAGAAGCAGTCGATAACGGCACTAACAGAAAACAACCAGTCGATTCCTAGGATGACATCATATGGCTACATCTGTAGCAAAAGAAGATCCCCACTAGATCAATGTGGTCCCAACATCATCCCACACCCCTAGAAAACACAAGATACACTGGTATGACCTCCAACTAGTGTACTCAGCACCAGGGGTACAGAAAGTCTCTCTACGTCTATACCCAAAGAATGGACTAGACTGGGTGCAAAAAAGGAGTGCGAAGCTCCCGAATCGAACAAAGAAAAAACGAGAGTGCTGAAAAAACAAATCGTACCACGCACCACCTCTGGTCCTGCCGGAGCTGCCAACTCTACTGCGTGCAACTATCCACGCCCAACTCCTCTGCCTCTCTGATGTCGACCACCTCCCTGACCACACCCTAGTCGAGGTCCCTGAGGAGCACCCTAAGGTCGGCCTCCTCCTGCAAAGTCTGTCCTTGAAGGAGAAGGGTCCTGCTGCTGCTGTAAGGGCCTCGCCGATAATTGGTGCTACTGAGGCGGGCGCTGAACCTGCCCACCTCCACCGTACTGAGCTCAGGTCGAGCACCGACTCTTAATGTGCCCGAAACCTCCACAAGAGAAACACTTCGGTCCTAGGCTCGTGAAAAAGGGATGAGGACCCGAAGATCTAAACTGGAACTACTGGGGCCTGCTCCCTAATGGCCTGAATCTAGAAGGTCCTGTCGTAGGAGACCTGCTGATGGATGCCTTCCCCTTCGACGGACCTGTCTAGATCCCCTCTCGTGGTGAACCTCCCTGTGAGTGCATCCTATCTACAACCTCTTCCTTCTTCTGTACTATCAAGTACGTCAGAAGGGTGAAGGGGGTGACAACATACTGGAGCGAAGGACAAAGCGCCTCCTCCAAACGTCTCACTCGAGACTCTTCATCCGGAAAGAGATCCGGAGAAAAGCGTAGGAGACCCTTGAACTTGATCCCCAATTCTCGTACTGACATACTTCCCTGCTGGAGGGAGAGTAACTCCTGTCGCTTCTCCACCTTGATCATGGAAGAAAGGAATTCCTCTCGGAACTCCTTCTCAAATTCAGCCCACAAAACCTCTGCCTCTAACCTCTCCCCGAGGTAGAACGTCCACCACTGACGCACCTCACCTCTCAGCTGACTGACTGCTAGGGGAACCCAGTACTCCCTCGGAGCACTGATCAAAGTAAAAGTGATCCCTAGCTCCTCAAGCCACCCCTCTGTCTCCATATCCGAAGTACTACCCTCTTACTTCTTGAGGGTTTGTCATTGGAAAGAACGGAGAGTCCTCTGCCACTGGTTATCTTCCTCCTCTCGGTCAATCCTCAACTGATCGACCGCCTGAATATGCTGGGCCTCGACTGTCTGAGTCACCCGGGGACGACGTCCAGGTGCCATAGCTGTACGGTAAATAAAGATTGCCTAAACCCAAGTATCAAGGAAATTTCTCAGGGTTTCATTTTATCATTTTATTTCAATTTATTTCCCAGAACACCCAAATCAAGTAAAACACAATCATGATGATGCATGTACCTTCCCTAGGATCTCTACCCTACAATCAATGTAGTATCACTTGGTCATTTGGTAGGCTCAGAGTCCTTACATCAGATCACGGGGGGGATTAAAATCCCGTGTCCTAGCCAGTCTTCCTTGGCCTATGTCACGCACCACGATCAGCTAACACTGTTGCCCTACCATCCCATGCAATCCTCACTATGCCTAACTCCAGACTCCATCCTATCTCTCAACCATCACCTCTGATACCATTCTGTCACGACCCCCTCCCACCAAAGATGCCCCTCCTAAGCTGGAAATGGTGAAAGGGAGATAATGACCCCCGAGTCCCGCCTCCAGTAGGCCCCGGAGTGGCGACTAACACCAAGGGTATGAGTTTTCACAAATATGGGAGACATTACCCTTTTTATTATTTAAGATCAGGAAATAGGATGAGTCAAACACCAAAGGAACAAGTAAAAGAAAATAAACCCAAACCAATCCCACATGCATGTTTAAACAATTCTGAAACAAAGTACAAGTACAAGAAAGATCAAAAGTACAATACCAAAAGAAACAAGAGTACATAAAACTGCAACAACTCCAACTATCCCGACTAGTAGGGACCCACACGACCCTGGTAGTTCTCCTGGAAACCTGAAAGTAAACATAGGGTGAGGATAAAAGTATACTCAGTAGGGAAACCTAAAGCTCTCGTGCACAGGTGGGGAGACATCCTAATGTCCCGTGAGAACAACAGTAGAAACCAAAACCTAGCAAGGAAATCTATCCACCCAACCTCACCAGCCACACTCACCAAAAACACGAAACAACAGGTAGTAGTATATAATAACAAGAATATTGGGTACTCCACACCATTTCCCACTAGTTAGCTGCTCTTCCTAACAGTGAACGTCCTGACGCTACCACACTCTTCCCACCCGCACACACCTGGGACTCAAGAACCACATATCCCGCCCGCACACACCTGGGCCTCACAACCACATATCCCGCCCGCACACACCTGGGCCTCACAACCACAATCACATCCCCACCCGAACACACTTGGGCCTCATCTCAAAGATTCTTGGGAATATTAAAACTTCCATAAGAGTCTTGGGCTAAAACCACCCCAATAGAAACCTACCCGAAGAGTCTTGGGTGTAAGGTTGCCTCAAGACATCACAACCTATGGAAGAAGGAGAAGGAAGGAGCTAGTAACTAGGGGAAAACACCCTCTCCCATGAAATGGGAGTGTTCGGTATTAAGTACTCAACATGGGTGGGGTGCGACAAAACACAAAGATACAGATATATATATATATAACAAACACACAACCCAACCTATGGCTTCTAAATAGAGAAACTGAGCACGTGCCTCGGCACTACTACTACGAAGCATGCATACGACAAACAATCCCAACCCCATTTAGGTTTTCACGTTTCAACAGTATTATTTTATTAGTTCCTTAACTACTGGGAAATTAACCACAACCAACCATATCAATTGTTCGTAAAACATATCCCTGCCAACCATAAGCCAAGTTAGATAAAACACAAGAAACACAAAACCAACCTTTTTATCACCAGTCGATCCCCATTGATTGTTCCCGCATTTAGTTCATTATCATTCCCCACAGTTCATTTATCAAATTTCCACTTTCTTTTAAAAATCACAACCCATTACTACAGCCTTGCTGCCATTATAACTACATCTCCACAACCGTATCACAAATAAGTCTCGTACCACATCATTTCCCCTTTAATATCATTTTTTGCAGCCCTGCTGACCATACTATTCATAACAACCTAGGATTCACCCCCTTTCACACACCACGTAACCAAGTCAACACCCACATGTTCATTATTCCATTTTGTTCAACCGGGGTGATCACACAAGGGTTCCATATTTTAATTAGCCAACTTTACGTGATTAACCAACTTCCATATTCCACAAAGTTTCCATCCACAAAACGGTCTAGAAAGATAGGGAAACATTTAATTGTGCAAGAAAAGGCCCCCAAAGACCATGATTTTCAGTAGGAATAAGCTCATTCAATTCACAACATAACAATAGGATAAACAAAGATAAACATAACAACTTCCCCATCCCCGTTCTTTAACCAGTTATTATCTTTATTTATTGGTTCAACCGTATATCAAAAAAACAAGAGGATACCCACCCCACATGATGCACAAAAGAGAGAGACGAAGGTAAGATCCCTAACTCAATAGGTTCTGATCACAAAGCTCGGATCAACTTTAGAAGACGTCCGTCGGTGTCCGTCGCTTCTGAAAAAACCCAGCAAAACCTCCTCAGGTGGAAGCTGGGAAGGAAAGGCTGAAGGGAAATCAACAGATCCAATCTCAGAAGTTACGCCTCGTCGTTACGATCTTGTGGCTACTGATGGATCATAAATCGGAGCTCGGACGAAGAAGTTATGGAAGAAAGGAGCTTTGGAGTCTCTCGGGAGAGCTCTGCTCGAAGGAATGGGGAGGAGAAGAATGATTTGAAAAGGAGGAGAGTCCCCCTCCTTTTATAGGCGAGAAAAACTAAAGTACAAAGCATGTACTTTCTAGTACATGGAATGTACTCGGCCATTCCACACGGTCGCCACACGGCTTCCAACACAGCATTCAACGTGACACACGGTCGTTGACTGGTCAACACACGGTTTGAGGGTAACATGTATGCGGGGAGGAACTACACGGCGTGTAGTATGGGATACACGGTGTGTACTCATTTATTTTACGTGGCAAGGACACGACTTCAACATGGCACACAACCGTTGACTAGTCAACACAAAATTTGAGGGTAACGTGTACGTGGGGAGGAAATACACGACATATAGTATGGGCTACACGGAGTTTACTCATTTATTTCACACGGCAAGGACACGACTTCAACACGGGGTATACCCGGTGAGGTGGTACATGGAGTGTACTCACACTACACGGAGTGTAGTTACAAAATTCTAAAAAGTTTGGGAAAAGTCCATTCTACCCTCCAGAATACTTCATGACCTTCTTTTTGACAAAGTAAAGGGCTGGAGAGGTCCGGGCCATTACACAACAAGATGTAATGTTTCATGGAAGGGGGCATTGCATTTTTTGGACTAGGATCATGTTGTGATGTCTTCTAGAGGGGGGGGGGTGATGTTTATCTGGTGACATAAAATGATGTCAACTTCTCACATTGATCCATTGGGACTTGTTTTGGACTTCAGGCCAATGGGCCTTCAGACTATGTTGATTGGTCCTTCCACCTATAGGCCTCTGGGTCATGTAAGGGTTAACTCTTAACCCTGTTTAAAAGAGGAACTGATTTTATTGTTTAATAAAAGGGGTATCAGTCCCAATATGTTAAAAGAAGCATAAGGGTATGATAGCATGATAAAAAATTATGAAATTTATACCCAATTAATCATAGATCATAAATCACGAGTCATAACATAAAACTTTTTCATAATAAAAGATTCGAGTCATAAGAGTGCAGAATCATGGACAATCAATCATGAACCATGATAGCATATCATAAGCACAAGAAAATGTTATAGAAGTGTGGAATAATCATAAGCATAGAAAATAATTTCATTGGTCAAGGATCATTTTCAAGACCATTATAATATAGTGGACAAAGTCCCATAGTGGATTGAGTCCACTCCTCATTCCCTTTTCATTCATGGTGGACATAGTCCCATATTGGATTGAGTTCACTCCCCATTTTTTTTCATACTATATCATGATATATCATTATTTACCCAATGAATTTTAGGGATATAAAATTATGGTACCACCCATCACATAATGAAAACCATACATACGTGCGCCATAAGATCATAAAAACACCCATCATTTCATTATACCCCAATTAACTAGTGGGAAAGAAATGAGTTTCATGAAAACATCATTAAAAAATTATCATCACAAACCATCCAAACAAAGGAAGTGGATGGTATCATAAGATCATAACCCGAGTGAAGCATAAAAACCCTTAAAGTATGTTGACATAGATGAAAAACTCTTTCATAAAAGCCTTAGAAATATACTTTGAAAAATAAGAGAAAACCTCATTTTCTTTTGGTAACTTTTAAAGAACAATTTTTTTTTGAGAAAAACAGGAATGATATTTTATTTGTAAAACCATGGAAACTTGTAAAGGAATATTAAAAAAAATATCATACATGATGGTAGGAAAATCCTTTCATTCGTTAAATGTTAAAATATATATTCTTTTCGCACTTTTGTAAAAAGTAAACTTTATCTCATACAGAAAACATTGTAAAAATTACCTTTTAAACCTTTTCAAAGAAAGTAAAACATAGTTGAAAATTAATTTACATAATCATTGGATAATAAAAAATAATATTCTTAAAACATTTTAAAGAATATGCACATGGAAGAAAAAGATTCCCGACCAAAAAGTATAAATAAGGTCATTTTTTATTAAAAACATTCTTTTGGACTTTTTGAGTACCAAAGAGAGAAAGAATAGAAAGAATACTTGAAAAACCTATAAATAAAAAGAGTATAATAATATGGATGAGGTTTAATAGATAAATATCATATAATTATCTCAAAGTATATTTAATCATAGACAATCCTGATTACAAATGAGATTGCGATATAAACCCTTACTTCAAGTCCCGACTTGCTTCGTATATTCTCTAACCTCCTGTATAAAAAATTTAGATTTATTAAACATATATATAAGAACCATATTCATAATTATCTTTCAATATATTATTGATTCATAATTTCCAATCACCTATTTATTAATAATTCTCCACTAAAATCAACATTCTAGGTGTTAACTATTTTGTTTTTCATGCATGTTTTAGTTTGGAGATTCTAGTCCTTCCAACTTGGTCATGGTATCATCATATAAATAATCTTGATCATTTCATAAATATCATATTTATTCATTATATATAATTTTAGATAAATCCATGTAAGGTGGTGGCGGAAAATGAATTACATCACTTCATGGAGACGGTAATCCATACATATGCATGAACGATGTTTTCATTTTACAAAGAATGGAATGAAAGAAAGGTAAACAATAATTTTAAATTTAGAGTCATAATTAAATCATAAATATTATATATATTCATTAAATCCATCCATATGATCAGCCATGTATTATGGAAATGAAAAACGAATCACATCGCTTCGTGGATGTGGTAGTCCACATATTCACATGAACGACATTATCATTTTCCAATGAATGCGAGGGTAAAAAGGTAGATAATATCTTATATTTATAGAATTATAATAATGATATAAATATCATATATATTCATTTTATCCATCATTTGAACCATCCATATGAGGCAGTGATGAAAAATGAAACTCATCTCTTTGTGGAGGTAGTATTTCGTATATACGCATGAACAAAGTTTTCATTTCTCACAGGATGGAAAGGAAGTAGAAAATGGTTTTAAAATTAACATAAAAACATTTTATTATAGTAATTATACTGATGTAATTATGTTAAGATGATTATAGAATATTCAGAGGAGGTTTAAGAAGAAATAAACTTGAAAAAGGCCAGTAAGAACAAATATCTCTTGGATAATCTCCTTTGAAAAACAACTTAAGGATTCTTGGATGAATCTTTTTGGAAGACTATAACCTCTAAGTCATGGATAAGTATGTTGAAACAATATTTTGGTAGATCTTTGTCAAGTTAAGAGGCTCAATTTTTCTTAATAAGTGAGAAGATGTCGAGCCCTTTTATAAGTGAGAGGAGTGACACTCTTGTAAATACTAAGAACTATAAAATAATATAAATCCATTTTTATGGGAAAGTGGAAACAAGGTAATAAAATTTCAAATATAGGATAGGTTAAGATAAATATACACTCAAAAAATAATATTTATATTGTATTTGGATATGTTTTAAACCATATATCTTAGTTTAACTCCCTCATTAATCCATTTCACCTTTATCACAGTGACAAAATTTTACCATGATAATTATTCATTATGACTAAAAAATAAAAGGGACCTTATTAAAATTTTTGGAAATGATGATTCCAAATATGGGATTAATTTTTTATGATTACTTCACAAACCAACCTAGTTCATCCCTAAATTGGACACCCAAGATGGATCATGGCAAGGCTCGAAGGGCATTCCTGATCCCCAAGAGATGACAAAAAGCACTTGGGCATCAAGAACTACCTCTGAGAATGATTTTTCTAACAATAAACCAAAAGATAAATAGATGAAATATATAAAAGAAATAAAACGTCCCAATATAATTTTATACAACATAAGTCAAAGAGTACAAGGAAAATACAAGTTCCCATCCACAACTAGTAAACCAAAATAGCTGAGACCGACAAAAACCCATATCTATATAATATGAGGGCCAAAATCCCACCATGTCACTGCTAAACTCCCACAACCTTCTAACATAGATACCCTCTTCAAACATGTGCCACCTTAACTTTACTCATTTCAGATAGAAAAATATATACACATACCCAAAGGTATGTGTAGGGTGTGAGAAAAATAAGACTAGTAGTATCCCACCAAGTGTTTCATAAAAAATCTTTATAAAACAATCCAATTATTCTCATTTAAAGAAAGAAAAGGAATGGAATATAACTTTATATCATTTTTCAATAAAACATAAAAATATACCCCCTTTTAGAATAATTTATAAAGTATTCATAAACAAACTATATTCAAAGGATTTACAAATAAACCTTTTCTCAATGCATTTATAAATAACCAATCCAAAAGGAGCACTATAGAAACTATTCCTAGGGTAGGTTAGGTTTGGGATATCTAGGATCCTCACACCTTAGTGATCAAATAACCAAGTGTGTATAAATCCCTAGAACATGATCCTAGATATGAGTGGACACCCTGATAAGTGAACCCCCTATCATAACAATGTTTTGTTATATTTTTAGTGTAAATACATGCTAGGTAGCTACAAACCATCCTAGTGTTATTGTAACAATATACCACTCCTAAGTACCCCAAGTTCCCATATTCCATAACCCACACTTGGAGTCTTTAAATTTCACAAACAACCAAAACTTAAAGGCTTCCATTTTCACGAATTAAATCATTCAAAGGGAATTTTACACACGAGTAATCAAGAAGCCCTTAAAACTGAATAAAACATTCATTGAAATCCTTTTTCATCAACAATTAAACAAGGGAAAATCCATATCATAAAAGTATCCAAAATAACCACACTTAAATAAATCATTATTCATGCCTTAAAACAATTTATAAACCAATTTATGATGAGAAAACATGTAAAATTCATAAAACAAAGCCTTTTTATGAAACCAATTACCTCAAAAACTTGGTACACCCAATAGCCAAATGAGATACACATGGAAAGAGGAACAAAGGATTGTAATATGAAAATAATATCCCTAAACCATGAAACCCATATCAATAAATCTAGATTCAATAATCTCTAGATCAACATAGAGAAAGAAAACCACTTACTAAGAAAATTTCTAAAGAAAAACACAATGATATATGTAGATCTAGTCTCCGCCTTCCTTTATCATAATAGATATATAAGAAAACAAATTAGATCATGACACAAACCATAAACTTGTCTATAACATCCCTGCTCCATGGTTCTTTTCAATAAAAAGAGTGAAGTTTTAGAAAAACAATGTAGAACAACGAATAACATGATCTTACCATGAGTTTCTTAGATCTAATGCCTCAAGATCCATTAGAATCACTCTTCAAAAGGGTTGGGATCTCTAAAATCTCTAATAGGAACCCATAGGGTTGAAAACCTAAGATTTAGAAGAAATAATGAGTTCAATGTGAGATGTTTGGATTTTAAAATAAATTTTCAGATTAATTAATTCCTGTCACATGGTTTGACCACAAAATTTGGAAAAATGTTCACCCATTTCTATAAAATGAAGAAGCTGTACGGTTTGGATAACCATGTGCCAACCATGTGCCTGATTCTATACATTGGGGTAGCTTTATATCTAATTGCGAGAAACACCACTGTCAAAAACCACCACAAGTCACACGATTTCCTAGGAATGCTGCACAATTTGTCTTAACCATGAACAAACCAGGAACATGACCATAAAACTCCAAAATATCCTAAAAATCACCTAGAATGATATGGGAACGATTCAAAAAAAAAATGGTGAAAAAATGAATATAGGTACCTGAAAGTGATAATGGGATGTGAAAATTCTCCCCTCCATTTCACTTTATATCCCCATAAAATCAAGCTGAAGATGACTGATCAAAGAAAATATGATACCACTACTCCCTCACCATCGATTATCTATCCAATGTCTCATGTGAATCTATTCCGTGCTTCTATAACATTTGAACTAATAAAATAAATTTTCCATGCACAATATTTTCCTAAGAATCAATAAACTAAACCATTCATTTAACTACTGATATATCCAGTTACAAAAAAAGATCTTCCCAGTTCATAACATGAGAGGGATCAGGATGATACTTCTTAACATGATACTGATAGAGAACATCATGAAAAAGTCAAATAATATGGAAAATATAACCGATAAGACACCTTCCCAATCCGACCAGTGATCTCAAAAGTTCCCACATATTTCAAAACTAATTTTCATTTTTTACCAAGCCAGTGATGACCCAAATGAGGTGGAACTATCAAGAACACTCAATCACCAGCCTAAAATTCTAAAGGATAACACCAATGATCTACATAATATTTATACCAACTTTGAGCCATCACCAGTCATTGACACAAATATGAATTTCACTAACGTATTCTGAACAATGTTTGGGCCCACAAGAGAAATCTCATCCACCTCAGACCAACAAAGAGGTGATTTACATGGTCAACCATATAAATCCTAAAAGGGATCCATTATGATAGACAATAGGTAAATATTGATATAATATAAATCAAACAGTCCCAAAATAGCTATCCTGAGATCCTTTAAAGTCCATGATGCAAGCATGAAGCATATCCTCAAAAATCTGAATTGCTCACTCTATTTTTCCTTCTATATGAGGATGGTAATACATTCTAAATTTAAGTTAAGAACCCATTGTTGGTTAGAGACTAACTTTACTAAGACTCAAGAGGGGGGGATTGAGTTCTTGAAATTTTCTTAGCTTAGAAAACTATCCGCTTTAAGGTATGATCAAATCTGATCCTTTCTTAGCATATGAAAGCAAAAAAAAAAATAAAATAAAAAAGGAAAAAGAGCAAACACCAGATATTTATAGTGGTTTATTGAATAGAAATACCCTAGTACACTCCACCAATTCTCAACTCCTAGAGTTTGGTGTTTTTTCTTATTTTAGTCCTTTTACTAGGGACTTCTATTCCTTTTAATAGGGATTACATGAATGAGTGCAAGTAGTCGACACTTGGTAAAAAATAAGGATCTTTTACTAGTATTCGACATGGTTTTACAAAACACCAGCCTTCAAGTTTTTTTAGTATAATAAGATGACACTTCCAATAGTGAGAGAGAATATAAGAATGTAATGCATCTCAAGGAGAGTCTTCTAAAACAAAATAATGATGATATTGATAGTGCAACTTTAGAACACATGAATCTTCTTATTTTTTATCTTGGAATAGATTAACAACACAGAATATTCAAAATAGAATGAGAGTGAAAGTTCTTGATTCTATTATTACATATTTTCTATATGTATCTCTTATTCACATTTGAATACTTATGAAAAACTTATATCTTAATTGAAAAACATGAGATCCCATAAAATCTGGTCTTGGAATTAAATTATAGATTCCCCTTTTCTTGAAAATACATCATCAGTAGGACTACACATTAAATTATTATTTTAATATTTTATTCTCAGTACTTTCAACCTTTTTATAATTGATTTTACCACAAATAGGTAATCTAGTATTTAATGCATGCATGATAGTATTAAATTCCACTTAAAGTAATCCAAAAATAATAAATATCCATGTTTCAGAACCATGTAGCCGACACTAGATCACCATGTAATCGAATTCCATAGATTTGAATTCACATAGATGAATTGATCCACATAGCCATTCTTTACACAGTCGATTTCCTTACATATCCAAATTATATATGTGTTCTTCATATAGATAAGTTATTCACATTGAATTATTTCTCACATATCCAATTTTGATGTAGCTGAAAGAATCACATATCTATTAGGAACCATAGCCAAATTCACCACATATCCATTTTTTATAGCTGATTTCTCGACGCAGCCAATTCACATATCCATTTTATCGATATATCTATTTTCTCATATAGGCAATTCATTGATGTAGGTGAATTCCATGTAGAAAATTTCATTTCATAGTCAATTCACATAGGGATTTTCTTCATGCATCTGATTCACATAGTTTATTTCTTGATGTATCCAAATATCCATGTAGCAGATTGCCTTACATAACTGATTTTCCATACTTTGGTGAATTTCAACAAAAACATCCAGAATTGTAGACTAATAAAATAATGAATTAAATAAAGATAAAATCTACCAAACACACTTAAACATAAAATCATTAGAAACATATGAAGGGTTTTTGAGATCATCAAAGATAAATTATATGGGATATGTTGAAAAAACATTAGTTTTCAAAAAATCTCCCATTTTTTGATGATAAAAAATCCCATTAAACAATAAAAATGAAATTTAAAAATGATTTAAATAGTTTTACATAAAATCTATGTAATATATATTGATTTTAAAATTTCATGTTTATCCTTTATTCTCTCCTTCAATTTTAATTCTCCCCCTTTATATGACTTCCACCCCTTTATTATAATTCTTCCCTATTTTGTGTCATAAAAAAGGAAGGGAAAGGAGAGGAAAAGCACTTTTAATTTTGCACTTTGAGTGATAAACTATTTAATTATAGAGATTAATGTGAACATGAATTATGGAAGGAATGAATTTTAGAAAATTATAGAAATTTAAACATTCAAAAAGATAAAAAATCATTAAATGAAAATAATCACTTTAAAATACATTAAATGAAAAAAATCACTTTGAAAGACATTAAATGAAAAATATCTCTTTGAAAAAAAATAAAGAGATAAAATTAATTTCATTAATTATAAATTGTGGTGGAAAATTAAAATGAGACAAAAATCATAAATACATATACACAAACCATTCAGATAATCCAGGTTTATGGATTGGCTCAAAATTAGGAGGATTAGGTGTAAGTTTCTTGAAGGTTGGAGAGGTTGAAGAGGTAGATGGAGGGTCAACCAATGGTGGTAGAACAACTCTCCCAACTTCTATAGAAGAGGCTTGTGTACCAAATCCTGATCTGGATCTAGGGTTCTAGGAAGGTGTGCTCAAAAACTTCTCAAGATTTCTAGTATCTATGCTGAATTCATAAGAACCAACACTAGAAAATGGAATCTTCTTGTCAGGCTCTGAAGAAGTGGATCCTTTCTCAACAGAATCAACAACTACAACAACAACAACCTTAGAATATTCTTTCTGATAAATCTTGAATCAGTCAAAAACTATATCCAGTATTTTTTGGGAACCTATATAGGTATCAAATGGTGTTGCTCCAAGATACCTTCTTACTCTTAGAGAAAACAAATCATTAACACACACATTAATTATGTTTATGATATACGATTTATAGAAATCGAGAATGGTAATGGAGGATTTTATATGAATTTGGGTAATTATTTCTAAACCATTGTTTAGTATCCCTTTAAAAGATTCAATATTTCCAATAAAGAAACTCCAAGGATCACTAATCATGGTAGTAGGATGAGAATAAGATGGTGCAGTTGGAGGCTCTAAAAACAACTTCTTCAAATCTTGTCAACCGAAACTTACAAACTAATCAAAATTACTTCCAAATAAAGAAATTTATGATCTAGGGGTAATTGTTCTATCAAGATATGACCATCCTCATTCAGATAACTAAATGGATATTGAGTCACTAGAGTAGGGGCAATAACTAGTATAGGTACTATGACAATAGGTGTCACTAGAACAACTGGCCAAAAAGGTATGTATACCACAATATCTCTTCCTGTAGGAGTGTCTAGCACAAAAGGTCTTCTTTAGACTCTGAGGAATTGAAATCCTCTTCTTATGAGTCTGTATGTAGCTCTAAAATCCCATTATATATCTTCATTATCATAGATGAAAAGTGTTGATGGTTCCTATTGATTGGATTAATCGAGCAAGAAACCATATCACTAAATTGCTTGGTTACTCCCATGGTTTCTTCTACTTGACTACCAATAGATTATTTAAGATTTTAAACTAAGTCATTTAAAGTCACATCATTCCCTAGGACAAGTTTTTTGACTACTTATCTAGTATCCTGAAATTTGGCTAACATATCCATTTTGAGCTCTTGCATGAGAACAAGTGTGAATATGTCACACTATAAGGATTAGATTAGAGAGGAAACTAAATTTAGATCTAAAAACACCTGATAAAATTGATCCTTATGGTCTGGATCCACATAATGTGTAGCTATAGATGGATAAGTTTGTTTAAACCTCTTAATGAACTCAAAATGACTCAAAAATACACTCTCTAGAGTTTATAGACTCTCCTTCATCTCAATCTTAAACTTTGAATCTCATCAAGAGCAGCCACTAATGTATCAAACTAAACTATTTTCATATTATGAACCATGTCCCTATGAGATGCCACCATCACTTCTAGTTCATTGATCTCATCTTTGGTAGCAAAAAATTTCTCTGATATCATTCACTTGATCTTTCACAGTCTCAATCTCCTCAGTATTTACACCAGAGGCAATGGATTTCACAGGCTGTAGGTTCTGGATCAATGAGGTTTGGGAAACCAACATCCTAACTAGATTATCAAAATCTTATTTGGACACATAATTCTCCTTGATCTATCTTATTTAATTATTTTAGGGCACTGGATAATTTTTAACTCATCATAATCTCCCTTGAGATTATCATATTCTGTCATCACTTTAGAGGAAAAGGTCTTCATATTATTTTCAACATCATAACTCTCAAAACTATTTATTATAGATGGTACATCCTATTGCACATGAGGAGGTTATGGAATGGATAGTGGGTTATGAGAATGATCAATAGTCTCCATAACTGCATCCCCAACTCCATCTCTTCCATGAGTAGGTGATCCAAGGATTGGATCAACCTCAATGTGCCTAACATGAGGTTCCTATCTAACTTCAAAAATAGACACACTTTGTATAGTCTCAATAGACCTAATTGATTTATCTTTAACTTCAGTAGCTGTCTTAACAACTGGCACAACCGGTTGAGATGATTCAGCAACACTGACCACTACAACTACCTATCTTTGAGCTTCTTCCACAATAGGTATCACTTTTGGCACTGTAGGTTCATATCTGGTAGTAGAATACTCCTCTAATTCCATAGCAGTAACCCTAACAATAGGTTATTAAGCCCTAGAAGGTGAGGTAGTGGATGGCTCCCCCTGAGTTGATGTTGATGGTGGTATAACCACCTGAGTATAAGATTCCTATCCAATAGGATTTAAAGAATTTGTGGAAGCATAACAATTATAACTAAACACCATCAATAGAACAACATAAAGGGTTTTTCTCTGGTAAAACTTCACAACTTTTCCTTTATTCAAATCTACCTCTTTCTTCTTTGTAACTAGGGAGATCAACCTTCTATAGAGATAATATTTTTACTTACCTATTCCTTGATATTAGTAGTGCATTAATCTTATCATGTACTGAGCTAGATTCAGATTCATATTGTTGAAAAAGACATATAATAGGTACATGTACTAAAACAAAACATTCTCCATCTCTCCAGATCTTTGATCAATACTAGTCTGGATGAACTCGAAAAGAACCTTCCAGTCTAGTTCTAAATCTTTCTCAGCCTTCTTTTCAAAATAATAGGAACCAAAAAGAAACTTGAAAACTTCATTAGGTCCAACTGAACTCATACCCACCAAGAAATAACTGAATATATACTCACCCTTGTAAGGATAGCGAAAAACTTCATCCATTTTTACAAAAAAAACAAGCATAGGCTTCCTATTTATATTGGATGAAAGAGCATCCTCTTTTTTTCCAAACCAAAACTCTTCATTTTGTAAAAACTCATTTACCACTTCATCAAACATAATTTTTTATTTCTTCTCATCAAAAATGAATTCCCATCCTTGTAATTATAAAAATTTCTTCAAAATAATATCTATCACTTTAAACCAATCCATATCTATAAATTTTCCCATAAGAACTCAGTGCAACACACCACCAGCCTTTGCTTTCTTAGAAGAACCAGAACCACCACCATCTCCTTGCTTTGAATTCACCATCATATAAGGTTAGGTGGAGATCGAGAGAGCCACACACTATGGAAAAACACCCTATCCCCATGGTTTATAACCATGGGTATATCCCCTAAAACCATGGGTATAAGCTATACCCATGGTTTTTAGAACCATAGCTGATGGAGCTGTTGATATAGACCTATACCCATAGTTTCTATAGAAACTGTGGGTATAACCCTAGAGATTTTATCATACCCATAGTTTAAGAAAAACTGTGGGTATATATCTATAGCTACGGTTCTACAAACTATGGTTATAACTTTTCCCAGTAGAAAACCTATACCCATAGTTATTCAAACCATGGGTATAGGTAGCTATCCCCATTTAGAAGAAGCAGTATCTCTTCCATCCCCTAAAACAGTAAATAAAATAAAAAATAGTACACATTTAATTCAATATTAATATTGTATATTTAGCATTAAAACAACTAATTGTAATAATTTTCAAACCATTTAAAATATTATTTCATACATATACATCCATACAACCAATCAATTCAAGTTATTAAACAACATCCACATATCTCTTTACTGCTAAGTCAAAAATAGAGGGGATAGATATCTCTCCCATCACCAATATCCCCATCCTCAACACCATAAGAAACATCATCATCACCAAAAAAATCATCTAGAGCATAATAATAATAATAATAATAACAATCATCATCATCATCACCACCAACACCACCACCACCAGTAGCTCGACCACCACTAGGACCCTCATTGACATTACTTTGGGCATCATTTAAAGATATCATTAATTCTATATATGAATCAATTGTAGTATCATCCTCTAATGGAAGTGATTGACTTATAACTGACATAGCTTTCAGGAAGTGTTTAGTGACTAGTTTAATTCTTCCACAATCCTGTAAAGCTATTTTTTTGGCCTCATCTGCTTATGCATGAGAGATTTGTAGCTTGATGGTCTGATAGGTTTGAGAGGATTCCAATGAGGACTAATACCTAGTGGGGACAATGTTTTTCCTAGGTCAATATCATACTCTCTCCTAGCACTCCTCACCAAATACCCGACTCAAATGATCATTTGTACTGAATTTATCATCCCCTTTATCATCGAGGGACTCCAGGGTAGACTGTTGAGAATATAAACAAGATAATTAATTATGAATTTCATATAAATATTTAAAAAATAAATAAAAAACTTACAATCTTTTCTTGTGTTTGTGAATTTACTGCACTTCCATCCTTTTTCTTCCCACTCTAAAAAATTAATTTTTCTCGAGGCACATGACCTTTGATGCCCGATACTGCTTGCTGCAAATGAAATTGATTATTATACACATATTCAGAATATAAAGATTTTATAATATTGAATAATAATAAAAGTAAATAACTTTTAAATGAATGAAAAATTCATAAATTTAAACATGTGATAAACATTGGTGAAAAACTCATAAATAAAATCTAATCATAAATACTTATAATTTTAGCTACTCACTATGAACATTACATAATCTTGAATATGGACACTTTATATTCATTTCATAATATAAACTCCTTCATATTATTCATTATATGAAATTTACTTTATATATATGAAATTTTTATTAAATATAAAGATTTTTATATTTCATTTTATTATACAAACTATTTAGATAATTTAAATTTCACATAGTTAATAATATTTAATCCTTGTTCAAATCAATCATAAAAAATATTTTGATGTGGTTTCAATAATATCAAAATAAGGCCCTTAATTTGAATAATTCAAATTATTTATTTATGAACAATTCATAATATTGAAATATAAATACTTTATTTCTAAGTCATAAGGAATTTCAATTGGCCATTAGACCATTAGTCCAACTGGCCAATTGGCCAATTGGACATTAGGCCGTTAGGCCATTAGGCCAATTGGTAGTTGAGCCATTAGTCCATTTGGAAAATTGTCCAATTGGACATTAATCCATTAGGCCATTAGGCTGATTATCTAATTGGACATTAGTTTGTTATGCCATTAAGCCAATTTTCCATTAGGGCGTTAGGCCATTAGGCTAATTTTTCAATTAACCCTTAGGTCGTTAGGACAGTTAGGACAATTGTCCATTAATCCATTAGGTTAAATGATCAATTTTCCATTAGTCCATTAGACCAATTGGATGTTAGACCATTAGTCCATTAATTCGTTAGGCTAATTGGCTATTATGATGTCAATACAATTGGCCATTAGGACGTTAGGACAATTGGACATTAATCCATTAGTCCAATTGCCCGTTATGCCATTAGTCCATTTTTTTTGAGAAAGATGAGCATGAAGGCTCTTAAATTGATAAAGTTGAAACATTACAAGAGACGAAAATAAGGAATTTTACATTTTTCCCTATTAATAAGAGGGACCATGTCATTAGGAATGTTGTTGATGTAGATTCTCCTCCCTTCTGACACCCCTTTGTTTTCAAGTCCATCTGCAATGTGATTCGCCTCCCGGAAGGTATGCGTGATGAAGTAGTTTAGGGAGGAGAGTTTATCAAGATAATTCATCCATTTACCTACTAGATTCCAAGACAACATTGTCTGACCCATTCTAATTGCATGCAACATTGTGTCCAAGTCTCTTTCAAACCAAATGTTGTTCCAATGCCATTGGAAAACGATATCCACCGCACTGATGAGAGCCATCATTTCAGCCTCTAAAGCTGTCGTGTGCCCGCACGGACCATAATTGCATTCCACCACCTCCCCGTGATTATTCCTGAAGATTACCCCATAGCCTAAAGGTCCGGGGTTCCCTTTGTAGGCTCCATCCGTATTGCATTTTAGCCACCCATTGAAGGGGGTAGTCCAAATCACTTCCATCATGGCCCTTGGTTTGGGATAGTGGCCTGAAACTTTATGCCATTAGTCCAATTGTCCATTAGGTCGTTAGGCCAATTGGCCATTAGTCCATTAGGAAAATTGTCCATTAGGCCATTAGGATAATTGGCCATTATGACATTTGTCCATTAGGACATTATACCATTAGTCCACTTGTCCAATTGACTATTAGGCCATTAGTCCAATTGGCCAATTAAAAATTAGAGCAATTGACCAATTGGACATTAGGCCTTTAGGCCAATTAGTCTAATTTTCCATTAGTCCATTAGTCCAATTGGCCATTAGGCCATTAGGAAATTAGGGCAATTGACCAATTATCCATTAGGGCATTATACCAGTTAGCCAATTGGCCATTAGTCTGTTAGGCCATTAGGCCAATTTTACAATTTTCAATTAGTCCATTTGGACATTAGGCCATTAGACCAATTGGCCAATCGACCATTAGTCTGTTAGGAAATTAGTCCAATAGTCCAATTGGCCAATTGACTATTAGGCTATTAGGACAATTTTCCAATCATCCATTAGGCCAATTGGCCACTAGGCCATTAGTCCAATTAGCCATCAGGCCATTAGGCTATTATAACAATTATCCAATTGACCATTAGGCCATTAGGATAATTGTAAAATTGAACATTAGGCCATTAGGACATTAGGCCAATTGGCCAATTAGACATTAGACCAATTTTCCCAATTGTCCATTAGGCCAATTTTTTAATTGGCCATTAGGCCATTAGGTTAATTGACCATTATTCCATTAGTCCATTAGGCCATTAAGCCATTAGGCCATTAGGACATTAGGCCATTAGGCCATTAGGACATTAGTCCATTAGTCCATTAGGACATTAGGCCATTAGTCCATTATGCCATTGGTCCAATTATCCATTAAGACATTAGATCATTAGGAAAATTGGCCATTAGGCCATTAGAACAATTGGTCATTATACCGTTAGACCATTAGTCCATTAGGCCACTAGGCCAATTGGCCTATTTTCCATTAGACCATTAGGCCAATTGGATATTAGTCCATTTGAAAGGGGTATTTTTAGCCTTATATTATTGGGATTAATGAAAATAAAAATTAAATTTTATCATGAAAATATAACTAAGTAATAATATATATCTAGATATTATTTCTATTCATATTAAAGTACCTAGGGCTTCTCATGTTCAAAAATTTTAGTGCGCCCCAATGTGTGTAGATACGTCATTGAATATTTGTTCCTTTTGTTTTTACCTGATTCATCCTAAAAACAAAAATTCAATACAAGTAATAAGAATTAAATTTTATATGAAAACCATTAAAGATTGGGAATACCTGAAGCTCATCACTCTCCCAATATACGATCATTTTTTGATATTATGTTGTTTGACAATCAGGGAATATGGGTACACCCTCTAAAATAGAAATGAATCTACTCCTCTAACCAACATATAACACATGCTTATATGATCTCCAAAAATCCCCAAGATCCATCAACCTTGAAACATCACTAGATTCACCATCGGTAAAGTTAAACCAATGCTACAAAAAAACATGTTAATTCATATAAATAAAGCAATAATATAGATATAAATTTAACAAAATTTCTTACCCATATCTCTACCTATGCCTTTTCCTTAATGTCATTACCAATACGCATCCATGAGACCGGTTCCACTAGAATGATATCGTGGTACTTGGATAAAGTTTCCATGAAACTTCTACACTACCTTCAATTTTTACCTATCATTTGATTTTCTTCATTTTAATCCACCATTATTTGTGTTTGGTGATTTCAGGCTTTCTGCATATGGGTGCGCCCACGTTACCTACTATAATACCCCACTAAATACGATAAAAGGGGAAAAAGAAGTATTAAGTCATGAAATAATAGAAAAAAATGATGTGATATAATTTGACACACTTATAATAAAAAAACCTAATGCAAGTTTCTTAGTAGGCTCTGATGGATCTATGGGTTGTCCTGGATTAGTTTCCTCTGAAGGATGTGTCTTTCCAATGCATGCTCTGGGTGATCTGAATGCACTAGAGTGGAAGATAAAGGAACAAAATCATCAAATCCTGGATGGATAATAGGAAATGGAGGTAGTGTATACATTACATTATAAGAGTATTATGGTTGGGGATACATAAAATGTTATAGATATGGTAAAGGTGGAAACATCCCTAGAGGCGACATAAACATGGTATGGGAAGAAAATGCTAAATGAGATGATGATGGAGGCATGGGTGGGAACATCCCTAGAGGCTCAAGAGAAGGATGTAAAGGTGTAGTAAATGGGGTGTTTGCTGGTGGGTCAAGGTGGGAATGGGTATGATGGGTGCTCCTTCTAGGTCTAGGAGCATCCCCACTTAGACCCATGCTAATAGGATGAGGATGAGTCAACTATGGTAAAACTGAATTTCCCTAATTTTTTTGATAAAGAATATAAACATGAAATTATATGTAATGTAGAATAAAAATATTACAATTATTATAATCACTAAAGGAATCATATGAGGAAACCCATGCTCACTCACCTGTTGATCATCATCAAATAAATGCTTCCTTCAAACTTCTGTAGTATTTTTCATAATTTACATAAGAATGAAATGTACATTTTTTAGAAATATTTTTTAAAAATAATGCATACAACTTAGAAGTCAAAGAATTCATAAACAATTTCATAACATGTTTTAGTAACAAAAATTTAAATCCAAGTTATGAATTTTTTAAAAACTAGTTTTAAATTTTGTTTTCTAAATTAAAATAAATCAAATTAAATGTAATGAAAAAAAAACAATACTAAAACAAACGTATCATCCCAAAATAAAACTAAACTAAAGTAATTATAGAAATACCAAATTGATAAACCCTTTTAAAGGTAAACTAAATGAACTTTGAACATATATGGTTACTTCTATATATTACCCACCACTACTTCAAGTTCAACAAAAACTCTCACAATGAGACAATTTGAGTCATAAAATAAAATATTTTGGTCAACACCAATGGGGGTGTCAATGGTGTCAATTTCTTCCCCAAAATCATTAAAAATATGTCTTGGTATTACTTCATTAATGAAACTGTAATCAGGTCTCAAATGATATTTCACATAAAACACTTGTTTTTACATTGATTCCAAAATGTATGGTTCATTTGTAGCTATGAATCAACTCACGTCAATGAATCTAAATCCAAAAATCATCAATAAATGTACCATGTATCATCATTGAATCAGACCATTTACATTTCATCATAGTGAATAGACCTTGAGAGTAATAATACAATAATAATATCTTCTCAACAAGTCTATAATAAGACACATTTTCATATCTGGGCTGACTATATGATGCACTGGAATAATATTACATTGTAGCAGTTAACATAACACCATCATGCTATGTTCTAATTTTCACCACTCAATAAATTGTAAAAAAATTATACCCATTGATTATTAAATATTTTCATTCATGAACCAAATAATTGGGACCAAAATCCAATGCTCTTAATTCTTTAGAAATAGAGTCAATAGGTAAAATAAATAACTAAAATATACATGAATAATAAAATTAAATGAATATCTATACTTTTAAGTTAATCAAAGTACTGGTCATACCTTTGATTTCAACCAAGCAGGAAACTCTTCTCTATGCAAAGCCTCTCTCCTTCTCAAAGGAAAAGATCAATGAACTCTACTTATAATTTTTTATGCTCCCTATATAAAATGATAATAACAGTTTAAGTTATATGTGAAATGAAATATTATGATATAAAATATAAATATTCAATTTACTTACTTGACACAGTCATCAAACAAACCACATTTAAACAAGATGGTGTGATGGGCCATATCCCGCTCTTCAAGTCTCAATGAAACCAATGTATATAACCTAGAAATTCCTCCTAGTTAGGGAAGAGATGAAAATGAGGGATCAATTTCCACATACTTCTCATCTTCATTTATCATTGGCCAGTTATGTATTGTGCTCAAATCATAAAAATACATTGAAAAAAACCCATATATTCTTGAGCCAGATAACCCCTCATAATGCACAAATAGAAAATTAACCTATGGCCACAGTTTGGAATCATGGTCGTAGGCCCGAAAACTATGGCAATAGCATATGGCCATGGTTTCGGAAAACCATGGAAATAGCATATGGCCATGGTTTTGGAAAACCATAGTAATAAATATGGCCATGGTTTTTGGAAAACCATGGCTGCTATCACCGTGGCAGTAGGGGCCAATTGCCAAGGTTAGAACCATGACACTAGGCCCCTACTTCCATGGTTAAAACCATGGAAATAAAATTGATATAGTATAAAAAAATTCAATCCCCCAGCTAGACAACCCCTTTCACCCCTCTGGACCCCCCTGGACAGCCCCGTGCACCCCCGTTCACCCCCTTGAACACCCCCTGCACCCCCATCCCCCTTGGACAACCCATTTTTTACCCCCTTAAACACCCCCTACACCCCCATGCCCCCCTGGACAGCCCCTTGCACCCCCTGCACCCCCATGCCCCCCTGGACAACCCCCTTGAACCCTCTTGAACACCCCCATGCCCCCCTAGACAGACCCCATTATGCCCCCCTAGATAGACCCCATGCACCCCCTAGACACCCCCTGCACCCCCATGCCCCCCCTGGACAACCCCCTTTCACCCCCTTGAACACCCCCATGCCCACTACATAGATAACTTGTATAATAATTAAATGAAATTTAATTTGTATTGATATAAACTTCACTTTTAGTATATAAAAATAACATGCTATTCACCCAACAAGATCAAAATAACACATGAAAGCAGTGACAAACAAACTCAGCATGCATTATGAATTTAAGCATAAAGAAGAGAGTAGAAAAGTAAATGAGGTAGAATACTCCCTTTAGTGTCACCTTCCAATTCTAATACTCTTTCCTCTTTATCTTTGTTGAACAAATTTGGTATAAAAATTGAATTACCTGTAAACCAGGAAATAACATCCTATTAGAATCTTATTCCCATACATAAAATAGTCGAAACCAGCAGTAAAATCAGGATTTAGAAATTATAATTTATCTTGATAGTGCACATGAATATAACTAATTAAAATTCAAATCGAATTTCAACAAACAAAACATATACTGTGTCCATCACAACTTGCAAATGATATCAACATGGCATAAAGCATGCACATTCCCAGAATTCCATAACATTAATTCCAAAAAAATATAATATCTACAAGTTAATCATAGAGAGAATTAAACATTATCAGGTAGTTGCAAATACCAAACATAATATAAAATTTGATCACCATTTAATATTACATTTCACATTTTCCAGTCCCCCCTGCCCCTGCCCCCCTTCTCCCCCTTGCACCCCCACCCCTTACACCCACCTTGCACCCCCATGCCCCCCCTGGACAGCCCCTTTCACCCCCTGGACACCCCCTGCACCCCTCCCCCTATACCCCCTCCCCCTGCACCCGACACCCCTACCCCCTCCCTGACCCCTGCACACTGCCCCCTTCCCCCTTTATCCCCACTACCCCCTGCACACTTCCCTCCTGGACAACCCCCTTTCACCCTTAGACACCCCCTGCACCCCCATGCCCCCTGGACAACCCCCTTGCACCCCCTGCACCCCCACCCCCTAAAGTAGCCCACCCCTCCCCCTACACCCCCACACCCCCTGCCCCCTCCCTGCCCCCTGTACACTGCCCCCCTTTACCCCCACTACCCCTTGCACACTACCCCCCCTAGACAGCCCCCTTTCACCCCATAGACACCACCTACACCTCCATGCCACCTAGACATCCCCCTTGCACCCCCTGGACACCCCCTACACCCCCACCCCTCTTGCAGTAGAAGACCCCCCCCCCCCCCCCCCCCGCACCCCCACACCCCTACCCCTCTCCCCGCCCCCTGCACACTGCCCCTACCCCCTTCACCCCCACTACCCTCTGCACACTACCCCCTGCCCCCTTCACCCCCTACACACTGCCCCCAACCTTCACCCCCTTCACACTACCCCCCCTTTTCCCTTTCCCCGACCCCCCTTTTACCCCTAGAGATAAACTTTTCATTTATTTCAGATAAAAAATATAAACATCCATATTTATCCACTACATTACCAGATGACTTAATAAAAAAATAAGGGTGGAAAATCCAATTATCAACAAAAATCCAGCAAAGCAGACAGATTCAAACTCAGTTGCGGTATGCTATAAACACACAAACTATAGTAAAAGAATATGGAAACAAAGAATCAAAATAACACATGAAATCAGTGAAAAATAAACTCAGCATGTATTATGAATTTAAATGGAAAGAAGAGATAACATAAAAGTAAATGAGGTAGAAAACTCCCCTGAGTGACAGCTTCCAATCCCAAGACGCTTTCTTCTTTATCTTTATTGAACAAATCTGGTATAAAAATTGAATCACTTGTAAACCAGGAAATATCAGCCTATTATAATCTTATTACCACATATACAATAGTTGAAACCAGCAGAAAACTTGGGATTTAGAAATTATAATTTAGCTTAATAGTGCACATGAATATAACTAATTAAAATTCAAATAGAATTTCAACAAACAAAACATGTAATGTGTCCATCACAACTTGTAAATGATATAAACATGGCATAAAGCATGAAGATTCCCAGAATACCATAACATTAATTCCAAACAAATATAATATCTAAAAGTTAAGAATGGAGAGAAGTAAACATTATCAGGGAGTTGCAAATACCAAACATAATCTAAAATTTGATCATAATTCAATATTTCATTTCACATTTTCTAGTCCCACCTACCCCTACCAGTCCCCCCTGCCCCTTCCAATCCCCCACCCCCTGCCCCTGCCCCTGCTAGTCCCCCACCCCCACCCCCTTCCCCTGCTCCTGCTAGTCTCCCACCCCCCTTCCAGCCCCCCTTCCCCTTCTAGTCCCCCACCCCCTGCCCATGCCAGTCCCCCCATTTATATGGTATAAAAAATAACTTTAGTTCCCCCTAGTTCCCTAACCCACTACCAGTTTTCCCTCCCCCCTCCCCTTGCACCCCCACCCCTGCTAGTTCCACCCACCCCTTACACCCCCTCCCCCTTCCAGTCCCCTACTTCCCTTGCTATCCCCCACATTGCCCTCCCACTTGTATCCCCTCCCCCTGTCAGTCCCCCTACCCCTTCCAGTCCCCCCTGCCCCTACCCCACCCCCTTGCACCCCCACCCCTTGCACCCCCTCCCCGTTAGTCCCCCTGCCCCTGCCAATCACCCTACCCCCTGCCCCCTACCAGTCCCTCCCCTACCCCCTGCTAGTACCCCTTGCCCCTGCCTGTCCCCCACTTTCCCTCCCCCTTGCACCCCTCCCCCTGTCAGTCCCCCCTGCCCCTACCGGCCCCCTAGTTCCCCACCCCCACTGAGCCAGCATGATATAAAAAACAAACCAGTATTGTTAATAGGAAGGATTTCATTAATATTTTTTTAAAAACCCTAAGGCTCAAAATGTTTTCTTGATCAAGAGAATAATGTATCAGAATCAAGAAAATATACCAATTTTTAACATGGGAAGACAAGCTAAAATAAGGAATATCACAATGCACTAAGAACTACAAATAAAAGATTTTTTCTTTCATTGTAACTAGCATAGAAAAAAAAATTAAATACAATATTTACCTTTGATTCTTCGATATTAGTAAGGTACACATTATTACATGATTGGAAGGCTGCTGGCCCATATCTACCATCACCTTAGAGATTCTCCTGCACAAATCTCAAAAACATTAGATTCAGGTGAAGTTTCATCAAACTGCAAGGAAAATAGCAGCGTAAATACCTGAAAATCATCATTGAAAAATGAAAAATGGGATTTGAGGGTGAGAATAATTTGATCAGGTGTACCAGAAAGGCTAGTCTCCCCATGGTAAATTCCAGCCTATAGAAACAGATAATATAATAAGGTAAGATGCATACAACCCTAGAAACCACCTGTCAAATTCAATTCCGAACCTCAAACTGCCGAAACCAATTATTTCTAGATTCTATCTTTTTCTTGCTGAATGCGGGCTCAATTGCATTTCTATATTCATTGTTGACCCATAGAAATTCCTTCTTGTGCTTTTGGATCTCACTGAATTATTCTTTTCCTTTTTAGATGTGCTTGTACCCAACCCCCGGTACATAGATAATAAATTAAAAAAAAACAATTCGGAAATGAGGATTGATTGTGTTATTATAGAAATGAATATCGATTATATAAAATTTATGTGAATTGAATCCAAATCCCTCCCCCTTTCACCCCCACCCCCTGCCCCTACCAGTCCCCCCTGTCCCTGCCAGTCCCCCTACCCCTACCAGCCCCCACCCCTTGCTCATCCCCAACCCTTATTAATCTCCCCTCCCCTACAAAAACCCAAATTATACAAATACACCTTCAATGAATTCCAAAAACCATTTCAACATCTCATTTCCACATAAATAAAAAAACAACTAATACATATAAAATTGAAAATTTATAAACAATGAAAACAAAATGATAGATACAAAAACTTTCAATAATTTCGATCCAAAATGTCATCTGAATCCTCCTCCTCATCAGCACCGATATCAACAAAATAAACATGTGTACCACCATCAACATCATCATTATCACCATCATCAAAATCTTCAGCCTCTCCACCATCAGCAGCATCTTCATCCTCTCCACCATCAACAGGATCTTCAACCTCTCCACCATCAGTAACATCTTCAACCTCTCCACCAGTATCTTTAGCTACACAATCATTATCATCCTCATACATCAAGCACAAACTTGATAAACATCCATCCACTGTTTCTGCACCCTCTTGAAGAAGTGAAGAGCATATAGCTGATATCAACTTGAACAATTGTTCATTTTATTTTTTCTGCATCTTTTGAGACTCTTGTCTAACTTCTTTCTTTGCTATATCAATGGCAGCATATAATTTTTCTTCGGTTACCATTCTTTAAATATTTCTATAATATTTAATACCTAATTACCAATATTTAGATGACACGATTTTCTTTCCAAGTTTACAATAAACTCTGCCACTATGCTCGTTGCCAAGAACCTGATGCAAATAATCATTTGGTCCAAATGTGTCTGGTTCCTTTTCCATTATAGCTTGAAGAGCATCCTATAAAAGGGCATTACCATTTTAATAGATAATAAAAAAAGTAAGTGCAACTATATGTCCATTAAAATGCTCATACGTGTTATGATTAAAATGTATACAACCTCCTTTGTTGATGAAATATAGACCAAAGCATAAGTAGCGTATGTCCTTTTATATTATTTATACTAATTTTAAGAGTTGGTATAACTTATATAAGTATCTTGGGATGCTTTTTGGGTTTACATATATATTAGTAGTGGTTATGGACCTATTTGAGAGTCTAAACCTTATCAAGAATTGAATGGATTTCATATGTCCTTTTTAAACTTTATCAAGAATTGATCTTATTAAATTATCATTAGGAATAATAAAGATAGTGGAAGATAATGTATTGTACTATATAATACCATAGGAACAAGTAATACAATTGACTCAAGAATTCTCATTCCCTATGATTAAAACACAACTGATATAATTTTCAGTGAATGAAACTGTATACTAAAAGCTAAAAATTTAAAAACATTCTTACAATTTTTTCCTATGTTGCCTGATTCATAGCAGTTCCATCTTTCATTCTCCTATTAGAACAAAACAATAATGATCAAGGAACATGTCCTTTGAAATTTAATGCCCGTTTCTACATGAAAATTGAACATAAATCAATGAAAAAATAAATGTATATTCAATGTTAAATCATATATTACCTGTGATAGTTCATGATCTGGCAGTGTAGTTCGCCCCAAAGTATGATTATATATAATAGTGCCCTTATTTTTTATGTTTCTTTCAGATGAATCCTATTAGTAAACAAAAATAAACTAGCCTTTAAACAATTAAAAAGGGATAAAAAATCATCATTTCAAGTTAACAATTCAACGAGTTCAAGACATAACTAAATTTTCAAGTGTAAAAAATAAAACTGAACACAATCACATCTAATAAAATCATCCACTACAGAGAACTAAGATTAATGAAAAAACGAAATTTATTAAAAACATTAAGATTGAAAATTACCTTGAAAGAGGAACAACTCCAATATGAAATTAATTCTTTGTATTATGAAATTGGGCTTTCATTGAAGATCGGTTCATTTTCAAGCGGATTACCACTTATTTTTTTCCATCCAACATACAGGTCATTCTTGTAGGTCCACCACATCTCCCCCAGTTCCATTAACCTAGCTCTCTTAGTGTGGAGACCATCCAGGAATTTATAGTGAAGCTGAATATTCAAATAAATTTATCAATAATACTTTATAAAGAAATTGAAAAGTAATTTTAAAAAATATATTACCCAAACTTCCACCCAAGCCCTGTCTTTTATTTCTTGTCCAACTTTTCTCCACTCGATTGGTTGAACCAGAACAATATTGCTATGTCTGCTGAGTGTCCCCATGAAACTCCACAATTATTTACCATTTTCTTCAATAATTTACATTTCCTTGTTATACTAAACCATAATTTTCGTGTCTATTCCACACTTTATGCATATTTGTATGACCACGTATTTTAGTAGAAGATAGTCCTGAAAAAAGAAACAAATATTTTACACATATATAACTGAAATTTAATAAAAATTTATTAATTTCATTACTTTTTAAACATTTACCAGTAGCACTATTTGTTGTTGCTCGATCATGCACACTATGCTGAGGGGCGAAAACTGGAGAAGTGTCCTCTATAGTAGACTATGGATACTGAGGTTGGATAGGAGGGTACGAGTATACAGGGGACCTAAAAAATGGAGGTGTACCCTCCATAGTAGACTATGGATGTTGAGGTTGGGTAGGAGGGTACGAGTATATAGGGGGAATAATTAATGCAGGTGTATCCTGTAGAGATAAAGGTGGATAAGGGTAAAAAGGCTGAGGGATAGAAGGAGATGGACCACCCTACACGATAGGAGGAGGAAATGGATAAAAAGGAATGACCATCCATGTATGGATAGGGTATATAAGTGGGGGGCTTTATGGGAGGAAACTGTCCCAGTGACTGTAGAGCCATGGATTGTGAGGCGATACATGTAAGGGGGCTGCATGTAGGGTCAGTCCTATACTCTAGAGAGCCTGAACCATCTTCAGTGAACACAAGTTCCCTCCTTGATGATTACTATTCATATTAAATATGATTTTTGGAAAGTTAATACATAATCAGTAAATAAATAAGGGACTCACCGGAACAATCATATTTGTCATGAAAACTTCTCTAAGTTGGCAATCGTTTTCCTCCATTTTTTTTCTCCGAAACTCATCCTAAGACATAATAATATGTAAATGCCAAAAGTGATGTGAAAATTTTAAAAATATAAAGAAAAATTAAATAACTATAAAGATGCCAAGAAAATTCATATTATTTTTCAAAACTTTACATCTTACATTAAGTTTTTTTCATTATGTTGTTTACTCGCTAAATGAAAATATTACAAAACCAAAGAAGTTTCTACTTTAAAAGTTAAAAAAAACACGCACCAGGTCAGAATAATATAACCTGAATACTAAACATGTAATGCTAGGCATTCTCTATAATAATTTCCAGTTCACAATCCATTCTCACAATTGAATCATCCATATCATCGAATGATATATTTGACTGAATACTGACCGGTTCATCCAAAACATCACCATCATCCAATCCTTCATCAAAAATGTTTCTGGTAATAACATCAACAATAACACCAAATTCCAGTTTTAAAGGGTCATTTACATAAAATACTTGTCTAGCTTGTGATGCAAGAATATAAGGCTCATCTTTTTGCAGCTGAAATTTCATATCAATCAATCTAAAACTACAATTATTTATATACAAGCCTTGTAGTGTCATTGAATCAAACCAATTTCATTTCATCATAGTGACACGACAATGTGCATAGTAATCTAATAAAAATATTCTCTCAACAACCCCATAATATGACATATTTTCTGATCGAGGATGTCTATCTGATGCACTAGCATAACAATCCGTTGTAGCGCTTATCATGAAACTGTCATGCTGTGTTTCCATATTTGTTTCACAACTATTTATAATGAATTTAAAACCATTGAAAACCGTTGCTTTATAATCACGAACCACATTGTTCGGACCAAACGACAATGCCCTTATTTCAGCAGATACATCATCCACCGGTAAACTTTGGACCTGAAATATATCAAAAATGAATATTGAACAACTAATAATGATTTGGTAATGTAAACAAATAATTTGTTACATTTGACTTAAACCAAGTAGGAAATTCTTTGCTGTGTAATTGCTCCCGCCTATTAATAGATAAAGAGCGATGTGATATTTTTATAATTTACCCATGTTCTCTACAAATATAAAAATTTAATGATATCAGGAAATATGAAAAAAATACACAACAAAAATATATATATTTATAATTTTAGTTACTTGATGTAATCATCAACCACGCCACAATTAAATAATCCCATACGATGAGCCATTTCCCACTCATCCCTATTCAAAGTACACAACTTGTATGATCCATATATCCCTCCTGTCTGGGGTAGTGATGAAAATGTTAGCTCAATGGGATCATATTTCTCATCTTCAGTTCTCATGGGCCGATTATATTTAGTGGTGACATTAGGCAAATACATTGAACAAAAATACATGCATTCCTGCACTAAACAACCTTTCACAATAGATCCTTTAGGATGATTCTGATTTCTCACATAATATTTCAATTTAAACATCATTCTTTCTATTGGATACATCCAGTGACTAGAAACAGGACCACCAAAAAGAACTTCTATTAGAAGATGCACTGTTAGATGTAACATACATGTAAAAAATGATGGGGGAAATATTTTCTCCAAGTCGTAAAGAATGATCGGTGCATCTTTTTGTAGTTTTTTCACAGCACTTTTGTTAAATATTTTAGCACAAAGATCTTGATAAAAGTGACATAATCTAATCATAATGACCTTGGAATTATGTGATAGTAAATGTCGAATGGAAATAAGAATCAATTCATGCAATAGGACATAGTAGTCATGGGTTTTGAGGGATTTTAGTTTCACATATTGTGTATTCACTCATTTCAAAATGTTACTTGAATAACCATATAGAACCTTTAAACTTTCCAAGACTTGAAGAAATTGTTTTTTCTCTACATTTTTCATTGAAAAATCAGCAAAATGGACTTTCCACTGATTCTGACCAATTAACTCAGGATGAAGTCCTTGTTTTTATACCCAAATCCATTAAATCACGACGTGAGCACAAATCATCTTTTGTCTTTCCCTTTACATTTAAAAGTGTTTCAAGTAACATTTCACACACATTTTTCTCAATATTCATTACATCCAAGTAGTGATGCAACAAATTTTATGACCAATACGACAACTCATAGAATATACTTTTATTTCTACAATTATTGTTGGAATTCAAAAGAACATTCTTTCGCTTATTGGAATTTAATTGACCATTTCCAAGAACAAAATTCAAACTATCAAGTTCTTTAAGGATATCACCCACTGACATTTGTTAAGTTATTTTATCTATCTCTATGTATTTATCAAACTATCTTTGATTTTTTCTATATGGATGATCCATTTGTAGAAATCGTTGATGCCCTATGAAGCTGAAAGTTCGTCAAAACTTTAATCTCATAGAACATGTATTTTTCATACATATAGGGCTAGATAATATTCCCTTGGTACTCTAACCAGACATCATTCCATATGAAGGGAAATCATTTATTGTCTATAATAATGTTGCACGACACATAAAGTAATCATCTCTAAATGCATAATATGTATGCACCCCAATATTCCAAAGCTCCTTCAACTCATCTATTAATGGTTGAAAATATATGTTGATATCATTTCTAGGATAATTGGGTCCAAAAATCAATATACTCATGATAGTAACTGGATTTTCATATACATCCATAATAGAAAATTATAAATATGAATGAAAACATGCCAAGTACTATGTGCAATATGCATATGCTTAAATGGGTCGAAACCATCACATGATAATCCCAATCTAATATTATGTGGGTCGACTGAAAAATCAGGATATAACCTATCAAATTTTTTCCATGCTTACCCGTCATCAGGATGAACTATATCATCATTATACTTATTTCTTTCATCTTCATGCCATCTCATATTCTTAGCCATTTGTTCTGACATAAAAATTTTCTGAAGTCTGGGAATCAATGGAAAGTGCCACATCACTTCTATGGTACACAAGATTGAGTTCCATCTTTATTAGTCTTCCATATCGATGTACCACATTATTTTCACTCATTTAACTCGACATTATCCTTCCATAATAGACAAAAATCTTTAGGTCATGCGCATATTTTTGTACTTGAAAATCCAAAATTTTCAACCAACTTTGATGCCATATAATCATTTTCAAGAATACATGCATCATCAGGTAGCAAGTCCTTAAAAAGAGTAAGTAGATTGTCAATAACAGTATTACTAAATCCATACATTGTTTTCCCATGATACAGTCACATTAAAAACTCTAGTTTGGTTATTTTTCCACATGATTGCTAAACTAGGGTATTCCCGTCTTCTAAAAACTTTCTAACATGCTCAACATCATCATTCTGATCATTAGATGAAAACTGTGTTCCTGTATTAATTTCCTCTTACACTACTCTACATGAAGTGTTGGATTGAGAATAAAATAGAAAATGATCGGAAATCAAAATTTCTATTCCGATCCTTTCAGCTGAATCAACATCGTTATCCGTTTGAAAATTTTCTCCTTTGTGATACCAAACATGATATCCTTTTTGAAAACATTTTTTAGTGATGTGGAAACTTACTTCCTCATGTGTTAACCATGGTCTTCCAATGCAATTAAAACATGGGAATCAAATCAATCCACCATCTGAACCATTGTTGAATGAAAAATCCAAAAATATTCCAACTCCTTCTGAAACTCATCAATGATCCGATCAATATTATACATCCAGCTTCTATCCATTCTAATATGAATAAACAAATAGTTAGTAAATTTTTTTATTGTAAATAACAACATTGAAACTCATTCATGCTTAAGAAAATTATTATATGGACTCATTCATAGGCTTTTATTCCTTACATGCTTCTTGAGAAACATAAGTAAAAGTTTAGGCTTAATGAATCAACTATAACATTATCATTTACTAAAGTATATGAGATATATAAATCATAATCATATAAGAACTATACCCATATCCACAAATTAATATTTATGATATGTTAAGAGAATACATAATGAAATATCTTAATATCAATTATTACACCATGACATGTCAACCTTGGGTTGCTAGTATGTTCCTAGATTTCTAGATATGGGTAAATATTCTAAATGAATAAATCATAATCATAAGTGATTTACATTATCTAAAAATAAGATACTAAAATACATGATATACTAAAATACATGAGATACAAGGGGAGATAAAATTTTATATCCCAACGAAAATATAATAATATGTACAAAGGGTATCATTCTTAGATACTTATATAGTGGAAAATGATTCAAATGTTGAATTCGTGTGAAATACATCATATTATAATGACACAATTAGAGTGGACAATGAGGTTTATATATTAAGGATGGTTTTTCTAAGAATATTGGGTTGTAATACATGTATAAGAGAGGGGATGGTTAGCAGGGAGGGGAGGGGCTGGGTAGGGAGGGGAGGGGGAGGGGATGGGTAGGGAGGGTGGGGGAGGGGGAGGGGCTGGGCAAGGGGGGAGGGGAAGGGGGAAAGGTTGGGCAGGGAGAGGGGGTTGGTGGGGGGGGGGGGGGGGTAGGCTGGGTAGGGGGGAGGGACTGGGTAGGGGGTAGGGGGCTAGTGGGGGGGAGGGGGAGGGGCTGGGTAGGGGGGAGGGTTCCATTGCGAAAGAGGCATGGAAATGGGAAGGGGTTCGATCTTGACAGAGGTAGGGAAAGGGGAAGGCAGAATGGGTTTGATCGCGAGAGGTAGGTTTATATCTCTATAGAGGATAAAAGTTGATTTGGAGTGCTTGGAGATGAGTTGAGTTGAATTGAATAAGTTCTATGTTTTATTAAAGATATCTATAAATTATAATTGGAAGATAAAAGTTGGCTAAGCCCTGAAAATTTTAGGACTACTTATGGGAATATCATAAAACTTATAGAGTTTTTGTAAGTCTTGTTGTGATTTCATAAACTATGGTGGTAGATGTGTGGAAGTAGGAGAACTAGTGCAAATACATTCATTTGTAGTCTATTCTTTCAAGAAATGCATGGATCCAGGACAGATAGGTAGAAACTAACAAAATATTTACCTAAGAAATGCATGGACCTGTCGACCCCTACAAAATACCCCCTAGACCCCTTCACCCCCTACCCCTGCCCCCTTTACCCCACTGCCCCCCACCCTTCACCCCAACTCCTCTCCACTTTCACCACCACTTCCCCCCCACCCTTCACCCCAACTCCCTTGAACCACCCCTTTCATCCCCACTACCCCCTGCACACTCCCCCCACCTTCCCCCACTGCCGAGCCCCCCCCCCACCAGCCCCCCCACCCCCTCTATCCCCCCACACACCTACCCCCACACTGCCCCCACCTGCACCACCCCCCACCTGCACCCCCACCTGCACCCCCACCCCCACCTACACACTGCCCCCACCTGCACCCCCACATACACACTGCCCCCCCACCCCCACTACCCCCCACTGCCCCCCTCACCCCCACTGCCCCCACCTTCCCCCCACCTACCACCCACCCCCACTACCCACCCCACATGCACACTGCACCCCCACCCTTCACCCCAACTCCTTTGACCTCCCCCTTCACCTCCACTGCCCACACCCCAACTCCTTTGATATTATTACATATAGTTATCATATGGTTATATATATATAGAGTGAAAAATTCTAGATCTAGTAATTTAGGGTTATTTGAATCCAAAATATTCATGTGGTTTAGTGAATGATGAAAAAGAAGAAATTAGTGCTACTATATTTGATATATATTCATCCAATTTGAAATAGAGACATGTGAAAGTTTGAAACTTTTATTCAAGATAGAATAATTTATATCAACTATGTAAAAGAGTGATAAGACCCAAAACAAATGGTTATAAATATATGGAGTGGGAAATTCTAGATCCATTAATTCAGGGAGATTTGAATCCAAATTATTCATATGGTTTAGTGAATTCTAAAAAAGAAGAAACCGATGCTGCTATATTTGATATATATTCAAGTAGTTCTAAATATAGACAAGTGGAATATTTTCAGTATTATTCAAGAGAGAAGAATTTATATACAGTATTTAAAAGAGTGATAAGACCCAATATAGTTTTTATTATGAAGAACCACTATATGTCAAAGTTAAAAAGAAGAGGAAGATCTAGTGCTCTTTGTGTTGAAAAAAAGAATAGAAAAAAGTGGGAAGAGGTAGAAGAAGAATCAACCAAGTAGTTCATGAAGTTTATAAGAAGAAGAGATATGTTCCCCTAGTTTACACATGAAAGAAGGGGAGATATGAAGAGTTATGTGTTTTTTATCTTATATAGGAAGGAATATAAAGAAGAATTTACAGAATATCAGTTCGATACTATGAAGAAGAAGAGTTTTTATATAGTGATATGTATAAAAATAAAATAAGTGACTTGCTATTGTGAAATGGAAGAAGAAGAAGAAAGGAGTAGTACATGAACAATAAGGAAGTTTTCTAAATTGGTGTTACAATATCTTTTTGTTACCCCTATATTTATTGTAAAGGTATGAGATGTACCTGAGTGTGTAAAACACCAAATAAGTGTATAGTATATACACTCTATACTATCAGGAGACTATAGTTTAAAGCTCAGAGGTATTTACTAATGGGTTTTGTGACCGTAGGTGTTACCAAATCACACTAAGTATTAGACTTATCATACTGAGAGGTGAACATTAGAAATTAATATTCCACTTGTGTGTGTGTGTTTGATTATGATATAATAAATAATAGAGGAAAGAGATAATAAAATCACCTAATAGTGATATAGGTAAAAAGAAAAGGGATAAAATTTAAAAGTACAAAAAAGGTAATTAAAAGTCACCAAAATTAATTCAACCCCCGCTCAATGTGGTTAATATCTCAACTATTCCCCTTTAGTTTGTATTAGATACAAATTCACCTTTGATTTGATTCTCTAGATTTGAAGTTGTTCTATTTTAAATATTGGAAGTTTTTATTCCTAATATATAATGAAGTTCAATTTTAGTAAAGATTTATCTATCTTAGATTTGAATTCTATTTCTACCAAGACTAAATTTTTATGTGTGGAGCTTGAAATCATCTAGAAAAATTAATCACTCTACTTTGGTAATCCGAGTGTGATTCATTTGTCCTAGAATTTAGTGTTTTATGTGAGGATGAATCACATCGACCTAAAGTACCATTATATCTTAATATTGCTTGAATATAGAGTGTTAGGGTTATAGAAGATAGTTTGATGGTGGAATATTGAATATATGTTCACAAAAACATTAGTCCATGAGATAATGTGACAATATTATGCCTTAATTGGGCATGGGTGAATAGATTAAATAATGAATAGGAGCATTAAATATAGTATAAGTATAGTGGGTGACGTTTTCTAATGTTTTTGAGGATACCATGAATCCCTTGAAGTAGTCCTTAGGTTAAATATTGTTAGGATTTGTAAATAATGTTCTCAAAATATAGAAATTTACCATAAAGGATAAATTTCTAAGGACTCTTCAGTTTTACTGGAGTAATGGATATAGGATTAATCTGGGTGGTAGTGAGGTTTCTAAAATATTGTGAAATTTTGATGGATGTTATCTTAGTGGTAATATACTTTTCCAATTTTCTAAAACAAGGTAATATATTAACTATCATTTCCTTTTTCACTTCATCAGTATCTTGATACATAGAATTTCCAAATTTTTCTAGACATTTTTAGATCTTATAAAACACTTCAAAATATTCTGGAATGCATTCAAAACTTCTTCACATAGATATAATGATCTTCATCATTATAACTATATGTAACTAAATCATTATAAAAAATTCAAATATACTCATATAAATTAAATATATTAAACAAGTTTTGCTCATAAATTCTCAAACAATAGCTTCCTCAAACCAGAATCTATAAACCTTCAACCAAAACAACATTTCCAAGTGAATTGATATCTAATAATAACCAATGGTAGCATTTATCAAATGAAAAAGGTTAAAATTAGGGTATCCTTGGTTTAGAGTAACCCTTACCAGTTCACCTCCTGGAATGGGTGAATCACGACAGAAGGGAGCGAATAATGTTCGTCCTCAAAAGCAGGGGTGGGTAGGGTTCCTTCGAAAAATCCCAAGAGGGTAGGATTTCGTGAGAGCAGGGAATAGGTAGACTTACTTTGTGTGATCCTATGTCGCAAGAGTAGGGATCTATCTTCTAATATAGGGTTATTCATGAGATCAGTGGGGGGTTCGATTGTCTGTAGGGCTTCGATCGTGGTAGGCAGGGAGACGACTTTGATCGTGGCAGGTAGGGAGAGGCCTTCGATCGCGTGAGGCAGGGAGAGGGTTTCGATCGTTAGAGTATCATGAGAGGTAGGGAGATTTGGGTTACGTAGAAATATGTGTCCATGGTTCACATAAAAACCGTGGGGGGAATACTTCTCTACTGCCACATTTAATTAAACTGTGGCAACACAAGTGTGGCGGTATCCATATTTTCTAGTTGTGATGGAACCTTCAGGACGATTCTTGTTTTTGACATAAGATTTCATTGTACACATATTTCTTTGAGTAGGATTCATCCTATGAAAAGAAATAGGTCCTCCAAGAAGTATTTTAGTTGGAATATTAACTATTAAATGAAACATGTAGGTGAAAAATGATGTATGATTTTTTTCCAAATCACACAAAATTAATGGCACCTCTTTCTACATTTTTATGAAGAATGAATTGGATAAAATTTTAGAATAAAGGTATCTGAAAAAGTGGCATAATAAAATCACTATCACCCTTACATTATTGTATATAAAATGACATATTTCTATTGGAATCAATTCATGAACAAAGATGTGATAATCATGAGTTTTTAGAGATTTTAGTTTCAAATATATTCTGTTGAATCATTTAGATATATTGTTGGAATATACATCAGGAACCTTGATATTCTCTAATACTTACAAAAATTTATTTTTCATAAAAGGTTTCATCATATAATAAGCACAAGGAACTTTCCATTTGTTTTCACTGTTACACACAAGATGCATTTTGGGCCGAATACCCAAATCCAGCAAGTTTTGATGATATCAGAAGCCATATTTGGTCTTTACCTTGATATTTAGAAGAATTGAAAGTAAAATTTTACATATATTTTTTTAAATGTTCATTAAATATAAACAATGGCGTAATAAATTGGTAGACCGATATAGAAACTCAAAAAAGATACTTCTCTTTTTCCAATTGTAAGTGGATTCAGTGCCAATATTTTTCCTCTTTTTAGATTTCATCTGACCTTTACCCAATGAAAAAAATAAAATCTTTCAATTTATTAAGCACATCAGTTATTGACATACATGGAGGTGTATGTTTAGTGTCAACAATATTATCAAACCTTTGAAAATTCTTCCTATATTGATGATCCATTGGAAAGAATCATCGATGCCCCATGAAACTGAAACTATGATGATATTTAAGCCTTCTCAATTGTGTATTATTCATAAAAATAGGACATGATAGTTTTCCCTTCATGTTACAAACAGAAATCATTTCATAATTAGGGAAATCATTTATAGTCTATAGAAGGGAAACACACATTTGAAATATATTTTTTGAAGAAGCATCGAATGTGCGCACACCCAAATCCCAAAGTTGATTCAACTCTCTTATTAAAGGTTCCAAGTATGCATCTATATCATTTCCAAGATAAGATGGTATAGATATTAGTATACAAAATAAAATGAAAGGTTTTTTCATATACATCCATGGAAGAATATTATAAATTTGAATAAAAACTGGCCATGTTCTGTGAGCATTAATCATCTGAACAAATGGATTAAAATTATCACAGGATAGACCCAACCTGAAATTACACACCTCAGCTACAAAATTAAGATGTTGTGCATCAAATTACTGCCATGCTAATCCATATGTAGGATGAAACAAATCATCATTACCTTTAATTATCTCAGTATCACACCTTCACATATTTGTTGAGATTTCTAAATACATGAATATATTTTGAAGCCTGAGATTTAATGGAAAGTGCCACATGAATTTCTGTGGCACACAAGATGGTGTTTCATCTGCATTTTCTTTCCATCAAGATGTACCACATTATTTATAGTCATTAAGGTCAGTTGTTTCCTCCCAAAAATAAACTGAAATCTTTCAAACAAGTAGGAATTTTATTAGTATAAAATTTGAGCTGCTTAATTAATTTCCATACCCTATAATGTTTTCAGGGAATATCGGCATAATCAGGAAGCAAGTCCTTCAAAAAGATAATAATATAATCAATGTCAGTATTAGAAATTCAAAACATGGTTTTCCATGTTATAACCATATTAAAAATTCCAAAATTTTCATTTTAGTATATTCGTGATATAAAGGAGTTATGGAATCGTTGATTAAAATTTTCACTCTCTAAACATCATCATCTTTAGTCTTTTCCTCATGTTTATTGATATCATTACCACCTTGCACTAGCATACTATCTCTCTCGTGATGATGCACAAATAGAAACCGATCAAATACCAAATTATCCATAACACTTTCTTCTTTCTATTAATGAGAAGTAGAATATTGTATCATCTCTCTATGGTGATACCAAACATAATAATTTATTGGAAATATAGTTTTCATTATATGGTAGCTAACTTCTTCCCGAATTAACCATGGTCTTCCAATACAATTGTAACATGGACACTGTATACAACCTCCATATGAAGCATTGTTAAATGAAAAATCTAAAAAATTACAAATTATTTTGAAACTCGGTTGAAATATGATCGGTATGATACATACAACTTCTATCCATTATATTACAGGGAAAAAATTATGTTTCAATAAACAACGTAAACCATAATTACAATGATATCCAAATTCAAATAAAAATTAAAAGTATAGTGTAGAGGAAATTAAAGAACATAAATAGGAAACCAAATTGAATATAATGAATGATGCAAGTGATCATTATAGAACACTAATATCAATCCAAACAAAGAACAAGGTATATCCTACGAAAAAACCAATGCATACTAATAGAAATCCAAACAAGGTGCATGTATTGGAATAAATAACAACTAAGTAATACTAACATAAATTTTTTTATTTTTTATCCATAGAGGTATTATAATTTGAAAACATAATTAAGGATAACATTTAGTCATGAAAGGATTTTATTTAAGGTTAACATTATTTATATTATTCAAACACAAGTAAATGTATAACATAAAGGTATACATTTTTTCCATTAATTAGCATCTTTCAGAGGATAGACTGTATACCTAAACATTACAATAATTATATAGTTAATTAGTATAAATATTAAAACCTAAATATATGATATTATATATTCATGATATCCTTATACTAAATGTTACATATTATCTAAGACAATTTAATTGGGGAATTGAAAAATATAAGAAAAGGGTGGGCATGGATTCTTAGTATGGGATAAAAAATCACATAACATACATAAAGACATGATTTTGGAATAAATAAAATTCAATAACAAATATTGAAAATAATTACATAAAAATTTAACAAGAACCATAACATAATTATGGAAATGTAAAATTTCATATATCATAAACATATAATTGAGGCCTAGTTCTTTGAAAACAAACCTACAGTACAGGGACACACCCTTTACCATATTTTAATTGTCACATGGGAACTAAAATTTGATTAATGGGTTATATAAATCTAACCCCCATCGTTCAAATATAATATCCATTGAATTATTCAATCAATGTTATATGTACATCAATATTATTTATCTTTCTAGTTTCAAATGATACATAAAATATCCAATAAATGATCAATGAAATTTTTTATATAGAAAACTCTATTATACCATTACATGATCATAAAAAATGGAGATGTTTTTAGGTTATCCTTGGGATACTAATTTATCTCTATCCTATATATTTATGAGTATTTATGATAAAAAACACTATATTTTTATTATAATTCACATTTTAATGGATCAATATATCAACCCTTATTGTCACAAAATATGGGATATAGTTGGGTCATTCTCTAGAAACCAAAATTCTCATCCTTTTAAATGACATTTTTATTTAATAAATCTACTAAAGTGTTTTTAGTTAATGAAATTCAATTTTTATATGCAATAGAATATTGAATGAATAATAAACATCAAATAATACCATGACCTACTAATATTACTTTTGATCATAATGGAATTAAATGATTCAATTAATTAAAGTAGGAATCAAGTGATAAACATAGTTTTGGATCCAATGGAGTCACCACCAAAATCCAAAATATATTTATCAGTAAAAAAACAAGAAATAAAGGTAATGAAAAATATTAAAATACATTTTTAACATTAGTATAAAAATCTAGTGGAATCACATGCCTAGATAAAAAAGAAAATAACACCCAGTAGAAGAGAAGATGAATTCATACCTCACTAATATGATATTGAAGAAGATCAGAAAAAAAAAATAGTGGAATTAGGGTAGAATGCTAAAGAATAGAACTATCCGTCAGTTGGGTGAGGGGAGAAGAAAGAATTAAAGGGAAGGAAAGATTACAAATCACCAAAAAAAATCCAGAAATGGATGAATATCACCTGATAATGGGGAGAAAAGTCACCAGAGGAGAGGAGGGGGATGCTGAGCTCGTATGAGGGGAGGGGAATAGGGCATTGAAAATGAGGAGGGGAGGGGGATCCCGAGCATAGATGGATATTTCAAGGAGCTATTCTAGTAGTTTTTTAAAACTGTGGATATAGATTTGGGCACAACATCTATACTCATGGTTTCTCTAAATTGTGGGTATCGATGTGTTGCGATAGACCCAATTCAAAATAGTGATAGGTGATGGTTCGACTTTAGGATGTGAAAGGATGTAGGAGAAAGGCAAGGGATGAGATGTATAATTTGGGATTAGGTAACATACCCAATTTTGGATAGGGTAATGTATCCAATTAGGTTTAGGGGTCAATTTGACTTAATAATAAAGAAAAAGAATAGAATAACAAAACAAAATATTTTTCTTTTAAAATAAATGCACTTTATTTTCCAAAAACCAAATCATGATCAAATAAATATAACAAAATAAATTCATTCAATTTTCATAATGCATTAAAATAAAAATAAATTAACAATAAATACAAAAATTAAAACATAATTAGAATAAAAAGGAATAAAATAAATTAAAATCATTTAAAATCAAATAACCCTAATTCCCATTTAATAAAATAAAAATGTTCACAAGAAAGGGTCTTAGTAAAAATATCCACTAATTAATTATCATTTGATATAAATTCTAGAGTGATATCACCTTTTTTAGTATGATATCTCAAGAAATGATGCCTTAGATCTATATGATTTTTTCTTTAATGGTTTATTAGATTCCTAGAAATAATGTTAATAGTAGTGTTATTACAATTATTTTACAATTGATTATAATTGAATCTAAAATCTATTATGGTGTGTTTTATCTATAACCCCTATGCACAACAACTACCAGTAGTAATGTATTCTACTTCAACAGTAGATAGTGCATCTGAGTGCTGTTTCTTACTAGACCAAGATATTAAGGATTTTCCTAGAAAGTGGTAGGTTCCTAAAGTACTATTCCTATCTAGTCTACAAATACCAAAGTTGGCATCTGAATAATAATTTAAATTAAAATAATAAGTTTTTGAAAAAATTAAGGAAAGAGAAATTGATCCTTTTAAGTACCTTAAAATTCTTTTGAAACCTTTAAAATGCGATTCCTTGGGATTAACATAGAATCTAGCACATAAGAATATTACAAACATAATTTATGGTCTACTAGTAGTCAAACACAACAGAATCCCAATAATTCCCCATAAAACTTATTGTCCACTAGTTTACCAGCTTCATCCAAATCAACCTTTTCATTAGAACTCATAGGAGTTATGTAATGGATCAGACCTCTCTGGTCCATTAATTTGCTGATATTTAGCGTTTGAGGTGTTCCAGGAGGTCAAAATGACATATCCCCAACACTTTTCCAAATTTCCAATTCGGTTAACACTTCTAACGGTAGCCTTAGGTGAACAGTGCAACGGTAGCCTTTGGTGAATAGTGCAACGGTAACCTTATGTGAACAGTGTCAACGGTAACCTTATGTGAACAGTGTCATCGGTAGCCTTAGGTGAATAGTGCAATAGTAGCCTTAGGTGAACAGTGAAATGTTAACCTTATGTGAATAGTTTCAATGGTAACCTTATGTGAACAGTGTCATTGGTAGGCTTATGTGAATAGTGAAATGGTGAGATCCAACGGTAGCCTCTTTCCTTTTCCAAATTTTGAGTTCATGAATAGTGTTTCCAGAATGGTGAGGTTCCAACGGTGATCTCTTTTCTTTTCCAAATTTTGAGTTCATGAACAGTGTTTCCAAAATGGTGAGGTTCCAATGGTGACCTCTTTCCTTTTCCAAATTTTGAGTTCATGAATAGTGTTTTTGGAATGGTGAGGTTCCAACAGTGACCTCTTTCCTTTGAAAAATTTTGAGTTTATGAACAATGTTTCTAGAATGCTGAGGTTCCAATGGCGACTTCTTTCCTTTTCCAAATTTTGATTTCATGAATAGTGTTTCCAGAACTGTGAGGTTCCAATGGTGACCTCTTTCCTTTGCCAAATTTTAAGTTCATGAATAGTGTTTCCAAAATGGTGAGGTTCCAACGATGACCTCTTTCCTTTGCCAAATTTTGAGTTTATAAATAGTGTTTCTAGAACGGTGAGGTTCCAACGATGACCTCTTTCCTTTGCCAAATTTTGAGTTCATGAATAGTGTTTCCAAAACGGTGAGGTTCAAATAGTGACCTCTTTCCTTTACCAAATTTTGTGTTCATGAATAGTGTTTCTAGAACGGTGAGGTTCCAATAGTGACCTCTTTCCTTTGCCAAATTTTGAGTTCATGAACAGTGTTTCTAGAACGGTAAAGTTCCAACGGTGACCTCTTTCCTTTGCCAAATTTTGAGTTCATGAATAGTGTTTCTAGAATGGTGAGGTTCCAATGGTGACCTCTTTCCTTTTCCAAATTTTGAGTTCATGAACAGTGTTTCTAGAACGATGAGGTTCCAATGGTGACCTCTTTCCTTTTCCAAATTTTGTGTTAATGAACAATGTTTCCAGCTTCCTACAGTTTCTCCCCTTTGATGTTTTCTTTGACATAAAATGTATTTAAAGACTTGTTTTAAGAACTCTAAGGACGATTAAAAGGTTGTAACTCCTATATTAATTTTTCCTAAGGATCAGGATGCTTTTACTTGGTCAAACCACATGGTTTAATGCAATCTGATTTTAATGGAAAATACAGCGTATCTTAAACCACTGCTCCGTTAAATCTTCTAAAGGGATGATATATCTTCCTCCCTAGTTCTTCCTTTTTGTTCTCAGCTGTGAGATGTTCAAACCTTTAATTCCATCTCATAGGAGTTGTGAAATCAAACTTCCCTCCTTGGATTGGTTCCCCTCGGTTTTTGTTGCAACCTAGCAGTATCGATCAATCTTCGATATAAGGTATGATCTATCATCATTCTTTTGGGTTCATCTCTGTTTGTTTCTCCTTTACCTTTTATAGAATGCTATCTCCATGTTTCTAATGGTATTTTCTTGGGTGTTGACCGGTGTGGTGGTGTCTCTTCATCCTCGGGTGGATACAGTTGTCACGGGGGGAGGAGATCATAACCCGTTGTGTGGCTCGTTCTCGTATAAAGAACATCAAGAACCGTTTGAGTTAGGGGATTCGTTGCTTCTATTTTATTTTACATGAAACTGTATAGTTATCATGTTTTATCCCACTGGATCATAATGGAATTGACATAATAAATATTTTAATTGGATAAATAAATTGATATCGACCATATGTTATTGCCTCTTGTTTTGCTAGATAGTGTGATATCTATGCTTGCTTTGTTTAGATTTTCGTTCTTGATGGAAATTAGTAAAGAACGTAAAGATGGAATTAATTAATAATTGTTTGGATAAATATAAAGAGGTATGTAAATGAATATGGTTCTTCTCATTGTAGTTTGATGCTAATCAAATTGGTGTAGAAAGCACATTTAATTATTTGTGATAGATTACTATTTAGGTTTCCCATAGTTGGAACCTACGAATAATAAATCAGTTAATTCAAGATGGATTAAAGAACTAGTTTTTTGATAAAAGACAATCCCTTGTAGTGTTATGAGTTACCCTCTTACTTGTTTAAGGGACAAGATACCAATTGATATGATGTTTGTTTTCCTCCTTCTCATGTTATGATGTGAGCCTGGATGGCTATTGTGATATGTGGGGGTAGGGAGGCCTACTGGTTGTGGCAGTAGTTGATGCCTAGAGTGGTGAGATGCATAGGTTTATGCATGTGGGTTTTGGGGAGGACACTAGGGATGATGAAATGGGATGGATGTGAATGTTTGGATTCTTGCTGATTCTTATTGGGTTTTTATCTAGTTTACATTCCCCACTGCTCAAGGCAGCTGGTCTTACTTACCCTTATTTTGAAAGGGGCGAAGACACATGGGGTATGCCATGTGATTTCCATGTTTATCTTCTCAAGGGATGATGGGTATACGCTTTTTCTATAGGAGGAAAAGACTCGATGGGTAGTTCATCTACTCACCGTGTTGAGCCCCATTGTGTTTAGTAGTATAGAATGTTTTTCTAGAATGCCTGGGAATATGGGAAAGTAATGTTGTAAATAAATAATTGAATAAATTATGTTAACCCATGGGGTTTGGAGTTTGCTGGGGCACAATGCTGAGGTTTCAATTTAAAGGGACAATGGAAGTTGGGTGTGATGTTAATGAAATTTTAATGTGGAATTTTTAATGGTTAATTACTATTTAAATAATTAATTAACATAAAGTGAAACTGATAAAAAGGTAATTAAGTAATGTAATTAAGCTATTTAAATGGTTGTGTGCTTATAGTATACCTAGTATTAGAAGTGACAACTAGGAGTCCGAGAGATGTTAGCTGCAATTATATCTAAGACTAGGTTATGCCCATAGTGTGGTTGTGACCTATAGTATATTCTGTACCTTTTGTGTTTCTATACACTACTCCACCCCTTCAGTTAGGGAAACTGACACCCCGGGGATTCTAAGCCCTAGGGGGGGTGTTTTCCCAAACATTCCGGTGGGAGGATAGATGGATGACTACCCCCTTTGCCCCCACTCTCTTCTCTTGGTAGTTACTTGTACTGGTAGGCATATCAGTTAGTTTTCCCCATATATGTGTGTAGAGGTCTGTAATGGCTTGTGGTTATTCACACACATATATTCTAGATATAGTTTCCTATGGACTACTATAGGTGTAACATGTATAGGTTGTGATGGATTGAGGATCCTTACTTGGTGTATGGACTATAATGGCTTGAGGTATAATACCCGACGTATGATACACGTTATGTGAGTTGTGGTGGCTCCCAGAAACTACCTGGTTACTTTTCTTACATGGAAGTGGTGGTTTTGTTGCACAAGGTTCATGTTGTAGTGCTTCGCCCAGGTGTCTGCAGGCAAGCCTTTTTGGAGATAGATGCTTAGGACGTGTGACATTGGGGAAAAGTAGAAAACCAGTGGGGAAGTAGTAGTAGGGTACCCTTGATATTCTTTACTATATTATATACTCTTGTACGAGATACTTGGTGAGATTATCCATGGTGAGGCTGAGAACTGAGTATACCTGTTTAGGTGACGAGTTAGTTTCACTTGTTGTTCACTGTTCTTTAACATGCTTTCTTTACTTTTGCACAAGAGGATCTGAGGAGGATCCTACTGAGTATACTGTTATACTCACCCTATGTATATATAAACTATTTTTCAGGTCACTTGGAGTAGTTTGGATATCATGCTAGTTTATACTAGCTTGGGGTTGTAGGAGCTGTTTAGGCTTCGTGGTTACTGTTGTTTTTACTTTCTTTTGGGTACTTTTAGTTTTCCCATTTCAGTTGTAGTAGTTTTGCATGACATTACATATGTGTACTTGGGATTTCTTTTATATTTTAGTATGAGTTTGAGTTGGTTGGTGTCTATCTTATCTCTCTCTTTCGCATGTGTTCTCTTAGAGGGAAATGCCTCCCATTTGTGCATTTACTATACCCTCAATGCTAGTCGCCAACCTGGGGCCTACTAGAGGAAGGACTCAGGGGTCATTATCTCTCTTCTCACATTACCGACCTAGGATAGGTACACCTTGTGGGGAGGGGGTCATGAGAGAGTGGTATCAGAGGTCTGGTTGAGAGATAGGATGGATTTTGGTGTTAGGCATAGGTGAGGTTGCATGGGTTGGTAGGGAAACAATGTCAGTCAAGTTTAGCAAGTGATATAAACACTGGGGACCGGCTGAGACATAGGCATTTAGGGACCCCTATGATATGATGTACAGACCTTTAAGTTTACAATGTCTATTAAATGAGGTGATAATAGTTTTAGGGTAGAGACCTTGGAAAGTATCATACATCATTCTTCTTTATGTCTGTGTTTGAATGGGTATAACTTGGGATAGGAGAACCTAAAATGAATAATAGAAAACAATTAATCAATTAATGTTAAGTATTCCATATTCCAGGTTTATGAGCTCTAATGGTTTGTTATTTTACAGGTATGGATATAGGTTAACATACTCATTAGGTTTGCACAGAAGATGTACAATAGGATGTGCTAGTAGATCGTTGCAGGATAGAGGTTGAAAATGATGACACTTGGAGGAGGACACTCCAAGAGTTTCAATGCCAGAATCTGCATAAGTATGAGGGCTCTGTTTCAGATGCAGTCATAGAAGACTGGTTGGAGGAGGTTGAGATAGGATTTAGTTCGATCCATTCTTGGAAGGATCACCGGGTGTCCATGGTTGTGATGATGTTGTGTGGAGCAGTGAGGGAGTGGTGGTTCTTGTTCCTCTAGGATCATGAGGAGTCAGAAATCTCATGGGAGGAGTTCCGAGATAAGTTTAGAGTCCAGTTTCTTTCTTCGACCGCGAAGGTGTCTAGTCGCCATGAGCTTATTAATCTTCGATAGGGGAGATCCAGTGTGCATGAGTTTGAAATCTATTTTAGGAACCTTTTACAATATTTTTTGGACCTATTTCCAGATGAGAAGGCCAGGGTGAGGCATTTCGAGGAGGCTTTTCATCCAGATATCTAGTGTCAGGTCACCCCATTTATATTGAAGACATATCTCGAGGTGCTGGAAAGGTCAGAGGTTGTTGATAGGTCTTTGGCCATAACCGGATCATCACGAGATGGGAGTCATCATAATTCCTCACGAAGAAGAGATATGGTCCAGGGTTCTCGATTTTTAGGGTAGAAGAGTTTCCGTTTAGCTGGGGGTAGGTCCCAGCCCTCCGCATATCACTTCTCCAGAGGCAGCATCTCTCAGGCCTATACCAAGGGATCGAGCGCTTGTTTTTATTGTTGTGGTCAAGGTCATCATCAGCGAGAGTGCCCGACCTTTCATAACAGTCATCATGCACTAGGTTTTCCACTCTAGGTTCCTCCGTTGAGGCATTTATAGCCGAGGCAGCAACAACAGGATGCACCAGATTTAGATCAGTAGAGGGTAGATGAGGTAGGAAGAGAACATCCCCATGACGCTCCTCATCCTCAGAGAGCAGAGTGCATCCATGGTGGTGGTTATCATTGGGACCAGAGAGGCCGTGGAGGAGGTCGTGGGAAGCTTCATGATTTAGCGTTGCCAGCACCAGGTGAGCCAGATGTCGTTCGAGGTACCCTTTTCTTGTTTTGTACCTTGGTGTATGCCTTTTTTGATTCATGAGTGACACACTCCTTCATATCACCTACCCTTTTCCATGCTTTGGGACTTGAGGTAGAGAGTCTTCCAGTGCCCTTGGTGTTGACTACACCAGTTGGAGGTCGATCTGACTTGTTTGAAGTATATAGAGACTGTGAGCTAGTGTTGGGGAAACACCACTCTTGGGGAGATTTTCTATGTTTATGAATACAACCATATGATTTCATCATCAGCATGGATTGGTTGTATTCAGTGCAGGTTATCATGGATTGCTTCAGAAGGCAGGTTGTGTTCTTCGATGCAGATGGAGATCCAGTGGTGTTCGTTGGTGAGCGAGACCCTCGGATGGGTCATAGGCGTGTTCCATCCTTATCATCCATGATGTCTGAGCTAATGCTGATTTCATCAGAGGTTCAGCAGCTGGCATTTCCTAGGTTCATAGAAGAGTACCCTAATGTCTTTCCAAAAGAGGTTGTAGCATTACCCCCTTGATAAGAGATAAATTTTGGGATCGAGCTACAACTAGAAGCATATCCTATCTCTACGTGTCTATATAGAATGACCCCTTCTGAGTTATGAGAGCTACGTATATATCTTAATGGTCTATTATAGTGTGGTTTTTTTGGAAGAGTATGTCACTGTGGGGTGCACCAGTTTTGTTCGTGAAGAAGGCTAACAACAGTTTGCAGTTGTGTGTCGATTATCATCGGTTAAACAAAGTGAAAATGAAGAATCGCTATCCTCTTCCACGTATTGATGATTTATTCGATCAACCGAAGGGTGAAAGTTGGTTCTAAAAGATCTACTTGCGGTCAGGATATCATCATATGCATGTGAAGGATGAGGATATCCTAAAGATTTCTTTCCATTGTCGTCATGAGCATTATGAGTTCATTGTAATTCCGTTCATCATGATAAATGCTCTAGCTGTGTTCATGGGATTGATGAATGCAGTGTTCTGTGAGATCCTGGATAAGTTTGTGGTGGTTTTTATTGATGAAATCCTTGTGTACTTCACATCTAATGAGGAGCATGTAGAGCATATACACGCCATTTTAGGATTTCTTCGTCAGCATAAACTATTTGGGAAGTTATCAAAGTGTGATTTTTGGGCTCGAGAAGTATGTTTCTTGGGTCATGTTGTGTCCCGATAGGGAGTAGCTATGGATCCATCAAAGATAAAAGTAGTTGTGTCTTGGGAAGCCCCCAAGACAGTGTCATAGGTGCAAAGTTTCCTTGGTCTTACAGGCTACTCCAGGAGGTTCGTAGCCAATTTCTCTCAAGTTATGACTCCTCTGAAAGCTTTGACCAGGAAGGATCAGGCGTTCATATGGACTGATTAGTGTCAGGTAGCTTTTGAGTATCTAAAATAGAAATTAGTAAGTGCTTCAGTTCTTTATACTCCATATAAGGGAGTTCAATTTGATGTTTTCTGGGATGATTCACATATGGGGTTAGTCCGTGTTATGATGCAACAAAGATCAGTTGTTTCTTATGGGTCTCAGCAGTTTCATACCCATGAATGTAACTATGCCACCCATGATATTGAGTTGGCATCCATGGTTTTTTATTTGAAGTTGTGGAGACATTACCTCATTGGAGAGTGTTTTGTGGTTTTCACCAATCATAAGAGCCTAAGGTATGTTTTTTCCCAGCATGATTAAAATTATGACAACGTTGGTGGATGGAGTTATTACAGGAATACGACTTCAAAATATCGTATACACCTGGAAAGGGGAATTTTGTAGCTGATGCGCTGATTTGGAAGTCAAGTAGTGATGTAGTGCATGAATTTGGTGATTTCTGGAGAGTAATGGAAGAACTGTCATCATTACATCTTGATATAGGAGAAGTTGGGGGTAGAGGTTGTCTTTTTCAGATGACGGTGCAGTCATCTCTGGTGCAGTAGGTGGAAGATTCCCAGTTGGGGGATCTAGAGGTAGAGGTCTAGAGAGATCAAGTTGTTTGTGGCAAGGCCCCTGATGGTTGGTCTGAGGATGAACAACACCGAGTATTGTATCAGGGAAGGATATTTGTTCCTTTGATGATGTGCGAGACAGTTCTTAGAGAGTTCCATAGTTCTCCTTTAGCAGTGCATCTTGGCGTGACAAAGATGTACCGAGCCTTGAGGAGCCATTTTTGGTGGCCTGGGATGAGTGTGCAGTTAAAGAGTTTGTGTCTCAATGTTTGGTCTGCCAGAAGGTAAAGGCCAAACACTGTGTTCCTGGTGGTCTTCTCCAGCCATTATACGTTCCTCAGTAGAATTGGGAGGACATCTCAATGTACTTTGTTACTGGTTTACCTTGAGCTTAGGGAGGAAATGATTCTATTTGGGTGGTAGTGGATCATTTAACAAAATCGGACTACTTTATAGTAATCAAGGAGTCAAGATCAGTGGAAGTTTTGTCAAGGAAGTATCTGGAGGAGGTAATGAGACTTCATGGAGTCCCAAGGATGATCATTTCTGACTGAGATCCTCGTTTTACCTCCAGGGTGTAGATAGGTCTCCAACATGATTTCGGTTCTCAACTATGCCTTAGCACTACTTTTCATCTGCAAATGGATGGTCAGATAGAGCGAACCATTCAAACTCTTGAAGACATGTTACGCTCTTGTGTCCTAGATTTTGGAGGTTCGTGGATGAGGCACTTACCCTTGGCGGAGTTTTCTTACAAAAATAGTTTTCACTCCACCATCAGTATGGTTCCATTTGAAGCCTTGTATGGCTGGCCTTTTCGTTCTCTATTGTGCTGGACTGGGGTCAGAGAGTCAGCAATTCTCAGACTGGAACTAGTGCAAAATACAATAGAGATGGTTTAGGTGATTCATGATAGGATGAAGATAGTGCATGATCATTAAAAATCATATGCCGATCAAAGGAGGATACCCTTAGAGTTTGATGTTGGGGATCACGTGTTTCTGAAGGTGACTCCCTATCGTGGGGAGAAAAGGTTTGGACGTGGGAGTAAGATTTCTCCCTGGTTTATTGGTCCTTTCAAGGTGTTAGCTCGTGTTGGAGATGTGGTGTATCGAGTAGCATTCCCCATGCAGATGATCTGGATACACGATGTTTTTCATGTGTCACAGCTCTGTCGTTATCTTCATGATGAATCTCACATCATTGATTGGGGAGAGATCAATATTGATGATGATGTGACCTTTGAGGAGCGACCTGTGGAGATCCAAGACCATAAAGAAAAGGTGTTGTGAGGGCATTCTATCCCCTTGGTTCGTGTCTTGTGGTGACACAGTGACGTGGATGAGAGTACTTGGGAACGTGAGTCGCAGATATGTTCTCAGTACCAAGAGTTGTTTGATGTTTAACTCTTTTCATGTAACGAAATTTGTTTTGTGGTTGTAGACCATTCATGTTTATGAGATGCCTTTTTTGGTTGCTTCTTGTGGTTTTATCTCTTTTGTGAGGTATCTCAATGGGTTGTTATTTGGGATTCTTTTCTGTTTCCTTTTAGGTTGGTTTTGAATTCTTGAGGAAGAGAATGTTTTGAGAGGTATCTGATGTAATGGCCCAGACCTCTCTGGTCCATTCCATTGCTGAAATCTGGTGTTTGAGGTGTTTTGGGAGGTCAAGGTGACATATCTAAAACCCTTTTCCAAATTTCCAATTCGGTGAATAGTCCCAATGGTAGCCTTAGGTGAACAGTGCAATAGTAGCCTTAGGTGAATAGTTCAATGATAACCTTATGTGAACAGTGTCAACGGTAACCTTATGTGAACAGTGTCATCGGTAGCCTTAGGTGAATAGTGAAACGGTAACCTTAGGTGAACAGTGAAATAGTAACCTTATGTGAACAGTGTCAATGGTAACCTTATGTGAACAGTGTCATTGGTAGTCTTATGTGAATAGTGCAATGGTGAGGTCTAATGGTAGCCTCTTTCCTTTTCCAAATTTTGAGTTCATGAACAGTGTTTCCAGAATAGTGAGGTTCCAATGGTGACCTATTTCCTTTGCAAAATTTTGAGTTCATGAACAGTGTTTCCTAAACGGTGAGGTTTCATCGGTGACCTCTTTCCTTTGCCAAATTTTGAGTTCATGAACAATGTTTCCAGAAGGGTGAGGTTCCAACGGTGACCTCTTTTCTTTGTCAAATTTTGAGTTCATGAACAATGTTTCTAGAACGGTGAGGTTCCAACGGTGACCTCTTTCCTTTTCCAAAATTTGAGTTCATGAATAGTGTTTTCAGAATAGTGAGGTTCTAATGGTGACCTATTTCCTTTTCCAAATTTTGAGTTCATGAACAGTGTTTCCAGAACGGTGAGGTTCCAACAATGAACTCTTTCCTTTGCCAAATTTTGAGTTCATGAACAGTGTTTCCAGAACGGTGAGGTTCCAACAGTGACCTCTTTCCTTTGCCAAATTTTGAGTTCATGAATAGTGTTTCTAGAACGGTGAGGTTCCAACGGCGATCTCTTTACTTTACCAAATTTTTAGTTCATGAACAGTGTTTCAATAACGGTGAGGTTCCAACAATGACCTCTTTCCTTTGCCAAATTTTGAGTTCATGAACAGTATTTTCACAACAGTGAGGTTCCAACGGTGACCACTTTCCTTTTCCAAATTTCGTGTTAATGAACAATGTTTCTAGCTTCCTACAGTTCGCCCCTTTGATGTTTCCTTTGACCTAAAATGCATTTAAAGCCTTGTTTTAAGGACTCTAAGGCCTATTCAAAGGCCATAACTCCTATATTATTTTTTCCTAAGGACTAGGATTCTTTTACTTGGTCAAACCGTGTGGTTTAATGCGATCCACTTTTAATAAAAAATCCAACGCATCTTAAACCACTACTCTGTTAAATCTTCTAAAGGGATGGTGTATCTTCCTCCCTAGTTCTTCCTCCATGTTCTTGGTTATGAGATGCTTGAACCTTTCATTTCATCCCATAGGAGTTGTGCGATCAAACTTTCCTCCTTGGATTGGTTCCCCTCGATTTTTGTTTCAACCGAGCAGTATCGATCAATCTTTGATATAATGTATGATCTATCGTCATTCTTTTGGGTTCACCTCATTCTGTTTCTCCTTTCCCTTTTATGTAATTCTATCTCCATGTTTCTAATGGGATTTTCTTGGGTATTGACCGGTGTGGTGGTGTCTCTGCATCCTCAGGTGGATACAGTTGTTATGGGGGGAGGAGATCGTAACCCATTGTGTGTCTCGTTCTCGTATAAAGAATGTCAAGAACCATTTAAGGTAGGGTATTCATTAGTTATCTTTTATTTTATGTGAAACTGTATAGTTATCATGTTTTATCCCACTAGATCACAATGGAATTAACATAATAAATATTTGAACTAGATAAATAAATTTATATAGATTGTATGTTATTGCCTCTTATTTTACTAGATAGTGCGATATCTATGCTTGCTTTGTTTAGATTTTCATTATTTATGGAAATTGGTAAAGAATGTAAATTTGGAATTAATTGATAATTGTTTAGATAAAGATAAAGAGGCATGTAAATGAATCTGGTTCTTCTCATTGTAATTTGATGTTAATCAAATTGGTGCAGTAAGCATGTTTAATTATTTGTGATAGCTTACTGTTTAGGTTTCCTGTAGTTGGAACCTGCGAATAATAAATCATTTAATTCAAGATTGATTAAAGAACTGGTTTTTTGATAAAAGATAATCCATTTTAGTGTTCTAAGTTACCCTCTTTCTTGTTTAAGGGCCAAGAGATCAATTGATATGATATTTGTTTTCTTACTGCTTGTTTTGTGATGTGAGCCTGGATGACTGTTGTGATATGTGGGGGCAGGGAGGCCTATTGGTTTTGGTAGCAGTTGACGCATAGAGTGGCCAGATGCATCAGTTTATGCATGTGGGTGTTGGGGAGGACACCAGGGATGATGAAATGGGATAAATGTGAATGTTTGGATTCTTTTTGATTCTTATTGGTTGTTTATCTACTTTACATTCCCCACTGCTCAAGGTAGCTGGTATTGCTTACCCTTCTTCCTAAAGGGGAGAAGACGCATGGGGTATGACACATGCTTTCCATGTTTAGCTTTTCAAGGGAGGATGGGTCTACACTTTTTTTATAGGCGGCAAAGACTCGACAGGTAGTTCATCTACTCACTGTATTGAGCCCCCTTGTGTTTAGTAGCATAGAATGTTTTTCTAGAATTCTTGGGAATATGGGAAAGTAATGATGTAAATAAATAATTGAATAAATGATGTTAATCCTGGGGTTTGGATATTGCTAGGGTACAATGCTGAGGTTGTAATTTAAAGGGACAATGGACTTTGGATGTGATGCTAATGAAATTTTAATATAGAATTGTTAATGGTTAATTAATGTTTAAAGAATTAATTAACATAAAGTGAAAATGATAAAAAGGGAATGAAGTAATGTAATTAAGATCTTTAAATGGTTGTGTGCTTATAGGATACCTAGTCTTAGAAGTGGCTGCCAGGAGTTCGAGAGACGTTAGCTGCAGTTGTGTCTTAGACTGGGTTATGCCCATAGCGTGGTTGTGAGTTATAGTATATTCTATACTTTTTGTGTTTCTATACGCTACTCCACCCCGTCAGTTAGGGAAACTGATACCCTGGGGATTCTAAGCCCTAGGGGGTGTTTTCCCCAACATTATGGTGAGAGGATTGATGGATGACTACCCCATTTGGCCCCGCTCTCTTCTCTTGGTAGTTACTTGTGCTGGTAGGCACAACAGTTAGTTTTCCCCATATATGTGTGTAGTGGGATGTAATGGATTGTGGTTATTCACACACATATAATCTAGATATAGTTTCCTATGGACTACTATAGGTGCAACGTGTATAGGCTGTGATGGCTTGAGGATCCTTACTCGGTGTATGGGCTGTATTGGATTGAGGTATAATACCCAATATATGATACATGTTATGTGAGCTACGGTGACTCCCAAAAACTACCTGGTTACTTTTCTTACATGGATGTGGAAGTTTTGTTTCATGAGGTGCATGTTGTGGTGCTTCGCCAAAGTGTCTATGGGCAAGCCTTTTTGGAGAGAAATGCTTAGGACGTGCGACATTGGGGCAAAGCGACAAACTAGTGGGGAAGTAGTAGCAGGGTACCCTTGATATTATTTACTATATTATATACTCTTGTATGTGATACTTGGTGAGAGTATCCATGGAGAGGATGAGAACTTAGTATACATGTTTAGGTGATGAGTTAGTTTCACTTGTTGTTCACTATGCTTTAGCATGATTTCTTTACTTTTGAACAAGAGGCTCTAGGGAGGATCCTACTGAGTATACTGTTATACTCACCCTATGTATATATAAACTGTTTTTTAGGTAATTTGGAGAAGGTTGGAGATCAGGATGGTTTCTACTAGCTTGGGGTTGCAGGAGCTGTTTGGGATTTGTGGTTGCTGTTGTTTTTTACTTTCTTTTGGGTACTTGCAGTTCCCCCTTTCAGTTGTATTAGTTTTGCATGACATTACATATGTGTATTTGGGATTTATTTTATATTTTAGTATGAGTTGGATTTTGTTGGTGACTATCTTATCTCTCTCTTTCACATGTGTTCTCTTAGAGGGTAATGCCTCCCATTTGTGTGTTTACTATACCCTCGGTGCTAGTTTCCAACCTAAGGCCAACTGAAGGCAGGACTTGGGGGTTATTATGTTTCTTCTCACATTGCTGTCCCAGGAGGGGTACACCTTGTGGGGAGGGGGTCGTGACAAGTTACATGTATCTTACCATTTTGAGTCCAAAACTCTTAAGTAATTCAAGTATTTATTTACTTTGATTCATCACATTCCCAGAGTATTTTTGATAAATCTAAAAACCAATAAAATATTTTAACTCCCCCACCATGCTTATTTAAAATTTTTTTACATGATTTTTGAAAAATAATTACATAGTTTTTTGTTTGTAGAACCAAAAATCACATAATCAACATATATTTGACCTTACAAAATATCTGAAGATGAAGTTTTATTGAAAATAGTAGGATCTACCACTCCTAATGAAAATCAATTTGATAAAATAAAATAAATTAAACATTCATACTAAGCTCTATGTTCTTGTCTAAGGATATAAAAATATTTGGTAAGTTTGAAAATTGAATTTGGAAAATGGGGATTTTCAAAACTAGGAGGTTTTTCACATAAAATTCCTCCATAAGAAAACCATTTAAAAACTAATATTTTACATCCATATGATATAAATTGAAATTAATGTGTGGTATATAGGCTAGGATAATCCTATTGGATTCTAATCTAGCTACAAGTGCAAAGGTCTCTTCATAATTTATCATTTACTCTTAGTTATACCCTTTAACTACCATTCTAGCTTTACTCATAGTGATAAAACCATGATCATCCTATTTTATTTATAAAAACACATTTTGTACCTATAATAGGGTAATTAGTGAGTTTATCAACTAATTACCACACCTTATTCCTCTTGAATTGGTTTAACTCTTCTTGCATAGCTAAAATACAACTCTCATCTACTAGGGATTATTATATAGTTTTAGATTATATTTGAGATAAAAAGGAAGAAAATTATATAAGGTTTCCTACACTTATTATAGTCTTAACCCATTAAACCAAGCTTCCTATTATAGTTTGTAAGGGATGGGTTTTCAATGTTCTAGGCTGCCTAGTCAGGTTACTTTATAATTCAATAGAATCCATCCTTGTAGTATTTGGTTCACCAAACTAAAATTTCAAATAATCCCTTTTTATTATCAAAAATAGGTTCATGTATCATGTTCATTAAATAATCACTTAACTCTTCAATTTGAGTCATTTTGTGATAAAAAAGTCCCCTTTCATCAAATTTCACATGATTTGATTCTTCAAAAATCTTTGACCATTTTTTTAAAAACTCTATAGGCTTTGGAAGTAGTAAAATATAAAATAAATATTCCTTCACCAACCTTTGGATCAAATTTACCAATACTATCCTTAGTGTTTATAATATAAAATTTTCATCTAAATACTTTAAAGTATCCAACTTTTGGATTTCTATTATTCTATAAATTATATGGGTTTTTATTCAAAATAGTCCTTATAACTCTATTTATGAAATAAAATGTTGTATTTATAGCTCCATCCCAAAAATGAGTGGGCATATTATATTCACATAACACAGTCTTAGAAATTTCTTGAAAGGTCTTGTTACTATTTTCAGTAACACCATTACATTAAAGTGTCATAGGGGAAGAAAAATTATTTTTCATTCCATGCTTTGAACAATAAGAATTAAACTCATGGTTTTCAAATTCTCACCCATGTTCACTTTTTTAAAGAACTAATTTTGGAATCTTTCTCTTTTTAAACCAATTTGAAAAAAACTTATAAAAATAGAACAATCTTTACTTTTAATACTTAAAAAGAAAACCCAAGTACATCCATATAAATCATCAAAAAACACATAAATAAAGATTTATATCTTAGGATTACTGTTCTAGATGACCCAAAAAAATTCATATGGATAATTTATTGAGGCTAAGATGAAGAAACCTAAAATTTTTAATGCATAACATAGATTTTATTTGTTCAATTTAAGTTGAGGTAAATCTGAAACAAATTTATTTTAGACAATTTTCTCAAAGAAGAAACATTACAATGTTCTAGTATTATATGATAAATACAAGATTCATTTGTTTTATCATTTAAACAGTTAAATTTTTGTCTATATAAATAATTAATATCTAAATTATAGAAATTCTCCATTCTAGGTGCCTTAAATTTAAGAATTTTATCTTTGAAAATAGAATAAGAATTATTTTTTTTGAACCAACAACATCATAATTTATTAAATTTTGGAAAGGAGACCTAGTCCCACAACCCGAAACTAGGGAGAGGGTCTAAGAATTACGAGGGACTAAAATAATGAAATCTAAGAGCATCATTGATTACAAAGATAACTCCCTCTCGGTGAAATGACACCATCTGAAGTAGCATGAGAAGAAATTATGAATTTGGGCCTTGGAAGCTAGGTAATCAAATGCTTTATTCCCTTCTCTCCATGTATATAGAATATTAATATCACCTTGGATCATTTATTTTCACTTACAAATATGATATGAGATTTAATAGGGGGTTGGGAAGCATCCAAGAAGCGAATTAAAGATGACTCGAGAGTCTAACTCCACCACTTCTAGCCTGATATTGCCTCTATTACACAAATAGATACCAACAAACATCATGTAGGACTTAGCCTAAAGAGAGTCCCTGATCCCAAACATCACTATGAAAGAAATCACCATCGAACCAATGCTATTATGAACCAGACCACCCCCTTAATAGCACCCAATATACATGATTCATCAGTATTTAGTTTGAATCCTTTCAGATAAGGATACCAACAGATCCAATGCCCAATGAGAGGGGTAGAGGTCATGAGGCTAAACAACCATGTGGTTAGAAGAGACCTGAGTGATGGAGAAGCTTCCTAGCCTTTGAGTTTTCAAACAAGATCAATCAGAAAACTCTTAGTTTTTAAGCCAACAACTATCCTCAATCTAGGAGTACCCTCAAACCATGATTTTTTTTCATGGATTCCACATGAACCAACAACCCGCAACTATGATCAAGGTTCGAGCCTTACTCTCCAAACTTTTCTCCCCCTCCCATTGGAACCAAATGTCAAGAAATCTCAGACCCATATAGACATTCATGGAAACACCTATAAAATGACCCATGTATCACTATAACTTGTGCTCCCACTGACCTTTGAAGAAGAGGTATTGGATGTTTTCACCACTAGGATCTTCACAATAGCATCACCTTGAAGTAAGAGGGATACCTAAGAGTTGAATGTTATCATTAGTTGGTAAGGCTCTGTTCCTGATCCTCCAATCCAAGAAATTTTATTTGGTGTGGATGTACTTGCATCATAGTTTCTCACACCACCTATCTCTATCATCCGATGTATGTATCATCCTATAAAAATATTTAACAGTGAAACCTATCAAGGAGGAACCCATGTAAACACATATGTCAAGATATTAGGATAATGATATTAAGTCATATGTTCTCTGTTGATCATAATCCAGAACATATTTAATTAAGAGGGGATAACTATTGGCCTGAATAAAGGAGATATCCAGGAGAGGGAAGCATGGAAAACCAAGTTTGATATTGAGCCAGTTATGATGACAAGAACTAATATCAAGCTACCAATAATCCAGCACAACTTTATTTCCAACTCTGAGATGTGAGGATGGACAGAATGCCATAACAATGAAACTTTTCCCTTTAACAGATCCAAAACTGCACCATACTTAATGTTCATGAATTTTCCCCATAGAGACTACCCCTTGATAAATTCCCAAGAAAATTTCACATACAACCCATGCATAGTATTAGAAACACTTCAAATGTTGATCCCCCTATCCCTCATCGGTCGATCTATTCTTTCCCAAGATTTCCAGTGATGTTTACCATCCAAGAGATAATCCCATATGAATTCACCCATAATTTTCTCTAACCTCAACACTACTAATTTTTTAACTCTATAAGTTGATAGAAAATGCACGCGAATAGCAGAAAGAATGTTGTTCACCAGAGTGATCTGCTTGCCAAAGGATAAAAAGTGATTCTTACGTTTGAGGATTTAGCCTGAAATATTGTCTAACATTTTGTTGAAGTGGTGTTCATGGAGTTGACCTGAAGATATGAGAACTCCTAGATACTCCATGGGGAGGCTTCTCTGCTTAATTCCCAGGATGTCTTCAAAAGATCTTGACTTTCTATTTGAGCATTGTTTTGAAATGAAGATACTGATTTTATAATAATTAACACACTATCTACTCCAATGTAAATACTTCTCAATGACATGCATGATTCCTCTAACATAGGGCTCACCGCCATTGGTAAAAACAATGCTATCATCTGCCAACATGAGGTGGGAAAGGCCTTGGAAATAAGACCTACACCAGAAGGGAAGGATTATTTAAATTTATATATTCTTGTTAATAATAATACCAAGAGAATATTTCTCCAGAATGAAAAGTGTAGGAGAAATAGGGTATCCCTGGTGGAGACCTCAGACTGACTTAAAGAAACCATAATTATTCCCCAGAAAAGAGACCGCCATCCAGGGTGAGAAGAAGCACCTGAACATAATATCAATGAAAATATTTGAAAAACTTATGTAATCAAGTACCTTTAAGATGAAGTACCATTCCATATAATCAAAAGAATTTTCTATATCCAAAATGATTACTAATTTGGAACCATGAAATTTCTAATTCAAATCACTAATCATCTCTTGGACCAAGCCAACCACACCCTGAATCATCCTACCCTGAATGAATCCATGACATTCTTCAGAGATCTATCATGGGAGGTGTAAGGCTATATGTATGTTAATTACAGTGGCCAAAATTTTGTAGGTGAAGTTTCATAGGCTGATAGAATGATAATGGTTCAGAGAAGAAGGATCCTTTATTTTAGGGATCTACACTAGGGAAGTGGCAATTTCCACATGATGAATTCACTCACCCCAAAAAACATCTTGTACAACTACAACAATAGAGTTTTTGATCATATCCCAAGAGGAAATAAAAATTCACCTGAAAACCGTTCGGTCTGGGTGCAATATTTGGGTTAAGACCAAGCATTGGTCCATGAATCTCATATTCTACAACATCTCTTCTAATCTTGCATTAATTTCATCTATAACTACTTGAGGAACTACATCAAAAATTTCATCTCGAACCCTCAGGTATCCATCCGACATATGAGAGTTTCTTCCAGTGAGTAAGGATTTGAAATGAGACACTAGAATGTCCCCCACCTCATTTGGATCATTAGATAAAGTTCAAACCTTGCACATATAGAACTTTGTTGACGAGGACTAAGAATAGATTTCTAAATGATCCAAATCTAATAATTTTTCCTTAAGAATTTTCACGAAATATGACATATCCTCCATAAATTTTGGATAAGTAGTGAAAATTAGAGAAATATCCACTCATGTACCTTGAGAATCCGCTGTCCATATACTATTTATCATTTATACTATTGTTTATTTTCCTATAAAAATTAACCCAAATAAGTATTTTTTTTGGTACCCATATTTTCTTGGGTCCAGTAGTGTTAGTAACTAGTGATTTGGAAACCCAAATCTATTTGATTTGTCTAGAAGTTCTAGCACTGAATGTTGAAAAGATTTTTGAAATAAAGGCATGATTAATTATATAAAATTGAGGATTTATAAAACTAAAAATATTATCATAGTGCCTTGGTTATCCAAAATGAGCATAAATAACTTTAGAGAAGTTTTTATTTTTAAAACTAGGCATAAAATAAATTTTATAATGATTTAGGTTTTCAACTTGGTTTCCTATTCCAAATTTATTTTTCTAGACCTTATTATTTCCAAGAATTTGATTTAAATTAATTTAACCTTTTTTTAAAACACTTTCAGCATCTTTAATATCTTGAATTTATTTTTCTAGGCTTTTAATTCTGTTATCATGCTCAATAAAAGATGTAGTAGAATTTTCTTGTTCAACTTCTAGATCTAAAATTTTCATATTTAAGTCCTCTTTTTCAATAACAAAAATATTATAGGAATTCTTGAGGGATCTATTTTTCTTTATTGGGATTTCATATTTCTTCCATAATAGTGAATCATTCATTTAATTCTTCAAAATATAAGTTTTCATTTTTTGAATTAGATTCATGATCAAAAGAATAAAATGAGTTTACCTCATTTTTGTGTGCCATAAAGCACACGTTAGCCTTTTGTTTGGATATTTAATCTTATGATCCTAAATATGTATCATCACCAGAGTCTTCATAAGCGATCTATGTTACTTTCATGTATTTCTTGGATTTATTCTTGTATCCAACCTTCTTAAAGTAATTTTTCCCAGAATTCTTGTTTTCTTGCAATTGAGGGCAATATACCTTAATATTTTCATGTTTCATACACTCATAGAATATGACCTTTTTAGAATTTCCCTTGTGCTTATTATACTTATTTAATGGTTTTCTAAAACCTATTCTTTTATTGTAAAACTTTTTGAACTTTATTACAAACTGAGCAAGTTTATTATTGGATTCTAGATTTCTTGATGTATCTTCTTATCCATATGATTCATAAATTTGTATATTATTTTACTTATTATCATATTTTTAATTAGAAACATTCAAGGGAGAATTTTAAATTTTAACAAGATTATGCTCACCTAACTCAACTTCCATTTCAACTTTATACATCATAAGTGTACCAATAAGATCTTTTATTTTGAAATCTTTGAAACTTGTTGACTAACTAATGACATTTGAAATTCCCCTCCATTTGGATAGTCAAATTCTAAGGATTTTTAGAGATTTATATAGTTCAGGAATTGGTGATCCTAAAGAAAAAACTTTATTTACAACCTCAGTAAGTCTTCCATTTAACCGAGTAATGATTTATCATTGCATCATTCTGAAAGTATCAAACTTAAGGTTGAAAGTATGGCATCAAATATCTCTAAAATTTTTATTTCCTTCATAAGAAACTGATATGTTAGTCCACATCTCATAAGCTATTGCACATTGTGAAACTCTATTAAACTCCGATTACCTAGTCCAAAAACAAGTGTTTATGGATTTGGAGTTTAATTCATAGCTGTTTTTGTTGTTGGCATCCCATGTTTTAGGTTCTATATTGGTAATTTCATAAGGCTTTATGAATTTTAAATAAAATTTTATAGAAAGTTTCTTCAAATAGATTATCATATGTGCCTTCCTGTAATCATATTCTTCGCCATTTTAGTTGGGAGATCTTACCATATACATAACTTTTCTATTGTCAACCAAAAAAACCATTTTTAAGATGATATTAATATTTTAACCTTTTATAGCATATAACTCAAAAATTCATAACCTTTAATACCATTTTTTGTTCGAAGTCTAGATACACCATGAATCAAGAGGGGGGTGAATCAAGTTTTTGAAATTTTTTTGGCTTATAAAACCACCCTCTTTAAGGTATGATAAGATCTAATCCTTTCTTATCACATGCAAGTAGAGAAAATAAAAGCATAAAAAAATATTGAACATGAGATATTTATAGTGGTTTAGGGGAAAAAATCCTCTAGTCTACTCCAGAAGCACTCAACTCCTAGAGATTGATTATTTTCACTAGGTACTGTAATTTTACCAAGGATTTCCAGTCCTTTTATTAGGGACTACATGAATAAGTGCAATCAATCGATACTTGGTATAAAATAAAGAGTTTTTATTAAGAACAAAAAAGGCCTTAAAAACACAAACCTGCAAGGTTATTTTACTAAGAATTTTCACAAAATAGTACAAGAAGTTTTAAATATTGAGAGAGAATAATAAAGGATTACAATTTCATCTCACAATTACAAGATGAAACTGACATAAGAGAAGAGTTATATTGGAGAGAATATAATAATTAAATTAATTTTTAGGATATTATTATTAAAAAAACAATGATGATATTAATAGCGTAGTTGTAGAACACTTAAATCTTTTTCTTCTTTATCTTGGAATAAATTAGCAGAAAAAAAGCTTCAAGAGAGAGTGAGGGTGAAAGTGATTTCTTCTTTTCTTGCATATTTTCTCTATATATATCTTCTTCACATTCAAATAATCATGAAAAATTTATCTCTTAATTACACAACATGATATCCCATAAAATTTAATCTTGGAATTAAATTCTAGATGTATTTTTCTTGAAAATACCTGAGTAGTATGATTGAGTATTAAATTATTCACATACCATTATCTTCTCTCAGTACTTGAAACCTTTTTATAATTTATTTTACCAAAAATAGGTAATAAAATATTTAATACATGCATGAAAAAAATAAATTCCACTTAAAGTACTCTAATAATAATAAATACACATGTTTCAGAACCACATAGTCAACTCTAGATCACCACATAGCCGAATTCCACAGATTTGAATTTACATAACTGAATTGATCCACATATCCATACTCACATATCTGATTTACTTACATATAAAAATTACATAGATGTTCTTCACATAACTAAATTATTAACACAACCTATTTTCTCACATAGATGAATTTGACATAGCTGATATGAGCTGGAATTTTCAACATTTTTTATCTATTATTCATTACAAATACCCCAATTTTAATTAAATTATAGGGTAAATAGTAATTTTTATTAACTATATAAAATTGTAACTTAGCTGGAAATTGGTTTTAAATATGGTTTTTATTTATATATTCATATCTTGATTTAAATTGGTAATCCATGCTTTGGAAGGTAATTGTCTCTTATTGAATTATCAGAGTGAATTTTAATTATAGAAAAATACTAACTATAAAAAATATGGATCTTTTGTTTTTTAGGTTGAAAATTTACAAATCCCAAAAGTGACCATTCCATGCATGGTCACTATTCTAACTATGGGTACTAACTGTGTGCTACCCCTTATATTGAGAACCAACTATGACATGGTAGGTATGGTGACCGTGCCTTCAACTTACCATGATAACTACTCATTGTCACTTGCTCACTATACTGATCCCCATTATCATGGTAGGTATACCTACCATGAGTATTATTAGCTAACCATGCGTGCACAAAAACTTCACAAATATAGAAACAACTGACCACATTTATTGACCATGCAACCCCTTTCACGGTAGGCATACCTACTATAAGCGCCCTTTTTCCACACCATCTCACAATCAGTATATTTCCCATTTCTTTCATAGTAAGAATGTTTACCATGAGAATTTACTACCTATTCCTACCATACCCTCCCTCTCAAGCTACCATATGACCATCAACATACCCCAATCATCAACTTCCCCTGAGGATAAAGAACTTTGTCGACTGAATCTCGGAGACAATCCAGAAGATGGGTGCTGCTTCAGATTTCTCCACCACCACTTACCTACCAATACCTATAGGAAAAGAAGGATTCAACCTACCCTTATGGTACCACCTTCTGCTACCACCCACTAATTTGGGATGATGATGGAGTGAATCCACCTCACTAGGAGAATCATAGTAGTACTTTGATCTAATCCAAATCTGTATTGACTAACATTGAGATCCAACTGAATATTCCATGAGTGAATCCTCCCTACCTACATAACCTACGAGGGAGATTTATTATTCCACTCAGTTGTGAAGGAGATCACTATCTGCTAAAACTATAACCACATGATGAAGGACCATGCTCCCATGAGAATATAAATGAAACAAATAAGCAACATTGAACTAAATTCCACACTATCCAAAATTTTTTAGAAGATTCCTTAACTATTAAATAGAACCATTAGTGGGTGTAAGTTTCTAATGTGAGGTAAGAAAAAAATCCATCCTACTAAGAAATGTAGTGCTAATGATAAGAGATAGTTGGAATTCACTGACCAATGACGGGAAACCCACATTGTAGATACTAGAAGTATATGATGTCTCATGGGTAAAAACAATAATTCCTAGGTGCTAAACAAATAATGAGGCCCATTAACTAAATAACAAAAAAAAATCACTTTAAACATAATAAAGACACAAACTATGTTGTAAATAACTAGAACACTCCACTATTAAAAGGAAACTATTCTAGATCATGGTACAGGGAGCACCAATTCCTTAAAAAAGTCATCCAGACCCTTCATTCTGGATGCATGTCAACCATCTAGTAGAAAGTATACCTGATCCCTATTGAAAGAATAAATTCATGAATTATATGAAGAAACAAGTTCCCCTCATGTGGATGGAATCATGATAGCCAAATATTCATCTATAAAAAGAATTCATTATGCTGGAAGAATAGAGGAAAAAATAACTCACTCTTGAAGGCTACCCTCACTCATCACTGGCTGTTACTCTCATGTTATTTTCACTTCCTATTGTAAAAACTTTGATGATGGAACACTAGACCATTTGTGATCATTCCAAATATAATCCATTCATTACCCATTTTTGATGAATTCTAATAATTCAATGTACTAAATCCTATATGTATCTTAATGGTTTTAATTAGTATAGGTTTATTATACTTTTAGATTTTATTTTATTATGCTTATTATCATCATTGCACACATAATCCACATGGATTTAATTCACTTCATGCTATAGAAAGTAGTGGTGGAATTCAAGTTTAAATGGATGTATCAAATAACTGGTCTAAGAAAAGGTAGGAAATACAATTATTATTGTATTTACCTATCTAAAATGAAATATCCTAATAAAAGTAATCAATGGGATTCAATAAATGAGAGGATTAATATAAACCAATTCAATAATTATACCCCAAGAGAATGAGGTAATTATCCAATTATAGACCACTATTTCTTAAATTTACTTTTAAACCAACCAGTTTTACTTACTATTTCTTTCAGATTTAACCCACAAAACAAGATTTCAAAACACATACAACACTGTCTTCTCAGAAGACAATTTGAGTCCCATTTTTACTACATTTATCTTGGGTTCAAAAATCATTTTTATGAGCTCCCCGTGATAGGTGAACATCAAAATTGGAACCATTATTGGGGAGAAATGTCGAGCTTTTACTATCCTAAAAACAATTGTAAATAGTGTTTTTCAGTTTTTTAGTTTTTCATTGTTTTTGTTTTTTGTTTTATATTTTCTTGAAATAGTGATACACATAATAGTGAGAACATTATTTAATAGATCCTCACCCTTATTCCTAGTTCACATTCCCATAGGAATCCCATGAGATAAACTCTCAATGCAAGTACCAAGAACAACCTTCGATATACACCAATGGGTGGGAGGAGGGAAAATACTACATAATTAACCCAACTACCATCAACAACACATACCACCACACCATCAAACTAAATAATAGATTTCAATAGAGGAAATTCGGAACTAATAATATATTTTGAAGGATTTTTAAGTGAAAGAAAACCAAAAATTGGAGGAACATAGATAAATGATTAAAGAATTAAAGGGTATAAAAGCTGTAATAGTCACTACCCTCCAAGAAATCATTAAGAAAAGGAAACAAATAGAAGCTGAAGAGTTAGATCCTTTGGTATTTTACAATGAATATATTCAAGATGAAAAGAGATATTTTATAGAATCATAGGATCTTCCACTATTTATCCTTGAGCACATCTTCCTAGAATTGGTGTACCGAGCCAATAATCCACATGCTGGACTTTTTGATAGAGACTTTATTCTAAACTTTACTTTCTATAATTTTATTAAAAATTAATTGTCTATTGATCTATTTTATGCTATAAATGAAACCAAAGGATTTGAATATTGGATACCTATTCTGTAAAATTAAGATAAAGAAGTCTATGAGCTCACATATGAAAATAATATTGAATTCCCAATGTTACCACCATCCACACAGGACATATTCAAAGAGGAATTATACTAAGAAATTGATCTACATGCTAAATTTGATGAGGGAGTTACTGATGAACTGGACTCATTTATTTCTAAGTTTTTATAAAATTATTTTTCTATTAATCCCTTAGTTATAATTTTACAGACTTAGTACCACTAATGTCCATCCTAGATGATAAAAAATAAGGATTATAGGGATGATGGTTTGAGGACATAATTGAAGAACCATAAGTTGTGAGCATGAAAAATGACCTTCCAAGGGTGTTGCATGAGCAACATGAGATTAAACCTAGGATATATAAGGGGTGAATCAATCCTTAAACTCTTTATTTTTCAAAATCTGTTCTACACCTTGATCTCCATAATTTTTACATTCCAAAATCCGCATTATTTCTCTGACCCTGGATAAAGAAGATGAAGAACCCGTGGTAACTCCCCTTAAAGAAAAATTAGAGATAGAAATGGTAGAGGAGAAACCAAAGATACTAGAAATTAAGTATGGGACTACCAAGGATGATGAATAAGATAATATAGATTAATATTACTTTAATAGAGTTCTTGGATTTTCTTTTGAATAATTTAAATAAGGTTATTAAGGGAAGTGATTTCTAAAGAAGAAGTCCCTAAATCCATGTAAAATTCACTAATACATCAATATTACCATAAGAATCAACCGGAGGGAGTCAAAAAAGTAAAATAAGAATCCCTAGTGGTCACTCATAAAGATACATAAATATATGATACGACATATGAAGGGAGATATATTGACTTGATCTCACCATTTTATGAATTTTTTCAATTTAAATTACTTACTAAATCCCATTCATTTAAATATGACAAAGTAGCTCAATTGGAAGAGTCACTGGAAAAAGAATCCACATAATCTATGGCAGAACCCAAGGGAACCCCATGCACTATTCTTCTACCCTAACTTTATGAGATACATCACACTAATGAGGGGGTGTACATGAAAAAATCTGTTCAAGGGGGCTCCAAGAAGTAGATATGAGATGCTATGGAAGAAAAAGAATATGATGTTTCTTAATATAGAAACACCATCATATGAATTAGGGATATAAAAAATAACTTCCAACTATAGATAGTCTAACAAAAACCCCTATTATAAGGGACAACTCAAGCCACTCTTATTTTCTCATTACTTTTCATTTTATTGATTTTCAATAATTTTTTTCTAATATTTAATTCTATTTTTTCTATAGTTTTTTCCTAAGTGGATAGAACTCAGGAGGATAGCACATGTTTTTCTACAGAGCACCAGGGGATAGATCAACTCAAAACCACTTAAAAAATAAACATCAAGTTATGTCTACTCCTTTTCACTATTTATTCACTGTAATAGGGTGTATTCTACAAGAATTTTAATGGACAATGTCATGAACAAGTATGGGGGAGGATACATAAACCCATTGGAATAGTTTTGGAATGATTATTAGTTAATTTATTAGAATATGTGAATAATTTTTGTTCACTTTTTTCTAAAGTTTTTTAGTAAATATGTAAATAAAAAAATCTAAAAAATTAGAAAATTTTATATAGTTTTTATTCTTCTATATTTTAAAAAATATTCTATAAATAAAAATCTATACATAGCCTCACATATTTTTCTATTTTAATTTTTCAAACCTTTATTGAACTTAGATTCAATCCTACCTAGTTTGAAAACATTATTCTAGAATTTAAGTAATTCATTAGTTCTATAACTATGAGACTTAAATGATTTTTGAGTGAAAAATTTCACTTCTTTTATAGTTGTTTGGTCTTAGAACTAGAAGATGGAGTGTGATTGAAAAGTTTTTTCTGGAATCAATTTTATAATTTAAATTCACTAAAATTTTGAACTTAATTTGAGGCAACTCGATCTCTATGAGAAATAAAACCTTAGGGATACAACTTAAATGAAAATGACACAAGTATTTTGAGCCTGTAATTAAAATAGGAAATTGAGAACCCACAATGAATCTCTAAAACAATGACACAGTGTGTCTGATTAGACCTTTGTAAATTTTTGTAAGTGATTTTGAAGAGTACTATACACATACATGACTAGGAAATATTAAAAAAAACCAATAAAAAAAATTAAAATTCAAAAAAAGAATAAAGTGTATAATTAAAAAATTAATTAATTTCGGTGAGGGGAATATTAGACCCTTGAAGGGGGAAATTGGATTATAAAAAATTCATTCGATTTATATTAATAAAGTGGGAAATCAAACTCTAGTTTGGGAAACTTTAGAAAGAGGGATAAATAGAGTTAATTTTTTTTAAAAATTTTTTATTCCAGTTAAATCTAATTTAATCCACTCCTAAACTGAATCTTTAATTAAATTGAAGTGAGGTGGTGGTTTGATTCACATATAAAGCATGATAATTTTCACAATGGATCAAGTCTATTTATTTATTCTCTATATAGTAAATTTAGATATAGGTATAATGAATTTATTTTTCTCTTTTCTTTTTGAATAAATTGAAATTCAAGGATAATATTGCTCATAGTGAAATAGTTTAAGTGTGGGGGACTGATGTGAGATGTAATTTTCGAAATCTATTGTCTATTATTCATTTAAAATACCTCAATTTTAATTCAATTCCTAAGTAAATAATAATTTTCATTGAATTTCTGAAATTAGAACTTAGTTTGAAATTTGTTTTAAATATAGTGTTTATTGATATATTTATCTTTTGATTTAAATTTGGAATCCATGATTTGGAAGGGATTTATCTCTTATTGAATTATTAAAGTGAATTTTAATTATATTAAAATACTACACAAAGAAAAAATGTGAATCTTTTGTTCTATAGGTTGAAAAATTACAAAGAATGAAAGTGAACATGCCATGCATAGTCACTATGCTAACCATGGGTACTGACCATGTGATGCCCCTTTCATTTATTACCTACCATGACATAGAAGTAATGGCATGACTTCAACTTACCATGAGTACTATTCAGAGTCACTTTCTAACCTTACTACACCTCATTCTCACAGTAGGTATACATATCATAAGCACTATTAGCTGACTGCGCATGATCAAAAATTCTATAAAGGCAAAAAAAGCTGACCACGTTTATTGATTGTGCAACCCCATTCACTGCAGTCATATATACCATAAGCACTATTTTTCAAAATAATCTCATGATTAGCATACTTATCAGGTCCTTCATAGTAGGTATGATAACTGTGAGCATTTCCCACCTATTCCTACCACGCCCCTGCCTCTCAAGTTTCCATACAACCATCAATAAACCCTAATCCTACAATTACACTAAATAAAAAAACCCTATTTAATGAAGCTCAAATATGATCCAGAGGTTGGGAACTGCTCTATATATTTCTACCACAACTTATCTACCACCAAGTCAAGAAACAATAGGGTTCTACTTACCCTGCTAACACTGGATTCTGCTACCACTTATGGAATTGGGATGATGATGGAATGAATCCATTTTTCCAGTAGAATCATAGTAGTAATCTAATACAATCCAATATTCACATTTACTAAGGATGATATCTAGTTGAACATTCCACAAGTGAAGCTGCCCTACCTGCACAACCTCTGAGGGAATGTTGGAATTCCACTCAATTGAGAATTAGATCGCTTCCTGCTGACACTAGAGTTGCACAATAAAGGACCAATATCACCTGAGAATGTAAAGGAAACAAGGAAGAAACATCTAACTAAATTCTAAACTATCTAAATATTTTGAGAATCTCACTTCACTAATAAATAGAACCACTGGAGGATGTGAGTTTCAAACCTGAGGTAAGAAAGAAAAGATATACTGCTAACAAATGCAGTTCCACTGATAAGATATGGTTGGAATTCACAGTCCAATGATCAGAAATCTGAGTTATAGATACCTTTATTGTATGATGATTCATCAGTAAAATAATAATTCCCTGGTTCTAAACAAATAACGAGGCCCATAAACTAAATCCCAATCCCATTTTTACCTTTGAACATAATGAATACACCCACTATGATAAAAAGAACTTGAACAATCCACCATCAAAAGGACACTAGGTTGGATCATGTGAGGAGCATCAATACCTTGTAAAATTCATCTAGACCCTTAATTCTAGACATGTGTAAACCATCCATCAGAAAGTAAACCTGATCCCTGCTGAAAGCAGCCATTTTTGAATTCTATGAAGAAACACATGCTCCTTATTTGGAGGGAATCATGATAGATAAGTATTCATATATAAAAGGAATTCACTACGTTGGAAGAATAGAGGATGGAAGAACTCACTCTTTAAGGATATTCTCACTCACCGCTACCCATGACCCTTGTATAATTTTCATTCCCTATTATAAAAACTCTGATAATGGTACACTAATCCATTTGTGGTTTCACCAAGTAGAATCCCTTGATTCCACTTTTTGATGAATTATGATCATTCAATGCACCAAGTCCTCTATAGATATTAATGGTTTTAATCAGTATAGGTTTCTTCTAGGTTTACCTTTTAATTTATTCCACTTATTATCAACATTTTACACACAATCCATTTGGATTTAATTCACTGTATGAGATAGAAATCTGTGGGGGAATTCAAGGTTGAATGAAGGTATCCAATCAATAGACTAGGAAAAGGTAGGAAATACAATGATAAGTGTATTTCCCTATTTGAACTGAAATATACTGATAAAAGTAATCAATGGGATTCAATTGATGAGAGGGTAAATAGAAATAAATTGAATAATGATTCAATAGGATGATGATGGAATGATCCAAGCCTGGAAAAATGATTCTTAAATTGAATTTTAAGCCAACCATTTTTTACCATTTCTTTCAAATTGAACCTAAAAAACAAGATTTCAAAACACACAAAACATTTTCTTCTCCAGAGATAATCCAAGTCCCATTTTTACTACATTTTTATCAAGTTCATAAATCATTTTTCTCAGCACCTTGAGATAGGTGTGAATAAATAGATAAAAGAATCACATAGCCATTTGGATCACGTAGTTAAATTAACCATTTATCTAATTTATATATCCAATTACTCTATGTAGTTGATTCATGTATCCATTTTATCGATGCATATGTTTGCTCACATGAGTGATTCATTGATTCTTGTGATTTTTACATAGCTGATTCCATGACATAGGTGATTCACATAGTCATTTCCTTTATGTAGTCAATTTACATAGCCAATTTATTTATGTAACCAAATATATATGTATCTAATTTCTTCATGTATCAGATTTTTCATACTTAGAAAAATTTTATCATAAACATATTGAATTGAAAAATAACAATAAAATGACTTAAATAAAGATAAAAACTAATAAACACACTTAAAAAAAATAATTAGAAACATATGAAGTGTTTTTGAGATCATCAAGACATAAAATATATGGGATATATTGGAAAAAAATTATTAGTCCAAAAACCATCGCTTCCTAGAGGACTATCCAAAAAATGATAGGTAAACTGATGGTCCGTATCCAAAATAATAGCACATGGTTCCTCATAAAACCTCATGATCTCTTGAACGTATAGATATCCCAAATTCTAAACCTTGGCGATTTCAATAATTAGAATGAAATGATTCTACTTAGTTTGTTGATAAATCTCCACCCATATGGAATTCTTCCCTTAGGGAGTCCATGGTAACCTAATCTAGACTGGCAATGGGAGGGGATAAAGAAAGAAAAAATAATTTTTCTTTTGACTATAATCCACTGAAAGTTATAACAAGAAGTCACAAAATCATCTCTGTTATGTTTCAAACCTAGACACAAAAATAAACTCTTTATATCATAGTACATATTCATTATACAAGGATGAATAAACCACTAAGAACAATGAAAAATTTCCACCATAATCTTCCTCACACATGAAGGAAAAAAATACCAATTTTTGAAATAAATAATTCTTTCTAAGGAGAGAGGCCACTCAAAAAATGGTCTCCCCACCATATAAAGAGTTCCCGATACTCCTGAACTCATCATCCTTATGTTTCTCCTGAAAAATAATCTTGAGAAGAGATGACATCAACTGAGAACTTGATATAATAATACCCATCCCTCCCTAAATCACATCCAGGTGCATCTGAACAATGAGTCCCATGATATTCCATTCATCTTTTGATTCCATCAGTACCTAATAAGGAAAATTTCTACTTATAGTATCCACAACAACATTCCACTTTTCCGGGGTATAGGTAATGTCAAAGTTGATTGACTAAAGATACTCCACCCTTTACCTCTACCTATGGTTCAATTCATTATGAGAAAATATATAACTTAAACTCTTATGGTAAGAAAATAAAATGAAACTTTCTTCAAAGAGTTAATGTCACCAAATCTTAATAGAATTCATAACTGCTGCAAGTTCTACATCATGGATGGGGTATTTCTTATAAAGTGGATGAAGATGATGAGATCCATATACTACTACATGATCTTCTATTAGAATAACACAACCCAAACTGACACCTAATTCATCATAAAACACCACATATCCCTTTCCTATTTTTGATGAAATCAAAATGGGTTCTTAGGTTAGACGTTTCTTAAATTCATTAAAGGAATTCTAACACTTAGAATTCCATATGAATTTTACCCCTTTTCTAGTAAGAGCAGTCAATGGAGCTACAAGATTTGAGAAGTCATTTAGAAACCATTTACAATATCATACTAAACATAAGAATTTTAAAATCTCAATGGAATTATATGGATCCTCCCATGAAAATACAACTCTCACCTTCTCAAGATCAACTAAGATTCCATGATCTGAGACCACATATCTTAAAAACTTAACTTCTTGAATCCATAAGTGAAATTTATATAACATAGCATAAAGGTAGTGATCCATAAAGATTCTTAAAATGGATTTTAGGTTAGACTCATGTTCTTATTAAATTCTTTAGTAAATTAGAATATTCTCCATGAATACCATACAAAAATAATCAAAGTATAAGTAGAAAATTTGATTCATTAGGGTCATGAAAATATATGGATCATTGTTTAGGACAAATGAAATTAAAATATATTCATAGTGGTCATAACTTCTCTTAAAGGCGATCATCAAAATATCCAACTACTTAAATCCAAGATGATAATATCTTGACCAACAATCATTTTTTGAGAACCAATTTTCTCCCTTTAATTGACTAAAAAAGTCATCGATATGAGGAAAATGATACTTATTCTTAATCAGAAACCGTATGATATTTCAGTAATCAATAGAAAAATGGAGAGTCCCATAATCCTTTTTGGGGAAAATAACAGGGGATTCCCAAGGAGATACACTAGAATGAATAAAGCCCTTAGCTTTAAAATCATCTAACCAAAGCTTCAATTCCTTCAATTACACCAGATCCATATGGTATGAAGAAATGGATATCGAATCAGTTCTTAGAAACAAATCAATAAAAAACTAAACTTCCCTCTCAAGAGGTAATCATTAGAAATCAACTGTTAACATCTCAAGAAATTCTTTGACCACTATTGGAAACTCACCACCTGAGGGTTAATCTTTAAGTTTAACTGAAAAATAAGATATTAATAACCCCAAGTTCTAGTAAATGAAGTCCTAATAGACTAGATATTAAATACCATTATCCCTAAAAAACCTGGTATCTCTAATAGGAGGCTATAAAGAACACTCATCGATGATAAAAATAAATATCTACTTTATGGGTAGTAAGCCAATCCACCTCGATGATAACATCAAAGAGATCAAAGTAAAGAACTAGAAAATCATATACTAACTTGAATTCTAATATCAAAAGGGAACATGTGGGACATCAAAAACCCTACTCCTTATTCTTTCTAAGAGGTGTTTCTAACTCCATAACAAAGGTATTGATTTATTTTGGAAGTTTTAAAAGTTCATGAAGTGGGTTTATATAAATTAATATGAGGAACCAGTATTAAATAAAGCAATCTCTAAATACAAAACAATAAATATAGTACCTCTTAAAGTTATAAGGTCCGCATCAACTTCCATCGATTCTTCTACCATGTGTAACTAATTCATTTCAGAGTCTCATGGCTAGAAATATATGTTATTTGAAGTGTTTGACTACACTACAGACCCATTAGGTACCAACGATCCTATTCCATAATGTTGAGTAGAAAGAGTCTAACATAAATTTTTTAAATGACCTCGATGTCCACACGAGGTGAATATTTTAGAAGGTTTGGGGAAATTATGTCTTTTGTACCATGTCTTTCCAAACTGGTAGAAATTCAAAGGTCTACTGATAGCTACTTCTAAAGGTGACGTATAAGTCCACTATTGGGAGATACTACCACCAACCTTGTGAATCTATTTCCACTTCCTATTTATTCTAGAGGATCCACCCAAACCACCAATAGGTGGAAGAGGAATCCAAACTAGCCGTGAATTAATTTCCATGTCAATTTATGCCATCATGGATCTATCCAAAACCTCATAATAGATGAAAATATTCTATATAAAAACACGTAATCAAATATTTGGTTGCAAGACCATCTGAAACCTCCTATCCTTCAACTTATCATTCAATATAATCTTGGGTGAGAAAGGAACCATTTCAATGAAGTGGTTGGAACATTCCATTATAGTTCAACCACCTTATTTAAGGTTGAGTAACTCTATGGATTTATAAATCATCAATGATTTAGGTAAAAACTACCGAAAAAGATGGTCTTGAAGTATTTACACTCTAAACCTTTATGTTGTTTTGCTTGAACCAATATTTCCCACTATCTCATTCTAGGGACTTTGGGCATAAAGGTGGGAAATTTCACTTTTATATAATTTTGAGTCTCTAAAAAGTTGGAAATATTATCAATATTCTTAAACTATTCCTCCAATTCCTATGGATCATTCATTCCTGGGAAGGATTTTGGTTTCTAGAGGAGAAAATCTTTGGACCGATCTTTATCTCCTTTAGTCTTGGGTTTCACTTCTGTAGCTTGATCTGAGGTAGGGACAATACCCCGATCCATGGAACTGACCAATAACACTATCACTTCAATAATATTCCGATATAACGAAGGGATTCCTCATGGAACATCATCCATAACACCCTCTTAAGGAACTCTAGGATGCCTTCTGGGGGGTATATTACTACATCAAAGAAGGAAGAGAGACCATCAGAAAAGTGAGAAAGCTTAGTTTTAACTAAGATAACATAGACAAAAAATTGAGATTAGATCAAAACTCAACATGAGACACACACTTCACAATATCCTATGGTAACTTAAGGCTCCTTATGATGAGAATTGACCAAACACTTACTCATAACCAACCCCTTAAGTCCCAAAAATCTTATCTCCTCTCTACTAGAACATCCCAAGACACAGGTACCATGGAAACAAAGCACCTATGATACTAATTTTTTAAGAATAAACTTGGGTCATCCTTGAATTGGACACTTGAGATAAACTATGGTAAGGCTCAAAGGGCATTCCTAATCACCACGGGCTAGTGACAAGTTCTTGGGCATCAAGAACTACCTTTGGAAATGATTTTCCCATAATAAACCAAAAAATAAATATATAACATATATAAAATAAATAAAATATTCCAATAAAAGTTCAAACATCAAAATTCAAAGAGTATAAAGAAAATACAAGTTCCCATCCATAAAAGGGTAACCAAAATAACTGAGATCAACAATAACCCATGTCCATGTGATATGAGGGCCAACATCCCACCATGTCACCACCAAACTCCCAAACCTAAGTAACAAAGATACCAACACCACCATGTTGTGCCTTTACTTACATCAGACAAAAAAAGATCTACACACACCCGAAGGTATGTATATGGTGTGATAAAAAAATCCCAGTAGGACCCCACCAATAATTTCATAAGAATTATTTATAAAAAAACCAATTATACTCATTAAATAAATATAAGTCATGAAATATAGTTTTAAAAAATTTTCAATAAAACTTGTAAATCCTTCTTTTTAGTACATTTTATAAAGCATGTGTAAATAAACTATATTCAAATCATTTATAAATAAACAATTTCTCAAAGAATTTATAAATAAACAATCCAAAAAGAGTACCATGGAAACTTGTACTAGGGTGGGTTAGGTTCAGGCTAGCTAAGACCCTCTCACCTTAGTGATCAAATTACTAAGTGTGCACAAATCTCTTGAACATGGGCCTAGGGAAGAGAGAATACCCCAATAAGAGAAACCTATATCATAAAAAAGTTTAGTTAGAGTTTTATTTTAAATTCATACTAGGTAGCTGCAAACTCTCCTAGAATTCTTATACTCTACCCCCTCCTAAGTACTCCATGTTCCCATGTTCCATAACCCACACTTGTAGGCCTTAGCCCGAATGGCCCGAAGGCATTATTTTTTATTTTATTATGGATAATCTCCCTTTTATGGGTTGAAGGGTAACCCGTATAAGACCCATAGGCCCAAGGCACAAGGCCTGAATGACTTACAATACATGACCCGTAGGCCCATCCCACTTGAACTGCCCCTCCCCAAAACTAATTTTTTTTATAAAACCACCTACCTCAAACACTTTTCACATCCAAAAACTGAATGAGATCAACATACCAATAGGAGTGAAGGCTCCTAAGAAGAAAAGAAGAGACCTAAACCTTGAAATATAAATCAAGAAACTATAATTAAACAATCTATAGATCAAAAAAGATAAGGAAAACTGCATACGAAGAAAATTGTTGAAAAAAATGAACGATGATATAGGTATATCTAGTATCTAAATTAATTTATCACAATATATCTATAAGAAAACCCATTAAATCTTGGCACAACCCATATATTTGGCCATAATATCCCCAATAGATGGTTCCTTTCAAGAAAAAGAGATAATATATAGAAAAAAGATAATGAATAATGAAGAAAGAGTTCTTAACTTGAGTTTCCTAGATCCAACACATCAAGATAAATTATAATTTATCTTTGTAAGGGTTTATATATCTAAAATATCCAAGAGGAATCCATAGAGTTGAGAGCCTAAGCTGTAGGAGAAAGAATGAGGTCAATGGGAGATGTTTCGGGTTTTAAAATAAATTTTCAGATTAATTAATTCCCATCATATGGTTTGTATGTACTTTTTTGTAAAATCATACACCAACCATGTTACTATTTCTATACATTGGAGAAACCACATGGTTTGTTTGCACAATTTGGATAACCGTGCGCTTGGTTTTATACGATGTAGTAGTCAAATGGTTTGGTCAAATGATTTTGATAAAAATTCACTATTTATGAAAAATTATACTTTCCTAATCCACAAAAAGCCTCAAGGTTTCCTAGTAATTCCACATGGTTTGACATAACCATGAACAAATCATTTATATGCCCAGAAAACTCTAAAATCTCCTAAAAATTACCCAGAATGACTTGATAATGGTTCAAAACAAAAGATGGTAAAAAAATAATATAGGTATCTAAAAGTGACACTAGCATGTGGTAATTTAATTTATATAAGTGAAAAAATTAATTTTAATATAAGTTTGTAAAATTCAATGAAAAACCATTTTTAGAAAAATTCATGTTTTCGGCATAAAAATGATTTTACACTAAAATTATGCATATTATTGTGTTTCATGAATTTAATCATATTATAATTAAACAAAGAAAAATTATATGACATTTATATAATTACAAAAATTAATGTAACCTTCCAACTAAACTATTAAATAGAAATATCCAAAAATAGTTTTTAATTAGAATAAAATACAACTTAAGTTCCAAAAAGTCCAGAATGAGTTTTCAAATTCAACATAATAGTTTTAAATGCTTAATTTTACCCCTTAAACATATATTTGATCAAACTAAAGGTTTAACATATTTTTAACAAATTCTTATATCATAATTATTTCATCAAAGTTACGATATTCACAAAAACTATATTTTTCACTATTTACAAAAAAATCAACCTTTTCATAAAAATCCAAAAAATTCACCCTAAGATAAATTTTTAAAATTTAATTCAAAATTGAATTTAATTTTATCAAATTGAAATTATAAAATTTATAAATTATTCATTTAAATATAAAACATAATATATAATAAAAATAATGTTTTTAAACAAAACATTTCTATTGAGCTGTAAATAATTAAAGTATTACTTCTTATAATTGATTTTAATAATTATGTTTCATTTAATTATACCATAATATATTTCAATTTTTATTATTTTTTTCACTGAAAAATAGGTCCAATAATGGACCAAATTCTAAAGAACCTGATCTAGAATCATTTTTTGTTTTGTAGGCTTTGATTTGACTGGTCGTGGGTCTAAAATGGTCTTATGGATCAAAAGTTATTTTCATTTGAAGTTATAATTTTGAAAATTTCTAGAAAGGGTGATTTTGGAACAAAGTACATAATTTCACAAAGCTCAATATTTTTAAAAAAATAATCTTTCATAAAACTCAAACCTTCATGAAACTTAATCTTTTATGAATAGAAGTTGGAGACATCAAAACTCAATCTTTCACAAAAATGATAACCTTCATGAAATTCATGGATCCTCTTGAATTTCATCAGATTTCCATAAATTTTGATCTTATGTGAGGATTTTAACTATCACAAAATGTATGTCTCCACCTCCATGATGCCTATAAATACCTCCTCAAATCATCATTTTGAAGTGGACTGCTGCCAGACTGATACATAACACTCTTAATTCATGAAACTCCAAGGAGTTTCATGAATTCATGTAACTCACTACACCCATGGACTAATATTTCATTAATTCCATCATTAAAAAGAATTTAATGTATGGTTAGGTGTTTTAGGATGTTTTGAGAAACTTCCATACATGAAGAATTTAGTTTGTGTAAGATGGTCATGCCTCACGAAGCTCTACTTTTCATGAAACTGCAAAGTTTTTTAAAATAGTGTTTTATATATCCATTTGGATCCCTCCATTAATTGAACATACTTACAAAAAATATGAGCACCTTCCCAAAACCCCTATCTTTCATGAAACCTTTCACAGAGTCTCCTACTTCTGTGCCCACTGGTCCATACCATCAGGGTTGTGCCCCTACACCCTCTCTTAGGATTTGTACCAAGTTGTGGTCCTAGGCCTCCTTCCCAATCAATTTTCTACCATCACAACCCCCCATTAAAAATGGAGTCACAGCACAAACTTCTCAAGCTATATTTTGGACATTTTGGGTTGTGATATATATAACACTACCTCCCATACTAGATATTACCATGAATCAACACACTCCTCATGGCTCATAAAAACACCTTGAGATGAGTTATTCCTATTGATATATCCACTATGACACAAGTCAATATAGAATTTTTTGTTTCTTCAAATAACTTGAGTCTAAATACTCCTCAGAAAATTCTTGAAATCCCACTGTCTGACTTATATGATAGATTAAACTAGAAAGATCTACTTTAATGTAACTCCCACACTAGCCATTTCTAGGCACCACCCACCTACTATAATATACCCTATATGAAAAGAATAAAATTAATCACGTGAAAAACAAAATATGGTTTATGCATCAAGCATAATATGTCTCATTTAATGATCATGAGATGACCCCCAAATAGTCCCCATGGGCCTCCTCATCAGGTGTAATCCCCAATCATATTTCTCAACCCACTAGCGGGTTGGGATTCCCTCATGACCCAACACAAGGATGAAATAATGGGAAACCTTATCATGCATTCCCCAAAAATATCCCTATCGATCCTAAGTGGTCCCCATGGGCATCCTTCATATATGTAACCCTCGATCATATCTTCTAACCCATCAGCAGATTGAGATTTCATAATGTCCCAACATGAGGAGTAAAGAATGGGAAACCTATCATAATAGCCCCACATGTATCCCCACTTCTCCTTGGTACCCCCCCTATGGTCCTCCTCCTATGGTGTAATTCCAAATCATATTCCTCAACCCATCAGTGGGCTGAGATTCCCTCATGACTTGATATGAGGAAGAAACAATGGGAATATCAATGCGTAAGCCCCAAAAAAATTTCCTTTCATATGATATTAAACTATGGACTCTCCCTATTAAATAAACATGGGACGCCTTATTTAATATGTGAAATATTCATTTTTTGTTGAATATAATACAACTCATGTGATATGTGTGTGATGATACCCCATATTTTGGGTATCTTCCACGCATAAGCCGCGATCATACAATCTCTTCTCCTAATAGCACCCTAGAAGCTTATCTACTTAAGACCCATTTATACCATCACTACTCCACAAAAGCACCCAGGCATCCTAGCTACTTAAGCCCCATTAATACCATCACTGATCCACAAATAGCACTTGGGAAACCCAGACATGTAATCCCCATTCATACCATCACTACTCCATAACAGCACCTAGGAAGACTAACTGCATAAGACCCATTCATACCATCGCTGATCTACAACAGTACCTAGGTAGCCTAGTTGAATAAGACCCACTCTTACCCAACATCCTCAGTACATGATGTTAAAATGTATCCCTACCTTTTGAAATGAACACAGGATGCCCTGTGTATGATGGGCATGGGATGACACCATTATGGGATGATCTACCTACACTAGGAATCCCTTATGCATAATCCCCACACTATCCCTTACTGTCGCTCCTTCTATGATGTGATAATTCTTGCCACATAATGCAAAACTATATAAAACAGTCATATCAAATGACCTTAAATTGTGTACCCAAACTGTATGGGTTTTGATCCCTATCTCCTAATAGGGTACGCGGGATGCCTCCTAGAGGTCTAATCCCGACACACCTGGGATACCTCACTAAGGTCTAATCCTAATACCCCAATACCACCATTAAATATCCATGTCCTCCTCCTATAATGTGGAAACTATGAAGTGTGATCATCTTTATATGGTATACACTCAACCTCACCAACCTATCCTCACATTAAAATAAACCCGTGACTAACTTTTCCTCACAAGACTTGAAACCAGTGACCGTGTCCCCACAAGACCCCAAACCCATGACCCCACCAAATGATCTAGAATCACTACCTTATGCAATTAACATGGTATAATCAAGGTAAAATACTCAAAATTATTATGCTTCTGGTGAAAATTACCCTATGATGGAAATAGTATGCCTTTTTTTCAACACCTAATATGCCTCATATATGAGATAACCTTGTTTTCAAAAGAGGAATACTTTATCGGTTCCCAACACACTCAACATCCATTGATGTCTAGATATGTCCAACATTACCATCAACTCTGACCAAAGGTAGCCACCCCATCATAATAAAAGTAGTGTAATTAACCAGTGTCCACCTCAATATAGAATTAGGAACAAGTTTCACAAAAATAAATCAAATCTATGAGGGCGACCCATACTAAGAAATGATCTCTAAGGAGGAATCCATAGAAGGAGGAACTGACATCCCATCAACCTGTTTCGATCAAGGAGCTGACATTACCATTCACAATGGTATATGCCACCCACTTTTGGAAAGTGGGAATGTGGGGAAACCAACAAACCACCCTGGATGAGGAGAAACTAGTCTAAGGAAATAAACCACTTTAGGAGAAACAGGGAAGGAAAAAATCACATTTCCATGACCTGATGTGTGACCCGAAATAAAGAATCAAAAAACAATTAAAACAAAACATTATTTTCTTTAGTTCATCATTGTGTGCATCAAATTCCATTGAACACATTGAATTTATTAAATAGAAATATATTTTAATATCTCAAGGTGTGAAATTCTACCCCCTTATAAGATTTTTTCCCTTGAAATTTTGTTACTCTAATGAAAAAAATGAGGATACCTCTGCCGCATTACCTCCTCGAGTTCCCATGTAACTTTATCAAATTTATGATTTGTCCATAGAACCTTAACATGGATAGTGTTCTTATTTTTGTATCACTTTATCTCTATGATAAAACATTTCTATTAGATTTTTCTTATAAGAAAGATCATTATCCAATAGTATGAAATCTAACTTAAGTACATGTGAAGGATCAAGTATGTACTTTCTCAATATATATATATATATATATAACACATCATGAAATTAGTATAGGTTCATTGGAAGTACCAAGCGATAAGCTACTATCCCTACCCAGTCAATAATCTCAAAGGGACTAATGTATTTGGAGCTCATCTTCCCCTTACTTATAAATTTAATAACCTTATTCTAAGGAGATATTTGTAATAATACCTTTTCTCCAACTTCAAAATCTATATCCCATTGATGGATATTGACATAGCTCTTCTATCAACTCTAAGATTCCCTGATGTGTTATTGAATGAATTTAACTTTCTATGTCATTTCCTTATCTAGATCAGGTTCCAATATCTTTCATTCTCTAACTTTATCCCAACATGCTGGAGTTCTGTACTTATTGCCACATAGGGATTCATAAGGATCCATATGAATGCTAAAGTGAAAGCTATTGTTGTAACAAAATTTAACTTGAAGAAGGTGTTGATCCCAATCTCCTTTTATAACATCCTGGCCTGAACCACCGGGTCCAAAATGGAATTCCACATGACCTCATGAGCATCTTCACTTATGAAATAGGATTTTGACCAGAAATAAGGGTCTAAATATGATAGTGGGGATACTATACCTTCTTTGTCATGTCATTAAGAAGGATAATAATGAACAATAATAAAATAGTGAATAAATAATCAGAGTTAAATGTAGAAAAATAAATAAGTGACATAGATATAAAAATATCTCCTAAAGTGGTAGACCTATCCAGGGTATAAGTAGTTGGTAAATAAAAGATAAGAAAATAAAAAAATAGCTAAGGGGTACTCTAGTGTCTATACTAGTATGATCTAACTTTGTTCTCCAATACTCAACCATCCACTATAGGGCCCTTACCCTTTTCTAAATCTCTAGTCATAAAATCTACAAGCACACCAAAATGCCCGATTAGGGTGTGAGTAAAAGACTTAGTAGGAAAACCAAAATGAATCCTTACCATAAGTATACAATATATATAATAGTGTATATCATGAAATAAGTAGATACTAAATAAATATACATGTGTCAAGTCATCGTGTGGTGACCAAGCTTCCATGATACCCGAACTCACCTCCTTCAGTTAATTTTTAGTAAGGATGTTGATATGTTTTGTACCTATATCATGGTAACCAAGCCCACACCACCCAGCTAGTGGTTTTCATTAGAACAACGCATGATTCGTCATGTCAAAGATCATCCCAACCTTCTGATGATTTTCATAGGAACATTTCACGTTCTATCAGGTCAATGCCCTTCCTTCTTAACCGTTTAATTATACACAGACCAAGTCCATAGGAATCCATGTCTGATATCTTCCAGAAAGAAACTATGATTTACCCTATATAGGGGTATCCATGTCCACCTTTAAGGATGTTTGGACTGTGTCAAGTTGGGTAACCAACCTCTAATTCTTTCCCATCTACATGGGTATCCATGCCAACCTTTAAGGATGTTATAACTGCATAACTCCCAACCTCAAGGATCCACCTCTGTATCTCAATGACTTCCAACTGGCCACTATGCTTTCCCCTTTATAGGGGTAGCCAAATCCACCTTTAAGGATGTTAGGACTGAGTTAGGTTGGGTAACTGTGTACACCCAACCTCAAGGATCCACCTAAGTATCTTGATACATATACCAAAATTCCACAGTCTATGCAACACACAAACAATATATTTCATAACAGAGAATGATAATCCACACCAAGATTAAATTCCGGATAACCACACATAAAAAAGTAAGCCCACAACTACCCACATACCCAAATGCATCTTAGAACAATCATGGGTTATTACAACATAAATATCATATGATGATAACATCATATATACAAGGCCCATAATGGTAAGGAACCTCCTACCTCAAAGTCGTCGAAAACAATGACAAGGAATAACCACCCTGTGTGGTTCAAAAGATAGAGTGTAAACCTTAATAGTTAAGAACACCACCTCATGGGCATTATTATCATAGTTCCTGGAACGTCAACACTCTATGTTTACTAAGGGTTCCTAGAACCAAAACCAACTATTTTACTTTAAGAAGAAATAAAATATCATATGCGATGATACTTTCTCTCCTGTATAATTTCCAAATTATCATTTAGGTCAATGCATGCGCTAACAATATCCTACTCAAGAATAATTATAAAACCACATTTGATAATTAATATCTCCAAATTAATTTGAGAACACAAGTTTTATTCCTTATAATTATTCTTAAAAAAATTATAAAATTATTCCTGATATTTTTTATAATTATCCTCTAATAATTTGATATTTAGTTAATTGATAATTTTCATATAATTACACTTAGATAATTTGTATAATTATATTATAATAATTTTTCTTATAAATTATCCTTAATAATTCAATAAATATCTTTTGATAATTTTTCATAATTCATCCTTTGATAAACTCATAATTATCTTCTAGAAATTTTAATAATTTATCCTTTGATAAATCTATGCGATTACCCTTTCATAATTTTGATTCTATAAATTATCCTATGATAATATAGAAATCATAATTTTATAATTTTAATAATTATCCTTTAATAATCTAGTAATTATTTATTGATAATCATTCACAATTATCCTTGATAATTTTTTTGCATAGAAAGTGTTTTATAAATATTGTAATTATCTTTGATAATTTAACACAAATATATTTTTATAATTTATAATAAAATATCCTTTGATATATAATATTTGGAAAAAAGATTAATTTAAATATAAAAAACATTCCTTGCCGCCTTCATAAATAATATTTGGATTAAATTTCTGCTTGTCGAGATGAATCCAATGACACTAACAGTTCATTAATTTGATCAATATCAAATAATATTTCGAAGAAATAAGTTTATATAAATAATAAAAATAAAATGAAAAAACAATAAGAGGGAGGGAGGGAGGGAGATATGGATATAGGGAGAGAGATGCGTGAATGGGAAGAATTTCATACACCTAGCACCACCCCCAAAATCTCATTTTTATGTTTTTTTTCAAAATTCCCCAGTTAATATTTTCCTCTCTCCATTATTCTATACACCTATGGAATTTAAACTCCCCCATTTACTTCCTATGTAGCGCCCCCTTATTATTATTTATTAATTTTTTTCTACATCTTAAATCCATTTAACCAAACATTAAATATATATTAAAATCCATCCATATCTATATATATATACTCATTATATACACACACACCCATACATATATAACCCATGTATACACATTATATATATCTATACACACCTATATATATATATATATAACCAAATACACACACACACACACAGATATATATATATATATATATATATATATATTTATCCCATACACACACACACACATCACATATATATATATATATATATATATATATATATATATTCCATACCTGAGTGCTCAGAAATTGTGCATGACACCTAGGCTGAAACTGAGCATAATAACAATCCAATTGTTTTCCTCTCTAAAATGAAAAATCTGAAGGCTATTTTGAAGGAATGGAGGTGTAAGTGTTTTACCCACCTTGATGAAGAAATTTATACATTGGAGGGAACTCTACTTTTTTTTCAAGAGGAAATCACCAAAAATGAATTTTCTAAAGGAGTTTCTTAAGAGGAAGAGATATCTTCCAAGATCCAAAATCTTCTAAGGATCAAAGGAAACATCCAAATTGATTTGTTAAAGACTAGGTGGCTCAATAATGGTGATAGGAACACTAAGTTTTTAAATGATCTCCAAATGTTCAAAAGAGATTGCAAGCCCATCTCCCTTTTTAAAGATGGAGATCAAATCCTCAATGAAAGACAATCCCTTGCCAACCACATCATTTCCTATTAGAGAATATATTCAATGGGACACCAAGATCTATGGATCTATGGGAGGGAATCATCCTAATGCTTCTCATTGTGGCTGAAAACTCTCTCCTCACCTCAATTTTGTTGAATTTTGAAACTAAAGAAGCAATCTTTGGTCTTAACAAGGATAGATCTCCAAGGTTGGATGGTTTCACAAACCATTTCTTCCAGCACTTTTGGGAGGTCATCCAGCATGATCTTTGCAATCTGGTCAGGAACTTCTTTAGGGGTGACTGCTTTACCTAGGGATTCAATGCCCAATTTATTTCCCTCATTACAAATATTGAGAATGAAAGAGATATCAACCAATTAAGATCAGTTGCGCTTTTCAAAACAATTTACAAAATCATCACGAAGGTCTTGTCCAACAGAATAACACAAATTTCAAGAAAAATAATTTCTTGTAACCAATCTGGATTTTTCAAAGGAATAAACATTTAGGATTGATTAATTACTACCTCAGAGTGCATGAAACTGCTAAGGAAATCTATAGGGGGGATATTTCTCTTAATATTGACATTAGAAAAGAATTCGATATTATGGACCGGGGCTTCATCTGCAATGTCCTTAATAGTTTTGGATTCAATGCAAAATTTATCAGCTGGATAAAATCTCTTCTCTGGTTTTCCCACATCTCCATATTAATTAATGGATCCCTTGAGGGATAATTAAAGTGTTCCAGAGTGGTGAGGCAAGGAGACCCTATCTTTTCCATTATCTTTTCCATTGCTGAAGACTATCTCAGAAGGATTCTTCTCCATATGGTGAATAATAGTGATCTGAAAACCATCCAGGTAGCATGAGGTATTTCAACTCCATCTCATTTACTTTTTTCTGATGATATTATCATTTTTTACTTAGGGGTATAGGATAAATATTTAAAATATCAAGAAATCAATCTTTCATTACGAGGGGGTCTTAGGACATGAGGTCAGTTGGAAAAAATCTTCCATATACTTTGGAAAGAACATATCATCATAAAGAAATCTTTGCATGATCAATGAATTGGGTGTTAGAGAGGGATCTCTTCCCTTCACCTATCTTGGTGCACCCATGTTATGGGGAAGACCACATGCGTCCTACTTCATTATTATATTGAGTTAGGTTTGAAGATATCTGGCCTTCTGGAAGGGTAAATATCTCTCACTTACTAGAAGGGCCTACCTGGTTAAGCATGTGATTGTATAAAAAATGGTCTACTCCTTCATGGTCTACTCCTGTACCTCCTCAGTGATTAAGGTCATAAATACCATAATGATGATTTTTTTTAGAGTGGAAGCATTCTGGGATGAAGTATTGTAACTGTCTCATGGAAGACTTGCTACTTGCCTTATGCTTTGGGGGGCATAGTCATAAAAAATATGTCTCTTTTCAATCAGTCCCTGTAATCCCAGTTCTTATAGAATATTCTCAGAAAAATTTGGAATCTATGGATTTTCATAGATCTAGGTATGTGGATAAACTCAAATTAAGAAGAAATTGCTACATGGAATCCTCTGTATGGCCTGGTCTCAAGATTGTCTCACAAAAATTATTCAGGCATGCGCACTGGCTAGCCAATGCCAACTCCTCCCTTAAATTTTGGACTGACAACTGGACTGGAAGCCCTGTCATGGATCATCAATATTCAAATGAACAAGACACTAATTAAAATATCTCTATAAAGGATCAAATGACTAACTTGAATGCCCTCCCAGATGACATCAAGCAGATGGTTCTTGATTATGATTTTTTTAAGCCAGGATGACATGCTCATTTGGGAGTCAGACCTGAATGGTAGCTTGAATCTAAGGTTTTTTACAGTCATATGGTTCAAGGCCCTCACAAATGGTTTGGAACCCTCCACAAAAATGGATTATCCTTTTAAGGTTCACACTATTTTGGAGGCTGAAATATAACAAAATTTCTTTTAACTCAAACCTTCAATAAGTTGGTGTTTCCCTTTGCTCGTGGTGCATGCTCTGTCACCAGCACCATAAAGATATCAATCACCTTTTTCTCTCATGAAAAATTGCCTCTTCACTATGCCAATATGTCTTCGATTTGTTTGATGTTCAAGCTACAAGAACTGGTTCTATCCGTGACCTATTAACCGAAATTCTCAATACTCAGATGTCCATGCAGCTTGTCGTGTTATTCAAAGTGATCTGTATTGAACTGATTCATGTTATCTGCAAAGGCAGGAATAAAGTGCTTCATGAAAAGGCCCTCTTGAGCAACAAAAAATCCTATGATGACATTCTGATGGCTGCGCAAAATGCCAATTCCCTGCATGCAGGTTGCTGAAACAATTCAGTGAAAGACTTCTTGGTCTTGAGAAGTCTGAAGGTGCAAGGCAACTATCCCTACCCTCACCATACTATTGAGGCCTTCTGGTATCCCCCTTTCGCTGGATATATTAAATGCAACTCCGATGGATCCTCGATGGGAAACCTAGGGCCAGCTGGCCATGGTTCTATCTTCAGGGACTCCTATGGGGAAGTGATTGGTCACCAATATGGTCCTTGCGGTACTGCACTATAACTTGAGGTTGAGATGATGGGTCTGATTAAAGCTGTCAACCATGCAAATCAAAGAAACTGAGACAATATCTGGTTTAACTGTGACTCCACAGCCATTGTCCAAGATATCAAAACCAGGCAAGTCCACCTCTCTTGGCACCTATCAACGAAATGGGTGAACTGTTTCAATCAACTCTCCACAATGAGTTACATCATCACACATGCACTATGGAAAAATGGATATTTGCGACGGGTCAGAGGCCCATCGCAAATAACTCGTCTAAATAGGGTATTTGCGATGGGACAATATATCCGTCGCAAAAGGTTTGGCATGAAATACGTGCTAAACCGCATGCAAAGGTATTTGCGACTAGTTCCTATTCCCGTTGCAAATAACCGACGATGGTTTTTAGTATTTGCGATGAGATACTTGTCCCGTCGCAAATACTTTGTCGGCAGGTACCCATTTGCGACGGAACCCGTCACAAATAACTTTTTAATGACTGACTGTAATTAATGCGGACAGAGTCATTTGCGATGGGATACCCGTCACAAATACACCCATCGTAAATAATCCAACCTATATATACCACATCCGTTTTCCTCTCATTTCACTCTTTACTCAACTTTTTTTTCTCTCTCTCTCTTTTGGATTTTTTTTCTAAATTTTTTCATAGTTTAAACTTTTAAATCAGCGCATAATCTGCGACTTTGATACTCGAAAAGCTTCAGTTTCAAGGTATTTATCTACTTTTTTATTGTTTAGTTAATTTATTTTATTTTTAAATTATTTATAATTTTTTTAATTAGATGTAATTTAATTAAATTAGAATTAGATATTTGTTTTTTTGGTATTTATTTTTATGAACAGTTATACCTAAGTGTTAATTAGTAATAAATTGTAATAATTAGTAATAGTTTTAAATAATTTCCAATAAATAGTAATAAATTGTAATAAATAGTAATAAATTTTAATAATTAGTAATAACTAGTATTAATTAGTAATAACTAGTAATAGATTATATTAATTAGTAATAAATTGTAATAATTAGTAATAATTAGAAAAAATTAGGAAAAATTTGTAATAATTAGAAACAATTCGTAATAATTAGAGATAATTCGTAATAATTAGAAACAATTAGTAATAATTAGAAATAAATAGAAGAAATTCTTAATAATTAGAAATAATTCGTAATAATTAGAAATAATTTGTAATAACTAGAAATAATTCATAATAATAGAAATAATTCTTAATAATTATCAATAATTCATAACAATTAGAAATAATTCGTAATAATTGTCAATAATTTGTAATAATTAGTAATAAATTGTAATAATTAGTAATAATTAGTAAAAAACTGTAATAATTAGAAATAATTCGTAATAATTAGAAATAATTCCTAATAACTAGAAATAATTCGTAATAATTATCAATAATTCGTAATAATTATCAATAATTATGAATAATTAGTAATAAATTGTAATAATTATTAATAATTAATAAGAACTGTAATAATTAATAATAATTAGTAATAATTAGGATTAATTAGTAATAATTAGGATTACTTAGTAATAATTAGGATTAATTAGTATTAATTGGGATTGATTGGTTTTAATTAGGATTAATTAGTATTAATTAGTAATAATTAGTATTAATTAATAATAATTAGTAATAATTAATAATAATTAGAATTAATTAGTAATAATTAGGATTAATTAGTAATAATTAGTAATGATTAGAATTAATTAGAAATAATTAGAAATAATTATAAATAATAAGGATTAATTACTAATAATTAGTAATAATTAGTAATAATTAGGATTAATTATTAATAATTAGTAAAAATTAATAGTAATTAATAATAATTATCAATAATTAGTAATAATTATCAATAATTAGGATTAATTAGAAATAATTATCAATAATTAGGATTGATTAGTAATAATTAGGATTAATTAGTAACAATTAGTATTAATTAGCAATAATTAGGATTAATTAGCAATAATTAGGATTAATTAGCAATAATTAGGATTAATTAGTAATAATTAGGATTAATTAGTAATAATTAGTAATAATTAGGAATAATTAATAATAATTAGCCATAATTATCAATAATTAGGATTAATTAAAAATAATTATCAATAATTAGGATGAATTAGAAATAAATTTTAATAATTAGAAATAAATTACAATAATTAGAAATAAATTGTAATAATTAGTAATAATTAGAAATAATTAGTAATAATTATAAATAATTAGTAATAATTAGGATTAATTATCAATAATTAGTAATAATTAGTAATAATTAGTAATAATTATCAATAATTAGTCATAATTATCCATAATTTGGATTAATTGGAAATAAATTGTAATAATTAGAAATAATTAGAAATAATTAGTAATAATTAGGATTAATTATCAATAATTAGTAATAATTATTATTAATTATCAATAATTATTAACAATTAGGATTAATTAGTAATAATTATGATTAATTAGTAAGAATTAGGATTAATTAGTAATAAACATGATTAATTAGTAATAATTAGGATTAATTAGTAATAATTATGATTAATTAGAAAATAATTAAGATTAATTAGTAATAATTAGCAATAATTAGTAATAATTAGGATTAATTAGAAATAATTAGTAATAATTAGAATTAATTAGGATTAATTAGTAATAATTAGTAATAATTAGGTTTAATTAGAAAAAATTAGTAATAATTAGGTTTAATTAGAAATAATTAGAAATAATTAGTAAAAATTAGTAATAATTAGTAATAATTAGGAAAAATTAGTAAAAATTAGTAAAAATTAGTAAAAATTAGGATTAATTAGTAATAATTAGGATTAATTAGTAAAAAATAGGATTAATTAGTAATAATTAGCATTAATTAGTAATTATAACATCCCAACCCAGCTCACCTCTAAGACGATGTCTAGAACGGTGCATCACATGACCTCAAGCACATCTCCCCGGACGCAAGAGACTACCGAGTAGCAGTGAGGGCCTTTTTAATGTGTCCATGGGGGGAGACTATGCCCTCATAGGTAATAGGTAATACACACCGGAAGTAAACAGAAATTAATAATAAATAGTGGAAGCATATAAATGAATAATTTACAATAAAAAAGAAATAAATAATCCCAACTGAATACATAATAAATGCAGAAGTTGATAAATAAAACCAGGTACAAAAATGATGTCATGCTATGATGTCAGTCTAAACTAAAAGCATATAAAACAGAAACCCAAGCATACTATCAAATAAAAAGAAAAGACACAAAGTGCTACAACTGTATCACGAGAAAGGCTCGGTCCTCTGCCATAGTATCCATCCTAAGCAGCAAGATACAATCAAGCATCGGAAGCAGCACACTTCCCTTTGTCAATACCTACAAGCATATAATATACTCGGGTGTCAATGACGCCTGAGTAGGGCGTGAGATAAAATCCTAGTAGGATGGCACCCACGGTGTCTAAACCTTTCCATTTCATGCATTAATAAAATATAGTATATAATTATATAATAAATGCAAATAATTAATTACGTGCAATAAAGTAAAATAACTTGGCCTAGGTTCCCAAAGGCACTCGTTCCTAATCACCTGCTTCAGACTAAGCTGGAAATCTAAAAGGAGTACCTATAAGCAGGATATAGATCTATATGTATATAAGTATGGAAAAGCAAGGTAAAACAAGGAAAAGACATACCCCAAGTTTGTACTTTAACTTGGGGTCTAAGCCATGTGTTAACCAAGTGTGCTTCACATACCAGAAAATATCACCAATCTCAAGAGACTCAAAGAGGAATTAATATAAACCTTCTGTGCATCATTATTAAGGTTCAAGTTGAGAGTTAGAGTCTGAGCCCGTCTCGAAGGTATCACCACAGAACATCCTTCAAATTATCCAATACCACAATGCCCATCCAAGACAATATTTTGAACGACCAAGTATCGCTCGAGGCATGGATTTACCATGAGTCTGTCCCAATCTCGCAAAAAGGGGTCGAGCACCATCCGAGACTGGCTTAGCCACATTGCCAACAGATCTTTCCCGATGGGCCCTTTTGAAACTGGTATCACTCATAAGTATTAGAAAGTCTGGTGAAGTCTCAGCTTGAAAAAGCCAAGGACAACGCCCCCAGCACATAGAGGTAACCAGTCAGTAGCAGAGGGTCTAAGAGTGACCCTTAATATGAGACCCACCTCCTTTCCCTGACCTAAATTTAATTAATGTTTTCACAGTAGTACATATGACATAATAATATGAAATTGTAGCTTGAAATCTAAAAAAATACACTCGTGTATCACAAGGTATAAATTAAACATTACAGCTTAACAATCTGAAAAAGGCAACATACTGCATCAATATAAGCAGATAAATACACCTTTTAATAAATAAATAATTCAGCACAAACAAATACGAAACTTCCAACAATTTAAAGTTTGTAATTAATCTAAATTAATTATTTAAATTAAACACAATAAAAATAGGTTGCGCAACACATGAAGTTAATTAAATTAAATGTTCAGGCATGTACATTTAAATAAACAAATAATTCAGCACAAACAACTAACAAAGATCCAACAATTCAAGGTTCATAATTATTATAAAATAATTATTTAAATTAAACACAACAAAAATAGGCTACGCAACACATGTGGTTAAATGAATTAAATACCCGGGCTAACAGAATTTATACCGACCACGTCGGCACACCCAAAGGGGTGTCCGACCACATTGCAACAATTTAAACAATTTAATTCATGATCAATAGGGATGCAACAATTAGGTGAAACAACTAATTTAAAGAAATTAGGTGAATTTGCACAAAGTTGGTAGGCACCGACTAACGACAAAACAGTTCATTTTTATAAATCGCAATGAGACAGAGGGAAAGAGAGTAGACGCCCTACCTTATGATCATAGATGATCCTATGATCCGCAGTAGGCTTTGATTTGACTTAAAATGGAAGAAAATAGATGATTTTAGAAAAACCCCAAATAGGGTAAATTCCTTCCGCGGAAAACTGTGAAAAGGATAGAAAAGAAGATCGTATGATTCATAGTGCGTGGGATAATCCTTACCGAGAGGTTCATAACGCACCTGACGACGAAGAAAACAGACGACAAATGGAGATGAAACAATCTTCCTAAGACATGAGAAGTTGGTGCGCACCACCTAGGGAGGAGGGGTGTGCCACACACATGAGGGGAGGAGAGGAAGAAAAGAATGAAAGAAAAAGGAAAGAAAATAAATAAAAGAAAAAAAAGAAAAAGGGAAAAAGGAAAAATAAAATAAAATAAAAATAAAATAATAGAGGAGGGAAGGAAAATAAAAATAAAAATAATAAAAATGGTTAGACCCATTTTTAATTATTTCTATATACTCCCCATTCCTGATTTTAATTTTATTTATTTATTTTCATTCTTTTTCCATCTATTTTAATTTATTTAAAATTTATTTAATCCTTTTTAATTATTTTTAACCCGAACGCTGTGCTAGGATGTGATGTAAAATTTTACATAATATCTGAGCCATCATTTAATTAATTTTAATAGCTGATCGGGACCCACAACAGGGCGCGTAGGCATGCGCCCTGGGTCGCTTTAATGATTTGGACTAAAAATTTAAATGGTCTTCACCTTGATTTAAGTTGAGATATTCCAAGCATTTATGTGGGCAATTAATAATATTTTATCTGACCTAACAATAAATATCGACCCATATATATACGTGTTATATATATATATACACATCTGTATATTCATATACATACACCCGCACATGTATATATAACTATATATATATATATATATATTTAATTTCATATATATATATACAGAAATGTTTTTGTCCCAATCTAATAATAATATCTATAATTAAAATTATTATTATTTAATACAATCTATCAATGACACCATTAATATTTTAAAAACAATAACCATTAAAACAAGGATAACAGTTATTAAATTAATATTGATTGCGCATTTGTATTTAATTGAAACAATTAATAATATAACATTTATTACATTTCTCGGTTATTATTTACACCGCGACACAATTTATTAATTGTGGAAGTGCATTCTTTTATTTGTTGCCTTCAACGAAAATAATAATATTAATAATAAAATTATTATTATTATTTCTAAATGCCAACAAAAATTTTTATAACCCAAATAAATTATCTTTGGGTGCGATATGACCAAACGTCTGGCGCTCGCAAAGACTATACCCTGTCTAGGGTAAACCCCACATCCTGGAACTATTGGTGGTATCAGATTTTTCATTCGACGTACTGTTTATGAGAAAATAATTATTTATTATATAAAAAATGGAATAATATATTAATTAAAAATAAATAGGGTATTATCACGTGTGAGGTTGACAAACACCTGACGAAAATCAAGGTTATACCCTTCCTAGGGTAAACCTGGCGTTCTGGAGCTAACGGTGGTTTCAAATTTCTCATACGATGCACCATTTGAGAGTTATTTAATTTTTTTGAAAAAAAACACACACACGTATGAATAAAATAAATTTAATATTTTTATTCTATCAACGTCGAGAGTCTAGGGTCTCGGAACCCCGTGCTGACTCATTGTCTAACTCTGAAAATATTACATAGAATATTCCAAATATTTTTAAGGCTTTTAACCCTTATTTAATTTGTTTCTATTTTGATTTTCAATCTAATTAATTTAATAAAAATTACTTAAAAGACACATCATAGTGTCAACTATCAGAGATAAAAGTTCTGATGCTTGATTTTAAAAACCGATCTGCCCAGTTAACAGAAAATTTTTATTTCCTACGATTTTTCATCTAGTTCAAAACACAGAACATTAAAACCTTCCCACCTTAGAACTTCTCGTCCCTAGGAAGCCTTTGAGGACAACATAACCTTCATCTGATACACAAGGTTCGTGAAGTCTTACACAAATGGTTATGTTGTATCTCTAAACCCCTAATGCACGTTCAAGAATTAGTTAGGAAAACATCACAAAAGTCATTAAGATCTGAGTCAACACTCATTTTCCAATTGAAATACCAAGACAATATTTATCCAAGACCTTTTTGCTAGAGACATGACCTTGTTGTCATCTCATTAACTTCTAGCCAAAGTTACTTCTCAACTTAGATTTTAAAGTTAGAAAGGGGAAATTTTTTGAGTCACAACACCTTCCAGCATCAAAATTTCCTACAAGGCATTCCCTTAAGCATTATAGCGATGCTTCTCATGTGATTTCCGAAATAGATAAAACTGTCGATTACCATTGACCTAAAATCCCAATTCGATCCAGTTTTTTATGAAAAGCCCTGGTCAACACAAACCACACTCATCACATCTGAAGACGTGCCAGGAAAAGGTCCTTCACTGACCGATTCATTGAGCAAGAGAGAGAACTAGTCAAGCCACTCTGACCAACCATTTAAGAAGATGCTCAGATTAGACGAACAATGTTTTATGAACTAAATAGTGATGCCTTCTTCCAAGGTATCTTGAATTCACCACGGACACGTCCATAGAAATTAATACCTGACTTCCGGTGACATTCCTTGATTTAGGCATCACCGAGCCCGACAAGAAAACTGGGTAACCACATATTGACACAACAGGAGTGAAAATAAATAATGCAAGGTGGTCCATACTCCATATTTACGAGTGAGACGTTGGTACAAGGACAAGATGAACATATCAAAACATTGACCGATCCCAGAGCAGCATCGTCCTGGCGGTCAAGTTAGATTAAATAGTTAGTGTACAAGAGTTCATCAGGAATTACCACACAGAAATACAAAGGTCACTCAAGAATAAACAAGCCTTGATAAGAATAATGCATCAGTGTGCAAAACTGAGAAAACCACCCTAAATAAGACCAACAACTTTTAAAGCTTTAGCATGGCATAAGACCAATGCTCTCTTAGTTCATCAAGGATGAAGGAAAGATAGGGGACATGCTCATCACTTAAGGAAGATTACATTAAGAGGATTTGGAGATTACTATAAGGAAAACATTTAAAAAATTGGCATGAAAGCCCAACCCAACTAGATGGTGTGTCAAAACACTAAGTCTCTGGAAGTTATCCCGAGCATTGGGATGAACTTGATTCCTTTAACAGAGAAGTCACTGTACTATAGAGATGACTCAAAACTTATTTAACAATGCAAGACTTGATGATTACACTGAACTCATCTGGTTCATCACAACGTTAAGCACTCAACAACACCTCATATGTGAACACATACTACCCTAAGGTGATAAAAAATAAAGATGACTTTAACTTAGATAACGATGTACTGAGTCATCCATCGTTGTGTAGAAGAGAGGGTTGAATTACCTATGGAGAAACTAACCATTCCTAAGGCATGCCTAACCTAATGGAAATGAGAATTACCCGATGCTCAAGCATGAAACAAAAGTCAAGGAAAACATGACCACCCGTCCAAACAAGGGTGTCATTTTAAGTAAGGGGGTCTGACAAGGTACAACGAGACATGAATGGTTAAGTTTCAAAGCAACTCAAGGAGAAACTCAAACTACCCGTATACCAGGGTCTTAAATAGAGGACATCACTACAGGTTCCATATCCAATCCCTTTATATTTAATCACATTTAATCTTTAATCACCCAAAAATTTAATCAAAACATCAAGTACCATTTTTCAAAACAAAACACAAGGTACTTGATCTTAACCAACGCCTCAAGGAAAAAACAATCAAGTTTTATAAAACTCCATTTTAAAACATTTTACATTAATTGACATCCCATATTTAATTTGGAAATCTATCACATAAATTCCTTTTAAGAAGATAAGGTGACCTACAAGGTCCCACTAAACCAACCTGGGTTCATTAGAATGAAAAAAAAAAAAAATAGTTGTTTAATTATTAAGAGTCACAACACCCATACCGAGTTATCTCATAAGGAACATGAATCAACTATCCTACTTAGTCCTAGTTGTGCCTTTAGGTAGTTAACCAACTCATTTGAAATTATAACATGATCAAACACATATCAGCCAAGATATATGGGTGACTATCAACCTAATAAGTGATTACACACTTTATAGTTTTTGGAATTTGGATCCCATTTAAAGGAAACCAATAAAATTTATCAAAGCAACCAATTATATAACAAACAAGATAGCAGGTCATTACAAGAAGCTAACAGAGAGAGACATGTTGTAATCACAGAAGCATAACATTTTAATCATAGAGACATGATAATAGGCACAAAAACACGATACAAGGAAAACATGGTATGAAATAGGCAGCATGAAAACAGGATAGCATGCTAAATATATCACTAAAACATTGTATCTAAAATGGAATGCTAAATAATTAAAAGATATGGCATACATTCAAGGCACACAATTTGAATTAACAGGAATCCTAAAATGCAACTACATGGAATGGAACTATACATGACATGTGAATTCATATGTGCCTATTATGATGCATGCAATGCTTTATCCTTAGCTTAATAAGCCAAGGGTAAAATACTATAAGGTTTATAAATCATAATAAGCTAAAATTACACTAATCACTCGAGGTGAAATCAGATAAACTGTAATATCAAAAATCATGAACATCAATTCCCAGCCCTGAACACTTGGTCATTTCCCGTACATGGGTGATTAGTCCCAGGCATAACTATTAACTAAGCACAAACACATTCCTAGTCTCCTATATACCAACCCAAAATTGTAAGACAAAAAAAATACCACCTATGATACCACTTTGTAATATCTTGACCCAACTCACCTCTAGGACGGTGGCTGGACCGGTGCATCACATGACCTCAAGCGCATCTCCCCAGATGCAAGAGGCTACCGACTAGCAGCGATGACCTTTTTAACGTGTCCATGGGGGAGACTATGCTCTCATAGTTATACACAATGGAAGTAAAAAACAATTAATAATAAATAGAGGAAGCATAAAAATGAATAAACTACAACAAAAAGGAAATAAATAATCACAACTAAATACATAATAAATGCAGAAGCTGATAAATGAAACCAGGTACAAAAATGATGTCATGTTATGATGTCTGTCTAAACTAAAAGCATAGAAAACAGAAACCCAAAAATAATATCAACTAAAAAGAAAAGAAACAAAGTGCGACAACTGCATCACAAGAAAGGCTCGGTCCTCTACCCCAGTCTCTATCCTAAGTAGTAAGAAACAATCATGAATCAGAAGTGGAACACTTACCTTTGTCAATACCTACAAGCATATAATTTACTTGGGTGTCAACGATGCCCAAGCAGGGAGTGAGATAAAATCCCAGTAGGCTGGCACCCACAGTGTCTAAACCTTTCAATTTCATGTAGTAATAAAACATAGTGTGTAATTATATAATAAATGTAGATAATTAATTATGTGCAATAAAGTAAAATAACTCTGCCCGGGTTCCCAAAGGCACCCGTTCCTAATCACCTGCTTCAGCCTAAGCCGACAATCTGAATGGAGTACTTGTAAGCAAGATGCAAATCTATATGTATATAAGTTTGGAAAATCAAGGTAAAATTAGGAAAAGACATACCCCAAGTTTTTGCTTTAACTTGGGGTCTAAGCCATGGGTTAACAAGGTGTGATTTAACATACTAGAAAATATCACCAATATCAAGAGACTCAAAGCAGCATTAATACAAACCTTCAGTGCATCATTATTAAGGTTCAAGTTGAGAGTTAGAGTCCGAGCCCATCCCGAAGGTATCACCATAGAACATCCTTCAAATTATCCAATACCACCAAGCCCGTCCAAGGAAATCTTTCAAAAGACCAAGTATCGTTCGAGGCATGACTTTACCCTAAGTCCGTCCTGATCTCGCAAAAAGGGGTCGAGCACCATTCAAGGCTGGCTTAGCCACATTGCCAATGGATCTGTCCTGATGAGCCCTTTTGGAACCGGTATCACTCAGAAGTATTAGAAAGCCAGGGGAAGTCTCGGCCTGACAAATCCAAGGAAACCACCCCCCAAAACATAGAGGTAACCAGTCAGGAATGGATGGTCTAATCATGACCCTTAATACGGGACCCACCTCCTTTCCTCACCCTGAATTTAATTAATGTTTTCACAGCAATAGATATGACCTAATAAGCATATGAAATTAGAGCTTGAAATATAAACAGATACTCCCATGCATCACAAGGTATAAATTAAATATTTCAGCGTAACAATATTAACAAGGCAAGATACCGCATAAATATAAAAAGATAAATGCACCTTTTAATAAATAAATAATTCAGCACAAACAACTACCAAATATCGAACAATTAAAAGTTCATAATTAATCTAAATTAATTTTTTTAATGAAACACAACAAAAATAGGACGCACAACACATGCAGGTAATTAAATTAAATACTCGGACATGCACATTTAAATACAAAAATAATTCATCACAAACAACTACCAAAGATCCAACAATTCAAGGTTTATAATTATTCTAAAATAATTGTTTAAATGAAACACAACAAAAATAGGTTGCGCAACACATGCAGTTAAATGAATTAAATACCCGGGCTAACAGAATTTATACCGACCACGTCGGCACACCCAAAGGGGTGTCCAACCAGGTTGAAACAATTTAAACAATTTAATTCCAGATCAATAGGGCTACAAAAATTAGGTGAAACAACTAATTTAAAGAAATAAAGTTAATTTGCACAAAGTTGGTAGACACCGACTAACGACACAATGATGCGTTTTTATAAATCACAATGAGATGAAGGGAAAGAGAGTAGACGTGTTACCTTATGGTTACATATGATCCTACGATCCGTGGTAGGTTTTGATTTGACCTAAAAAGGAAGAAAATAGATGATTTTAGAAAAACCCCAAAATAAGGTAAATTCCTTCTGCGATGAACTACACAAAGGATAGAAAAGGAGATTATATGATTCTTGGTGTGTGGGATAATCCTTACCGAGAGGTTCACAACGCACCTGACGACGAAGAAAACAGACGACGAACAAAGACATGATGATCTTTTAAAGAGAGGAGAAGGTGGTGCACACCACCAAGGGAGGAGGGGTGTGCCATGCACAAGAGGGGAGGATAGAAAGAAAAGAAGGAAAGAAAAAGGAAAGAAAAGAAAGAAAAAAAAAAGAATAAGGGAAAAAGGAAAAATAAAATAAAATAAAAATATAATAAAAGGGGAGGGAAGGAAAATAAAAATAAAAATAATAAAAATGGTTAGACCCATTTTTAATTATTTTTATATTCTCCCCATTCCTGCTTTTAATTTTATTTATCTATTTTTATTCCTTTTCCATCTCTTTTAATTTCTTTAAAATTTCTTTAATCATTTTTAATTATTTTTAACCTGAACGCTGCACTAGGACGCGACGTAAAATTTTACATAATGTCCGAGCCATCATTTAATTAATTTTAATAGCTGACCGGGACCCGCAATAGGGTGAGCATGCGCGCGCCCTAGGTTGCTTTAATGATTTGGACTAAAAACATAAACAGTCTGCACCTTGATTTAAACTGAGATATTCCAAGAATTTATGTGGGAAATTAATAATATTTTATCTAAACCAAAAATAAATATCGACCCATGTATATACGTGTTATATATATATACACGTCTGTATATTCATATACATACACCCGCACATGTGTGTGTGTATATATATATATATATATATATATATATATATATATTTAATCCCATATATATATATACACAAATGTTTTTGTCCTAATCTAATAATAATAACTATAATTAAAATTATTATTATTTAATACAACCCATCAATGACACCATTAATATTTTAAAAACAATAACCATTAAAACAAGGATAATAGTTATTAAGTTAATATTAATTACGGGTTTGTATTTTATTGGAACAATTAGTAATATAATATTTATTACATTACCCAATTATTATTTATACCGTGACACAATTTATTAATTATGGAAGTGCATTATTTTATTTGTTGCCTTTAATGCAAATAATAATATTAATAATAAAAGTATTATTATTATTTTTAATAGCCAAAAAAAATATTTATAACCCAAATAAATTATTTTCAGGTGCGATATGATCAAACGTCCGACGCTCGCAAAGGCTATACCCTGTCTAGGGTAAAACACACGTCCCAGAACTATTGGTGGTCTCAGATTTTTCATTCGGCGCACTGTTTGTGAGAAAATAATTATTTATTATATAAAAAACAGAATAATAGATTAATTAAAAATAAAGAGGGTATTATCACGTGCAAGGTTTCTAAACACCTGATGCGAATCAAGGTTATACCCTTCCTAGGGTAAATTCGGCGTTCCAGAGCTAACGGTGGTCTCATATTTCTCATATGACACACTGTTTCAGATTTATTTCAATTTTTTGAAAAAAACAAACATGTGTATGAATAAAATAAATTTAATATTTTTATTCTATCAACGTCGAGGGTCTACAGGTCTCGGAACCCCGTGTTGACTCGTTTTCTAACTCTAAAAATATTTCATAGAATATTTAAAAGATTTATTAAGTCTTTTACCCCTTATTTAATTTGTTTCTATTTTGATTTTTAATCTAATTAATTTAATAAAATTTATTTAAAAGACACATCACAATGTCAATTATCAGAGATAAAAGTTCTGACGCTCGATTTTAAAAACAAACCTGCCCAGTTAACGATTTTTTTTATTTCTACGCCTTTTCATCTGGTTCAAAACACGGAACGTTACAGTAATAATTAGGATTAATTATTAATAATTAGGATTAATTAGTTATAATTAGTAATAATTAGGATTAATTATAAATAATTAGAAACAATTAGCAATACTTAGGATTAATTAGGATTAATTAGTAATAATTTGTATCAATTAGGATTAATTAGAAATAATTAGTAATAATTAGGATTAATTAGAAATAATTAGAAATAATTAGTAATAATTAGTAAAAATTAGTAAAAATTGGGATTAATTAGTAAAAATTAGGATTAATTAGTAATAATTAGTAATAATTAGTAATAATTAGTAATAAATTATAATAAATCATAATAAATTTGAGTACATTGATAAAATAGCACAATTTTTGATGCATGAGTGTCATGTGATCAGATTCCCGTTGATGCTCAGCATCACATATTTGAGCATTGGCTGATACGTAAATAAATAATATTTATTTTGAAATTAATTTAATTAATAACTTGATATAATAAATTATTTGTAGGATTTATGGTATCCCATTAATGAGATCACGCGCGAAGCTATTTAGAAGACATGACATAGAGATGTGCATCCGTCTTGCACTCAGTTTTTTCACAATTTAAAAAGGAAATCAATGGAGAAAGAAGGTGTGAAGAAGTTTGATGATACATGTTGCATCCACTAACCTGATTATATTTCATCTTAGGTTTGGAATGGATTATATACACATTGGTTGAGTAGGTGGTTTTAGAGTTAATCATCAATAGGTTGGAAAAATCAGGGGATACAGGAGGTGACACATCGAGCGAGTAGTCGTATATTCAGTATGCATAGAGAGCATATGGTTAGTACATTTTTTTAAAATATTTTATATAACTTTAAATGTAAATGGTTTATTTTATATTCAAATAGGCAGTCACACAACCCGATATTATGGAGTACGACATTTATAGGAGGATGTATAGTGATCCAACCCTTAAAGAGATTAGAGGTGCTCGCTAGCATCATATTGTGGTTAGTTTAAGTTCTTTTTGAGTTTTAAATTTAACTACAAATAATATTTTAAATATTTAAATTTTAAATTGCAATTGAAGGAGTCATATGAGGCCACAACATCTCAGACAGATGCTGAGAGTCAGGCTGAGACCAATGGTTAGACCAGTACCCCTTGATTTGATGAAGCAACATGGATGCAAGCGACCCGGTATGGCTTCGAGAATGGCTGAGTTATTGTTATCAGATCTTGAGTGACCCCTAAGGGTTTTATGGCACCTTTACAATGTCGGTGTACAACTCTAGAGGAGCACACGAAGAGTCATCATCATCTCATGCACAATTTCAAGAGTAGTTACGAGCTTAGAGTGAGCTTATAGAGACTATGGGTTGGGAGAAGGAGGAGATGTGTCAATGGCAGCAGAAGCAGTAGGAAGAGTTCCTACGACAACAACAATGGTAGTAGCAGATGCAGGATGAGATGCATCGATGGAGGCAGGAGCTGGAACATGAGCAGATGGAGTACATGCAATGTCTGACTTGCAGTTTAGGGATGAAGTTCCCTCCACCATCTCCTCTAGCTCCTCCAGACGACCCTCCCCCTCAGTGATGTATTTTTATTTTATAATGAAACATTTGAATATATTTTTTGTAATATTAAATATTTAAAGTTTTAAATAGTGTGTGTTTTATATTATCTCGAATATTACTGTTTTTTATTATTTAGTTATTTTTTTATTATATTTATTATTTTATTAATTAATATTTTTTTACTTTTTTTGTGAATACTCAGGTTTTTATTATATTACTAATATTAATATTATTATTTCATTAATATTAATAATAATAATATTATAATAATTAATTATTTTATAATTAATTTTATTTTACAAATATTAATATTAATATTAATATTTTATTTATATTAATATTATATTATATTTATTATTTTATAAATAATAATATTATATTAATATTAATATTATGAATTTATTTATATTAATATTATATTATTATTAATATTTTTAAAATTTTTCAACTGTTTGCGACGGGCCCGTCACAAATACTAATTGCGACGGTTCGTCACAAAAGGGTTTATTTTTTTTATATTTTCAGTGGTAATTGCGACAGTCCGTCGCAAAAATGTAAAAATGAGAAACTATTTGAGACAGGTCATTGGTCCGTTGCAAATAGTTTCTTGAAAAATTCGCCGAATGTTTTTTATGACGGGGCTACTACTCGTCACAAATAATAAGTTTTTGCAACAGTTTGTCGCAAAAAGTAATATTTGCGATACTGTTTTCCACAACGTGGTCCCGTCGTAAAAGACTATTTGCGATGAGAACCTGTCGCAAATGAACCGTCGCAATAACCCATTTTTCTAATAGTGATGCCTTCTGAGAAGCAAACGCCCTTGAAGAAAAGGGAGAAAATGAAGAGGTGTGCACCTTTTCTTGCATTCTACCTAATGATGTCTTATTCCTGTAGCAAAGGGATTACTGTAAAATTCCTACTTTCAGGCTATTGTAATTTCTTTTATGAAGTACAAGAGCCCTTACACTCACTTTTATAAAAAAAATCACACACACATATATATACCCGCATACGCATTAAATCCTTATCATGAACAAAAAATATTTTTACAATTTAATAATAATAATATAAAAAACAATATTTTTTTTATTATTACATATCTATCATAATTAACACCATAAAAATCTCAATAATAACTCTCATTAAATATCAAGGAGTTAATAGATTTTTGTTAACCAGATAATTGCATTTATGTTGTATAGATAATAATATCACCATTGTTACATTAGACACCAATACAATATTCATCTAACCAATATTTCTACCATTGAAAATTTAATTAAAAAAGTATATTTTTATTTTTGTATTTGACAATAATAATAATAATAATAATAATAATAACAACAACAACAATAAAATTATTATTATTATTTCTAGCTGCCCAAAAAAATATTTATATATCAATTATTATTACCCTTACGTGCATTGTAACAAAACGTATGATGCAAATAAAATGTATCTCATGACTAGGGTGAAATGATTATTCCTAACCCAATGATAGTCTCATATTTTTCATATGACACACCATTTGAGAGATATTCAATTATTTTTAGAAAAACATATAATAAAAATATTAACTAAGTTATCCTTTCATGCGATATGACCAAACATCCGCACACACAAATTTTTTGTCGCGCCTAGGGTTACAACTCACACTTTGGACCTAATGATGGTTTTATATTTCTCATACGATCAAATATTTGAGAGATATTCAATTATTTTTGGAAAAAATCATGTGTGCATAATATAATATATTTTATATTTTTATTTTGTCTATACCTAAGCTTTATAGGCCTCGAGATCCTATGCTTTCTTAGCGCCTAACTCTGAAAATATTCCATAGAATATTCCAAGGTGTTAACTAGGATTTTACCCTTACACAAATCCCTTTAAATCATCTATTAAATGATTTTTATTGAAAAATTACTTTTTCACAAAAAAATAATCATAGATTATTTACAAAGAGGGTTTTATTATCCTTAAAAATGTTAGGATGTTACAATTATCCCCCTATATTGAATTCTAATCCTTGAGAAGCATCTCTGCAGGGTAGCTGGTGATGCTTGGGAGGCTAGGACCTGGCGACCATGTTAAGGTGGGGTGTCTGTGCTATCAGTGGGGCCCAATTGTTACACCTTTGAAATACAATAAGAAATCTTCAACATATCTTATAGGGTTTAAATAGATCTATTATACTTACCATCTATATAAGGATGATATACAATACTTAAGCTTAGCTTCACATTCAACAGTTGCTAACAATTTCTCTAGAATTTTGAGGTAAACCTCAAATCTTGATCATATTAGATTGAGAGTGTTACTCCATGAAACATTACCACTTAATGTATATTTTAGAAAATTTGTCAAGTGATAAATATTACCTAATAGAAATAAAATTCATTAACTTAGTAAGATGATTTACAATAACCCAAATAGAATTATAGTCTTTAGTTGTATTGAGGAGTCCTATGATGAAATCCATGGTGATGTTTTCCCATTTCCATACATGTATGGGTAATGGTTGGATCATTCCATTAAAATTTTGACATCCATCCTTAACTTTATGACATACTGAGCATCGATATACATACTCCAAAATATCCCTTTTCATATTATCCCACCAGAAATACTTTTTGAGATCTCTATACAGATTTATACTTCCAAGATGGATAAAAAATGATGAGATATGTACTTAATTCAATAACTCATTCAGTTTTAGTATTGAAGGGACATATACTTGATTCAGAAACCTAATCATTCCATCACTATCATAGTCGAACCTAGGAACATTCCTTACCTTATTTTGTAGTTCCACATCCTCCTTACGTACCTCTTCACATAAATGGATGATTAAAAATTCATCTGAGAAAGGTAGTATTTATCCCTCTCTATCATTATTTCTAGATCCTCCCTCTACAAATCAATAAATATTGTATCTCTTTAAATATTCAAGATAGGATGACCCTTCTAACTTAAATAATTAGCCACCTTGTTTTCCTTCGCATGGTGGTAATGTATTAAGTAGTCATAATCTTTAATAAATTCCAACCATCTTCTTTGTTTCATATTTAACTCTTTATGTGTTAATATATACTTCAAGATTTTATGATCGGTATATGTATCACACCATTTACCATAAAGGTAATGACTCTATTTTTAAATAAGAAATTACCATTTTCCAGTTCTAAATCTTGAGGCGGGTAATTTTTATCATGAAACTTCAATTACCATGAGGCATTCACAACCACCATGTCATTATGCATGAGAAAACATCATGATACCTTCTTTGTTTCATCTCTATAGATAAAAAACCCTTATTCACTATAGGGTAGAGTGAGCACAGGTTCAATGACCAAAATTCTCTTCAGTTCCTTGAAACTTTCTTCATATTCATCAGTCTAAATAAGAATCCCTTCCACATCAAATTGGTTAGTGGATTTACTATAAATGAGAAATTTATCATAAGGTGTTGATAGTATCTAGATAATACAAGAAAAATATGGATCATATTCATCATAGTGGGTCTAGGGAAATGTAAAATAAATTCTATCTTTTAAGGATACACCATTATTCCCTTGCTTGCAATTACATGACTCAAGAATGATAATTTCTTTAGCCAAAACTGACACTTGATAATTTTTTTATATAGTTTCTATTCTCTCAATTTCCTCAACATAATACTCAAATGATCTTAATTATATTTATTTCTATTAGAATATATAAGAATATATTCTATAAATACTACAATAAAATGATGAAGGTAATATATAAAGACTACTCATTAGATCCATGAAGATAGTGGGGGCATTAGTAAGTTCAAATGACATCACTATAAATTAACAATGTTCATACCTCATATAAAAGGCTGTCTTGGGTATGTCCTCTATTTTAAACCTTAATTAATTATATACAGATCGAAGATCAATCTTTTGAAAGTATTGGGTTCATCACAGTTGATCAAAAAAATAATCAATATAGGGTATAAGATAATTATTCTTAATTTTTTATGTTATTAGGTTTATGACAATTAATTTAGATACACATTGAACTATATTTTTTTAATAAAAATAATAAGTGCATCCCATAGAAAAGAACTTGTCTAAATGAACCCATTATCCAGATTCTCCTAGAGTTGCTTCTTTAATCCCTGTAACTTTATCAGGGCCATTATATAAGTAGTATTTAAAATAGTTATAGCACTATATATGAGTTATAATAATAACTAAACTTCATGATTTATGGGAAAACTAGGAAACTCTTCAAGAAATATATCATCATATTTATAATCAATAGTCATATATTCAATTTTGTGTTTCTCCTTAACCATTTGAGATAAATAACCCTCATGAATAGGTATTCAAACCTATATAATGGATTCGATTTCCATTATAAGTTCATGTCCACCTTCACACCAATATATGATCATAGGTTTATTCATAATATCAAAAATGAATTCCCTTCCATGTAAATTGATATGGGATTTATATAGGGAGAGCCAGTACATGCCCAAAAATTATTTCAAATTCAACTAGAGGAAGAATAACAAGATTTTTAGGAAACACATCCCCACAAATTTATATCTAATAAGAGTTTTATAATTGAGATGTAATCATCATACCATTATAAGTTTTCACTGATAATTAAAAATATAATCATTATGGTGGTGATGTGATACTCTTAGAAAATTATTCAGATAAAAAAGAGTGGCTAGAGCCTAAATAAAATAAGTTATTTTCAGTTCTAGAGTGGATGATAACTGTACCTTTCACTGATTTGTTTTCATTAACAACTTAAATAGTTGTGAACACACAAGCCTTCACTTTTTTTCTTTGGATAAGGAGGTTTTTGACTCCAATTGTTATCATTAACCCTTGGATTCATGCATTGATTGGCATAATGTTCATACTCCCTGTAATTATATAATTAAGGTATGGGTGGTGCATTCAACTGATCTTTCTCTCTATTTATTTCATTGGATATCCTATTTGTATCACTTCAATAATCATTTTCTTTATGACCTTATTTTACACACTTGAATCATTTACCTAATCCCTTAGGGAAATTTCCCATATGCTTCTTTCTATATTTTTGACATAAAGGGAGATTAATTTTCTTTCCACCATGGGATTTATTATTTTAACCCCCTAAAAAAATCTAGATTTATCTTCTTGTCTTTAAAACCATGAGATTAGTGAGAGTCTCAAATCCCAATTTATAATTGTAAAGAACATAAAATTATTTCTTTATAGCTATCAAATCCTATTTTATCTAATTAATTTCATAGAATTGGTCTTAATCCACTAAATAATCAATCAATTTCACTTTAATGGTGGATGATAAATCTAGTACCTTACAAGTCTTGTGAAATTTTCCCATAGAAACCAATGGATTCATCATACCTATGATTCAATTCTAGCAATTCCCTCTCTATGTTAGTATGATCAGTTCTAAAAAAATACTTATTCAAAAATACCCTCTTAAACCCTTCCTATTTCATGGAGTCAATTTCTTCCTCCTGCCTCATATCCTTGATAAGATTACACTATTGATTAGATTAAACTTTAAATAACACACATCCAAAACAACTTTCTCATGGTTTAAGTATTAGAGAATTAAAAATATATTTTCTATGGAATTGATCTATTTCTCAATAATAAGTGGATCAGAGGACCTATTGAAGGGAAGTGGATGTTTCCACATACAAGACTCAATAGTGAGTTTTTATTTTCCTTGGATGTTTGTAAGTTCATCATGATTCATGTTTCTGTTCAAATATTGAGAGCATTGGGTAAAAATAGGTGCATTATTTCACATCTCGAATCCCATTTTATTTAGTTTCACATGAGGATGATCATTGCATTGGCCATCACATTCATTATTAACACAATTAATCCTAGTTTTATCCATTGACTAAAATAAAAAAGCATAGTTTGAGCATAAAGAATAATTAACCAGTGTAAGAAATCATATAATCAGAAAAATAATTCCAAATATGTCCTAAATTATGAAACATTCTTATCAATATATGACAATTTAGGTTCATCTTATATCACTCTTAGTTAATCACAGGTTATCTTAATTTATTTTCTCATATTATTTATAACCAAATCTCTAAAAATAACTAAACTCTACTCTGATACCAACAGAGGTGACCCTAGAATAATATATATATATATATTTCATCATTTTAGATGAAATATTAATATATTACACAATAAAAAATGCCCCAAAATCATAATAGTTTAGTGTCTTTAGAGACTATATAGATCATAAAATTATTTTATAAAATATATTCAACATCTCCCACAAATTTCTTCTCTCATAATACCCTTCTTAGAAATATCCTACTTAAAATATTTCTCTATAACTTGAGGAAATGGAAACATAATAAAGGGTGAGATTAGTTTCCTAGTATGGGTAAACACGAGAGATATCAATCTATGATCATATGTAAGCATAAGAAAATCATAAAGTTATGGGAGAATTATCATAACTTATAAAATTAATCCCCAATTATTCATATATTATAAATCATGAGTCATGGAATAAAACTTTTTCATAAAAAAATACACGTGTAATAAGAGTGAAAAATAATCAATAATAAATCAAAAGTCATGAGGGAATATCATAAGAATAATAAAATTTCATAAGAGTGTGAATAAATCATAAGCATATAAAATCATTTCATTATTCATGGCCTACTATCAGAACCATCATAATATAGTAGACATAGTCTTATAATGGATTGGGTTCCCTCCCTATTCCCTTTAATATTATCTCATGAGATATCATTCTTTACCAAATTTATTGGAGGATTGTATAATTATAGGGCCACCTATCACATAATAAAAACTATACATACACATGAAACAAAATTATAAAAACATTCATTATTTCATCATATCTTAATTAATTTATGCGAAAGAAATGAGTTTCATGAAAACATTATTAAAATAATATCACCACAAACCACTTATAAAAATGAAGTGGATGGTATCATAAGATCATATATCCATTGAATCATAATAATAATTAAAGGTTGTCAACTTAGATGAAAACTATTTTATAGAATCCTTAGAAATATACTTTGAAAATAGGATAAAAAATCCTTTTTGGTACCTTTTTAAGAACCAAGAAAAATGTAAATAAGTTTTTATTTTTAAAATTATGGAACATTTTAAGGTAATCTTAAAAATAAATAATGGTTATAATAGTGGGAAAATCTATTCATTCGGTAAATTTCAAAAAAATATTCTTTTCACAATTTTTCAAAAATTCAAATTTATCTTGTATGAAAAAAAATATAAAAATTCATCTATATGAATTTTTAAAGAAAGAAAAACATGGTTGAAAATTACTTTATACAATAATTGGTGAATAGAAAAATATTCTTGAAATATTTTACAGAATATAGATGTGGAAGAAAAATATTCCCAACCAAAAAGGATAAATATAGTCAGTTTTTTCTTAAAAAAATTATTTTAGTATATTTTAGTACCAAAGAGGTAAAATAAAGAAATAATACTTGATAAATATATAAATAACCAAAGTAAAAGATAATATATCAGGTTTAAGAGATAAGTAGCATATAATTCCCCAAATGAGATTCAACTATCAATAATCCCAATTAAAAATGATATTATGACATAAACCCATAACTCAAGTCTTGAGTTATTTTGTACACCCTATGTCATGAACCAAATTGGGCCGATCCTAAATCAGTCACCCGATCCAATTCTTGGCAAGGACTGAGAGGCATTCCCAATCCTCTCAGGCTAGCAATAAGTTCTAAGGGAATTATTAGAGACAATGGGAATGATTTCACCCAATAAAATAACAAAAGTAGATAAATGAATAAAAGATAAAACTAAAATAAATATGGTTTTCAAAATTTACAACATTTACACCAAAACTGAAAATACAAAAAATTGGCTAAAAAAGATACATAAGAAACCCAGACTGAACCTAACACTAAACATCACCTCAATGTGACCCCAATGTCCACTCTCCAACCAAACACCAACCATGGACTGAGGTGATTGAACCAAATCTAGAACCTGTAGAAGAACTAAAAATAAGAAAATACTATAGGCATGAGTATTAAAACTCAGTAGGTAGTCCCAGATTAATCTATTCCCAATTAATATCCTTTAAATAAAGAAAAATTGATTTTTTAAGTTTTAAATACAAACTATAAACATAGTTTTTCCATTAATTTCATTTCAAAATAAATAAACATGACCCATTTCCCTCACATTTGAAAACAAGGCTCATTCAAGGAGATAAGTTAAGTTCACATGGGAGAAGGATAAAGGTAACCACATAAGAAAACTTTCACTTTTCTTTATAAATATAAATAGGGAAACACTTGTTCATTCACAATGTTTTTCTTAAAACCTTTTTAGTAAAACTACACTATCTCAAATTTTCATAAGAACACCCAAAACCAAGATCAAGGGATATAGTTCAAAATCAGGGAAATGAATAATGATACTAGTGTAAAAGAAACACAGGAACACCTAGGAACTTAGAGGAGAACCGGAACACACTATAAATGTGAATCATCCTGAAGGCATTACCTACTCGATAACATCATAACACCCTAACGCCCAACCATCGACCTACCCGGCCTGGTCGAGGGGACCGATCCCATAATAATAAACCCAAGTATCCACCTTCTATGGGACACTAACTAGTACAATAACCTAGACTAGTGTAGCAAACATGATCAGAAATACTATTTTCTATGCTAGGTTCCCATTCTATGTTTGTAAGGGGGTGTTCTAAACAATGCAAGAAACAAGTCATATATATATACTATCATACAACACCATAAACAGAACCACCCCATCCTCCTCAAGGAGTATACCATGCCTTAAACAAGAATTACATGGGAGGAGTCCCAAGCCAAGGACATTCCCACCCATTTTCAATCAACTAGACAATGGTTCTCTCCTAGAGGGGTTTTCCAAATAACCAATTCAAGATTCCAAAAAGACCTTACAATATTTTCACAAAAACAATTGATTTTACAAATATTCATACACAACCCCATTTTATAATCTAAACCACCATTCAAAACCAAAATTCATTTGCAATGGACAAATGGGAATATTAACAAGTACTTAATTGTGAAAAAATCCATTTAAAAACTCAAATCACCATTTTGAACATCACCAATACATTTATAAAAAACCTAAAAATGTATGTAAAAACCATTAATCACTTAAAGGTTCCAACCCGACCATTTAAAAACCACTTAGGGTGCAAAATCATTTCTAACCATTCCAAACAATCAAAAAAAAAAGGGAAACCCACTAATTTCACATAATATAATTATTATAACAATAAGATATTCCTACTTATCAATTAAAGGAGGTGTAAAAATCAAGAAATCAATGTAAACCTCACTTTAAAGGAAATATGTAATGGGGTCCTACCTCAAGGATGAAGAAACTTATGGAACCTGATGAATAACTTCAATCACACCACCACCACACCCAAGGGAGACTCAAACCAACTTAAAACAACAAGATTGAACCCAAAATTTAAGTATCTAACCCTAAAAATTGGATCCCAACCGCTGGAGAAAAGGAAACCCAAGAAAGGGGAAGAAAAACCCTAGAGAACTGAGAGAAATCAATAGAGAAAACACTTACAAGGAGTTTCCTTGAAGAATATAGACAAAAGACACCAAAAATTGGGGAAATCTTGAGGCAACAAGGGGTAGGAGTCTCCTAGGGAAGAAGAGGTTGAGGGGGCTGAGAAAGAGGGGTGAAAGGGTTTAAAATTAGATGAAAAAGAAACCTAAAACCCTGATTTTTAATAACCTGGAAGGTTGCATGGTTAGTTCACATGGTTTTATAAACCATAAAAAAATTGTGCAGCCACTACATCTGAGGAACCATGATACCACATGGTTACCTGGAACCAACCACACAACCATGCAGTAGCTATGCAATAGGTTATGTAACCCACCGCACAGTTTGATGGACCGTGCGGTAACTGTGATCAAGGTACTGTCCACCCCAAAACCTTAAATTTCACCCAAAACTCAAGGAAGAACCCAAGGAGGAGATCTAGGATAAAGATAGAAGAGAATAACCTTCCAAAAACTCAAAATATTCACACCTAGTTCTCGAGAAAAGAACCAAAAACCGAACCAAACCGAGACCAAAGATGAATTTCAAAACCCAGGTGTGACAATTATCCCTATGATAATGCTTTCTGCCCTTTGAAAGACGACCCAAGGCTTAATATGGAAGAAAAACCACTATTACTTTACAACTTGAGGATATTTCCAAATAAATACAAACAAAGAGTTTACCAAAATACCACCAACAAGAATAGAAACTAACAATAAGAACCCAAGGAACCAAATTGAACTCCCTTATAAGGGACACCCACCCCAAGAGTTTAAAAACCTCCATTTGATCAGTCTAAGGACATACAATTTCCACCACCCTCAATTTATCCTTAAGACACAACATCCTTAATAACACTAATAGAAACACAAACATCCTCCCAAAAATGACAAATGAGCTTAAACCACATCCAATGAGTACCTTTTAAAACCTTAATCCAACTAAACACTATAACACTCACATCCCAAAATTTTACTCAAAAGGAGGACATAGAATTATGTGGTTACACAGAAGACTAACCACTACCAACCGATTCTAGGAATAGAACCAAGACACTGACATGGGGAGGCCTAAACGGACTCCCCATAATAAGAGACAAGCTTACATTTCTTTCCTTTATGAGAATATTTCAATGAGAACCATGATGGGTCTCCCCACCATAAGAAATGATGAGATCCAATGAACTTGAAAACTTTACTGCACGAACTGAATTCTATCACCACAAGAGGATGGGAGGGAGGGCCCATCTAATAGACCATCAAAACTATGATATACATACACCAACTATTCAATATCACCTGAATAACCACAAAAAAACCAAACATAACTATCATAAGAAGGATGCAAGGGCCATAAAAAGGAGGCCCACATTTTATGGAACACAACCACTAAGATCATAAGAAAATGAGATGACCATGCCTCCTTATAACTAAGAAAAAAACTCTCACACACAAATGGGTCACAACATGGAAACATGGTTCCCATTCCACCTTACAGAAAATGGATCAATTGAAAACAAGATAAATACCCAGGGGGATTAAAATACATCTACTTCCCATGAAAAGATCATAACTTAAACCTAAGACTTTTCACATCATTGGGGTTCCCCTAATTATCCCCTAACTTTACCCAGAGACCTATGGATGGAGCTATGATGATTGAAGAGTCTCCCACCTCATAGCCAGGATTCAGAAACCCCTAAACATAACACACAAATAAAAACTTCTAGAAACACACTTCCATTGAAATATAAGTTCACAAGGATTTAGTAAAAACCATCCTTACAATATAAATAAAAAGAACCACCACAGAACTACACCATACACAAATATTAAAACGATGAACATTATAATAAGAGAGACCCAAAACTAACCACAAAAAGTTCCTTACTTCTGAAAATGGGATAGGGTGTCCTTCAAAGAGTTGGGTTTGGTTTCATGGTGCTTCTTAGAAATACCACGATGGAACCACTTCAAGTGACCCAAGAATCCATAAGTGTGGTTGGTTCTTAGATCACTCACGCACGATGGTCTCTTATGACTGAGATTTCCGAACTGATGATAGGTCACAACATTGCACCCTGAAGAGGCTGACAAGAGGCCCGAAGGACTCTTAACTCCCCTACCATCATGTCCAACATCAAGACACTTCCCATTCTTCTTATCAGAATCATATTTTACATTTCCAGAGACCATAAGAAGATTCACCATCTCAATCCCTCCTGCTAGCTCTTCTTTAGCACAAAAGGATTGCCTCACCACATTGGAGAAGGTGGTTAGGTTGAGATCTTCCACTTTTGAATGCATCTCAGGATTAATCCCGAGCTCAAAATCCCAAGCTTTCATGAGATAATTTACAACATACCCTAGTTCATACGAATCCAGGTCTAAGAAGTGATGAAAGAATTCCAACACCAATCCAAAACCTTGCTGAAGACCAAACAACTTCATCCTCTTCCTCACCATCACCATCTTAGAGAAATACTATTGAATAAACAAAGACTTGAAGAACTCCCACGTAATATATTTATGAGTCTTTCTTCGAGATAAAGCTTCCACCATTTCTAGGCTGAGCCTTCGAGCATAAAGGTAGAAAACTTTACCTTCAATGTCTCAAGAAAATTGAGAAAACTGAATTCCCTCTCAATCCTCTTCATCCACTTCTATACCTCAAGAGGATCCACATTACCATAGAAAAGAGGATGATTTAACTTCCGGAACTCAATAACATAGTCGATGGGTTGATCAACTAGAGCATTCACTAGAGACGTGCCACCTGAAGCTACATATTAGGTATCCATAAAACCTTTATAGGGGAGGACACTAAGAACCAAGGAAAATAAGTAACTCGATCAAATCCAATACAACAACATGGATCCTTCACATCAAACATCACAAAATAAAAATCACTTCCAACAATACAATGGACACACAACACCACCACAGGCTATCAAAACATCAAATTTTCCCTTAAAACACTTTTGAAAAGAAAACAAGCTTGAAAGAATTATAAACCCACTAATGGTCTCCCATATGCCTCACTAATGAATATTTTTATGCCATACCGGGTACTTGACCATTTTATTATAAATATCTATGCATGTGATATCTCATGGAAACACCAATGGTAAAAAATTTAACTTATCCTTCCTTTTCAAATCCCACAACAGTCTTTTTCAAAACCGCTATCCACAAAAATTTGAAATCCCATCCAAATATCACAAAACCCTTTTCAAAGAAACTCCAAACATTGAGTCAAAAATAATTTTCCATCTTTTCATGTCAAATATAAATCATTTCATTTATTTCAATTAAAAAAAACTTCCCAAAAATTTACCAACCACCTAATCGAAACCATTTTTGTTTCACCTCAAAAATTCATTTCATAAAAACCAAATTTTCCACTTACCAAAACAAGGTCATTTCCATTTTAAATTTAGTTGTTCACAATTCAAAAACAAGACTTTTCAAAATAATTGTCATAATTAAATAAAACCCAGGCGATTCAAAAGGTGAAAACTAGTGTTATTGGGCGACTCAATCATATGGTTGGAGGCCATATTCCAGTCACACCACCATCATAGAGAGAATTCTAGGGTAATTTCCTAGGTTCCATGTGGATTTCCAAGACCTTAGAGATCATGGGGGACACTACCTAGCTCCATTTTCATTTCCCAATACCAAACAATCCACAAAAACCAAAGACACTAACAAACCCGAACATCCCATAGTAACCTGAGGTTCGTAACGAGCAAGAGTTCACGAAGATCTTATTGCACCTACATCTTGAGCCTGAAAATCCTACTCCTTCTACCTTGACAACACCAAGTAATAATGGGAATTATAAAGGCAAGATCCTCAAAAGATCCAACCTCCTTTTGATATCATTTTTTCACAAACCAACCTAGTTTGACCCTGAACCGATCACCCGAGTTAATCTGTGGTAAGGCCCAAGAGGCATTCCCAATCCTCCCGGGCTACCAAAAAGCGAAAAGGGAATCATTATAGATAATGGGAACTATTTATCCCAATAAAATAAACCAAATTAACTAAAAAAATAAAAGAGAAAACCAAACCAACTATGGTTTTCAAACTCTACAAAATTTACACCAAAACTAAAAATAAAAAAAACCGGGTAAAAAAGATACACAAGAAACCCAGACTGAACCTAACACTAAAAAACACCTCCATGTGACCCCAAGGGTCACTCTATAAGAAAACACCAACCATCTACCAAGGTGAATTAACCAAATATGTAACCTATAGGGGAACTTAAAACAAGAAAAAACTATAAGCACGAGTATTAAAACTCAGTAGGTAGGCCAAAATTAATCTATTCCTAATGAATATCCTTTAAATAAAGAAACATTGATTTTTAGGTTTTAAATACAAACTATAAAAATAGGTTTTCCATTAATTTAATTTCAAAATAAATAAACATGACCCATTACCCTCAAATTTGAAAACAAGGATCATTCAAGGAGATAAGTTAAGTTCATAGGGGAGAAGGATAAAGGGAACCACATAAGAAAACTTTAATTTTTCTTTATAAAGATAAATATAGAAAACACTTGTTCATTCACAATTTTTTTCTTAAAACCTTTTTATCACAACTACAATTTCTCAAATTTATAGAAGAACACCCAAAACCAAGAACAAGGGATATAGTTAACAATGAGGGAAATGACTAACGATACTAGTGTCAAAGAAACATGGGAACACCAAGGATCTCAGAGGAGAACCAAAAAATACTATACATATGACTCATCCCGAAGGCATTCTCTACTCGATGAAATCATAACACCCTAATGTCCGATCGTTTCCCTACCTGGCCTGATTGAGGGTCCCGATCCCATACCAATAAACCCAAGTATCCAATTGTCATGGGACACTATCTAGTAAAACAACCTAGAATAATGAAGAAAATGTTCTCAAAAATCCTCTTTGCTATGATAGGTTCTGATGCTATGTGCGTAAGGGGGTGTGCCAAAAAATTCAAGCAACACATCATACATATATACTATCATACACCACCACAACTGGAACCACCCCTTCCTCCTCAAGGATCAACCCATGACTTAAAAAATAATTACACGGGTGGAGTACCAAGGCCTTCAAGCCACTTGAATATGTATATGTACCAGACATATTACAAGGAACAAGGCTCCAGATGAGGATTTAGAGCAGACACATTCACCATAGCATAGCTAACCAGGCTTGGAAGATTAAGAGGGTATGACATTGCCATTGGTATTGGGCCTGTGCAGCTCTACATAGGATATCTAGCCGACCAACTGTGCAAAGGTGGATAACTAATATCACGACATTTTCTGGGGAGGGGTAGTTCCAATTTGTTTTGTTTGGGTTGATTTATTAAGGCATACGGGTCATGTAATATCACTTAAGCCTTCAGGCCTTTTAAGGGTTCCCCATCATCCCTTGAAATGGGGATTATCAAAAATCAATAAAAATTGAAGGCCTTAGGGCCATTTAGGCAATGAAAACCTCACTTTAAAGGAAATATACAACGGGGTCTTACCTCAAGGATGAAGAAACTTTCAGAATCCGGTGCGAAACTTAAATCACACTACCACCGCACCCAATGGAGACTTAAACCAACCTAAAACAACAATATTGAACCTAAAATTTAAGGATATAACCTTATAAATCAGATCCCAACCACCGGAGAAAAAAAACCCAAGAAAGGGGAATAAAAACCCTAGAGAAATGAGATAAAGCAAGGGAGAAAACACTTACATGGAGTTCAATTAAAGAATATGGACAAAAACCACCAAAATAGGGGAGATACAGAGGCTCAAAGGAAGGGGGAGGATCCTACTAATTGATAGAGCAAATATTTTCAATTAATTTATATTGAATATCATTGTTTTAAAACCACAAAATTGTTCCTCTAAGATGAATTGTTTCATTTTTATGATAATGGTGTTATTTTGAGCTGAATAGTAAAAATTGGCCATTTTGGATTTTTAACAGTTTTAAATTATTTCGGTAGATTGGCCATAACATTATCTACACTGATCCAAATTGAAAAATTCTTTTTTTTTCAGATTCTAAACATCCAAGGATTCATTTAATATATTTGGACCAAAATCTGAATCGGCCATATGGAAGCTCAAAAAAAGCTCACAAGTTGGCTCAAGAAAACTGTTTTCAGTTATGCCTAGTTTTGATGTGGGATCCATAACTCATCCACTGTGGGGCCAAAGCTTGTGAAATTCGGTGGGTGGACGAGAAAGGAGTTTTGGAGCATCTTTTATGAAGGAATCACCGAGTTAATTGGCCGTTTATGGGGCCATTAAAGCACCCTAATCCGGAGGAGTTCGTTTTGGAGAGTCTGACTGGACAGAATAAATTCTCATATTAAAACGACCATAACTCTCGGAATACATGTCCACATCCGCTGAAATTTTGAGGGGACACGGCCAAGGGAATTATGAATAACATTAATTAAGGGATCAACGCGTGAAGATGTCATTTAATGGGGATACAATGCGTCGACATTCGGGGGAATAATTCTGGCTATAAAAGGAGGAGAGCTCCACCCTCTCAAGGCATCCATTCTCCGTCCATTCCTTCAAGGCACCAAGGAGGAGATCTCCACCGAGGGAGGCCGACCAGAAATCTTCCCCATTTAATTTATTTTCTTTATTTTAGTTTTAATTTGTAATTCATATTTCTAATAAAATTCATGCATTGTTTTTATTTTTGTGTCCACCCTTCCTCCCTGTTTTCTTCTTCATCTTTTCTCCTTCTTTTCTTCTTTTATTATTCCCATATTATCCACCGTGACCTCTTACCCTCAAATATGAGGGGTTAACCCGAGACTTGTCCCGGGGGAGGTATGTGGAAATTTCATTAATTCGGTGCTTAAATTCCTATGTTTTATTAAGTTTGTGATGAGTAAGAGTGATGTGCACGGGTGTGGCGATCGTCCACCACGACACTGATCTCAAACTCATTTCTATTCTTTTATTAAATATTTTCCCTCCCTTCTATTGGATACAAGCTCTTCATACGATGGAGTTGAGCCATTCAGTGGTTGAAATGGCATACGATGGAGCCTGTTCTTGGAAGATGACACACTCTCGATCGAGGTGTGCCATCAACCTTGATTATAGGAGGAGGTGAAGTTAAGATTGCAAAATGCATTCAAGATTTCACACCAATAAATAAAAGAATAGTAATTCATGAATGAGATCTCATAATTGAATTATCAAACTTAATATAAATATCAACAAGGAGAATGATAAAACCCACATACCAACCCATAAAGGCCAAGTTCTTTCTCAATTAATTGCATTTTGTCATTGCATGTTAGTTTTATCTTTTATTAAATTGCATTACATTCATAAATAAAAACAACCAAAGAGAATTATTTTAGTTAAATTAGATTAAGTAAGTAAACGATTGAGAAAGCTCCTTAAGTGAGATGACCCTGGTCAGCTTCTATGCTACACTAGGAAAATTAAATTGCTTTTTCCACGCCCTACGACAGGCGTGCGTCAAACTTGGTGCCGTTTCCGGGGAGGTAGTGCCACAATATTTTTTGTAAATTTTTGACATTTTGTTTTCTTAAAAAAAACACAAATAAAATCTTTCCATAATGAATTCAAATGATTATTATTCTACATGGAATGACAATTAGTCACAGGTGCAAGAAGAAGTCTACACAGAGGAGGCCCTCCAACGAAGAGCTGATGCACTGATGATAATGTTCAAGCAGGTGGAAAGAGGCATAACAACATGGATCTCACCGGAAGATTTGATGGCCATGGTCAATGAACTCCAAGTTGACTTAAAAAGATTCAAGGCCAAAAAGGAAGTGCCACTGGTCTTCCCGGATTTCACTGAAGACATCCATGAAGTTGAATCCAAACTCGAGGTGGATGAGCATGACTACCTACCTCCATCCAGCGATAATCAACTCCAAGAGGAACTTTCAAATCAAGAAGAGATTCAAGATGAACCAATTCAGGGAGATGATAAATTTTTTAACTCAAATTCTTTTAATTTTATTGAAACTAATTTGATTATAACTCCCAATTATTTTGAATTTTCAGAATCAGATGACTCCTATTATGCCCTAGAGGATGAAGAGACAAAAGAAGATGCACCTGTTGAGGAACACCTGGAGATCCTGGAAGTCATGGAATATCTACTAGAGGAGCCCAATCATAAAGAGATCCAAGTTGCTAAGGCTGAGGAAATAATACAGGAGGTCGAAGCACCCATTAAGCTAGCACTGGAAGACAAGATGGTTGCACAAGTAGAAACAAAAGAGGTGGAGGTTCCGTACTTCATCCTACCCCTTCCATGCAAGATGTACCAAATTGCAAAGGGGGTGGATCTGGTATACTCTGTCTATGGAGTCCTCCTCAACAAGAACAAAAACATCAAGCTGGAAAGATCCACATGTGGTGGTTTAAATCAAAGAAGCTTCATCCACCAACAGATTATGGATAAAACTGGTACTGCCCTCTGGAGGCAGTCAAAACCCAGGGCCCACTTGGGGGATTAAACCAAGTTTTATCCTTCTTTTCTCATCCTATTTCTATTTTCATTTCTTTTGATATATTTCTTATGTTATGTTTTTACTTTTTATTAGGTTTTCAAAGAGCAACACTTAGGATCCAAACTCAACGTTGCATTGACAATAAGTCAGGTTGTACCTCTCCTTTATACTTACTTAGCTGTTGTGATTCAATCAGAAATCTACATATATGTTAAATCCACTTGAATGCATCGAGGACACTGCATCAGTTAAGTGTGGGGGAGGGAACCTTTATAGTATAGGATTTTCATTTGATGTTTTTTTTTCAAAAATAAAAAAAAATGTGTGTTTTCAAATTTTTGTGTGTTTATTTTTCAATTTTTGGTGTGTTTATGAAAATTTTGAGCTGAAATGATTATCAATACCATTTTTGAAACCCATGTCAATGAGTGAACCAGTCTATTTCATGAAACCAATCTTAAATGAATGCCGAAATGACTTCTTTTCAAGTTCAAATCTTTTATAATTTCATGAAAAGTACACTAATTTTTGAAACCCATGCCATATTTCACTCTCTATATCATTGAAATAACTTTCCTGTGAGGCTTCTGAACCATTTTTGTCATATTCTTTTCATTCACCTCATTTCTTGAGAGAACCAGACCATGCTTGCTTTAACCAGAATTTGATTTATTCCTTTCAAAACTTGAGGGTTGGGGTACGTGTGTTTTAAATGATTGAGGAAGTTATTTTGTTTGAAGCCCCCTTTTCAAAATAATACTTTTCATTATGGCCCACCTTTACATTTATCCTTCATTGTAGCCCCTAGTATCCATGAATTTCCTGTTAGGTTAGCCACATTACAAGCCAATTTTCCCTATCATACCTGCTCTTGAAGTAAAATTGCATGATCTTGTTGAACTTAAGTGTGGGGGAAGATGTATTGTGGTGTACTACCTCATTTGGTTATACTTTGGGTGGAAAATAAATTGTGTAAGAGATGTGTGTGATGCTGAAAAATTATTCTGTTGAAAGCTGTGCCTTTTCTGGAGCTTTTATGACAAGAGAAGCTGTACCTTTCTGGAGCTTCCAATGTAAAAAGAAAGTTGTGCCTATCTGGAGCTTTAAAAAAATCATGTTTGAAAAGATTGAAATGTTTGCTGCTGAGCTGATTGAATGATGATGGAGCCTATTTTCAACAAAGGGGAAGTGAAGGAGACCATATTTGAGTGAAAAATAGAATCTTGCAATTTTGCTTCAATAAGAGCCAAGCCTTCCTTTTTCGGCCTCAGAACTTTTAACATCTAAATACTACCAATCGGAAGCCACAGAACAACCCTGAAAATTCCTCATGAGAAACACATGTTCTTGACTCACATCGGGTGGAGAAGTAGGAATTTATCAAACCTATGGTGACTCTTGTGTGAGTTTGGATGAGAAAAACCCTGTTCAGCCTTTACATTTGTGAGATGAGAGAAAATTCATGTGAGGTAGGTGTTTTGTGTGCATGGGATAAGAAATGAAGTGGAAATATATTAAAATCTTAAATGGAGAACTTTAAATAACATTTTTTGTTGAGGCATGATATCTTTTTGTTTCTTGAAATTGATTTGATTGATCTCATTGATATGTGTTTTGATTTTGATTTGATTTGATTTTTACTTGTCCAGGAGTCCAAGTGCTAAGTGTGGGGGAATTGATAGAGAAAATATTTTCAATTAATTTATATTGAATATAATTGTTTTAAACCCACAAAATTGTTCTTCTAAGATGAATTGTTTCATTTTTATGATAATGGTGTTATTTTGAGCTGAATAGTAAAAATTGGCCATTTTGGATTTTTAACAGTTTTAAATTATTTCGGTAGATTGGACATAACATTATCTACAAAGATCCAAATTGCAAAATTATTTCTTTTTCAGATTCTAAACATCCAGGGATTCATTTAATATGTGTGGACCAAAATCTGAATCGGCCATATGGAAGCTCAAACAAAGCTCACAAGTTGGCTCAAGAAAACTGTTTTCAGTTCTACCTAGTTTTGATGTGGGATCCATAACTCATCCACTGTGGGACAAAAGCTTGTGAAATTCGGTGGTAGGACGCGCAAGGAGTTTGGGAGTATCTTTTATTAAGGAATCACCGAGTGAATTGGCCGTTTATAGGGCCATTAAAGCACCCTAATCCGGAGGAGTTCGTTTTGGAGAGTCTGACTGGACAGAATAAATTCTCATAGTAAAACGGCCATAACTCTCGGAATACATGTCCACATTCGCTGCAATTTTGAGGGGACACGGCCAAGGGAATTATGAACAACATTAATGAAGGGATCAACGCGTGAAGATGTCATTTAATGGGGATACAACGCGTCGACATTCTGGGGAAGAATTCTGGATATAAAAGGAGGAGAGCTCCACCCTCTCAAGGCATACATTCTCCGTCCATTCCTTCAAGGCACCAAGGAGGAGATCTCCACCGAGGGAGGCCGACCAGAAATCTTCCCCATTTAATTTATTTTCTTTATTTTATTTTTAATTTGTAATTCATATTTCTAATAAAATTCATGCATTGTTTTTATTTTTGTGTCCACCCTTCCTCCCTGTTTTCTTCTTCATCTTTTCTCCTTCTTTTCTTCTTTTATTATTCCCATATTATCCACCGTGACCTCTTACCCTCAAATATGAGGGGTTAACCCGAGACTTGGCCCGGGGGAGGTATGTGGAAATTTCATTAATTCGGTGCTTAAATTCCTATGTTTTATTAAGTTTGCGATGAGTAAGAGTGATGTGCACGGGTGTGGCGATCGTCCACCACGACACTGATCTCAAACTCATTTCTATTCTTTTATTAAATATTTTCCCTCCCTTCTACTGGATACAAGCTCTTCATACGATGGAGTTGAGCCATTCAGTGGTTGAAATGACATACGATGGAGCCTGGTCTTGGAAGATGACACACTCTCGATCGAGGTGTGCCATCAACCTTGATTATAGGAGGAGGTGAAGTTAAGATTGCAAAATGCATTCAAGATTTCACACCAATAAATAAAAGAATAGTAATTCATGAATGAGATCTCATAATTGAATTATCAAACTTAATATAAATATCAACAAGGAGAATGATAAAACCCACATACCAACCCATAAAGGCCAAGTTCTTTCTCAATTAATTGCATTTCGTCATTGCATGTTAGTTTTATCTTTTATTAAATTGCATTACATTCATAAATAAAAACAAACAAAGAGAATTAGTTTAGTTAAATTAGATTAAGTAAGTAAACGATTGAGAAAGCTCCTTAAGTGAGACGACCCTGGTCAGCTTCTATGCTACACTAGGAAAATTAAATTGCTTTTGCCACGCCCTATGACAGGCGTGCATCCTACTAGGGTGGATGAGGTCTAGGGGGCTGAGAAATAAGGGTTATAGGGTTTAAAAGCAGGTGTAAAAAAAAACCAAAAACCCTAATTTTTAATGAAATGGAAGGCCGCACGGTTAGTACGCATAATTTTTTAAACCGTGTGTATAATAAACCTGACCTTTTTATTACAGAATTAAACATGATTTATTACATAAAAACATTCAATTGGTACAACATAGAATATCTATAGGTATAATATCTTTTGGGATTAGGAATATTACATAACAACTTAGAACATAAAACACAACATCTTTATTGAAAACTTCCTTTACATGACCACTAAATTCCCCCACACTTAGCATTGCATGGGATAACCTAAGGACATGCATAAAAAAATGGTGAGTAATAAATCTCAGTAAGGGAGTAAACAAGGAATATAATGAATATTACAATACATGTTAGGCAATATTCATATCAATTGAGTGTAAGAGAAACATGAACATAAAGGCATGATATAACATGATTATCATAACATGGAAATGTGGCAAAAACACTTAACATGGTATTAGTATGAGCCAAGGATCATTGCACATGGAGCATGAGTAAACCCTAATTTTAATTGATTTATCATGATTAAACCCTCATTGCACTTGATGTATCATGATACTAATCTTTACCTAATTCATTAGAGCACTATCAGGTCGCACCCTTCTTAAACATTTCATTTCATGCATAAGTGTGCCACATGGATCATACAACATGGTTTCATTAAACATAATCATTTATTACATGATAAAGGAATATGGAATTAATAAATGAAACTATATAATCAATAAGTAAATGTGGATAAAGTTGAATACCCTTTATAGAGAAATGAGCATGGTATTCATTACACAATGACTTTGGCTTGAGAAAAATCATGGTGCAATTTTGGCAGTATAACGACATGACATAAGAGTTCACAAAAATGGTTGATGAGAAAGAAAGGGGTGTCTCATCATATGTACATGAAATAGAAAGTAAGGGGGTCATATAGGTATATGTATCAACAATAATAATGGAATTTAGATTCATAACACAAAATAATTGCTTGAATGTAAATGAGGAGAGAGAAATTCCGTATGGAATTTCGGCATGGTAACATGTGTACATGGAAGGAATTAATGAGAGAGAAAGGGGTTTCCCATCATTCAAACATGAGGAGGGAAGTATAGAGGAGGTGTGAAATCATACCCCAACATTTTTAATTGAAATTAAAAGGGCATAACAATATAAAGAAACTTGGACATAAATAAGGAAAGTGAGAATCCCTTACTTGGAAGTGTGATCCCAAAGGCTTGGGAGAGGCTTGAGAGAGGCTTCTTGGGAGATTGGGGAACCTTATGAGTATTATAGAGAGAGTAGGGAAGAGGTTTGAAAAACTAAAAATTCTTTGAGTAAAGAGGAAGTGGGAGCTTGGGAGGGTTTATATAAGAAATGACAGGGAATTATTTGTTATTTAGGTTTGGGACACCACACATTAAACTAATCAAAACCACAAACCAGCCCATGATTTTTGCCCATGGTTTTTTCCAAAGGGGAGTGGAAAATAATATTTTATAATTCCAATGTCTGAACTTCTTAAAATAATAGGGTTGCATATGTGGAGGTGAGTCACACTCTCAAGGAAATTAGTTTAAAAAGATAAAATGTTTTATAAGTCTTGGAGGGTCCACTAAGGCTTTTTAAAATAAATCAAAAAAACCTAAAATAAAATTATTTTAATGGTAAAACATATATTGGCCGAACATAATGTTTATAGTATTTTATTACATCACTATTGGGTCATTATGATGTCATAAAACACATTATATATTTAAACGATATTTAATTTTTACCCTCTCTCAGAAAATTATGAAAAATTCACCATTGGATAATTTCAATGTCCTAATTCCAAAAATAATATTAATTTTATCTAGATAAATTTATAAATATTTGAATTTTCACTTTTAAAATAAAAACTGACATTTATCGAAAATTCATGGGTTTTGACAAAAACAACTTTCAAACCTTAATAAAAATTACAATTGTATTCATAAAAATTATACGATCATTTATACTTAATAAAAACTAATTTACTAATAATAATATTTTATTAAAATATTATCTAATTTAAAAATCCATTAATTTATCAAAATAGATTCCTTAGTTGAATATTAACTAAAAATACTATTTGTGCTTTTAAAACTATTTACAAAGTAACAATAATAAAATGAATGTATATTATTTATAAAAAATAATGTACATAATCATAGTGATATGTTCTTGTTACATAACCCATTAAAACACCCGCATAAGACATTAGGGTAAGGTGCGCGATGGTGACAGACTTTGGGGGTGGCTCAGATAACATCACTCGAGTGGTAATCTCTATCAACTTCCACTTCTCCCGTAGGCTGTTCTTCTCGAGCTTAACGTATTCAACATTGCCTTAGGCTTGGTCAAGAGAGAATCCCAAAGATTCCACCTCCTTTCTGAGCTCCGAAAAATGGGCTTCGTATGGACCAATTCTACTGGATGAGGTCAGGGCTTCCTTTGTCTAAGTAAATTGGATTTGTTAAAGCCCTATATTTATAATTATCATGTGATCATTTTTCAACAACTATATTAGCAACGGTCAAAATTCTTAATGGTATTTTAAAATATAAAAACATAAAACCAAGGAAGTTCATATGTTTTACATAACCATTTTACTTAATAATACATTTAAATAGACTACGATGAATTTTCATTAATGAAAGTTTGGGTCGTTAAAATATTCCCCCTTAATAAATTTTCCCTCTAAATTTTCTTTTCCCACACTAAAACAGATGTGGGTACCTCTACCTCATTACTTACTTTGGTTCCCATGTTGATTCTTCAAACTTTTGGTTTCTCCACAATACTTTCATGAGAGGAATTGTCTTATTTCATAGAACTTTTTCTCTATGATCTAATATCTTCACTAGTTTCTCCTCATAAGAAAGATCATCCTCTAACTGTACTACCTATGAAGAGAGTACATGTGAAGGGTCTGGTATGTACTTCCTTAACAGGGATACATGAAAGACATCATGTACTTTGGCCATGGTAGGTGGAATTTCTAGTCGATAGTACACAACACCAACATGATCATGAATCTCAAAGGGGCCGATGTACCTAGAACTTAACTTCCCTTTCTTTCCAAAAATCATGACCTTATTCCATAGAGATATGCATAGAAACATCATGTCTCCAAATTTGAACTCAAGGTCTTGTCAACAATTATTTTCATAACTCTTCTATCGACTTTGGGATGCCTTGATATACTGCTGAATGGTTTTCACCTTCTCCACAATTTCTTCAACCATTTCAGGTCCTAGAAGCTTACGCTCACTAACTTCATCCCAACATGCCGGTGTTCTACACCTTTTCCCATAAAGGGATTCATATGGTTCCATTCAGATGCCCAAGTGGAAACTACTATTGTAGGAGAATTTAACTAGTATAAGATGTTGGTAAAATCTTCCTTTGAAGTCCATAGAAGATGATATTAACATATCTTCTAATTTATTAATAGTTCGCTCAGATTAGACCTCAGTTTGAGGATGATAGGTTGTACTAAAGTTCAGTTCAGTGCTTGGAGCGTGTTGGAGACTTTTCCAGAACTTCGAGGTGAATCTAGGATCATGATCAGATACAATAGATAGTGGTACTCTATGCAGCCTTACCACGTCTCTGATGTATATCTGTACCAGTTGATCCAGTGAGAAATCCTCTCGAATCATGATAAAGTGATATGTCTTTGTAAGATGATCCATAATGACCCATATAGTATTATTTCCTCTAGATGTCCTTGGAAGTCTATTGAAAAAGTCCATGGTAATGTTGTCCCACTTCTATGTTGGTATGGGTAGTGGTTTCATCATCCACTTATAATTTTTCCTCTCAGCCTTCACTTGCTGACATACTAGGCACTTTGATGTATATTCAACAATCAATCTGTTCATATTGTCCCACCAAAAGTTTTCTTGGAGATCTTGATATATCTTTTTGCTCCCCAGATGAATAGAGAAGGTTGAGCTATGTGTTTCATTCAGAAGACCCTTATTTATTTATAGATTGGATGGTACATATAATCATGACCCAAATCTCAAAATTCCATCTTTGTTAACCACAAACTCTTAGGATTTCCCATTTCTAATAGCTTTCACCATTTTAAGAATTTCCACATCCTTTCTTTGAGCATCCTTTATTTTCTCTACGAGGGATGGTTGAGAAATAATTTGATAAAGGATTGATGATGTTCCTCCCTTAATGATTCCCATATCCATCCTATGAAAATCTATGAAGATTAGATCCTTTTAAATTCTCATCATTGATAAAGATTCAAGATCCTTTCTACTTAGAGCATCTGCCACATTGTTTGCCTTACCGAAATGGTAGTGGATTGAGAAGTCATAATCCTTGATGAGTTCTATCCATCTTCATTGGTGCATATTAAGCTCTTTTTATGTGAATATATATTTGAGGCTCTTGTGATTAGTATATATCTCACACTTCTCCCCATAGAGATTATGCCACCATATTTTCAATGAAAATATCACAACCACCAACTCTAGATCATACATGAGATAGTTTTTCTCATGGTTTTTTAGCTTCCTTGAGGCATATGATATCAATTTATAATTCTGCATCAACACACAACCTAGGACCTTCTTCAAAGAATCACTAAATACCACAAAAAGTTCTCTACTCATGGGTAATGTGAGCACGAGCGTAGTGATAAGCCTCTTTTTTAACTCCTTGAAGCTCTCTTTTCATTCATCACTCCAAGAAAAATTTAATCCCTTCCGAGTTAGCTTGGTAAGAGGGTTGGAAAATCATGAGAAATTTCTCACAAATCAGCAATAATATCCAGCTAACCCCAAGAAGCTACGGATATCTGTTAGCGATGTTGGCCTTGGCCATCCCTCAATTGCAGTTGTCTTGGAGGGATCCATAGATATCCCATTGCTTATGATGATATGACTCAAGAATGAGACCTCCTTCAACCAGAACTCACACTTGATGTACTTTTCATATAGGTTATCCTTTCACAAGGTCTCTAGTATAATTCTTAGATTCTCCTCATGATCCTCCTTGATTTCCGAGTATATTAGAATATCATCTATAAAGACTACCAAAAATTTTTCAAGGTCATCTCTAAAGACTCTATTCATCAAGTCCATGAATATTACTGGATCATTAGTGAGTCTAAAATGCATTACTATGAATTTATAGTGCTCATACCTTGTACGAAAAGTAGTCTTGGGGATATCCTCCTTCTTCACCCTTACTTGGTAATATCCTGACTGTAAATCCACCTTGGAAAAGTATTGTGCTCCATGTAACTGATCGAATAAGTCATCAATTCGGGGCAGAGGATACTTGTTCTTTATCGTGATTTTTTTGAGCTCACAATAATAAATAAAAAGGCGCAATGACCCATCCTTCTTCTTAACGAAGAGGACTGGTGCACCCCATGGTGAAGCACTTGGGAATATAAACCCTTTATCCATATTCTCATATAATTGTTTCTTCATATCCTCAGGCTCAAAAATAGACATTCTATACAGAGTCTTGGATACTGAAAATTCCCCAGGAATAAGATCAATTGAGAATTCAACATCTCTTCTAGTAGGAAGACTAGACAATTCCTCGGGAAACACTTCAGAGAATTCCCTCACAATAGGCATGTCTTCAAGGATGGTTGCTTCCTTGGACTCAATCATATGAGCAAGATACATGTGATCATAGGTCATTAATATCCACACTTGATATAATGGAGCTAAATAAGATTCATCCTCCTCCCTACACTTGTACAAAATCGGGGGTCGATTCTCTATATGGAGAGTGATTTCCCACTCACAACAATTTATGTTTTCTCTATATAAGGAAATCCAATCCATGACAAGAATTGCATCAAATTCCACCAGAGGGAGTATGATAAGGCTTTCCGGGAAGTTCAATCCACCGGCTATGATAGGGGAGGAGTTATATTCATGGGATGAAATGATTTCCCCATTTTCCATACTCACCAACATCATTACTTCCATGATTTGTGGTGGTGTTGGGATTATTATACTAAAATATCAGGATATAAAAGAATTCATAGAACCAGAATAAAAAATTATGTTCACTATTCTTGAATGAATAACTAGTGTACCTATCACCACTTCATTGTCGGGGTTCACTTTGGTCATAGTGATGGAAAAAGATCACCCTTTCTACCTTGGAGGTTGTTCGTTGCCTCTAAAAACCCTTGGATTAGGGAACTAATTTGAAAGGTTCCCTCATTCTTTGTAGTTGAAGCAATGAACAACACAGTGAGAGTTGAAAAGAGAATTCCTCTCATCTATCACAAACATGAGTTTTTCTTATCAGCATTTAATGGCTAGGTTCCCTTCTTTTGCACACCTAAATCATTTCCTCGTCCCCTTCTGGAAATTTCTAGGGTGCTTCTTTCCACACCTTTGGAAAGTGGGGTGCTGGATCTTCTTAACACCATTGGATTTATCCATCAGACTGCCAGAATTGAAGTCCAACTTACGCTTCTTATTCCCATGATACCCCTATGATTATTTGATCTCAATTTTGACTTTGAGGGCACATCAGAAAATTTTCTCATAGCTATCAAAGTCATGGATTTCCAGGGATTTCCGTAGGCTAGGTTTCAGCCCACCAAAGAAGCGGTAAACCTTTCATTCAGGGATAAAGACAAAGAAAAAGGCATATTGTGAAATCCTTTTGAAGTTTTCCTCATACCCTCTGACAGATTCTTCGTCTTTTTTCTTGAGGGCAAGTAAGTCCCTTTCCATATTAGGTCGGAGGGTGCACGGAAAATATTTATCAAAAAACATATTTTGGAAATTCTTATATTCCAATGCCTCAATCTCCTCCTCAAGCTTTGTATTTTTGATCAATGTCCACCATTGATTGGATTCACCCTCCATATGATAAGAAGCCATAATAACCTTCTCTTTTTCAGAACATTGAAGGATAGAGAAGATCTTTTCAATGGAGTTGATCCATTGTTTGACAATTGAGGGATAAGATGATCCATTAAAAGTAGGAGGCCTTTGTCTCATGAAGCTCTTGATAGTGACTTGTTATTTCTTAGGGGGGTTGAATGTTCCTCTTGACCCACACCTCTATTAAAGACTTGAGTTAACTGGGAGAGTATCGTGACAAAGTTTGCAATTCCTGCTCCCACCAGATTGAGCATCTCATTATAACAATCATCACATTTATCTTCACATCAGTTGTTAGCATGAGTCCACCTATTACCGGCCATTGGCTGAAATAAAAGGAAAGTTAGGGGTAACACATAAAAGGGTAATCTAAAGACAAAAATGGATGACTTATAAATTACTTTTATTTCCTTAACCTATGAATTTATAGGCTTCAATCTATGTTATCCATGATCTACTTCCCAACATATATTTTTAGGGGCATTTTTTTATTCCTTTAATAATGGTTCATACTAAGATTATGAATTTACCAAAACATATCCCCTGTGAGTGTCGTAACCAAGAGTGCAGAAATTCCCATTGTTGTGTATTAGGAAACCTTGGGTCAAGCCCGAAACTCCTTGTCGGAGTTTTCACTTCTAGGTACATCTATGCTAGAGCCGCCTCTACCTGCTCGTATCCAGAAAGGGATGTATTTTATTGATAAAACACTTACTCAATACTCACCAAAATTTTGGGATGTTTTTATTATACTTAGTCTTATCTCTAAGGCTTCACTAGGGTTTTCTAATCCTAATCCCAAAAATAACTAAACCTATCCTCTAATACCAACTATAACAACACTGACCTTTTTATTACACACTTAAACATGATTTATTATATAAAAACATTCACTTGGTAAAACATAGAATATTGAGAGGTCTAGTGTCTTTGGGGATTAGGAACATTAAATAACAACTTAGAACATAAAACACAACATCTTTATTGAAAAATTCTTTTACATGACCACTACATTCCCTAATACTTGACATTACATGGGATAACCTGAGGACATGAATAAGAAAATGGTGAGCTATGAAGATTACAATACATGTTAGGAAATAGGCATATCAATGGAGTAAAAGAGAAACATGAACATAAAATCATGATATAACTTGATTACCATAACATGGAAATGTGGCAACAACACTTAACATGATTTTATCATGAGCCAAGGCTCATTGCACATGGATCATGAGTAAAACATAATAGCACTTGATTTATCATGAGTAAACCCTCATTTCACTTGACGTATCATGATACTAATCTTTTCCCAATGCATTGGAGCACTATCAGGGCACACCCTTCTTAAACATTTCATTTCATGCATAAGTGTGACACATGGATCATACAACATGGTTTCATTAAACATCATCATTTATTCCATGATAAAGGAATGTGGAATTAATTTATGAAAATCTATAATCAATAAGTAAATGTACATAAAGGTGAAAACCCTTGATAGAGAAATGGGCATGGTATTCACTACACAATGACTTTGGCTTGAGAAAAATCACGGTGCAATTTTGGCAGCAAAACGACGTGACATAAGAGTTCACAAAAATGGGTGATGAGAGAGAAAGGGGTGTCCCATAATATGTACATGAAATGGACAGTAAGGGGTCATATAGGTACACGTATAAATAATAGTAATGGAATTTATATTCATAACACAAAATAATTGCTTGAATGTAAATGAGGAGAGATAAATTCCTTACAGAATTTCGGCATTGTAACAAGTGTACATGGAAGGAATTAATGATAGATAAAGGGGTATCTCATCATTAAAACATAAGGAGGGAAGTATAGGGGAGGTGATAAATCATACACAAACATTTTTAATTAAAATTAAAAGGGAATAACAATATAAGGAAACTTGGACATAAATAAGGAACGTGAGAATCCCTTACTTGGAAGTGTGATCCCAAAGGTATGGGAGAGGCTTGAGAGAGGATTATTGGGAGATTGGGGTGCCTTGGGAGGATTCTAGAGAGAGGAGGGTAGAGGTTGGAAGAACTAAAAAGGCTTTGAGTGAGGAGGAAGTGGGAGTTTGGGTGGGTTTATATAGGAAATGAGAGAGAATTCTTTATTATTTAGGTTTGGGACACCACACATTAAACTAATCAAAAACACAAACCAGCCCATGGTTTTTGCCCACGGTTTTTTCCAAAGGGGAGTGGAAAAAAATATTTTATAAGTCCAATGGACAAAATTCTTAAAATAATAGGTTTTCTTATGTGGAGGTGAGTCACACTCTCAAAGAAATCAATTTTAAAAGCTAAAATGTTTTATAAGTCATGTAGGGTCCACTAAGGCTTTGTAAAATAAATCAAACAAACCAAAAATCACATTATTTTAATGGAAAAACATATATTGGCCGAACATAATGTTTATAGTATTATATTAAATCACTATTGGATCATTATGATGTCATAAAACACATTATATATTTAAACGATATTTAATTTTTACCCCAAAATTCGTCTGTCTCCGAAAATTATGAAAAATTCACTGTTGGATAATTTTGACATCCTGATTCAAAAATAAATATTAATTTTATCTAAATAATTTTCTAAATATGTGAATTTTTACTTTTACAATAAAAACCGATATTTATCGAAAATTCATGGGTTTTGACAAAAACAACTTTCAAACCTTAATAAAAATTACAATTGTATTCATAAAAATTATATGATCATTTATACCAAATAAAAAGTAATTTACTAATAATAATATTTTATTAAAATATTATTTAATTCAAAAATCCATTAATTTATCAAAATATATTCCTTAGTTGAATATTAATTAAAAATATTATTTGTGCTTTAAAAACTATTTACAAAGTAACAATAATAAAATGAATGTATATTATTTATACAAAAATAATATACATAGTCATAGTTCTAGGGTCTTGTTACATAACCCTTTTAAACACCCACATAAGACCTTAGGATAAGGTGTGTGATGGTGACAGACTCTTGGGGTGGCTCAGATAACATTGCTCGATTGGTAATCTCTATCAACTTACACTTCTCCTATAGGTGGTTCCGCTCGAGCTTAACGTATTCAAGCTCATTTGGGCTTGGTCAAGAGCAAAGCCCAAAGACGCCACCTCATTTCTGAGCTTTGAAAAATGGGCTTCATATAGAGAAATTATACTGGATGAGGCCATCATTTATTTTATCTGAGTAAATTGGATTTTTAAATCCCTATATTTATACTAATCACATGATCACTGTTCAACGGATATATTAGAAATGGTCACAATTATTAATGGTATTTTAAAATACAGAAACATAAAACCAAGGAAGTGCATATGTTTTATGTAACCATTTTACTTAATAAGACATTTAAATAGACCAAGAGGAATTTTCATTAATGAAAGTTTGAGCCGTTATAGTGTGGAAACTATGCAGCCACTAATTCCAAGGAACCGAGATACCACACTATTACCTGTAACCAATCACATGGCTGTGAAATATCCATGTGATAGGTTCTGTAACCTACTATATGGTTTGACAGATCATACGATAACTATAATCAGGGAACTATCCACCAAAAAACCTCCAATTTCACCCAAAAATCAAGGAAGAACCCAATGAGGAGAGCTAGGACAAGTATAGAAGAGAATAGCCTTCAAAAAACTCAAACCCGTCATACCCAATTCTTGAGAAAAGAACCGAAAACCGAACCAAACTGGGACAAAAGATGAATTTCAAAACCCAGGTATGACACCCTATAAATACCTATATAATAAATTTATATTTATTATAAATCTATATAATAACCATATTCATACTTATGTTACTATACATTATTCATTTCCATCCATCCATTTATTAATAATCCTCCACAAAAATTAATATTCTAGGTGTTAATTGTCTCATTTTTCATGCATGTTTCAGTTTGGTGATTCTAGTCCTTGAACCTTGTTCATGGTTTAATATTATCAATAATAATTATCATTTCATAAATATCATATTTATTCATTATATACACTTTTAGATAAATTCATGTAAGTTAGTGATGAAAAATTAATTAGATCATTTCATGTAGATGATAGTTTGTAGGTATACTTGAGCAATTTTTTCATTTTCCAAAAAATGGAAAGAAAGGAAAGTAGATAATAATTTAACTTTATAGAATAATAATTATATCATAAATATTATAAATATTCACTAAATCTATCCATATGACCATCCATGTATGTAAAAAATGAAAAAGGAATCACATCGCTTCATGGAGGTGGTAGTCCACACAATAACTTGAACGACATTATCATTTTCTAATAGATGAGAGGGTAAGAATTTAGATAATATATAATATTTAAAGAATCATAATAATTTAATAAATATAATATATATTAATTTGATCCATCAATTTAATCATGAATATAAGGCGGTGATGAAAAATGAAACATATCACTTCAGGGAGGCGGTATTCCACACGTACGAACAAGTAAAGTTTTCATTTCTCATAGGATATAAAGGAGGTAGAAAATAGTTTCCCCATTAAAATAATAAAATTTTAGTATACTAAAGATATTTATATAATTATTTTAATTTTTTTATAATATTTTTAAGAGGTTTAAGAATAAAGAAAATTTAAAATGGTCGGTAAGAACATATACCGCTTCCTTGGAGAATCTTCTTTGAAAAACACCTTAAGGATTCTTGGATGGGTATTTTGGGAAGATAAAAAAATCTAGGTCATAGATAATGATATTGGGAATTTATTTGGGAATATATTGGTCTATATAAGGGTATAAAATGGTGTGAATAAGTGAGAAGAGGAGGTTCCCTGTTATACATGAAGGGAGTGGCTCTCTTGTAAATGTTAAGAACTTTAAAATAACATAAAGTCATTTCCATGGGAAATGGAACCAAGGAAACCCAATTTTAAAGATAATATAGTTAAAGGTAGAAATAAAATCAACCAATAATATTTATATAGGTTTTGGAGATATTTTATTCCTTATCTTTTAGTTTAATTCCCTTATCAACCCTTTTTACCCTTACTATGGTGACAAACTTTTCCCCTGGTAACTATTCATTATAAATAAAAAAAGGGATATTATTAAAAAATTTATATATTATAATTAAAAATATGTATCAACTTTATATTATTAAATTTCCATAATTTTTAGAAATCACTTTTACTATAATTCCTCAAAATTCAATGAAAATAGTTTTTTTTATAAAAATACCTGTTTTAAGAGTAAAAATTATTTCACACTAAAATTATGCATATTATTAATTATAAGGAATTTAATTGGATTATAATTAAAAAAAATTAAAGTTATATGACATTATTATCATTATAAAAACTAATGGAACCTTACAATTACACTATTAAATACAAATATCCAAAAATAGTTTTTAATTGGAATAGAATATAACTTAAGTTCCATAAAGTCAAGGACGTGTTTCAAAATTCAAAATAATATTTTTAAATGGATTATTTTACTCCTTAAAACATACCTTTGGAAGAACTAAAGGTTTTAAATATTTTTAAGTCATTCTTATGTCATAATTATTCCATCAAAGTTACGACATTCATAAAAAAGTATTTTTCACTATTCGCCAAAAAATACTACCTTTTAAGAAAAATTACAAAAATTAACCCTAAGATAAATTTGAAATGTTGAATTAAAAAATTATGCTCATTTTATCAAACTCAAATTCTGAAATATCTAAATTTAGTTTTCAAATAATATATATATATTATAAAATAAAAAAAATGTTTTAAAAAAAACATTTCTATTGAGCTACGAATAATTAAAGTAATAATTATTATAATTGATGTTTTATAATTATGTTTCATTTAATTTTCTAATAATATATTTCAATTTGTATTATAAAAAAGAGTTATTTTCTTTTTTATGGTGTTAAATGAATCACAATCTATCAAATACATCAAATTTATTAAAGAGAAATATATTTTAAAATTTTAGGGTGTTACAACTTTAACGAGAAAAAATATTTTATAGATTTTGTAGCTGTTATATATTTTGGTTTTTTCAGAGAAAAAGTAAACAACAGATGTATATATGACATAAAACCGATCTCTTTTCCACAAAAAGTTAACACAAAACCCATTGTGCTTTTTTTGAGTATCAAAATCACCGAAAAAATACATATCAACAAATCCTTGTAAAGTATCATCATCCTCAAAGCAAAATTCTATATCTATTGATCCCTTCAAGCATCAGATGATCCACTTAATATCTTCTTAATGACCCTTCCTAGGGTTAGGCATTAATAAACTTACCATTCACACTAAAAATCCAATATATCTCCACATTCATATCATCACATACATCAATCTTCTAATAGCTGCATCATATGATAATTTTCCATGTACCAAACCTCATATTTCATTGAAGGACCCTATGCCTTGGATAATTTGAACAATCCGACAAGGTGGGTTCCAATATATTTATAAATAGTTATCCTAAATTTATTAATGATATTTAAAATGTATTTATTCTAGGATAACACCAGATGTTGTATTTTCAATACCTTTATATCCTCATCCCCATGATTTTATTTTCTAGGATAACATCATTCATTTCAATTTTTTTAGATAAATTACTACTCAGATCCTAAATGTATTGAATTTCTAAACCCTACAGAAACATGTCATCCATATAGAGTAAAAATTATAACTTAATTCATATTATTTTAGGATTTATAATAACAAAAGTGATCATAGTAACTCCTCATGAAACCTTATTTGGTCATGAAAGAATAGAACTTCTAATTCCAATGATAAGGTGTTTGTTTCAATCCATAGCGGCTTCAATTGAATTTTTAAACAAGGATTTCCTTTTTGATATATTCAAACCCCTTGGCCTGCTTCATATAGATCTACTTCTCTAAATCACTATGAATAAAGGTAGTCTTAGAATCCATATTCTCCAAGTGTAATTAATTAGAAGAAATAATGCTCAACACTATCTGTATGGTAGTATGCTTAACTACTGATGAAAATATTTATGAGAAATTGATTCCCACCTTCTGTTGGAGTACTTTCACCATCAAACATTCCTTATAACTTATACTTCCATTAGATTATTCTTTTAAATGGAATATCCATTTATTCTATAGTTATCATTTTCCCTTCAATAGTTCAGTTAACTCCCAAGTTTCATTAAAATTTAAGGAATTCATTTCTTCCTCCATGGATAAATCCCACTGCTTTGAGTCACTGAGTTTTTTACCTCTTCTAGACATTCAGTTTATCTAAAAATCAGTATAATTAAGAAGTTTTAATCAACCCTATATTTTTTTATTGGTCATATGACGCTAGAATATCTTCTCAAAGAAGTTTCTACACTCTCTGGTACTTCAGTTATTGATGTTTGAACTTTTGATGCTCCTATTACTGATTTCTATATCACTAGAGATTTTGCTCAATCTTCTGTAGTCCTTGAGAATTATTCCATATCTACCATTAGTAGAATTTTTAGTACATTTAGGATTATATATGGTATCACTTGTATTTTTGAATTATCAATAATTTTATCCAGATCAACTTGTACTTTAGTAGCTGATCTCTCTACCTTGACTTTTGATTCAACTGAGTTCCTATATTTCCATAAAATATTATCATTGAAGATTACATATAAACTTCTAATTATATTCTATTAATCATTATTCTAAATCTAGTATACAAACTCTTAATTTCCATATCCTGTAAGAAAACCTGATTGGCGCTTTTTCCTTCGACTTATCACTATTCTTCTTAGTCACAAGCTTGTTCAACCTCTCTATTACTCTATTATATTATGGAGTTTTGGGAACTATTATCTCAAGAATCATCTCCTTATTCTAGTATATTTTTGGAAATTTCTACTATTATACTCTCCACCGTTATCAGATCTAAGGATTTTCATTTTTTGACCACTTTACAACTCCACCATGGATTTACACTTTATAAAAGTATTGAAAAAATAAATTTATTTTTAATAAAATAAACCCATACCTTTAGTGTGTAATCATCAATGAATGTGAATAAGTAGCATGATACTTTATGAGAATGGACCGAGGATGGCCCCTGGACATTCGTATGAACTAGCTCCAACTTTTGACCTCTGGGATTTCATCCATTAAGGTCGAATGAAACCCTATTTTTATTTTTAAGCACACGACTCTCACAAATTATGATAGTCATATGATCTAGATTTATAATTCCATTATCTACTTTAATTTTCATATACTTCTCACTGAGGTGACCGAGTCTGCAATTCTAGACCTTTGAATTTTTAGACGCTGAAATTCCATGCATTACACTTCCACCTAAATTTTTGACCAGGAAAAGTGTACCATACTTTATTAATCTTTCCAAAAACATAGATCCCTAATCCAATTTCCATATTAAATTATTTAAAGTAGTAATAAATACTTAATTATATAACTTCCTTAATGAAATTATATTTTTAGGTAGAAATTTTAAATGTCTCACTCCCTTAAGTCAGAGAATACTCCCATTCTGTATCTAGATATTTACATATCTCTTTTCAGTCACTTACAAAGCTTCTCCATCCACAAGATAAAATCTTCTAAAGATTTATGATGTATAGGTTACCATGCACTTTCAATATTCCATTGAATGAAAAGATACACTAGATCTAACCACCCATGACTCCACCAGATCTTGAATGGTGAGTATAAGATTGTTACCTCTATCTATTGAACTAACAAAACTTGAACTTCCAAATACCATACTTTTGATACCTTCATTATTATTCTTATAATTACTCTAGATATGTCCTTACTTAACATTATTCCAATAGGCAGGTCCTAGACCAGTAAAACTTCCATGACTCTTCTCCCTAGAATTTTCTTTTGGCTATAGATGATTCTATTGATGAGGTGAGAGTCACATTTCATTAGTATTCATTGCACCAATAAAAGGTACTTGGGACTATCTTCCTTGGAGATCCATAATACGGATAAAATTACATATTTCTTCAAACACTAGACTGGGATTTCCATAGTAATAACTTACTATAGTAACCATGACATCCCAATAATTTGATAAAGATGAAAGTAGTATATCCAACACATCATCAGTAAAAGAAAGTTTCATCACTTTAAGATAGCTCCAAATCATGCTGAAGTGATTCACATAGTTTTCCACTAACCATCCTTCCAACTACCTCAAGCTAAAAGAACATCCCATTAGGAATAATTTGTTTAAGGTTATTTGTTTTTTGTACATGTTTGTTAGGGATTCCATCAACTTAGATATAGTTCTATTCTTCCAGATGTTCAAGACTATGTTTCATGCCGACATCATCCTCACCAAGACTAATAATTTCATATATATATATATATATATTATCATTAGATTTTATAAATCTTGTTAGGTTTATATAAACCCAATGGAATTTTGAGATCCTTTTGGATGAGATAGTTATCTATTTACATCCTTCATAGGCCATATTCAGTTCTGTTGAACTAACTGATATGAATATTTCCTTCTTTTATTGTTATATCTTATGATAATAGTAAACTTAGCTGAAAAATATGATTCTATGTAAAGTGATAAAGTTAACTAAGTTATTAGGTGTTTCTAACCAATATTTGGTACCAATTATAAGGAATCTAACAGGGAAAAAACCCAATAGAAACACTGGATACTCAAACATAAGTTCACCATTAATTCATATCCATTGATAGTTTAGCATTTACAAATTTCAACTACCCACACTTCCCATTCTGTATTAGAGAATAATAATTAGGAAGTATTACTGCACGATAATCACTAATTTTAATACACACACCAATAAAAAAGTTTAACTCAAAGTGAAGGAAGAGTACCAGGAAAATTAAATGGACACACAAGATTATGTGGTTTAGACTTTTGTTCCACATCCATGGGAGTGCATTAAAAATTCTCATATTTTTGAAATTATAAGAATGGGAATAAAGATAAATAATTTATCCAATGATTAAACTTCATAAAATTTTTATTAATCTATATAATATATATCAATATCCGGTCCCTTATCTCTTTTCTAGATGTAATTTTCTGATAAAATCTATTACACCGATCTCTGAGAGACACAGTTAATAATTCATTGACTTATTCTCTCTATAGTATCCAACACCAACTCAAACACCTTAGTGGATTCACTATTCAATTATCCCATTTGGTAAATGTAAATCAACCTGATAAACCATTTTACATTTAAAAAATTTCAATAAACACATCCACATGTTGAAGATTATTGTTTTTCTGAAAAGACCAAATAAAAATTTCTGAGTCTGAACTTCCAGTGTGTTAAATTCAATGACTTGAAGAAGCCTCACAATGCCAGAATAATTCATAGGAAAATAAAACAAGACCACTAATAAACTTTATTAATAAACTAAAAAGATACAATTTCCATACCCAAATCATATCTACGTGATAAAAAATACAAGAAACAAAGACAATGAATGAACATATCTCTAGACTCCACTCCCATTTCCTGAACAACAGTATCCCCAATATCTATCGAATAAATTTTAAAAACAAATCAAGAAAACTATAGAGGTGTGATCACTTAGGAGTACTCATTAGGATCATATTTCTTAGAAATTATATATACATGTGAAATTAATGTTTCAAGATATTGATGAGTGAGATCAACAAAGAAAACAATATGATACATTAAAGGTTAAGGAATAAGTAGTAAGAAGCATTGAAAGTGAATGTAATATCACAAAAATATATAACCATTATCCTTGATTTATCACCTAAAATCATAATTTTATATTAATAATATTGTATCTACATAAATAAATGAGGATGATATCAATTTGTTTTAGAATAATATAAGAGTAATGGATAAAACCTAGAAATAAATCACCACTTAATAATATTAACGCCATATCATGACAACAACTGATCATCCACATTTCCATCATAATCACACCAACACAACAACCAAATCATCACAACCACCAAACCAATACCACACCATAAATTCATATCACTACCATAATCCAATACAACATATAAAGAATGTACATGCAAATACCTTGAGCCATTGCAGCCTATATATAAATACACTATGAATTAATCCATTAAAACCTATATAGGTGTACACATAATGAGAATCCATTATGACCTACATGAATAGTGTCATAATATCATAAAAAATAAAATAGATAATTAACAAATAAAAAATTAAACAAACAATCACACAATCAATCAAGAAAACAAGCACGTACCATAAAGTAAATACAACCCTACAATATATAATAAGAATAAATGATAAGAAATAAATGATTAATTAATCACAAAATTTCATGATCTAATAATCATAACCACAACCTAAAAGATATCACGACTAAATATAACCACTCAGGCTATGATAATACATAACTTCTCCATTAATTAGCTAGTTACTCAATTCTAGTTAATTATTTGATTAATTAAGAACCAAATATTATCAAGGGACCAATACACACACACATAATCTCTCTATTAACAATTCTTAAATAAACTAGACTTATAGCTCTTACCATTATTGAAATAATTTATAGATTGGGTAGATTATTGAAGGTTAGAGTGGTACAAGGAGTCATATCTCATAGGACTCAATGAGAGGGCATTAATCCATAAGAATGATGGAAATACCAATCATTTTTTTGAATGTGATAACAATCAAATATTTAGTATCATTAGATTAAAAAGGATAAGAATCAAAGATATTTAGGATATAAAATGTTACTTAAAAGGACCCACAACATATTAAGAAGCATATATTATAAAAGATAAAATATCATCTTATAAATCCACCACCTCAAAGGAGAAAGGGAATTCAGTGTTGAGAGAACTGAAGTCGAGCACTGCTGAATCTATGAGAAGCCTCCACCAATCCTTTTTTATATCAATTTGAATCAGAAAATTAACCAAAACCAAACATATTCTATAATAAAACTCTCCATGTGATAATAATATAAGGGAATAAAGGAAGAAGATGCGAAGTGAACATAGAATTTATAATAATATGCATATGTAATGAATTTGGCATTTCCACCCATTTAAATCTTGATTATCTCACTTAATTAAATTTGACATGATCAAGGAGAAGATCTCAGTGATATGTTTGGGTAAGTTCATGAAAAATTTAATTATCACCAAATAATTATTCCAGAAATCATGGTATAATAAATTATAATGAATAGATTTTTATTTTGCAACATAATTCCATATTTTAACGGTTTTATGATTGATAATTCCATTATTAATAATAAAATAAAATTAAATCCAAATATGAGAACAAATGAGGATTTAAGAAAAGGAAATACTCATATGCATGGATTAATTTACTCTTACATATGGATAAAATACTTATATGTATTAAAATTCATCAAAGGAGATGGATATTGTGTTCACAGAGAATTGATCTTAAACTTTAGAAATTTAGAAAAGAGATATACTCTTACATATTCAATAATGAATATTGAAATGATTAAATGGATTTTTAAATATGGATAGTTATTTTTTGTTAATATAATCTATGAAAAATTCAATTTTCCATGGAGAAATTAAGTTTCCACTATATGTGAGATTTAGCTGGATTAGTTTAAGGATCAACCCTAATTATGATGATTTTTGACTAATGTTCAAGTTAGAGACAATTGATAAATGGTTGAAGAGTATAGTCTACAATATATTATAATAAGAGAGTATCAAAATGAAGACTGAATACCTGAATGTTAAAGAATAAAGACTATATAAAGTTAAATAAAATCCATTAATTAAGTAATAATTATACAAGATACTGTAATAGGTGAAAATAAATATTTGGATGATGTGTTGAGTGAATTTGAAGTGATTGAGGAAGTCTTAAGAAGATTTGAAGACATTATGAACTAAATTTCATAAATTTTAGAATGTAGGGCTGAGTAATAATTTAGAAAAGGGTTTATATCTATGTAAGATTCATCCTAAATATTTCATAATAGTGGAGAGAAACTTTAGAATAGTCATGCCTAAATTTGTAAAAGTAAATACAAAGTTTGGAAGAGTTAAATAAGAGTTCATAAGAGTATCCATGCACTTTGAAAGAGTGCGTGAATACTTTGGAAGAGTAAGGTATAACTTCATAAAATTAAAGTATGAGTTTTGAGGAGTAACTCCCAGCTTTAGAAGAGTCGAATGAGACTTTGAAGAAGTAATTAATACTTCAAAAGAGAAATAAAGGAATTTGAAAGATTAAATTCCATTGTGAATTTTGAGAATGTTAAATAAGACTTTGGGTGTAAAAATTTATGAGTCTTGTAAGTATTCTAAGATTCATATAAATTCTTTAGTAGTGGTATACTTTTGAGCACATAATACTTTTAATAAATTTTCATACTTTTAGTTGTTGTGTTAGATTTTTATGCTATGGTGTATGAATTTGTTTACTTTCTAAGAGTTATAAAGTCCTAAAAAAATCTAGTTTCTCAGAATTCCATAATGTTTATTCTATTAATTTTAAATATGATGTGGCACCAATTTTCATGGTTATAGATTTCACAATTAATATGAAATAATTATGTTTCAAAATGATAAGTATCTGATATGAATTAAAAATATTAATAAAAAATTTCATTCCATATTGTATGAGTTTATAGATATGTGTATTAAATTCAAATTGCATAAAATACATGGATTATATGGATATTCAAGGAAAAAACATCCAAAATCTATAGGGATATTTAAATAAGATTGCTGACTGAGATTCAAATGAGTTTTAATTATGAGATAAATCAAGAATCCATTGATTGATTTAAAATCATATAAGATTGTTGCTAACAAAAATTATAAAGTTTCCAAAATTCTATCATGGAAACAAATATTATCAATATTATTCATTGAATACATATGTTCTTATTAATTAATAATAATTGAGTTCATGTGTGAGAATTGATAATATGAGAACCCGATACACCATAGTATCAAGATAGAAAGAAGAGATTAAATTAGATATCCATTCAAGAAGAAGGATACCTAGATTCCTGAGTGTTCATGGAGTTGAGAAACTCATATCATTGAATATTTTGAGTGAGTGTTTGAGATTGACCTATTGATCATGAATATCATCTATAGAAGTTCTTAAGTATATTTCACATGAGAAGACTAGTCAACCCAATGTGTTTGCAAAGGGATATCTATATCAAAAGGTGTATAAGAAACCTAGAGTGGAAGGTGATTTTTCTTATTTTAGATCATACATATGTAGTGGGAAACTAAATTGACCAGTGTAACTTTGGAGAAGTAGAATAGTGGGACTTTATGATGACAGGTTTGGTAAGGTCCTTGGTATAACCACTTGTGTTTATATTATATAACCTATGATTGGGGAAACTAACTAATCATAGAAAGGAGTAGGTTTTTAAGGAAAAATATTGTAAATACTTATGAGACATTATTTCTCTATTTTTTTGCATATAAGGTGAGTATGAGTTTATTCAAGATTTATAGGATCAATACTTCAACCAATCCAAGACGTTAGATTAAAACAATTCATAAATAAGGTGCCACTGATCTACCCTCTCTCAGTGGTACTAACTAATCTGGGCATTATAAGTGGTATTATAGAAAATATAGGTTTCCTTTGAGAGATCTAATAAGGTACTGAGTATGGAGAATTTAAATTTTATAAATAGAATGAGTGTTTCTAAATTTGATAGTAATAATTACAACAAAATAGAGGAATATGATGTTACTATACCTCATATCACTTGGTTTGGAAATAAGTGATGCTGAAATAGTAAGATATTTACCATTTATTGAGAATGATTACATATAATTTACTAATAAGATAGATATAGAAGTAGATGGTAATGAAAAAATTTCCATTTTGATGTCTATTTTAGAAAAATTTTATACAAAGGTAATGAGACTCAAAATTGAAAAGGAAATTTGGGACAAATTGAAGAGTATTTATAAAGGAAATGTAATGGTTGTGGAGGTAAGATTACAATTTTTGAGGAGTGAGTTTGAGGATATTAAGATGTCTAATAATGAAAATATTTATGAATACTTTATAAGATTAATTGTGATTGTAAACAATATCTAGGGGTTTGGTGAGAAGAAGAATGATTCTATTATTGTTAAAAAGATGATAATAAAAATTCTAGATAAGTTTGATCAAATGATTTCATCTTTGGAGGATAGATAAGTACTTTCCTTGGATGAACTTCATAATCTTCTCATTTCTTATGAAATGAGAAAAATTATAACTTTCAATAAGAAAGTAAAAAATAGATAAACTTTGTGGATATTAGAAAACTTAAATTCAAGGATGATAAATAAGTTGAATAAAATTATTTTGATAATGAAAAATATGATGAAGGCTTTAATAGAGTTATCACCCATATATCAGAAGGTTTAGATAAGGGAAACTGGAAAGTAAAGGGAAAAAACACCAAGGTTCTACAAATACAATGGGTTTTGAAATTTTAAAAATAATTTCCCAAAAATAATGCTATAGAATATGAAAAATATGAGGAAGATGAAAAACTACAACAATAAAAATGAGGGAAAACAATGAAAAATGATTCAATAAATATAAGAAGGATTTTTATAAGAAATATAGAACAAGATGATTCATATTTAAGTAGCCATTTAGAATATGAAGTTAATTTTATATATTATGATAATAGAAGTTTTATACCTGAGGTATTGATAGTGAATAAAGGATAAAACTAGAATAAATATTTAAAGATGAGTTAGAAGTCAATATTGAGTAGAACACACGACACAAGAAATAAAATAGAAAATTGATGAAAGAAAATATTAAGATATATGTTATAGAAGAGAAGTATATCAAGAAAGAAGTGACATATATTGATGAGATTAAGAAACATAAAATTAAGGTGGATGATCAAGAGAAAATTTTGAGAGATATTGTAGAGAAACTTACTAGGAAAGAAGAAGAGTTTGGTGAGACATAATCACTGTGTATTGAAGCCCAAAATGAGTTAAAGAAAATTAGAGAAGTCTTCAAAAAATAATTTAAAGTTAAATTTGAGTCTTCTCAAGATGGTTAAAAGAAGGTTCCAAATAGGTAGATAAAATATTTTTCTAACTAGTTTAGAGATAAATACAGAGTTTTTGATAGTGAAGGTTTAAAAAATAAGTTTGAACCTATTTGGGCTAAGAATATGAGTGAAATATTATCTTCTACATTAAAGGAACTGATAAATATTTCAGAAATACCACCCCCTTTAGAAAATAGTAGGCTTCATTTGAAAGATGACAAAAATAATAATTTTCTAGATAGTTTTATTATCAACATGGAAGATCAATGTTCAGGGTTTTTTAGTGGTGTAGTGGAAGGTATTGATACAATGACTACTCTTTCTAATGGAACATATCATTTCTAGGGAATATGTATGAATAAAAGGGGATCTATGGTGTTCAAATAAGGAATGATTCTAAGAGAAATAAAATTAATACCAAGAATACATCAAATATTCTAATTCTAAAAAAAAATTTGGATTCCTAGAAGAAATATGTGGTAGATGTGAACAAGAAGTCCATAGAGCTAAATAATTCATGACTAGTATGATAAGAGAAGTTTCCTATGGCATGAAAGAGAATAAAATCTAGTAGAAAAATGAAGGAAATTCATGATGTGTTGATGATTCTAGAAAATCATATGAAATATCCAAGGAATCTGAGCATGTTAATGAAGAATGACTAATAGTTTGTCCAGATCAATTGGGAATAAATAAAAAAATAGATACTACACAAATTAGTGCTTGTTCCAAAGGAGATAAAGTGATTTCACCCAAAGAGGTTCAAGTTCATGAGAGTTTGTCTATAATTTATGACCTAAAAATTCATGCAAACATGAATGAAATATGTGGAAAATAAATATATAGTATGGATGATTATATAAAAATTCTTATAACTGAATAATAATTGACGAGAAATATAATGAAAGAATTAGAAAAATAAATTTCCTTGATGAATAAAGTGATGAAAATTAATCCACATAAGGAAGTGATTGAAGGTAAGTAAAAGATAATATAGTTTGTTAATACTCAAGAAAGGAATAAATACATGGAGAAATATTCCCATTCTAAGATCATAAGGAATGAGAAGTCTTGGTTGAGAGGAAACTCTAAGCCTTGCTATTTTAACTGAGAAATTAAGTGGTCTCTCCTTATTACCTCACTTCTTGTTTATTTTTTGCTAACATGTAGGAAGTTAAAGGATAACTAAGAGTTATGTATACACTATACAAAAAATAAAGTACCCATCATCTATTTTACTAACTTATATGAAAATGAGAAGACGAGTTCCTCCCTTGAGGGGGAGAAATTATGAGATGAAGTTGTCAAATTATCATTATATAGTGAATATTTGATTTCTGAACAAATTTGTAAAAATTAGAGAATGAGGTCTGAAAATCACACTTTATTAACTTGTTTTTTATTTTATATAACATGTTTATTAATGGGGATTGTTGGTTGTTGAAAATATAATAGGAAAGGGGAGTTATTCATCATGCATTTGAACTTTTCTAATTGATTTATTAAATATGAGTGTATGTTAATTTGTTTTTGTTAAAAATGGATGATCATCATCTAATTTGAGTTGTGTTGTATTGGTATCACATTTATTATAGTTTATGGGAAACATTTATTACCTTGGTTATTCACTATAGTTTTATACATTAGGTTTTCTCACATAGAATTAGATTTTACTAACTAAAGGCTCATTTATAAGGAAGCCCGCATATACTTATTTTTTTAAATAGGTGAATCAACATGAGATTTTTAATAAATGAAGGTGAAGAATATGTTTAAGAGTTGTTGAGTAACTTGAAGATAAGATGATTAAAACCATACCTTTAGTTTTTTTTTCATTTATTGTGAATAAGGGAGAGATAAATTGACTTCATAATAAGTTGTGTATTGAAAATAAATCTAAATGGGGAGATTGAATCTCTTAAATGTATTTGTGAAGATAGTGTTGTATTTTTTGTCAATATAATCTATGAAAAATTTAATGTGTGGTGGACAAGTTGATATACTGTTACCTGGAACATCTTGATAGATAGGTTTAAGGACCATCCCTAATTTTGATGATTATTAAACTCATATTCAAGTTAAATACAAGTTATAAATGGTTGAAGAGTACTATCCAAAATATCTTATAATAAGAGAGTATCTAAATGGTTATTTAAGACCCAAATGTTAAAGAATAAAGGCTATCTAAAATTGTGGAAAATCCATTCATTGATTACTAATTATGAAATCCATTGTAATAGATGATAAAGACTCTTTAGATGATGTGTTTAGTTAATTTGAAGTGATTTAGAAAGTCTGGAGAATGGTTAAAGATATTATGAACTAATTTGAGTATAGTATAGAATGTAAAGTTGAGGAAAATTTTGTCAAAGGGTTCAAATATATATAATATTCATCCTACAGACTTTATAAGATTTGTGATGGATGTTATAAGAGTCCTATATTATGTATTAAGATTAAATCTAAAGTTTTTAAGAGTCAAATGAGAGATCGTAAGTGTATCCATGAACTTCAGAATTGTACTTGGATACTTTAGAAGAGTAAGTTATAATTTCAGAAAAGTAAAGTATGAGTTCTGAAGAGTAACTAATAACTTTAAAAGACCTAAATGAGACTTTAAAAAAGTACTTAGTACTTTGGAAGAGTAATTAAAGAGTTTGGAAAAGTAAATTCCTTTATGAATTTTGACAATTCCACATAAAACATTAGGCACAAGACTTTATGAAATCCCCTTAAGATTTATGAGCCACACACGTCTTCTTTAGTGATCAAAATTATAATTTTGAGCATGTAGGAATTTCAATACAGTATCAGACTTGGAGTTCCCACATCATAATTTCATTATGGGGCATATGACTTTATTACTTTTTAAGACTTATAAAATCCTGTGAAATCTAGTTGCTGATAATTCTAGATTTTTTATTCTAATAAATTCAAATTAGATGATGCACTCATATTCATGGATTAATAATGTCACAATTTAGAATAAATAATTAAGATTCAAGATGAGAAGGATTTGATATGAGTTCCACACCATAAGAAAAATATCCATTCTATACTACATGATTTCATGCACACATGGATTAAATATTAATTTCATAAAATACATGGAATTTGTAGATATTCAAATAATGAAACATATTGAGTCTAAAGGGAGATTTGAATAACAATGATGATCAAGATTCAAAGGATTATGAATGAGGAGATAAATCAGAAATCCATCAAATGATTTAAAATTATATAGTTTACTACTACCAAAAAATATGTAGTTTCCATAATTCCATTATGGAAAAAATATTCATGATATTACTTAGTGAAATTATATATGTAAAAAAACGAAGAAGAATCAGGTGTGTGTGTGAGAATTGAAAAAATGATAACCCGATACTCTATAGTATCAAGGATAGAAATAAGAGATCAAAGATGGAAACCATTCAAGAAAGAGGAGACCTACATTACCTAATGTTTTAGGAGTTGACAGACTCAGATAGTTGAAGATCTGGAATGAGTGTTCAAGATTAGAAGATTTGAATGTGATTATCGACTATCAAAGTTCTTGAATGTGTTGTTCATGAGTAGAAAAATTGATTTAGTGTGTTTATGGGAGGAAATATACATCAAGAGGTGGAAAATAAACATACAAAATAATAAGATCTTTCTTATTTTGGATTATACATTTTTAGTAGGTAATGAGAAGCTTTATTCTCCAATGGGACTCTAGAGTAGGAGTGTAACATCTTATCCCAGATTGCTCAAACAACACTTGATCGAGGATTATTAATGACCTTAGGCATGATTCTTTATACCATAGTGGCTTCTGATCAGTAGTGAGGGCTTAACATATTCATGGAGAGACCATTCCCTCTAAAAAATCATGAGGATCATGCCCGAATCTATCAAAAATTTGTCACAATATTTTTATATAAAAAACATCCCAAAAACCTATAGACATAAAATAGGGATCCCCATGGGTCCCCACATTCTAGAATAGAAAGTATTAAATCTATCTATATGATTCTTTATCCATAAATGAGTAGTAATAGATAAACACGTTATGACATGAATCATATATACTAATGAAACCTTGAGAAACACATGATAAATAATAACTAAAAGTAATATGGAATCTGGGAAAACTCACATAATAAATCTATATAAACCTCAACCTCTATAACTTTTAGACCAATAAAAAATTCCCATATCTAAGTAGAACCTTTGAATTAATAGAAAATATGAAGGTTTACCCACATACATTGAAACCCATTCCATATACATGGGTGGGGGGTGAGTCCAACAAACCAGTAGGAATACCCAATGCCTCAACAAGTGCTCCTATGATCAATTGGATGTGCATGAAATACATATATAAGGTAAAACCATGATAATTAAACACACCCACTTATAAAAGCATCACAAAGGCACAAAAAACATATATATTGGGTCGTTAGGTGTTAAATAAACCACCTGGACCCTTGACAATAACTACATCAGCTAGAAATAGAGTGTCTATGAACATGTCACACCAAACACCTAGGGGGATACCAAGTCCTACCCCAGATCTAGTAGTTAAACATCAAACCTACTTTGGCCAATACCAAAGTGTCTCTAAACACATGTAACCACCTAGGGTAAATATACCCATTCCCAAAATAGAGAGTCTTCTAGGATAAATATACCCATACATAAAACATATGAGCCACCTAGGGTAAATATACCCACCCCTAGAATATAAGAAGTCACCTAGGGGAAATATACCCATCCACAGAACCATGTAATCACCCACCAAAAGGGTTGTATCCCCTACTTGAAACTAGGTACAAGTCCCATTACCCAAGGGTCATATCTCACCCCAATGCTTGAACTCTTATTTACCATGCATCACATCATGTGTATGCACATGAACGTGCACACACACACACATTTTGTATAACTCATATG